>CM074183.1:51296884-51974384 GCA_037179385.1 Holothuria scabra | reverse complement strand
AAGAAGAAGAAATACTTAATACTTGGATTTCGTCTAGATATTACACAATGCATCCTTTAATTCATAATATTTTTTTTAACTTCTTTTATTGAATCTCTGTCTTCTTGAATCAACATAACAGTGCTATTTGGCACAAATCAAACGGTAGGTATATATGTACATTACAGCATAAACATTATATACAAAATTCTTTAAGGTGGTGTTACAATCATACAAATTGAAATCAGTTTAATTTAATACATTATACAAAAAAAAAATACGAAATTGCAAAATGCAAATTTAATGTTAGGGTACTAGGCTTAATGACTCAAAAATTTATTCCGCAAACACATTAGGACACGACGCAGCCTCTCTTAAGGCCGTAATTCTCATATTACTTTTCTTTACATTTTTCCTATGCTGTTCTACTTTAAGAACAAATTTAAATTTGTAATAAAATTCATTAACATCTGGTCGTTTCTTTTGACGTTTGCAATCAAAAATAAACTGTTTCAAATAGAGAGCTAAATAGTTGTATGGGTGATTTACATTGCTATAACTGAAGAAGAAGTCACGCTTAGTGAAAACAAACTGATTACAAAGGATCAACCTTTCCACCTCCAAAATAAACTCTGAAGTAAATCTACAAGCCCAAAATAAATGTTCAATTCTCTCTTCTCCACTCCACAGAACGTACATGAAGAAGGTTCAGTTTTTCCCATTAAAGGAAGAAGTCTATTGTTAGGCAATATCCTATGTATAAATCTAAACTGAAAATAAATTACTCTGGCTTCTGTAACCGAACACCATGGGGTACGATAATAATTGTGCCAGTCCTGTTCAGTTATATCGTCAAAAGTATCTCCCCATTTCTTAATGGCTGTAGGGGTTTCAGCAATTTCCATAATATATTTACCATAAATATTTTGTGAAAACTTAGGTGCACTTCTATTCTTCTAATAAACGCTGATTACTGGTTGGGTCAAATCACGGCTAGCCAAAATACGAAGGCTGTTTTTTTCAGGCGAGAAAGCTTGGGCTGATAATTTAAACGAAAAAGGTCATCCCCGTTATGTGTAAATACAACACCAAGCATATTAACGGGTACCGATGTCGCCTTTACGTCAAAATATGTTAAATAGGAAGGTCTATTCTTAACAAATGGACGTAAGTAGAAAAGATAAGATTTCGATAAATTAATCTTTAGCCCAGAAGAGGATTAAAAATTATTCAAAAGAGAAAGTACATTGCGTAAAGTATTTCTACTACCATCAAGAATAAAAGTTGTGTCATCAGCATACTGAAGAATACGAGTTTCTGATCCATCAACCAAAATACCACGAATGCAGTTAGATTGTGTAACTTTGAGCGCTAGTACCTCAACACAAAGGATGAACAGATACGGGCTCAAAGGGCATCCCTGCCTTACACCTCTGTTTGTCTTAAAGAATCCAGTTGAATGACCATTGTTGCATACACATGTCTGAGTATTATTGTAAAAGGTGTCAATCCACCTTTTAAAACTATTGCCAAAATTGAAAAAGAGAGTGTAGCCTGTTTAAAATTCCTTTCTAATTGATCAAAGGCTTTTTCAAAGTCGATTAGAAAAACAAAACCTGGAATATTAGAATCATTTGTATAATTGATTAGATCTAAAGTATATATAATGTTTTCTCCAATAAATCTTCCTTTTAGGAAACCAGTTTGTTGTGGACCAATTAAAGACTGAATAACCGAATTAAGTCTTGTAGCAATAGCCTTTGCACCTAGTTTATAATCAGTATTTAGTACACTAATGGGACGGTAATTTTGAATCTCTGAGGGGTTTTTCCCTTGCTTCAAAATCAAAGTGATTATACCTCGGGTCTGCTCTGGGGAGAGGGAAACGTTCCTATAGCCAAAATAAATCGATTCCGTCACGATAGGTCCAATCAGGTGCCAAAAATGTTTATAGAAATTAGTAGTTAAACCATCCGTCCCGGGGGCTTTATTGTTATGTAACATATTAAGAGCGTTAGAGCATTGATGTAAGCTAAGATTACCATCGCACAGGCTAGTGTCATTTTGGCATAATCCTACATGATCCAAACCGCTGAAAAAAGATACCACATGAGTATTATTAGAAGCATACAAGGAACTATAGAAGCGACGAATTTCACCCAAAATGTCTTCCCCATCACTCAAAATACGGCCCTCTGAACATGAGAGCTTACGGATATGGTTCATTTCTTTTGCTTTTTTTTCTAAATTTTAAAAGTACTTAGTATTTTTCTCCCCTTCTTACACCCATCTTACCCTTGACCTTATGAAAGTGCCTTCTAGCTTGTAATCATAATAAGAGAGTAAACTTGTCTGAGCGGCCTTTAATTGGGATCGAATCTGTGCAGATTCAATAGAATAAAGTTCATGTTCTAAACTTGCAATCTGGAGCAAGAGTGCGTTTTCTTTGCGTCGTCTTTCTCGGGCTTTTCTTTCGAGTGATTTATAGATGCTTTTTGAAATTCATACTTTAAAGTCTCCCAACGAGTGATGGGATTGGTTGCGATAGGGTTTGTCACATCTGCCCGGATAATTTCATTTATAATTTGAACAAAAGTATTATCCTTTAATAAGGAGTTATTAAACTTCCAATAGCCTGGACCTCTACTTACAGGAGAACATAAAACAGATAATGAGATGAAAGAATGGTCTGACTGGATTCCGGGTATAAAAGACACATCTGACACAGAGTTCTAGATACTGCGAGAGACTGGGAAGAAATCCAGTCTGCAGTGAATCCCAGGGGTAATATTAGAGCTCCAACAATAGTGTTTTGAGAGAGCGTTTTTTCCCGACAGTTGTCAACAAGTTTGTTTTTCGTAACCCCCTACCTTATCTAATTCCAGGTTAAAGACGAAATTAAAATCACCTGCCATAATAATAGTATCACCCTGAAAAT
Source organism: Holothuria scabra (assembly GCA_037179385.1). NCBI lineage: Eukaryota > Metazoa > Echinodermata > Holothuroidea > Aspidochirotida > Holothuriidae > Holothuria > Holothuria scabra. The sequence goes on along the minus strand of CM074183.1, from coordinate 51,971,467 downwards.
TATATAAATCATTGCATAGCTCCCTAAAAAAAGGAGGGTTTTCCTTATTAGGACCATAAATTCCTACAATTGTCAAAACACAATCCAAGCATTTAACATCAACAATGAGATACCTTCCATACCTAGAAATAGACTGCTTTAAAATATCTGCATGTAAAAGTGGACTGAATAAAATGCAGACACCTTTACTACTAGTCGACCCATGTGAGAAAAGGATTTTACCTCCCCATTCACTTAACCAATATTTTTCGTCATTAAAGCAGCTATGTGATTCTTGAATTAAAACAACATCTGATTTGCATCTGTGTAGATAAGCAAATAGCCGTCTGGGCTTTTTTGGTTGCCTAAGCCCTCTAGCATTACATGATAGAAATTTTAATGTCGACATCGAGTAAATGGTGGAGTAAATTGCATAATCGATTTTAAAGGAACACCACACAATGTAGCCAAGAGGCATTAACTTTACAAAGTTGTCACAGTACTTACATGAGTAATATGTCGTATACAGATGCATAGTCATAGGAGAATAAAGAAAAAATAAAAAAACAATCAATCCAAATGGAATCAGGGATGGTCGAAACCTTCTGCAAAAGCAGATCCTTAACCTTCTGGAATATCCGACACACAAAATCTGCTGGGAAAAGAACGTGAACGCCTGGGATACCAAAAACAGGATGAAAGATAAGAATTCCCATGTCATTCCAACTGTAGATTAATTGAAAGTTGGAATCCAAAGTCAAGTTGAAGATAAAGAGCTCATTGGTTAACAGGAATGCAAAGTTAAAGGATATACGTTACTGCAAGCCATACTGACGACAACATCAAAACATGTAATGAACTTTGCTGGAACAAATTTCAATTTTAAATCAGGTAAAATCATACGGTTTTCCGTTTGAGGACCGCCATCTCCCCCCCCCCCCCCTGAGAAACGCAATCTTAAGCCATCTTGATGAAGCTCCGATACTCGTTTTGCCCACTTTCGTTTCTCCGCTAAGTCGACTCTGGTGAGGTCTTCGGTAACAAAGAAGAGCATGTCTCTGATTCTTTAGAACTGCAATTTTGTCTTGGTAGTACGACACTTTTACTAAAATGTGCCGATCCCTTCCAATCCATACCCTTCCGTCCCGGTGGGCTCGCTCTTTACGACAGTCTGCTACTCCAGCTTTACGAAAGACCTCCTTGGCAATCTCGAGACAATTTTCATCGTTTTCAGTCTTGTATCCTACTATTCGCAAGTAGCTCCTCCTTGAAAACCGCTCCAATTCGTTTATCTCCTCAGCATGATTGTCGTTACAGTTCTCAAGTTCGGCCATCTTCCCTTCTAAGAGCTCACACTTCTCTTTTAGCCTACCATTCTCCGCCTCGAGCCTTTCAATTTCTTTGGGATGTCTGTCAATGGCCCGTTTAAATTCATTACGGATTTTGTTAAGCTCTGTAAATATCTTGTCAATGGCCGCGTCTAAACTATCAGTGAGTACATAAGCTCTGCTTTCCTCGTCGGAATCCTCCTCAGTGTAGGTACTAGCCGCTTGCGTTAGGCTACTGGCTAGGCGTGTCAGTTTTAACTGGGCTATGTCTGCCTCAGTTTTCTTCTTTTTGGGAGGTCTTCCCCTACCTCGTTGGCTTGATTGACTCTTGATTTACCAGATTAATGAACCAGCTGAGCATAAATTTAAGAAAAATTCTTCTGGAATTTAGCAAAAGAGTGAAAAATATCGAGACCCCTTCATAATTCATAATAAGTGAAGCATCTTTTATTGACATTTTTCATTGAAATATGCTTTTCGACCTCCGAAACAAATTTAAATTTATGCTCAAATTCGTATAGCGTTGGCATTTATTATTTTGCTTACAATGAAAAATGAAATATTTCAAATTATAAATTAAGAAGTTGTAGGGATGCTTAAGCAACTAGTTAAAAACCAAAGATGATATTTTCCTTCGAAAAAACAAAACATTTACCAAGAAACATACTCTCAGCATCCAGCAAAAAGGAGGAAACAAAATGACAGCTCCAAAATAAATGCTCGAAAGTCTCATCGTGAATTTTACAAAAAGAGCATAACGGACTTACAGTTCGATTCATAAGATTGAAGCGACTATTGATTCCCAAAATTCTATGTAAAAAACGAAATTGAAAGTACAGTACTGTAATTTAACGTCCCTCACCGAAAACCAGACATTAGAAAAAATATTTGACCATTTACCCTCATCGAAGTTTTAATCTCATTTCTGTAAAGCTGTTGGTGGGCTGAAAATTTCTTTGACTATACAACCATATGCCCATATGGAGACACGTTTCTGAATAATCAACTTATTAAGTAAATCCTCATTATGATTAAAAGAATAGTCTGTATTATGCAAGTTTTGTTTCCACAAAAATGGAATGGCTGAAATTATCCCATTATACATGATAAGAACAAAATTGCTCAAATTATGAACTTCCACAAACTCATTATAATGCATTGGCTTATTATCATTATTTAAAAAATTAAAAACATGGTCGATTTCCTTAAAGTGCATACACTGATAAAACACAGTGTTATTACCAACTTTTATATTGGAGTTATTCCAAATCATCTCGTTTTCAAACTTGCTTGATGGTTCTTAAAAATTTAACATTGACCAAGCTTTACAAATATCCTTTACAAACAAATTACTGATATTGGGAACATCGTGTTTACTAAAATTACATTGAAAAAGAAATTCTTTTCCAAAATCACTCAAGTAATAATCCAGAAAAATCTTCCATGCACCATTATTATCGCTTAAATATCTTTTAGTCCAAGTAATCTTAAGACTGTGTATAAAGCTCTCCAAATGAGTTACCTTTAAACCCCCTAAATGAATAGGGCTAATCATTGTCTGGCGTTTTACCTTGTCAGGCTTATCATTCCAAATAAAGTTGAATAATATTGAATTCAATTCCAAAATAAAACTATTGGGAGGATTTGGGAGGATCTGGAAAAAAAAAATAATTTGCGAAATTGCAAATGTTTTGAATAAAAATATTTCTACCAACTGGAGTAACATCTCTATGATTCCATAAATTTAATGATCGTTTAAATCGAGACAACTTTGGGGGAAAATTCAATTGGAAGAGGTATTCCCTGTACCAATAAATGAGATTCCCAACAGGGTTACTGGGCCTTTTGACCAATTAATAGGGAAGTCATTGACAAACTACGGTTTCGAGTGGGTAAAAGGGCCAAGGGGGAAGAGAATAGTTTTATCAAAATTGATTTTTAGCCCAGAAGCATTCCCAAAATCATTCAGGACACGAAGAATCCCTCGGATAGAATCTGAGCTGTTATTTAAATAAATAGTAGTGTAGTCCGCATACTGCGTTATCTTAATTTCTTTATTTAAAATTTGCTGGCCTTTAATAATATTATTGGAATTAATTTTTTGAGCCAAGAATTCAACTGCAATAATAAATAAATACGGGCTGAGAGGTAATCCTTGTCTAACACCTGTCATTAACTAAATATAATTAGACGAGTTCCCATTATTAATTACACACGCTGAGCTATTATTCTGAAAAGTGTGAATCCAATTAATGAAGTTTTCACCAAAATTTAGACTCTTTAAACAATGATGTAAAAATTTCCACTCGGGGGTGTCAAACGCCTTTTCAAAATCAACAAACATGAAGAAACCAGAAATGTCCAAATCCTTACAGAAATCAATCAAATCTAAAGTTAATCTTTTATTCTCTTCAATGAAACTTTTTTTCAAAAACCCTGTTTGGTTATGACCAATACTTTGTGGCAGAACAAGCTTTAATCTGGTACCAATGGCCTTGGCTGCGATTTTGTAATCGGTATTGAGAAGTGTAATGGGCCTCAAGTTTTTTATAAACGAAGAATCTTTGTTGGGCTTGGAAATTTCATTAATTATACCTCGGCATTGCTCAGGGGATAATGCCCCTTTGGTAAAACAATAATTTAAAACAATCTACAACCACAGGTCCTAATAAATCCCAAAAGAATTTGTAAAAATTTGCAGTAAGGCCATCAGTACCAGGGGATTTGTCATTGGCCATACTATCCAGAACACTGCGACATTCTTTTACAGTTAACGCACCATTACAAGAGACGGATTCATCATCAGATAATATACGATTAAAGTTAAAATCATCAAAACTGTTCAATGAGTTAGAATCTCTTGACGAGTATAAATTACTGTAGAATTTATGTAACTCACTTAAAATCACTTCATTGGAATTATTATGAGTACCGTCATCTTGAACAATATAGTTAATAGTGTTTTGGGCTTTGTGCCTTTTCTCCAAATTAAGAAAGTACCTGCTGTTCTTCTCTCCATCCTCGACCCACCGAGCTCGTGACCTTATTTGAATTCCTTTCAGTTTGAAGCTGTAAATTTGTACAGTCTCGTTTTGTGCTTCCATTAAAAGACAATTTGTATCTGCGTCCCAGTTACTAAATAGTTGTTTTTCTAGAGTATTTACATACTTAATGAGATTCTTTTCCCGCTTTCTCCTACTTCGAGACAAATTCTTACTAAACTTTATGGAAATTTTACGGATATTATGCTTCACAAAATCCCATTCCAAAGCCGGATTCTCCCACTTCCTATTCATATTTAATGCATTCTTATTCAAAAAAGACTGGATCTGATTAACATAATCATTATTTTCTAACAAAGAGTTATTAAATTTCCAGAACCCTGGTCCTCTTTTACAAACCAAAGTACTAATTGTAATAAAAACAAAGGAATGTTCTGACCTCAATCCTGAAATTAAATCATCAGTTGTGACTTTAGACGTAAGAACATTGGAAATAAAAAAAAAAAGCCAGACGACAATAAACATCATCGTTGACACCTGATTTCCAGGTGTACTGCTTTGAAAGAAGATTTCTGTTGCGCCAAACATCAACCAAGTTAAAGTGAAACATTTAATTTAGACATTTCCCCCGAGCCTTAAAATTTGTATGACGAACACCATTCTTCTTGTCAAGATCAAAGTTAAAAATAAAGTTTAAGTCACCCCCAAAACAATATTATAACATTCAAACTCTCCCATTTTGCGAAGAAGTTCTTCATAAAACGACGGATCATCAATGTTTGGACCATAATGTTAACGATTGTAAAAATGTCATTGTTAATTATAATATCGGAGATTATATAGCGTCCAGCATTGTCGGCATCTTTTTTGATAACTTCAAAGGAAAGTAAGGGATTAAAAAGGATCCTAACACCTCTGCTATCACTACTCCCATGTGAAAACGTAGTTTTCCCGCCCCATTCGTTCGTCCAAAAGGTTTCCTGATCAGGCGTACTATGCGACTCCTGAATAAAAGTGATATCAGGCTTATGGTTGTGAATAAAAGTAAACAACTGTCTTCTTTTTACTACTACTACTACTAATAATGATGATGATGATGACGACGACGACGACGACGACGACGACGACGGCGACGAGGGCGACGACGACGACAACAAAACTGGCTACGGACCTGCTTTCGATGCTCCCTATAACAGTAAAAGTTTTTCTCTGAAGGTTCATACGGTATATTTCTGTTATAGATTAAACCGAAAGCGCACTGTCGAGTACAGAACTCCGTACAAGGAGGATTTCATAATTTTAACAGTCCACCTGCAACAGCCAATGACAAAACACTTTTGACACAGGTAATCTTTTTCCCACTAACACTTCTGAACTATAACCTTGCCTAATTTTTCTGGTCACATTCAGTCTGGCAGTAAATATAACAAGCCTGACTAACTTAACTGTCAGTGAGCTGCTACTCTTCAGACAGTACTTTATCATTCAAGTTGAGAGGTAGGATGATGAACGAACCACCTGGCTGAAAATTTTGATGATGGTTATGTATTACAAAAAGTTGAAATCGGTGTGAAAGACTAAAGGCCTACCTTTGCGTATAAAGAGTAACTTTTGCCCGCTCAGAATTTCTTCGTTCTGTGAGAGTCTTGAGGCTCTGCAAATGGACCAAATTTAGTGTTTACGTCACTCTTTACTTTAATATTAAGAAATAATGCATGGTAGGGCAATCATTTCGCTAGTTGTTTAAGCCTGCGCAGTAGTCCACGAAATCTGTCACAACCGTAGTCGCGGCCTAGTATCCTAGAACTATGTCGAAATCCCAACTGGTGGAGAAGTTTAACGGCAAAACTGCAAGATTATGTCAGAACGATGAAAAAGAAGTAGTTAATGCATTTTCAGTGAAAACTGCAAGGGGATAGGGGACTGTTAGGATTACGCCAACCATAGCAACTCACGTAGGTATTATACCGTAGCCTAGGAGCTAGCATGGCAAAATGAAATCACTATGCATAAACATTTAATAGGCTATGGTTGAAAAAGTTTTTTAACTATGCTTATAGTGCTAGTAAACAAGGGGTCCGCAGAAAAATTTAGGAGGGAGGGGCAAAACAATTTTAGGGAACCACCATGACGCAGCAATTTTGGCCGAAAATGTTCCCACATCGTTCTAAAGGCCTATTTAATAAATATAAATAGGAAAAACACTGAGTTAACTGTTAACAAATGTTGATGTTAATTTGTCTTTGTTATTTCTTTTTTTTCTTCGTTTTATTCAGATATTTGCTTCAAGTCGAGCAGGTGAAGGATTTTTTTAGTTGACGTACAAAATACCCCATGCCAAGTTGCACCCCTACTTACTACCAAAACATAAGACAGAGAAAGAAGTGTAACAGCTTTAAATCGTTTCAAATGTACATATATATTCTTTTTTATTGAAAGATATATATTGTTTCACATGACAATCGATTCTCAAAGATCTCTAGTTTTTGACCTCCCCTATATGGTTCTTCCCATCCACACGACGGTGCCACAGAAAGTTAACACTTTCACTAATCAGTTCAGTAAAGTATTTTGACCTGGCTAAAGTTTCAATTATAGGTTTAGGTTAGGGTTGGGGTTTATGTAAAGGTTAAACTAAAGATCGGTTAGAGTTGAGTTATTTCAGGATTACAATTAAGCCTAACCGGATATTCCGAACCAGATCTCAAACCCCAAGTCATAAAGCTGATGCTCTCCTCAACGCCTCCGGAAGCCCCGGAAGCTCCTGGATATTTATGTTAAATGTGAAGTAGACATTAAATTTGGACGGTTTGCAGAAGGTTTAGATTGTTGGTCTACAGAACGAAGTTTTGAACAGGTACACGTCAGGCACAAGACATTTCGTAACTGTAAATTTTTAGCCAGGTGGTCCGTTCGTTTCATCCCTTTGCTTGTCAAGGTAAATGGTAAGGCAGCAAGACATTTATAAGCGAGTTATTCTCTGATTTGTTACAGTTACGATGTTTTCAGGAAAACGTTTATTCATCATAAAGTCTGTTTTGGCCTTGAAAGTGATTTGTTATGCTATTGCAGATGGGTTGCTGGAATGATGAAATTTGTCCTCTGCGGAGTTTTTTACTCGACAGTGCAGTCTTATTCATAGACCTGTCTTAACCTATCGCTTTTATATACTTTAGGTTATAGTTTGATCAGTTGCTAGTCGTGGCCATCGATAAACTTGCTTCATAATTATATATATTAGAAAAAGAAGTGTAAGGGAATTATTAAAACAATTTGTAAAATAGTACAATGACAACAGTTTTCTTCCGTAGTAAGAAGTCACCGTCAAAAAGGCCACAAGAAGTGCTTGCTAAAGAGTGTAGTAAGAAGATTGTCTGTTTAGTAATATGATGACAGACGAATCGCAGCTATAATAGCTATAAATTAGGGACATCGATATTTTGGTATTCAGGTTTCATGATAGGACGTATAGATGTTGCAATTTATCTTTTATGATTTGTTATTGCGTGATTCGGTTCTCTGATTTGTGCAGGACAGCATCGTTTAAATTACTATTCATTACTGAACTAAGAAGTTACTGGGGAATGAATAGTAGTGGCGTAAGCGTACGGGATTAATTTTAATTGGGGAAACAGTGACAATAGGCCTATAAGGAAATTTAAACATTATATTAACATTGTTATATGTTGAGAGAATGTAGGTGTAACGATGACAGAGGAATTTTTACTTTGCTGTTTTATACTTTTTTTTTACTTTACATCATCATTTGTAAAGATTATGGTAAATCTGAGGTATCGGCATATCTTTCAATTCTTGTTAACTCGTTATTACATGACATTACTTACAACAATTCTTATTTTCTCCGACAATATGAGTGATTTTGTTCATAGACAGGGCAAGTTTTTTTGTTTTAAGGTCCGAAATTTTCCTTAAACAACCCATTTTTTTTTATATTTGTCTTTAGAAAGGTTGAAATTTTTTCCAGGATCTTTTCAGTAAAACGGTGATTTCTAATGTTTTTCGAAAAGCAAGCAGAAGAACTTTATGATACGTTTTGCGCGTTCGAAAATGTTTCCTTTGCAATTCTTTGCCTTAGTCGGGGCTTTGAGTTATTGTCCACCTCACCCCTGTCGGAGAGTGTGGCCATTTTGTTGGTCAAATCCTGGCGAAGGATTACAGAAGTCGTTATTTTAAGTTTGCGTTATTGAGAATGAATTGTAAATTTAAATATGGTTGCATAGTCTTAATATCTAATGTAAGAAAAGACCTGTCACCAACTTCAAGGTATAAATCAGGTTAAGGTTAGAGGTTAAGGTTAGGGTTAATATTTCGAAATCGTACATACACTACCTGCTAAATAATGATACTGTAACGAATATGGGGGGGGGGGTTGCTTCATGGATGGGTAGCGTGAGGCCAGCAGGATGGGGATCGTGACCTGAGTTGTTTTATTTTGATCGGCCAGAAACAGGAACGACGGAAAAATGACTCCAGAGAGTGATATACGGTTGGTTTGTATATTCTTAAAAACTTAATTACACAAAAACTAAAGAACGCTATTCCTTAGAAAACACGGTAAAAACTCCTCGGAAACTTAAAACCTGCCGGATGGAGATAAAAGTTGGCGGCTTCAGGGCGTGAAGCCTGCCGTCCAACTCAGAATTGTCCTCCTTGTCTCTCCTTAAACGCGTCTTTACTAGACACCGGCTAACTGGCTTTCTCCCCGAGTTGTTTACGACTTCCCCTTAAAAACTAAACCTCAACAATACAGCTTAACAGTACACAATACATCCAGTTAGTGCTCCCATTCAAGCCCTGTGATGCACGGAGCACTAATCTGGGGCTTACACTAACACATGGCCAGTACAGGTGAGTTGAATAAAAGGTGACCATGACTGACAGGGATAGAAGAATCGCCCAAGTACAAAAATAACTTAACGCCCCTGAAAAACAACTTTAAGTAAGAAAACAACACACTCCCAGGGTAAAACTGGCCTGCACAGACTGACAAACAAAATCTTACATACAGACTGTGACAACTTGCAAGTAGTATGACAGGCATAGCTTAAATAACAAAATAACAAAGGCTTTTAGCCCGCCGTTACAATACCAATTTACGTAGACAATGTTTGAACTGCCCATCAAGAAATTTTGCCCAGTCTAAGAAGCTTAAGTAATGAAACAAAAATTGTGCCGCTTACGAGATACTTGAATAATAGTAAAGCAAAAACGAAAGTTTACTCCCTTCCTTTAAACAAACATCTGCTATCTTCATAGAACCTTGCATTGACATTTGATTACGCTCCCCTCCAAATAAAATGTCTCCTCCTTGCAATATTTTACCTTCAACACCGGAAAATGCTTCACTTAGTTCATTAACACAACCCCTCTTCAACCAATTCTCTATTACGCTGCTGTCATGCACAGACTCATTATCTTCTATGTCCAACACTACGTCATAATGTACTCCACCTGTATTAACCAAATAAATGGCACCTTTTTCCTGATTAACTGCACTACTTAAATACCACTTTGAGGATAACATGCCCGTTTCCATCTACCATTATACTCTATAAAAGTATATATGTCAGTTTGCAAAAGTCTTGCAGCTTCAAATATTTCAGCTTTTAGCTGTAGATCATACACTATCCCTATCCATTCCAGTAGAAGTAACACATTCTTCCTTAGTCACATATTCTTCCTTAGTCATTAATGAGACCGGCAAATCACTCTTACATAATGAACTTACAATGAATTGTCTTAAATAAAAATGATTATCTTCTATCCTTGTAATCAATATTGCCAAACACCGAAAGAAACAATTACCATCCCCTTGCAATTTCCTTACACAAATAGGCATACTCTCAACTGAAACCCATTTTCCAATTTCAATGCCCGACAAATCAAATTCACCAGTTTCCACAACAACTATGTTTGAGTCTATCGACACAAGTTTCCTAAACGTTTTTCTCTCCAACAGCTATCATCAACGAAAAATAAAATGTACAATTGTAGAGCTTTCGGAACGTATAAATATTACATCACTATCGTCATGTTCCCTACTTCCACCATCATTGCACCTCTGACGTTTTTCATATTCACTAGAACTTCTTTTGCTCCCTACTCTGATATCATCATTTCTCTCCCCTTCACAACCTTTATCTTGAAGTTGACCCCATACTTCCCTTTTCTTTGTTGCCAACCTTTCCTTTCTACATTAGAAATCTTTAAGCGGCCTTTCTTAGGAATTGTAATATTCTCCAGATTATTTCAAAATTTAAAATAAAAAATGTACCATTTCCAGAAAACTTCATATAACACACTATCACTACTCAACGTTAATGCGGAAAAAAACAATTCAGCTCTTTGAAGTCACAAGAACAGTGAACAAAACTCCTCTATCAAAATAAGTCCCTACAAGTAAATCCTCATATAAGTGCACAAAATTCACAAAACACCATGAATTAAAAAACAACCTAAATGATGGCGCTGTGTAAATGAAACAACAAACTTTTCACCAGGGTACATACGGACCTGGTTTTTCCGCAAGACTGTTACTAATTTTAGACCGTGATCGTAAATTTTACATGAAAAAAAAGCCCAATTACACACTCTCACGAAAGCTATATTTCCACCAAAAATTAAAAACACGAAAGAGAACAACCATCCCTACCATTTACACTAAACTAAAGTTACACTAAACCGATACCACAAAGCATCTACAAGAAGATAGAAAAAAAAAAAAAACAACCGGAAGAGTAAAAAATTAACATATCACGAACGACTGCATCAGTTGCGGTGCTGCTTGCAAGGCAGGCACCGCAACTAAAAATACGGAAAAAATGATATTCTATGCAAATTTGCAACAAAAATTTGGGGTTTAGGTTATCACTTTTAGGCCAATATTGACCTTTCATCAACTGTGCATACAAATTTGATTTTTATCTCAATACATAATATGAATTGAGATATTGTCACAATAGCCAGTGGATAAAAATTCTTTAGAACAAGGTTATGTGACTTAATCAATGGTCAATGTCTTTAAGAATTTGAGAGCACGCTCTTTGGCCAGGAGGTAGAAGACATTCTTTTTTCACATTTAGGGAGTGATGGTTTCTTTTCATTTTGGCAAATTTTATGGTTTAAGCCTTTAGTTGTCATGGACACTCAAAGTTTCTTTGCACTCAGCACTTTGGTTGCTAGGCACTGATACCTACTGACTGAGAATGTTTACATTTTGTAGTTAAACTTTCAGATGTTAGAGGCTTGGTGCCACACCTCTGCTAAATCAAGCATGAAGTAACTGTAAGATAGTCTTGCTTAGTCTGACCATGAACAAAGGCTCTGTAAGAAGATATTTCACAAGAATTTATCTTGGGAGGAATAAGCTCCTTGTTGGATACAAGCAACAGGAAAGGTGGGTAGTCTTTGTTTTGTGTCTTAGCTCCACAAGCTTATTTACAGTGTATGGAGTTACATCGTAGTGCACAAAATGTATCTAGGAGGCATGATCAAAGTTTCTCTAATTAGTGATAAGAAAATTTACCCCTCAAGAGTTGACTGAAGTTTATTTGAGGATCTGCAACATACTGTATTGAGGGGGTATTTTTTTCTTCACACTTGTCATACAGTGTAACAATGCAAGCACTCAAGATATCAGCAGAATAATAGCTCTCACTCCTTCAGAAGTTTTGAAATACCAAAATATCTGAATGAGACTGTGAAAATAGCATTGGGAGAGTGATTTCAGAAAAAGTAGTGTGGAACGCAGAAGGAAACTAGCTGTCATTGGACTGTTGGATTTATTACAAGGTTTCACTGTTCTGCTTATATCTGGTTAATAAATTCTGCTTTACTAAGTTTCAGTATGGTGCACAATATTTTGTGCCTCATTTATTGTTACAGTATTATTGTAAAAATTGTTCTCTTTGAATACGATCATTTTTGAGCATAAAATGCATCAGGGTATTAACAATACATGGAAAATCTTTTACATACAAAGCTCCAAAACGAGGACTGCATTTACATCAAATATCATCAGCAACAATATGAAAACTTTGTTTCCTTAACATCCACAAAATATTGAGATTCTGCAGCATAGCTGCTCTAGTTTCTACTGCAAACATGGTGGCAAACCTTCGGTTGGAACTGGGGGAAATGGAGTCCCCAGTAAACGGAAGGACGGCTTAGTCCTGACTAGGGCCCGCATCGGGCACACTTACCTTACCCACGCCTATTTACTTCACGGAGATGAAAGACCATACTGTATACCTTGTGACTGTGCTTTCACCGTCAGTCACATTTTTGTTGACTGCTATGAATACTCCCATATTCGCCAGAAATACTACACCGTGTCCGACCTGAAAACCTTGTTTGAACAAACAGACTCATCCCTTATTCTTAGCTTCCTCAAAGAAGATAACCTTATTAGAAGTTTCTGACATGATTCCCGCCTTGCTTTCTTTTAGTAGGAACTTATCGCCCGTTCTACCTTTTTTCTTTTAATTTTTTTAAGGTAGTTTTTCCCCAGCATTGTTACTTTATTTAACTTGGTGACACTATATAACACATTCGTGTCGGTGTGTCGTTAAACAGTATCTATCTAACCAACCGACCAACCGACCAACCGACCAACCGACCAACCGACCAACCGACCAACCGACCAACCGACCAACCGACCAACCGACCAACCGACCAACCGACCAACCGACTAACCAACTAAATAACTGCAAACATGGGGGCATTCAATATCCACAATAGTATCATACTGCAAAGTGTTCATAATCATCTTTATTCTCCGTGTTTCGTATCCCATGGTGATTTTAATATGATTTCTAACCTTTGAATGCTTCATTTGGGGGATAAAAGCAAAGCATTTTCATCCATTTTTGCCTATTGGTGCAATTTTTTATAACTTAAATGTCTAGCAATTTTTTCTGCGTAGTGAATCATTCAAAATTTTAACAAAGCATTTAGGCTTACCATTTCAGTGTAAATCACCTTGAAAGATTTTACAAACCTTTAACAAAAGGAAGAGCTTTTGGAAACTCTAAAAAAGTGATAATGCTTATTTTAATTACCAGTGCAATGCAATGAACGATTTATCTGGAAAAGACTTGAAACTCAAGCACACATGATACTCAAAACTTCTTTGTTTAAAGTCCACAGTATAATGCACATTTATATACCTGTATGTACAATATGTATAGTGCATCACAGTTGCCACCTTCTCTAAGTACACACAGTCATTTAATTGTAACAGGTACCATTATGTTTGCAGAACAATGTGAGTACATATGACAATCACTTTAAACTCTTCCCTTGTTCATTGTACCAGGGTGAAACAACACAATATCAATATCTCATTCTGATGTTACACATACTGTACATGTTACTGTCCTCTGAGGATGGGACACAAATGTACAGTTGTGCTGAACATGATTAAATTGAGATTTCATGGGAGGTAGTTTCAGTTCAGTAATTTTTTTTTTCAATTGTTGGTGGAACAAATGTGAGTTGTGATGACCACAGGGTTTAAAAACAGTGTTGCGATTATCAGTATTTGCTGTACATTTAGTTTATAATCCTACAGCGTGTCTTAGCGCGAACTAATGACTTTCAAAATGAATTTTATATAATTTTGCTTTAGATGTCACTTTATACAAGATGACTTCAAGTCCTAACAGGCCTATTTCTCTTCAAGAGAGATTACTTAGATATGACAGCCATTTCGGTAGTCAAAATATCCAAGACGACTCCATTTATGCCCATATAGGCCTCCATACATTTTGTTAAGGAGTTGTTCCGTCGGACTAGCCCTTTCATCCATTTTCAAGTTTAAGTCTTCAATTTTTCAAGTAAAGTATCCCAAAGACGTAACTAATTTTATTTTATTAAAATTCAAATGAATACCAATAAGGCCCCCTCATACAGGAAGTAAGTAAATATGAAAGGGGAGGAAGGTACTTCATGAAAGTGTAAATAAAAACGCTAAGTTCATTGCATTGTTCTTCCTACCTTACGTCAGTACGTAACTCGAAATATGACTTCTTAAAAGACGAACAGAGGACATGTCCTTGCTAGGTGTCGATTCCCCAACTTTTCTTAATTCAAATAACAACATTAGTTGCAGCTGTGAATTCGAAGACGCAACAACTAGGTAAATAATCTGTTACTCGAAATATCTGACTTCTTAAAAGACGAACAGAGAACATGTCCTTGCTAGGTGTCGATTCCCCAACTTTTCTTACTTCAAATAACAATATTAGTTGCAGCTGTGAATTCGAAGACGCAACAACTAGGTAAATAATCTGTAACTCGAAAGCTATTAGTAAATTTATACAAAGTCAATGCAATGTTCAGCTGTCATTCCCTTATTAAAAAAAATCCCACATAATTCCTACAGGAATCAGCATGTGGGATTTATGTGGGTTTTGGGGCATGTGGGAAAAAATTCCCACATGCATGTGGGAAAAATTCCCACATAAATCCCACATGCTGGTCATCCCTTCCCATACCGGGTTCTACCATATTCTTGAAGGGGAATTTTTCAATGTACTCAGGTCTTCTTCATAATTTTCCATTCATCATCCTTTGCAGGCACACTACTGTATACATGTGCAGTTTACAGTCACAGTATAATGTTCCTATGAATTAAAGTGTGTCCAAAAGAGTATTATGGCTGATTTTAAATGGAATGTTCACCTTAAAGTTCTTGCCAAACTGGATACACGATTGTTTCTTCATCAAAATATTTTGTGAAGGCATGTGCAAATTAAAATCCACTACATGCAACTTGTTTAAGAGTTAAATGATATGTTTGAAATTTGTCTAAGTTTGTATACAACACAATAACTGATTCCTTTTACAGAACATCCCATTGCCTGCATGTGTTTTGAATAGTAGAGTCCAATTGCTGAGGCTACACCTTATAAAAATATCTCAGTCCATGCAGCAAAACAGTACTCAGACTTAGTCACACAACTGCACAGTTTGCTTCCACTCTCCCTGCTTGCTAACTATTAACTGCTGACTGCTGTATACAACACAATGTTAAACTGGTACACTACTTGCTTTCCTGTGCAGCTCAACACTGTGCATGTACCATACAAAGACTCTTTTCAAAAGGGCTTTGTTGTGACAGAGCTTTTGAATAAGACAATCACAATAGACTTCCTTCAAAGCTGTTCACTGCACAATCCACACAGCCATTTTGTGCCTTCTCATATGGGGAATTTAACTTCACATACCAAGAGATGACTTCCCACATGGAGAGTTGACTTCCTATATGGGAAACTGAACTCCCCATATGGGAATTTAACATCCCATATGGGGATTTCAACTTTCAATATGGGAATTTCAATTCTTATGTGGGAATTCACCTTTTTGATGTGGGAAACTCGCATAGGCTGAATATTATCCCACATAATTCCTGTAGGAATTTGTAACTTCCTATAGGAAATTGTAAATTCCTGTAGGAAGTTTTCATTTTCCTACAGGAATTATGTGGGTTTTTTTTTTATAAGGGTTGGTATACTGGTACGTGTGACAAGTACAAAAGTAGACACGGATTGGACTTAACCACGACAAAATGAACCCATGCAAGCACAGCTTTATATTGGGTGGGGAATTTTACACGATAAACCATCAGCAAAGTTAACTGGCTAAATAGTAATCGAATTCTCTAGTTGCCAAGAAAGCTTAAATCAAAATTTTGAAAAATTTCTGTACTAAAAAATGTGCATTTTATTTTTCAAATGAAGTCACCAGTTGTATGTTGCAACATATTAAGTTGTTCTCGTCCCCTGAAATTATGATATTATGTAGCGAAGCATCCCTAACATTTATCTAAACTTCAAACAGCAAAGTATGACATATATATGGTCAGTCCACGGGTATTAAACATTCTGCTAATGTTAACGAAAGGTTAAACAACATATCAGAAATACTTATCAACTTTACCCTCCACTCTGATGGAATGGTTTGAGAAGATCCGGGAGCCGTTCGTGCATTGGTATAAACCCTCGTGTTGAATTGACACATTATGAATACGCAATGAATAGCTGGCAGTTATGAAACTATTCTGTTTGAATCGCTCATCCCAAATAACTCGGTTGAGATTGAGTACAGTATTTTCAAATA
The DNA here is from genome assembly GCA_037179385.1 of Holothuria scabra. Lineage (NCBI taxonomy): Eukaryota > Metazoa > Echinodermata > Holothuroidea > Aspidochirotida > Holothuriidae > Holothuria > Holothuria scabra. The sequence goes on along the minus strand of CM074183.1, from coordinate 51,955,017 downwards.
GCCAAGTACTTTCCAGCGGTATGGAAGTGCTGCATTCTAGTATTACAGTTTCAGACTGAGTGACGACCTGACTAAACAGGTCTTTGGTTAAACAGGTCCCAAAGAAAAGTCCAAAAATAATGAAATTGGACCACATGAAAACACTGTTCCCAATGAGGTATGCTACGAAGAATTCCATAGTTAATTTTCATACCTCAAGCAGCCACGTCCAACCCTTTCAAGAATTGAGGTTGTGCTCACAGAATGTTGTCTATTTGAAGTCTTTGAAACCAAATATAAATCCAAACAAAACGGTAAAAAGTTTATGAACAATATTATCCCAAAGTTCTACGGGTAACGATAAGGGCATTCAGGTTGGCGTTTAGGTCTACAAAAGTTCCAAAAAATTAACGTTCGAGCTGAAATTGTTACAGTTCAAAGAAGTTTTTCTTTCAAGAATCATGAAGATTGTAATTGAAGTGAAATTTTCTTGTTTCTTCAAGTCACAAATATTATGGTGACTGCGCAAAAGTTGGAGTTTGCTTAGACTCTGAACTGGTACTAGTTTCTGTCAACCAGGAAAATGACACAATTTTGGGAGAAATCAATATACGTGAGAAAATATAGTCTTCACATATGCAAAAATAACAAAAAAATTGTTTTGACGACAGAAGGAAAGAGTCTACGGCAGTTTGTCCAGACTGCCAGGGGAATTCTGCTTCCTTACTGGAAATTATTTGCAGTCATAAACAGAACCTTCCGTTAATTATTAATTTTTCAAAATCAAGCCACTTCTTATCGTTCGAAGCAAAGTGAAACAACTTTCTCACCCAGTGTTAGAAAGATCCCCCGACACGGGTATAACTAGCTTAATATGGGTTAATATCGATGCTTCAATAATTAAACAGTCTCAATTAACTCTTTCATATGCTGTTCATTCGCGTAAAACTCTAAAAACTGTAACAGATTTTTTCAAAGTTTTAATTTAGATATTGCAATCACCAAATAGATGAGGCTAATGTGACCACGATGAGAGAGTACACCAATCGTCATTGGGACATTTCTTGAAGTTAGCAGGACGGAATGACTCTTTCAAGGGAACCGCTTATCTTTTCCTTCGGTCGCCTTGATGCTAGACCATGTAGCTAATATCTTTCCAGGGTAGAGGATCCGAGGACCTCCCTAGCCTAATGCATCATATCGCAAGTTCGTAGAGGTTAGATGGTGATGAAGTAGAAGTTCGCTGGTATTTTTTATAACGTTGTCAGTCTTGGCAGAATCAAGAATCGAAATAACACACGCTCTTTAATATACGAGAGAGAATTCGCAGGATACTTTAAATAAAGGGTTCGGGATTACTTTATTAGCTGATCAAGCTAATGGAACAGGAAACAACAGCCTGCTTTGGTGAACCCGAGGTCGACCATCGATGTGTTTTTGGTAACTCGGTCCTGGTTCGAGTCCTAATAAGCACGTGCTTCCCTGTCCTTCCACGAAACTTGTCTTCCGAGTCATTTCCTCGTAGAGTGTTTTCAAATTTGTGCAATATCATGACCATTGAACTGCTGATGAGTTGACAGCTGAAATCAGTGGCATAGCTTCCATATGTTCAAAATCGTTGTTGGCATCCCTTTAAGGTTTTTAATATACTTCATTCTTGCACCATTATTGACAAAGACATATAACAGCGTTATTGTAAGGCCCAGACAACAAAATGATCAAACAGATACCATTAACTGTACAATCTGCACTCTATTCTGATGAAAAGGGTCATCTTCTGTAATAGGGATAGGTTTTGCGGAGACGTATCTCCATGCTTTATAAGCGCTAATGTATGCTTTCAACGAAGCGTGACTATGAGCTTGCAAAATACACACAGAGACTGACATTAAACTCACCCTCCCGTCCAATACAAGTTACAGACAGCGTAACAATAATTGTGGCGCAAACAGCCCTCTTCTTGTCGGGGTTAATTGTCAACCAGTCAACATAGATGATAAAAATGGCTTCCACAACATTTTTCAAAATCATTTGAACAGAGCATTCTGGTTAAAACATAACTGTTATCATAGTGGTAATTGTTTAAGAGTACTAATGAGCAGTTTCAATTTTGTTTTTCTTCAAGTGACTGTTCTCATGATATATGGCTATTTTAATCCGTAAATGCAGATTGGTCATCTGACACTGTAAGATAATGTTATGAAAATGCTTCTCTTTGTATACTTTCGTGATCTCAAAAACCAGAATATTGCATTTAATAAAGTTTAAGCTACTTTCATTTCTCATGAATTTGGTACAGAGAGCCAAGCAGACCGTTTGGCTTGGGTATTTCTTGCAATGTATTTAATTAATAAGTGGTCACATAATGTAAATTATGTCAATTAATGTTTCTTCTTATCTTAATTTCCCGATGCCAAAAATGTACACCTAACGGTGATTAATTTCCAAAACTTTCTCCCTTACAAGGTTGTTTCTATTGGGTCTAGCAGAGTTAATATTTATCTTCACGAAGTCGTCTATTACTATATTGAAATCTTAAATCTAGATCTGAAAATAACACAAAATATAATGCTTCCTTCATACTAGTACGTAAAAGAGAGGGATAGAAACATAGCGTGTGCAGGTAGGGGCAAAGGGGGGGATTTCCTTCCCCTGGAAAATAAAAAAATTGAAAAAAAAAAGAATTAAAAATAGAAAAAAAAATGAAGAAAAATTAACATCAACATTTCTTAACAGTTCACTCAGTCTTTCCTTCATTTACACGCGGTAAAAAGGCTTAAGAAATGCCATTTCTAGTGACCTGGGAGGCATTTTGGGCCAAAATTTTCTTGCGCTCCGCGACAGCTCATGGTAGCGCCGAGCCTTTTACCCCAAAGAATATATTGCCCCCTGAATTTTCTTCCTAAAGATAGAAAATATAAACATGTTTCAATAGAAAAAAAACTTGCTGAAAAGAAGTGGCAAAGTAATCTTCTACCAGGCGGTGACCCTGCAGACCATTTTCGCCCCCTTCCGACCTAAATCCCTACTGGCTGGAATAAAAAAAATGGCTTACCATTCGATTTTATGCCTAATATCACGTTACATGTTCCGTAACGGAAGTTCATTAGGTAAAATATTTTGTGAATACACTTCAACACTTCGGGGTAATGAGTAATTTAACTGTTGAATACTTTACAACATTCATTTCGAACATGTCTCTTTGAATAATATCATGGTAAACACTACACGGTCTAAAACCTTCAGGTACGGAATTTGCTCGACAATATTTTGAGGGATTTTCTTGATTAAATGTTATTCTACTATGCACAATTTTAATGGTAAAATAGCCCTAAAGAAATCTTCATTGACTTTCAAACTAATTTGAAAAACTTTAATGTCCCCTTAATTAGGTAAGTTGACGCACTTCTAAGTCAAGAGTTTTTACCGTGAAAACTATTTAATCCCATGAAAAGTTGAAAAACTTGGTTTGATAGTTTAGCTAACTAAATATGATCAATGCTACTGTGATTTTTGTAAAACATGAATTGAAATAAAAACTGGGCAAACTTAAGTTGGCCTAATGGCCAATTTGTGTAGTGTATAAGGTCCGCTCAGTGAAGTGCTTTTTTTAAGTTTTAGACAAGGCTGTAAACCTATCTAGTATCAGGCTATTTGAATTTCAAGATCGGCCAACAAACTCCATTTAAATTTCGAAGTACAATGCTTTAACTGGAAAAGGAATTTTAAAGTAATGGCGCCAGTTTTATTCAATAAACTTTCGGTATCTTTGAAAATCTTTATGTGTGTTAGGACTTTTCAGGCTAATGTAAAAACTTATCTTCTTAGGGATGTTTTTAATGTTTTGGATGATTTAGTTTTTATTTTTAACCTGTTTTAGGTTTTCTTGTTTTAACATTTGTTTTATCTTTGCAAATCGGTTTAAAATGTTTCATGTAAATCGGTTTTACGTAAAATAAAATTTTTATTTATATTAGGCCTACTATTGTTACTTACTAGGGCATGTAATATTCTAGAGAAACGCTTATCATGAGCAATCATTCAGGCAGTTTATCTCTACTGAAGATCTTAGGACATGGGTTATATTTATAAATGCATGGACGACCTATAATATCAACATTAAATTGACTTAGGACCGACCGTCATCAAAACTAACAAGAGACTTGCCTTGAAAAGAAGTATAATAGGACTGTAGTAGAATTTGCCTGGGTACGTTTTCATCAGAACTTTGGCGATGGAGATGGTTGTCTTTCCCCTTCCGGAGGCTTTAATCGAAAGGTATTAATTCAGAGTCTTTAAACTCTTAATTGCAGAAGGTCCATGTTACAACTGAGGTAGGAGCCTAATTTTTATTTCAAGAAAGTAATTCAACTATTCCTACCCCGTTCCCACCTTAAATGGCTTCTACTCCATGAGACATCATCCGACAGTACTGGCGTTCTATATTGATAAGTCAATTGTACTATTGACCATGACGGCATTCGAGTCGAATGTCCTAAAAGGTACTATCACTCGTTTAGAAGTCTATGCTGCAACTTAGTCCATAGACTTACGAGATAATTTCATTTTTGTCCGAGTAGGAGATTCTCTGCCATCAATATGTAATCCATCCCGAAAGACTATCTAATCGGCTAGTTACTACCAGTTGGCCCCTAGAGTGCCAAAAATTTTACTCTAAAATCAAAAGAGTGAACCTAGTCATTCTTTGATGGTGTGAAAAGTGTGATTTCACTCAATCAGAGTGATAATTCACTCCAGGAAGCAGTGGCGTAGCCAGGATGGAATTTTTAGAGGGTAACAAGTGGGGGGGGGGGGCAAGACTAAGCGGAGCGCCACCATCAGTTGACGCGGAGCGAGGAAGAAATTTTTGAGCTTTACAAGCCCTCCAGATTCCCGGAAACGGGTCCTCCCACCTGTTTTAAGCTGCATGCTCCCAGCCTCGAGATACGAATCTCATGTCTGCCACTTCTCAAGTGATGAGAATAACAAATCAATCTTTAAAAAATGGTTTTAAACCAACACTTTTTAGGGACCCCAAAAGTGGGCATTTCTGATCTTCTGTGTCTGGGATGAGACTTAAGGGAACCGGTTTCTCCCTTTCCCTTGGGAAAAGTTGTAAAATTCAGGAGATCGCAAATGCTGCAATATTTGAATGGATTTCAGCTTTAATAGGGAAACTAAATGTAGTTGTGTCCCCCTTTGGGATAGTTTCTTTGTGTTAGATTTTCTAGATGCAAAATGGTATTATGTTTGGCAAAACTTTGAGCTGATAATAGGCCTACGTTTTACGATTTCCCTATTTGGAGAGCATGAAAATTTTCAAAATACTCATTTTTAGTCTTTGTACAGATTTTACAAGTGACATACATACTACTAATGAAACAATTTTTCAGATTTTCAGTGGTGTTTATAGGCAAAATGGTGCAGTATTTGTTAAGTCATCGGTTTATTTCGTAGTCAAAATTAAAAAAAAAAAAACCTCAAAGCAGAAGTAGGGATCATGTGGGAAACATATGAAATCCGGACCTTGTGGACATTTTACAAATCCGCCCGGACGCCAGTGCCAACTTAGCAAAAAGAGGATTTGTCGAAACAATCTTTCTACAGTGGCACTTGTCATATGGGCAGGAGTGAGGCACGACATAGGCCTACTGTTAAAGATGGAAGGGAAGAATTATTCGAAGGCAGTATCTTACCCTTACATCATATTTTGTGTATGATAAAGTATAGGAATGGTCGTGTAAGAATGATTTCTAGCTTATGGCTGCCTTGGTTTCAGCAAATCAACCAGTCTTCCGAAAGGCGGAAAGGGTCTTAACCTAACAAAGCTACATTCGAGTTTTTCGTCGAGACGTTCGTTTCATATTCGAAGTGAAATGTTATAAATGACAGTGCAGATTATATACGGTATCTGACTTAGTGAAAGTAGGCATTTTGAAGTTATTACTTGATTTCATATGTGAACACAAAATGTGTTTCACGCACATTCATCCATGTTTTCTTAATTGTTACACCTTTTATTTATTTACTTTTTTTTTTAAGAAAATGATTCAAAGTTCATTTCCGTTCAAACATTTTAATTTTTTCTCATGCAGTTACTATATCAGGACGCAAAAAATGTCCCCCAGCCCCTCTCCCCCCACGTGGCTACGCCACCGCCAGGAAGAGTGATATTCCCTCCAATATTGGAGCTTCTAAAGGAGAGAAGTTTCACTCTTGATGGAGTGCCTACAGTGATCACCCTTTTTTTAAGTGATGTTGCAGGCACTCGTGGAAGAGGGAATCCTCCCTCTTTCTGTAGTGAATTTTCCTCTTTCTGTAGTGAATTTCACTCTTCCTGCAGTGAATTATCACTGTAATTGAGTGAATACACACTATTCACTCAATCAAAGAGTGACTAAATTTGCTCTTTTTATTACAGAGTGTAAAAATAGATTTTGATTGATTATTTTTAGACAAAAGTTTGAGTATTGGACATATCTGTACACCCTTTATTGTGTCCAGGCATGTGGTTGAACCCATTTAAAACTTTCTTTCACCCAAATTTTCCAATATTTCGAGCTAAGTTTTGTTTTGGGGCTGAAGAACGATTGTTCTTTCCATGAGTTGCGCAGACGCGGTGCAAATGCTTGTATGATTTTTTTTTTGAAAAGTTGACTGTGACAGTTATGTCCCCTTTTCCCGGCAAATTTTCGAAAAAAAAAAAAAAAAAAACGATCATTGATCGCGATTTTTCGCACCCTCGTTGATTTTTGAAGGACATGTTATCCTGAATTTTTCGGAAACTATTTATTTTGAAAGAATGTTTGAAAAATGTTTGAAAGAATTCGGATATTCGGTCCCATTTCGAGTATTGTGTTGGGCAATACTACGAAGTGGGCCTTGAAAACCATTTTGTTTTACTTTCAGCTGCGGCCTGAATATGTCCGTTATTTTAAAAATTATATTTGATTTGTCATGCAAATGTCACCCTGACTATATATTGTATTTTTCTTATTATGAATTTCGGTCTCCTTTAAAGGGCACAAGCAGTTACCCCAACTTGACATATTGTAGTAGACTGCCCTGTTTCATTATTGACCCTTGAAGGTCAGGTGACAGACAATATTTTTCCTCTTCTAATGTGAATTTACTTAACTCCTTGGTTAATGCATGCCTTGAAAAGTCCTCAAATATTATGGAAGATACTTTGAAGAAGAAAGAAATAGAAAACTTGAAATTTAGCTGTTGCCTCAAAATAAATTTGGCGCGACAGCTCTTGCTCTTCTCTGCGTTCTCTGCGTAGTTAAATGCATGGCATATCAGATATTTTCAATAATCAAATGTCTGCCAGAAGTCCCGTCAGAAGTTCAGATTCTGGACTCCCGCATAGATTCCTGCATGTTAACTCCTCTGGAACAATGTTAATTTTCAAATATCTATCTGGTGCATGGGCGTCCGCAGGCATGGGCAAGGGGGGCGGGGAACTTGCCCCTCTGGAAACTGGAAAATAAAAAAAATGAAAAAACGTATAAAAATCAAAGCAAAAACCCGAACAAAACGTGTTTTCCAAGTTTCTATGCGAAAAATAGGCTTTAAAAATGCTTTTTCTGGCGATCTGGGTGGCATTTTTGGCTGAAATTTTGGCACGCTTCGTGTCAATTCATGGTGACTCGGAGATTTTGCCCCCCTAAAAAAATTTAGCCCCCTACTTTTTTTCTGCGGACCACCAGATTCTGGTGTTAAAATATGCTGAACATACTTCCATCGATCATCTTACTACCTACTACTACCTAGCTAACTTTCTACCTTCTTTGGGAAAATCAGAAAAGACAAAACCAAAAGTTACTTCCAAAGGAGTTGTACTCATTGGAGCGAATTTTCCATACCCCAATCGAAACTTTGAGCAACACCAATTCCATATAAATCATAATGAAAAAATAACCATTCGGTTTTACCTTTCTTTGGACACTTCAATGTTCATTCTATTATATAATAACATTGTTATGGAGAACACACGCCATGAATACAATGTAGGGACACAAGTCATAAATGTCATATACGAAAATAAGTTATGAATGTAATATAGGAACACAAGTGCCATAAATGTCATATACGAAAATAAGTTACGAATGTAATATAGGAACACAAGTCATGAATGTAATATAGGAACATTAGTCACGAATGTAATATAGGAACACAAGTTATGAATGTGATATAGGAACATAAGGAATGAATGGAATATAGGAACACAAGTTATGAATTTAATAGAGGAACATATGTTATATAGGAACACAAGTCATGAATGTAATATAGGAACATAAGTCATGAATGGAATATTAGAATACAAGTCATGAATGTGATGTAGGATCACAAGTCATAAACATAATATAGGAACACAAGTTATGAATGTAATATAGCAACACAAGTCATGACTGTAATATAGGCACATAAGTAATGAATGTGATATAGGAACACAAGTCATGAATTTAATAGAGGAACATAAGTCATGAATGGAATATTAGAATACAAGTCATGAATGTAATATAGGAACACAATTCATGAATGAAATATAGGAACACAAGTCATGAATGTTATATAGTAACATAAGAAATGAACGTATTATAGGAACAGAAGTCATGAATGAAATATAGGAACACAAGTCATGAATGTAACATAGAAACACAGGTCATTAATGTAATATAGGAACAAAAGTCATGAATATAATATAGCAACATAAGTTATGAATGTAATATGGGAACATAAGTCATGAATGGAATATTAGAATACAAGTCATGAATGTAATACAGGAACACGATTCCTGAATGTAATATAGGAACACAAAATATTATGAAACATAGAAACCCAAGTCATGAATGTTATATAGGAACACAAGTCATGAATATAATATAGGAACATAAGTTATGAATGTAATATGGGAACACAAGTCATGAACGTTTTATAGGAACACAAGTAATGAATGTAATAAAGTAACATAAGTAATGAATGTTATATAACAACACAAGTCATGAATGTAATATAGGAACGTAAGTCATGAATGGTTTAAAGGAACACAAGTCATGAATGTAATATCGGAACACAAGTTATGAATGTAATATAGGAACACACATCTTGAATGTTTTATAGGAACACAGGTCATGAATGTAATATAGGAACACAAGTCATGAACATAATATAGGCCACATTTGCATCGGAATTGATGAACTAGTTAATAGTCCAATCTGGGAGACTCATGCAACATATTTGACAGTAGGCCAGCATGACTATTGTTAGAATATTCAATCGAGATATATTTTTGAGAAAAAAATAGAAACGAAATGATATCATATTTTGTCTTTCTGTTTGACAAATGTAATCTTCTTAAGCGATAACATTTATGCGTAGTTGGTTATCATGAGTTGAAAGTTAAACTGTGATACAAAGTTGTTCTCGACTTACAACAAATTAAATATTTTGGGCTCACCTTCTCCAAGATAAATACTGAAAGGATAAAAATTCCTTGATCAAGGCCGTGATGTTAATTTCACAACCTTATTACTTGATTGAATCAAGTGTAGGCTGTATGGAGGTTCAGAGAGCGCTCGGTTTACTTCGTTATCCTTATCCAGTGGCTTTTGTTACGCCAAACTAACAGGAGCGATGCGCACTGTTTAACAAGAAATTTCCTTACTGGCTAACGATAACCCTAATCCCTAACCTAACCCCTAACCCTAACAAAGAATGCAGTCGGTACAATACAACGGCAACAGTCAATCAAGGTATACCTTGTTAAACAGTGCGCATCTACTCAACTAACATGGTCAAAATGATTTCCTGGGATGTCAGTGGTTGTCGTTAAAAAAGGAATATCTGTTGTGAGCTGAACTATAATTTATGTTCAAGTAGTTGGAAATTAAAATTATATGTAAGTATTCCTTGATATCTTTAGATTAACCAAAATGATAGATATGACGATAAAGATAGTAATGATGACAATTGATATCGATTGATGAGATCAATGATAGTTAATGTATAAAAAGATAGATGTTAATGCCTCTTGTTTCTGCGGTTCCACACTTTCGTTCTTTGCTCGACTTTACCCCACCAAGTTTAACTTAACCTAACTAATCTATAACCTAACCTAATCAACTGTCTCTGATCCCCTCTTTAACCTCCCCTTTTTCCTTGGCACTCATTCTTTGTCAAACTTCAGTCGCCCTACGCTATGAGGTACTTTGCGATGATAAAGAAATATTGCGTCCCACCGATGAAAACAGGCATTGAGCAAAGTGGAATTTCCTTACTGGTACATGCATTTATTTGGATTTATCAACCACGTTCGTAATAAAAAATGAAAATGTGATTTATACCATATGAAACAGAATATAAATTAAGTGTGAATCTTTGAAGTAAATGTAAACTCACGAACTTTCACGTGATACAGATGAAAAATATAATAAGATAAAGTATGTAAAAAATATTTACAAGGTTTGTACAATACATACAAGTGTAAATGGAGAAGTTTTCATTAAACTAAATACTACAATTGATACATACAGTAAAAAAAACACACACTATGTACTAGCATAACAATTCCTTCGAAGGAATTATGATCGTTTTTCAGCAGCTAAAATACTGGACCATGATGACTCATTCACACCTCACCGAGAATTCTACAGGTCTCGCGGAGATTCCCGTAAACCTGTGTGCGGGCTAGACCAGTCGTGAAGGGGGTAAATTAAACAGTGGATTGCTAAATTCTTTAAACGTACCAGGGCGTTGCACCTAACGAAATAAACTGTGCATGCTTTGTCTCTTCCATTCAATTTTGTTCAAAAAATGCAAACGGCAGAACGAAAACCACTGGTTATATTATTATTTTTCTTCAGTACAACAGGGTATATTATTTACTTCCACCTGTACAGTTTTCAAAAGCACATGGAAAGGTACTTGAATTGAAGAAAGAGGTGTGCACAAGGACGGATTATCTGATTATAAGCTGCTGCGTACTGAACTAAACTGAGTTCAAAAAAACCTTTCAAAATTTCTCTTAAACAAATAGATATATAAATAAAAGAAAAGAAAGAAAAAACAAGAATGATTAGAAGAAACACTTAGAAATGAAGTTAAACACACACGTACGCTGTGATGATTAGCATCACCATGACAGTCACCTAACTCTCTAAGTATTTACTGTATTAAGCACATGTTTGGAGGCAAATTATGCGACAGCAAACATGGTTGGGCACATTTAATACTTTCACTCAACATGCAAAAATGACAGTGGACTTTTTGATTGGAAATAACTACTAGAAGAAAGTGAGAAACGACAGTCGTTCATGTTATTTCAAAATAGTTATGAAATATTCCTGTGGAGATCGATTTTTTTTTTCAATTTACACAAGCTATAACTATTATTCTGTACTCAAAAAGCACAGCCATAATTAATAACAAAAAGTACTCATTAGCTGAATCATATTTTAAAACTGCATGGGTATCTGCATGTTTAGCATAACTGAAGTTATAGTCGGTTAGGATATTACCTAATAATGTTCACTGTTCACCGATTTTCAAACAGAAAAATTACAATATTTTGGATATGAACAGGAAAAAACATTATTCTTTGCTTTTCTATAAAGTTCCATATAAAGTATTACGTTCAAATTATTAGGAATAAATTTTAAAGGATAATATACGTACGTGTTTAGGCCTAAACATACGTAGGAGTACACTCGACTCATTTCGCTTCCTGGCGCTGTAAGAAAAATCCCCCCTCGTATGAAATGAGTTGTGCCCATTCCTCTAGATTGCTGCTATACCACTTGCCTTGGACGAATGTGACACAAGTTTTCTTGACTTTTAAATGCCGAAAGAATTATTTTTGGCAAGAAATAAAATGACACAGTGTTTACTTACAAAATGTCCTATGTTTTCGACTCTTCTTCGGTATTTTCCGATTTTTTTTAATCCCAACTGAGCAAAGAAACTTAGTGTTTCGAAAATCTTGCCGCTCTTGTGGCTGTGATAAACACACGTAATCTGTATGGGTGAAATTTTGATACTTCCAAGTACCCCGGCTTTGTTAGGGTCGTGAACTTTATCCTCGTTTTGACGGGGCTAAAATGTACTGAATAGTATTGATTTTTAGCATTTCTGGGAAGATAAAAGTGTCTTCTTGAATAATCCGTTTTATACAAGTTGAACAAAGTGCATTAAAGGGGAGAAATCAACGTCTTTATAAAAGGAGTTTGGATGAGACTTACAATTCGCATTTCACTGTGTAAAACCTATGGGGCCTGTTCGAAGTAAAAAAGTCGGAAGGCATCATCTTTAAGTAAAAAATGACGGTTCAAGGAAATCTCGAAACAGGAAAAGATAAACATCACAGTAAAGATAACGGAATAAGCTTTCAGAATTCAGTTTATACAAGACAATCGGTTGTGTGGTTTAGGAGTTATGGCAATGAGAAGTAAGGGTTACACAGTAAATGTCCTATGCAAGACTGTGCGGACAGAAGGATGCTCACTCCTGCGCGTAGTTAAGAAAAGAACTTCCTGAAACATAAAACAGCCATTCTCACAATTCTTCATATTATCCTGAATCAAAATTATTATACAAGATAGTAAGAAAATATAATTTATTCTAACCTACGCAATTGATGCAGACTCTTCAAATAGGAATTTCTTGATTGTCTGTTAATTGTCATTGCATTTTATCTATTGATTCTTGACTACGGTTAAGAATTTGGTAAGGAATTACCGCTATCGTTAGCATTGCACATATGTCAAATTTGCTATGGAGTAACCGTATCAACTTAGGACTTCCCACATTCACACAAACACTACAGGGATAATGCAGTCAACCAATGTTGAGTTAGTCTTATAGACTATCCTGTTTCAAACAGGATAGTCTATAAGACTAACTCAACATTGGTTGACTGCCACATTACGGGATATTAGCCTTTAAGGAGATCCATCATGGCTACCACAGTTTTTAGGGAAAAACTGAGGTTCCCAATTATAGTACCCGACCACTGGTTCATTAATCCCATTCTAGTACAGTAAAAGCCCGACAACTTTGGGGTTCAAATATTTGAACGGAACGTTTTAAGAGTGTAATTGTTAATTCGTTGAAAATAATGAAAAATGCTTGGAAAAGATCTATGACGAAAATTTGAAGTTTAGATGTTGTTTCAAAATAACATGGGTGACTGCTTTGCTTTATGAAAATGGGTAGCCTAGATGTTTGCTGTTCATAGTATAATGTGAACGCTCAGGTAAGATGCTCCCCTGTGTATAATTTGTTTCCATCAACTAAGGGGACTGAGGGGGTGCAGACAAACAACCGGAAGCGGCTAAAGACCTTACAAGTTACGAGTTAATGTCTGAAGGAGGGTTTTCAAACATGTTCTCACCGTATCTGGAACCAAACTTTAACTTGAAACATATTTGTAATTTTCCTGTCTTTCCTATCTTTTTCTGACACTATAAAACACAGTAAAGCCCTGTACACTTCGCCACGACTACCGAAGACTCTCCGTTGTGGGCAATTTGCATAAATCGTAGACACTTCTTTGGTAGTCGTTAATTGCCGTGTGACCCGGAAATAAAACGCACTGATTGCATCCAACTACGACTGAACATGTTCAATCAGACCGACGTCTCACGACACGACGGAATTCTGGTGGTGAAACTGGTCACAAGGCCAGGACTAGAGTCGACGCGGTGTCTTGTCGCTTGGTGTAATTAGCTGTTGTAGCAGTATGTACCGGGCTTAATGGTGATGCTTCGCTAAATCCCATTTAACTTACAAGCCAAGAAAAATACAAGAAAAAGATTATATTATGTGAACTTGGCAATGGAGACGTCAAATCAAAGCAATGCATCTGAAGCACCCCCTTCCTAATAACAGCTCTCATGGATTTATAACCACGGTGTACTTGTTACCTATTAAAGGTCGGATGTGATCATGACACCATGGCTGAGGGTCTAAAATGATCAACATTGAAAAACAAATTTCATTTGCCGATAAGCAGACTGTCTTTTCGATGCTTTTTTACGTTCACTGGTTGCAATAACCCGTTGAAAATAACTCGTTCACCTGGAAACAAATGAAAACGTCGTTGACTAGTGACTTCATATAAGGTGAAAGCAACATTAAAACATTCTTAGTCATTTCTACTTGACCACATCGAACAACTAATCCTATTTTCTTTCTTGCTTACCTCCTCAGTTATTCTTTTCCTATAGAACCTACAAAAATAGAAACCGGTGAAAAAAAAGAATTGATTTTATTGAAAAACCCGAATGTGAAAATTATTTGTTTAATCGTGAGGCTAAGGGTAATAGCTGCACAATCTTATTCACAACTGGATCCATTGTACATTGCGTTGCGGAGCTTATAAGCACCCAACAGTTGCATAAGCTAATAATTTCCATTTAAAACACGTACACAATTCATGAGGTACCAGTCTCTCCCCTTTAATATTGTGACTACAATTTAGACTATTAAAATAATGATCATGGTGAAATATAACATATCGTCAAAGTGCCTCACGCACGAATTGTAGGAAATAGGTTCGGCTGTCCCAAATTTTGTCAAGGCTGATATTTAGGGAATTCGTCAGAGGTCTAATGTACGTCCTGCAGTAATTAGAATTGCATTCCTAAGGCTTGGGCTCGCAGAAATGAACATTTGTTTTCAAATAAAAGAGTTCCTACAATCAATAGTCTCTTAGATAATAAATTATAATCTGCCATCACTATAAATTCCCATTTTAATTCATTTTTACGAATAAATAAAGAAAACGTAAATGTTTCAAACCTCCCAATGACCACTTTGAAAATTCAAATTGTATGATTCATCGGGTTTTTTCAAGCCATTTGACTGTGATTGAAAGAAATACAGTCATAATTTTAATTGTTTAATTTATTTCAAATTGCATGTAAATTGCATGGTGTCAGAAAACCTCCCCACAAGTCTGACTGAGAATTTATTTGAAGGCACATTGTAACGTGACATATTTTCAGATACGTTGGGAGTAAAACCATTAATAGTCTGGAGTTCGTGCAGTCACGGTAAAAATTTCATCTATTTAGTTGACCTTGCAATTGAATTCAACGAAGATTCTTAATACAGTCAAAAACGTTATAGTATGTTTCCAATGCCGCTGCATAGTTTCCCCCCTAAAAGAGACAAGACCATTACATCTAATTGTGGCAGTACCTTTTATCTGGTTCTTTTCTGATCATTAGCAAGTTGGGTTTTTTCTCGATTGGAGTGAAACTTTCATTTTGAAGGAAAGCTCAAAATAACGACTGCTTCATTTCTAGTTTAAAGTCTTGGAAATGTCATTCCGGCTATCTTAGGGTTAGATTTTTAACAAATTTCTGTACGCTCCTTGCCAACTGATAGATAGTGTTTTAGTCGAACAGATAACTGAACAGAACAATCCGTGTTTGTAAATTATTCTTCGTTGGGGGGGGGGGGGGCAGTATTATAAAGTGAAAATAATTTTTTTGCGAAAGAAATCTGAAAAAAAGCACTTCTTCAAGGAGCCAAGGAAATGCCATTTTCTGCTGTCCGGGGGTTCTCAATTTTTAAAAAAAATTCTGTGCGCTTGACTTAGATAATCTTTCGGGCAGAATGACATTTTTTCGGACAAAAAAAAAAATTCTGCCCCTCCCAAACTGACACGCCCCCGTACGCCTATGAAAATATATACAATATATAAAACTTCAAATATATGCGAAGCTCCAATATGCTCCAGTATGGTCTGAGGGCCTAAAACTGCATGATGATATTCAGTAACCTCAACAATACCACAGATCATCCCCTACTTGATTTCCCTCATGAAAACGTCAGATTCCTCCATTAAACCTCAAAACTGTCATAAAATTACAATTTTTCTCCAATATTAGCTTTAGATTGTTAAAAGTGGCAAAATTTTCCAAATTCGATGGACAATCCGTACAATAAATAACGAAAGCCAACTTTGTTAATCACCCGTCATACTACCTAATTTTGCTCCTGAAAGGCATATCACTTAATAAAAGAAACCAAATTTTTCATTTTAAACTAACCAAAAACCAAATTTTCTTTTATTAAAGTGCAAAGTTTATCCATTTTAATGAGCTCTTAATTTTCAAAGATTCATTCAAAAAAGGGAAAACTATCCGGGCAAACTTCTAGTCTCGTCTTGTACGATTCAATGCGTAACCCCAAAAGAATTTCAGCTGTGGCCCATATAACGTTTTTTATTTTCCCTTATGAAGTACAAATTCTTCAATAAACACCCAAAATTTTTATAGTACCAACAAAAGCCAAATTTCTTTCAAAAGAATTAATTTTTACTTCAAATAAACTTCCATCACCCCAGATGAATGGCCTGAGCGATATCGAACATTACAGTGTGTTAAACTTTATGCCGGTTTTTAATAAAAAATGGCATACCTTTATTAGAAAAAAACCCTTCATTTGTGTTTATGAAACTTGTAAACGTGTTAAGTGAAATAACATTTGATTGTCACATGTGATTTGTCACATGGAAATGCCACTATAAAAAGGAACACTTTGCAAAAAGTAAATTAAACGTGCAACTCATGTAGATTATCGTGGTGAAGGATCAGGTCTTGATGTTAAAAAAAAGAATGTGACCGTGTATTCATTTTTTAACCAATTTGAAAAGCTTTCAGCATAAACGTGTTCTATCTTATTGCATGTTTTTCTTCTTATACATAGGCCACAATAAACATCGCAATACTTTTAGACCAGAGACCAGGAAAAAGTAATTTCCTTTTTTGCCTTTCTTTCTTCCTTCCTCTGTTCATGTTGCCGTTTCTCTTTTATTTTTGTTCTGGTTTTCTACTTTCTTTTCTTTCATATATTTTCATTGTTTGCTTCGTTGTTCTGCTTGTCTTGCTTTTTGACTTTCTATCGGTCTCTGTCATGCCTTTCTGTCTTTACGTCTTAGACATTACGGTTAAACAGAAAATACCATCTAGCACCCCCGGGTAGTGTGTAATTATTAAACCTCATGTCTTGCTATTAGCTCCCTCCCTCATAACGATTACAATCTATGCGACAAACAACTGTATTTCAAACAAGTCCAAGCAAAAAGGCGGGCGATATCGTGAATCTTGTCTGCATGAAATTTCTCTCATGCTGATTTTTAGGAATAGATGGATCTTCGACTGTTGGGAAGAAAAAGTATCACTTCGTCCGTCCCTGAATCAATTGAGGTTATCCTTTGCTAGGGTAAAGTTTGTAACTGGGAACTAAACACTTCGCTTTGGCGTCTTAAGGTTTGTTTCCTCAGCGAAAATGTAATTTCATTTATTGCGAAGAAAAATCATTGTTATTCTGTTTTATGCCTTTTGTATTTTGAAACTGCAAGATAAGAAATCTGTTTCGTATATATTTTTCTTTGTTCAGAATCTCAGAGTCCCCTAAGTATTCAATTTAGAGCATATTTAATGTTATTATTCTTTCTTTTGTGTGTGTTTACATTTATCATTGTACTACTACTCTAATGGTATGCAAAAAACAAAATATGTGTATAACTATTTTCCCTGACTTCGCACTCAGGCTGCCGATTCATTGGAGTCTTCGTACGATCGACCGACTCCCTCTGTTTAAACGGAAGAACGGCCCCATGATGTAACGTGAATGCTTATTAAAATGCATATCAGTCAAACCAGAACCGACTGACGCAACGGAGGTTCTATCCAGACAGAACAATTGTTTCACTTTCACCCCCGATAGGGGGTAATAATGCATTCAGTATAGATCTCCATATATAATACAACATGTAAGTTAACCTATTTCTACTTTATCTACTGTGAAAAATAAACAGCAAGTCAAAACAGGCCTCTTAAAGTGTTTAATCAGCCAAAAATTCAATAACATCATGTCTGACACCAAGGTACTTGGGGAAGTTTTGTAATCAGTAAGACGAAAATAATGCGTTTGTTCACCGAAAATTTTATTGTGGCAAAACAAATATTAAGATAAGTAAGATAACATAAGTAAAGTTTTATTACTCCATTAATCTGTTAAAGGGAGTTCAAAATAATATCTAAGTGGCACATAATTTAAAATAAAGCAGTATGAAAGCTTTCTTCGCAAGTAATAACGTTCTTATTAGACAGAAAAACACATTTGTTAAAATCTTAAAGTCTTCCATAAATTATAAAAGTGTTATACCTGATGTTACTCGGTAATCGAAACTTTCAAGCATGCGATTTGTTTCCAGTACACTAATCAATGGGTAATGAGCATCTTTCAGTGTAACGTACATAAATTACCAGGTAGTTTTCAGGTAAATAGATCTAAGTTTCATATCCTTTCATTCTTTTCGCTTATACGCTGTTTAATTGGAAAATAACGCATTTATCATTATGGCTCCCCTATAATGGTGTTACCACTTGTATAATCATTAACACTTGAAATGGAAGTAGTAAATTTTTCAAAGTGAAACGGCATCGAAAGTAAAAATATTTGTGCACTGAAAAAGACCCTGTTTATCTACTTTTACCGGGAAGTAACGCGTAGCAATGGAGTTAGTCGCAAGGTAACCGATGCCAAATTTTATTTTAGTGGTTCCGTGATGTATTTTGATTTGTACTCAGACAAACTGGCCAAAAATGAGCGAGAATATGACTTCCAAAACTGAAGTAAAACATTAATGTATATACAATTGCAATAAATAAAGATGGGAATTCCTATTCATTTCATTCTATTTGTATGAAGTAAATATTTGTATTAGCCAAGTCGAAAATTAGAATAGATCATTTAATCCATATGAATTAAATTTTGTCATAGAATATCTATCCATTGTAAATATGATGGTTACATAAAGATGTTTGTTTTCAGACAGAAACAGGACAGAAACAGATTACCCATCTGCTCATAAGACGAAAGAGTCACTCGAAGCCTCCTCCCTGGCCTCTGTGTGTCCATCTCCTAAATCAGCGTATTAGTCCCTTGCCCCTTCTTTCACTTTAAACTAAAAAGGCTTTTCTCGGTAGATGTTAGAGTTTCTGACGACTCAAAGTTCTGGAAAACTTTTTTTTAGCTTGACTCACTAGTTTGCATGCTCGATGTTTATGTAAAAAAATTTTTTATCTCAAACCTTTCCTTCAAATCATTATTTGTCCATTGTTCCCAGTGTTGCAATCGAGTCACTAGATTAGTGACTCGAATCACCAGTTTTCAAACTTTTAGGTGACTCGAGTCGAGTCATTGACTCGAGTCACTGTACTATTTCAATGGGGCAATTACTCCTGAATTCTATCGAGTCACTATCATTTTAAGAGGAAGTGACTCGAGTCGTGACTTGTTACAACACTAATTGTTCCTGGTGAAGCTTCATGAAAATCGCATTGAACCTTAAAAGCAAACTCCGTTGTAAGGAGAAATATGTGATGATAAAGAAAAAATGACATTTTGAAGTTAAAGGAACTATTTGTGAAGCATATTTATTATTCATACGTAGAACATTAATTTTAATTACATTAACTATTGTAGGTGGTCATATTGAAGTACTTCAAGAAGGAAACATCAAAATAAACAACAATATATACAAGGAGATCGTAAGTTCGAAAAAATGATCTTTTAATTTTCAATAAACAAGGTTCACTCTTGTAGAGAAGATTACACATTCAAACTTGCCCTTTAGTGGTCTGACGTGTATCGTGATCTGACGTCAGTACATCCTTTTTACATCCACCGTAAAACTAAGTATAACTAACTAACTGACTGACCGACCGACCGACCGACCGACCGACTGACTGAGTCGAGTATAGCACATGAACAATGGCTGTTTCTTGGTTTCTCCCGTCATCCAGAATTTCCAGAAATATATCTTACACTAGTTATGTACTAGCCTAGCACAGTGTACACTCACTGCACTGCGCACGTTTACATGTGTAGCGACAACAGACTTTTCTTACATGCAACGTATTTAAAGGGGCGATATGTTATTAATCTAGGTGCATGGAGACTATTGGGCCCTCTTTCATTGTGCAACGCGCGGTAGCACTGTGGCTAGCTTGGGAAGTAGTTAGTTAGTTTGTTAGATGGAGTCTTACGGCGCAGTTTCCAACCAATTGGTTGAAGTCGAGCCGGCCACGGTCTTTTTTCCAGTTGTGGCTAGCTGGCTTGTTTTCCCTACTCCATTGTTTATGTGGAGCTTGGGAAGTGTAATACTAGATCTGCATTTTAGCTCTGGCTGGCGCAGAAAAAAATGATGACTTCGTAATGTGGATCGTCCTCTCATGTTAACTTTATTTTTTGCTTAAAATGAAATGCTCTAAATCTACAAAATTTAAAATTTTATAAAAAAGATGAGGATCTTTGTTCATTTTTGTTGCTTATTCACCAAATTAAGAATAATACTTTATATGACGTTTGAAAACATTTATTAGCCAGGTTAAGGAAATTCATTAAAACTTAAGGTCATAAGTAAAGCCAAATTTCACGTCTCCAGAAATTTTGATTCTTCTTTTAAGAAAAAAAAAATACATACGATCTCAGAAATTCTTAACACATGAAAATAACCAAAACAGACGATATAATGACTCACTCTCATTTCACCAGAGAATAAAAACAAAGGGGAAGGGGGGGGGGTGAGGGACTGGACTTCATAATTTTGTGAAGAAAAAACTTGTGAAAATTTAGGTCCCTATACCACTCTTAAGGCATTTCTTCCTGGACCCTGGAAATAAAGCAATAGGATTTGAAAGGGGTGGTTTCGTAGCTCAAAATGAAATCTCTGTATGAGAGCTTTGTCATGACTATAAGAAGAAGTTATTTCCTAGGAAGGCCTGATTTTTTTTAAGTGACCAGAAAAAAAATAGTTTTTCGCCTGACATCATTTTTGATTTTTTGCGGTAAAGTGATTTCCTTACGATTCGGGTTCAGCATTAAATAAACTAAACTCCGTTCAGACATCAGAAAATGAGAGGATGTGTAATTAAAATTACAACCGAATAAACGTTTACCGTCTTACTGCAGAAAAACTTCGTATATTCAAAAAAATTTCCAAGGGTTTCAGATGTTGTCTAGATATATTTTTTAAGTCATTTACATTTTAAGCTGTGTCACAAAATGTGATCAACCCAGTTGAGATGGCCATTACCTTTTCTAGTCAGATGTCCCTAACCTTTATTTTCGAGTTTATACTTAATAGTACTGCAGATAGGTGAAATATTTGGAAGAATTTTGGGTTTGGGAAACAAGCATGAAATTTGGCACACACTAAAAATAGGTCACTGGGAATATATTTGTGTATAGGGCCATTCCAGATTCATCCCATGAACGGAATTACGTCAGACTCAAGGTCAAAGGTCACTTTATGTCCACTCATTTGGTTTCGGTCACTGAAAAGAATCCCATGCCCCCTCCAGGATAATGAACTGACCATAATCCCATCCCCTCAATCTTCCCTTGTGGTTGGTGATCCTTTAGGCTGAAAGACCCAACTCTCCCACCCCAAGCAGTACCAATTCTCCCAAACCTCTAACTTAAGCCCCTCCCAGAAATGTCTGAAATTCATCCTCATCCAGAAACAATCTCAGTTCATGCTTCAGGGTGAGTATAGAAAAGTTCAGCTTATATAATCAAAACCCTCTCAGTACTGTTAATGCTGTGTAATATAAGCTTTGGTACTCATTATTGTTTGAATTAGCTGTCAATCAAACAGCTGAGCCAATTGTGAATTTTGATAAACCCCTACCAGAATTGTACTTTGGGGTGAGAGGGTTGGCCCTTTAAGTGACAGTCCCATTCATCAACACGGTTGGAAATATTAGGACAAAAATGTGATAAAACCCCAAATGTTTGGGGGAGGAAGGGTCTTCTTTCAAAAAATCATTTCTCGCTTCACAGATCCCCAAGGCTAGGGTTAGTACTAAGTTAGGTTTGAGTTAACAAAAACACCATTATGCGTCACAAATATTGGACAACACTCAAGAATTCCTCATAGTTCGTGTCAGGGGGTTATGGACTAGGCCTACTACAGATGGATATTCCGTGAACCCATTAAAAACTTCCCAACAAAAGTTTTTCAGAATCTTCAAGAGAGTTAGTTATTTCATACAGCTGGTATATAAATCCAGTAAAATAAACCAGGTATGATCACTGCCAGTGATCAGTATTAACATAAGGCTAGCTAAGTATAGTCTGTGCCTAGCCTTACATAGAGTACCTAGGCCTAGTTCTCACGTACTCTTTGTTCCCTAAACAAGTCCTAGGATTTTGCCGTTCAACTTTTTCCCCAGCTGAAACTGTGAGAGTTGCGTCATCGCGGGCAATAGTTGTCTTCAGCCATTGCATATCTGCAAAAATTAAGCTAATGGCAAAATTGCTAACCGGCGATCTAAAGAATGGCCCTGCTGCTCTTCCAAGGCAAAACCCATCAGTGCCAAAGTATGTATGAAGTTCCAAACTGTGTAATACCTCAAGCCTTGCAGAGATAATATCAATAAATTTCACATTATTGATTTAACATTATCCTAATTCAAATCAATCACAAATTACTAAACATGCACTCATCTTGATTGAAAGCAAATTAGTCTCATACTAATTGCTTTGTGGTGGTGGCTTTATTTACGAAAAATAATCATGGTACCAAATGTAAATACGTAGAGTTTCTACTGTACGTACATATACTATAATAAATTAGTGTATTTTCTTCAGGAATATTAACTAGGTCCTTAACAATGATTATGCATCTTATAGTTCAGACATATCTAGCTAAGTGTCAACTCATCAAGGCACTTGAAAACATTGCCCTTTCTTATTAAAACCGGTACACATTGTTGTTATCTCGGAGAGCATGCAATAGCAGCTGTGCGGTTTTGGATGTACTCAAGTTCCACATAGGTCCGTATATGAGGCTGGGTGGACTGGAGCAGTCCGAGCACTCTGCTCAAAAGTGCATTGAAGTGAACCAAGCACTTTCGCACTTAATACAATTTCAATCGTGACAAAAGTACATACATTTTCAAGTTTAAATAATTATGTTGCTCATCGCTGGCAAATGAAACCACCAACAGAAGATAACTTAATGTAGAGCAATATCTTTCCTACCGTATTTATGACTAGACACATTCTTTAGCCATGATCCGACACTTTATGGGCATTGTCAAGATAGCAGTTGATGTCCTGATCCCTGGCCATATCCCTGTTCTCAAATGTGACCAGCAATTCTACATTATGGAAAAGCCGATGGGGCTGGCCTACAAGGTATAGCGAGGATCTAAAGGTCGTAGGGTATCCTCTGGAGGGCAGCAGCTGGACAGAAGCACTTGTAAAAGCTGGGACTGCTACAGCTTAAGTGGAACAACAGATTCATATCTGAAAGCATCCCACGTGACACGAAGAAGACCGACTCACCAAGTCTTAGCCAGTAGACTGCATCTGCTGCAGCTGAGTGCCTACAGGGAATACATCCAGACTTTGGAAGATGCAAATGAAGTGCTGCCATTTAAAGACTGGTGCAAGATCAAATGCATGTCAATTCCAATACTCCATCCTGTAGATGAAGTTAGTTGTGATGGTCTGTGTAAGAGCTATTCGTGAAGCTGATTTCTAGTTATAAATAAAGGGCCCTGCCCAAGATCATTCCTTGGCTTTCGTAGTGGACCACAAACACTATTCGAGATGAAAGTGCATCCACCGACTAAGTACAATGTAACTAAAGAGGCTCAATCTCTGCTGGATTCTCTGTAACGGTTGTTGCTATTGAAAAGGCCCATGAGCAGAACAATGCTTAGGTGGAGGAGACGGTGGTGTTGTGGGAGTGACGGAGAATCCTGCACCTTCCTGGATGGAATCTGGTCCTGAGATGACTCGGTTTCTTCTGGAATTCGAGGGATGAACGAGCAGATGCAGGACACTATTGAACGTGAAGAGAAGATACATGCAAAGATGGCATTTGTACAAGATCACTGAGCCGAGCCAGCTAGGAAGGGGAACCTGCTTGCTGACGTTATATGTCAGCAAGCAGTTGAAACATAGACGTTATATGGACATAGCAGTAGCAGAAACAGTGTGGCCGGCAGATGAAGAAATTTGGACTCGAGTAGAGTGAGACATGGCATTTTAAAGATATTTTAGTGCACCAGACAGTACTCATTCCATAAACAAAACAATTTTCATCTTTCAGCCACCCACAGGTCGGTAAAAAGTCATGGAATCAGCTACAGATATCATTTCTGATGAACGACAGTTCCCTCCTCTCCAGACTGTACATTGCCTCCCAGGTATTGCCATGGTCATTTGGACGAGTTCTTTCAGCATGAAAACCAGGCATGAATGGAGTCTCTGAATCAGATGGGTGGCCAAAGAACTGGATCCAAGTTGCCCTGTATGGAAAACATTTTTTCCAGAGAAAGAGGATTTCCCCATTCCCAGATCCTGAGAGGGCAGGTCAATATCCTGGATGGAGCTGTCATCATCAATGTACTGCGACCAGTGACTGCAAAATCATCCCAAGGACATGCCGCTGATTCGTTTCGTATGTAACGTATCAGCTGCAGGACATTGTTGGAGATCAGTAGCGGCAGACAGCTTGAGGGCGGACACTTGTAACAGGGGAGGAAGAGTGTTGGGAGACGAGTCGAGCTATAAGGTTGGAGGTATGGCGGCATTTCAGTTCGATGTTAGCCAAAATATAACTAAGTACTGTAATACCAATATTTCACATAAATAAAAAGTTGAAATTATTCTCAAATTAGACCCAAACACGTCATAATACTAAGTTAGAACAGGGAGGTTGGTAAGAACGTATCTCCCGGGACACTGTCGACAACATTGCGGTCCCATCGGTCTCTCCCATGAGAAGGGGCGTGGCATCTAAGGAGTCAGCTACTGAAGCATCTAGTTCACCTAATCTACTACTTAACGATTACTTCTAAGCTGTTGAGCTTTCTTCGCGTAAAAACCATATCCTACTTTTCCTCCCAACAAAGATAATTCTCTAAATTATGACCAGTTCTAAACATTTCTAAAGATTGCAATCCTTTTAAAACATCGTAGACATAAGTCACAACGGGATCATACATTTGAATTCTAGATGTGACAGTAATGGGCCTATCTGAGTGCAAAATATCATATAAACATATCTAAGCCTACTGCAAATGACTTTATGGGTATAAATGGAATATTATTACTAAATTAGATTGTTAAACTACCCCCAAACTTAAAAAAGTCGGTTCCATGCAATACAGATGAATTTGAAACGATTTTACCAAAGAAGAAGGATAAAACCCTTCTTTTCAGGGAGCCGTTGCTTATAAGCGATGGCGGCGGTGGATAAGGGGGGGGGGGAATTAATATAATAAAAAAAATAACGTTTACTTTTGCCCCTAGTCCCCTCCCCCATTGTTCTGTTATTCCATTTTGTCGCCGCAACTGCGTATATGTTGCCTTATGCTATCCAAGAAGAGAAAATTTCTTTTTGAAAAGAAAAACCCTTTCTGGCAGTTCTCAGACAGAACAAAGCCCTTAAACAGAGTTACGTAGAGTCTCCGGCGAAGCCATTTAGTTGTACTGCGAAAGGTTGCAAAAAAAAAAAAAAAAAAAACGGTTGCGAAAAGGCCAAACTTCGAAGGGGACATATGCAACGATTTGTATTGATTGATTCCCAATACACTACGTTCAGCGAGAACGTAGGTTATTAAATTTTTCTTACCTTTATTAGTCGTTTCAATAGCTATGTCAATATAATTTTCTGGAATAAATAGTTTATTCATTGTATGACAGAAAAAATCTTGAAACCCTAAAATCCCAATCGTCACTGACAATGTATACTATATCAAACGCAAGTTTGGATAAAAGAGACAATTTAGGTGCCCTTTCCCAACGTCTGTACTGATTAGGGTGCAAAGTTTTTCATTTAAGTAAATAAATTATTATGATTAAAGACATTGGTACCGGAAATTAACCGAAACTATGTTGAAATAATGATCTACATTTATTTTTTTATCTGTTTTTGTCTTTATCCCAAGGAATGACGTTTCAGAACAAAAATCTTTTATACAAAAATGTTTTGGATCTTTTAATTTATTAAAGGTTATGTATATATATAACCGTGTTTAATAGTCAATGGTAAAGTGTTCAATCTGTTAAGCGAGTTAGTAACATTAAAAGGTTGTGACTCCAGGGTGATACATAGAGAGCTTTGCAGATCTGATAGGTAAGGTCTCGGGTAAGTAGGATCTTCAGAAGCCAGGTGCAGAATCCAGTGGCGTAGCGTCTGGGGGGGGGGGTTGCCCCCCCTGGAAAATATTTGGGGGAAATTTTTGGAATTCGGGGAAATTTCAAGTTGACGAAATATTACTTCCTTTTCCTATTTCTTTAAATTTTTCTTACTATAAGTAATCGTGAAACATTTCTCATGCATAACTTGAATTTCCATGCAATGTATTTCCCCAGATTTCATCTGTGTCACTGCCGCATGAAGCGCGCTTGACTCGCATTCCGCAGAAATGCCCTCTCTGCAGCAGCTTGAATGTTCTCTGGTACACATGCAGGGTATTTTGATCAGTTCAGCGTATACTGCGCAACACTGACATGCTATAAGAACGGAGCATAGGATACCATCATCGAGCTAGTTCCCTACGCATTGTTCAGCTTATGTTATGTACATCAACTTGATGCACTATTGGATAATACGTTGCTTATTAATAGTAACATAATCATAGCCTCGTGAACGAAATATTACCTCATTTAGTTATCACATTTCCGTTTGTTTTCGTTCCACAACCATTATATTTATATTCGATTGAAGGCTGTCAGCAATACATATCGGTAGGCTTCAGAGTTTCTAATTTTTCCTTTTTATATATTCTGTGAACACATTGTCTCTTTAAAAGTTTTCAGGACAAGAAAAATATGACATTCCAAGCATGCAGTAATTATGCATAGGGAGTGTCATTTCCTGCAATCTAGGGGTGTTTTTAGCGAAATTTCCCCTGGCGGGACGTTCCGCGTGAACCGATGGTCACGCGCGGCGTATCACTCTCACCCGTCACTAAAGTTGACAACGCCCTGGGTTAGGTAAGGTTGGGCAAGGTTTAACAGCCAAGTTTCCAAACTATTGGTTGACAGCGCCCTGGGTTAAGTTTAAACACTAATTGCCTCTCATCTAACAAGCTAAAACCGGGCAGGTTATAGACTGATCTTACTCTGTGTTTAACCAATCCGGGATGGATGGAGCTAAAAACAATAGCTTTCCGTTGTGTAGACATAATAACCCTGACAACCTCGAAAACGTACGATGTTTACCTTATATTTAAAGGACTGGTTCGGAAAATTAATTTATTTAATCTGCTCGGAAATTTAATCTAGTTAATCACTGGGGATGTATATATAGTAGGCAGCTTCAGGATCTTGTAGGCCATGTATTAACTTAGGTAACATTACATGACGTCATAAATTTACGTATTTTGTATGTAATACATGGACCTTGACCTTGAAGATATACTGAAACTGAAAAATTTTGAGGAAATTTTCGAGCTTTGCCCCCCCCCCCCGGAAAATATCCTAGCTACGCCACTGGGAGAATCGCAATAACAAAGGTTTTAACAACAAGGTATACATATAATGAAATTTTGCCTCAACTATGACGTTGAAGAGACGTCGTTTTGTCATTTACGCTAAGGCAACACTTTAGGCGGTATGATGTCCACAGGCAGACTTTTTTTTATTAGCACTTCGACTCATCGGTTTTATATGCGTTATCGTCCAAAAATTCGTTGCATGCGCAGACATATTTCGCTTCTTCAGCACATTCGGCACAGTAAATACACTCACAAGCTTTGCTAGAACATCTCTTGAAATTCCCGTGAATATCTTTGTCTCTGCATCCTTGGCAATATTTGTTGTTAAACCCAAGTTTCTTCATTAATTTACCCCAACAGGGATATGTTCTCATCAAATATGCGTTGATACTAACTGCTTGCTGGTAATCCATCTCTTTCTTATTCTGTTTCATAAATCTCCGCAAGAGTAGGGATAAGTTGTTTCGTCGGTTTAAAGTTTCGTTGTAGAGATATAAAGTCCGTTCGATCTCCCTCTCGGGATAGTAGTACGATGCTATAAATCGTCTCAAACGTAGCATATATGCTTGGCATAACACCGTCAACAAAGTAAAAACGTACAATACACCGATGGTACTTGCGGTGTTCCTGTGAGGTTCTGACGGTTTTGGCAAGCATTTCATGGTATCAATCGTCAAGTTGAAACCATTTGCAACATTGAATCCCTCCGAAAACATCCACCGAACAAATTGGCTCATTAATCCTGTGCCTCCAATATCGAGGTCAGTAGCTCCTTCAGTTTCAAAGGTGTACTGGAACTGACCGTGTCTACTTATTAACGCTAGTAGAAAGTAGAATCCATAATCCACAACAATTATCAGTGCTGCGATCGTAGCATGCATAAATACGGTAGCTAAACCGATTTTAAATAACCCCCTCTCAGGTTTGCATAACCGTAAGGAGAAGAGATCCACATAATGTCGACGTTCTGATTTTTTTAAAGGAAGTAAATGTTGCTTGCCCTCCGATTTACGATGTTCGTCCATCTTTTTAAACGCCGGTGTTATGTAAAAGTTATCAAATTTATCTTTAGTGGAAAATTTCCAATAATAGTTGTATGATCGGATCGCTAACCAGAGTAAAGATAATGCCAACATCCTATCGGAAATAGAGAAAATTTTCATAACAATATCGTGTGTGCTCTGGAGTTCCTCTTTAACTGCCTTCTGTATCGCTTTAATGCTACCATTTAACTTTTGTCTATTATCCCAATACATATTGAAATCGACATCAACTTCAAACGTCTGTCGTAGATTTTCGATGCTATCCACCATATTACCGATAGTGTTGTCGATGGAAGTACCGATGGCCGAAGGAAACTCACAGATACTGGCCAAATTGAGGAGCTCGCATACTTCTTCAAAGTTTTCAAATTCACATACGTTTGCTGTGGAGAAGATAAAATGAGATAATGAAATTACTTCTTTAATACAATGAAAATGATTTTGTCTTTTCGAATTTTTAAATTTTGCACCAATGCACACACACACACACACACACATATATATATATACATACATACATACATACAAACATACACACACACATACAACCATATATGTATATATATATATATATTTATATATATATACCTAATTTTGGAATAAGGGCAACTTTTTGGGCAGAATATCAACGTCAGGGGGAAATTACCGTTAGGGCGAAAATTTACGTTCCCCTTTACGTTTTCATACACTGTTTTAATAAGAATACGTTAGTGTATGGTAAAATACATATGGGGGTACGTAATATACCTTATTACATCAATGTTGACCAAATTACGGACGCCTATTTGTTAACACGTACAACTTATGGACTATTGAATTTACGTACATGTATATGTTATTTCTTATAGGCGAAATATATATATATTTATTGTTTTATATTTCGCCGAAACGTTTCAAGATATACAAATTCCCCCTTAATGTTCAATCTAGTGACATATATATATATATATATATGTATATATATATATATATACGATAACAATGAAAAACAAAGTCAAAATTGACAAAAGGAGTACGATTAAATATTTATTTAATTAAACTTTCAAATTTCTGTACTTTTACGGTGCCGAGGAGATTGAAAGTTTGAACCAAGTTATATTGCGCGCAAACTCCCTGTCCACGTCCGTTTGCTATAAGCCAGCAGACAATCATCAGTTCTTACATTTCGACAGTGCCCATCCTCTCAGTCTCAAAAAGTCAATTGTTTATAGTAAATGTCTAAGACTTAAACGCATTTGTTCTGATAAGGAGGACTTCAATATTGAAATTTCTAACCTTATTCATTTTTTTCTTTCCAATGGTTATCTCATGAGCATTATCAAAAACGGAATTGAGAAAGCCAACAAGTTCAAACGGGAGGACCTCCTCGTCGATAACTCTAAAAAATCGAGCGACCGCATTCCTTAAGTTTTAGAACACCACCCCCTTGCCCATACCCTGGCACGTACAATCAAGCAGGATTTTGCTCTTTTAAAGAATTACCCTTCCCTTCCTGCTAGCTTTAGCAAGCCATCTTTGTTAGCCTTTAGCCAGCCTCCCAATCTAAGACAACTGCTTACGTCTTCTTAGCTTTCACCGTTTTCCGAACCACCACTAGGAAATATACCCTGCAATAAACCCTGCTGCCAAGTTTGCCAACATCTATCCCAGGGCTCGCCCATTTTCCTCCCTTTTTCGAAATTTCCAATCAACCCCCCCCCCCCCCATCTGGACTGTGATTCTCAGAATGTCGTTTATTTATTATATTGTACTATGTTCCCTAAAAGTCTTTATGTTGGTGAAACTAGCAATAAGTTTCGGATTAGATTTAACAACCACAAGAAGTCTATCCGCGACAATGCACGCGGTTTTCCAGTTGCCGAACACTTCGGACGGACCAATCATTCCCTCCGAAATTTGAATTGTGTGCTGCTTGGTTCAAACTTTCAATCTCCTCGGCACCGTAGAAGTACAGAAATAAACTTTATCCTTAAATTAAAGACACACACTGAGGGTCTCAATAGATATTTGGGCCTACTCATCCATTACACGTTCTACAATGATTCTTGACCAATTGATGTCTTTTGTCTGTTCAACATGTTTGTGTGTATACTTCCAATTCACTCTTGCATGTAGGCTGCTATATAGCTAGCTCGAGTTTGTCTGGGTCTACTCTACCGTGACACTCACTACAATTTTATCGTTCAATTTTTGCATGTTTGAACGTAACTGGTCAGTATAGGCTGGGCAGTTCATTTAAATTTACTTTTTCATGTGTTAGTCGTATGTCTGCCTTGACCGACGAAGGCTTCAAGAAAAGTTGAAAATTTCCAAGTTTAATTAAATAAATATTTAATCGTACTCCTTTTGTCAATTTTGACTTTGTTTTCCATTGTTATCGTTCATTGTTATTCCTTCAGAGTACACGCGGACATTTCAGTTCTTATATATATATATATATATATATATATATATATATATATATATATATATATATATATATATATATATATATATATATATATATATATATATATATATATATATATATATATATATATATATATATATATATATATATATATATATATATATATATATATATATATATATATATATATATATATATATATATATATATATATATATATATAGGTCGATGCAAAAACATGGTAATACACAGTGCAATATAATTGAACCAAAAATGGAGTTGAACAAAAAATGGAGTTGAACGAAAAATACAAATTACGACGTTTCGGGTTACCCAACACGGTAACAGAAAGTCAACTGAAGTCAAAGTCAAGGAAAAAGCACCAGTCAACAACAAGATTAAAATCATTCAAGCAGAGATTCTAGCTTAGAATTAAGGCCATGGGGCCAAGTTTAAGGATAAGACGGTTTTCAGTCGTGAGACGATCAATATGGGTTCCTTTACAGGTTAATGCGGCCGTGACCAAAAAGTCTGTGATTGTACAAAGGGAGGGCGGATTAAAATGGGCTGCTACAGGAAAGCCACACAATTTAAGTTTAATAAATTTGTGAACTTTGTTTCCACCTTTGATCCTAATTTTAAGTTTACCCATACCATTTCTACCTCTAGTCCTACCTTCTTAGACTTAAGGCTCACCATCGTAGATCGTTCTATCAGATCTAATATTCATTTCAAGGATACTGACCCTCACAATTTCTTATTGTATTCCTCTTGTCACCCCCCTAAATGTAAAAACTCAATCCCCTTTTCTCAGTTTCTTAGAGCTAAAAGAATTTGCTCTGTTAACGCCGATTTCATTCACACTTCCAATCAACTTTCGAATTTCTTTGCTAACAGGGGTTACCCCGATAAAATCGTAAAGGCCGCTAACCGTCGTGTTAAATCCATCAGTAGGTCCTCTATTTTAGAAAATAAGGCTCCAAATTCTAATTCCGACCGCATCACTCTGGTGCTGCCCTTCCACCCTTCCGTGGAACCCATTAAGCGTTTCATTATTAAGAAATTTAAGACCCTCATGTCTGACCCTACCACTAAGTCCATCTTTACTCGCCCCCCTTTAGTTGCCTTCAAAAGACATCGCAACATTGGTGATCATTTAGTTAGATCTTCCCACCCCCACCCCTCTCCTGTCCCCAACCCTGGGACCTTTCCCTGTAAACGCAAACGGTGTAACACTTGCCCTGTTGTCTCCGGAGACCAACTGTTATCGATTCAAGGACCCTCTCATGTGTTCAAAGTTACTGATCATTTCACTTGTATTTCTTCCAACTGCCCTTTTGACAGTCACTTTGTAAATTTTGCCAGTCTATAAGTTGCCGAGGACGATCCTAGGTGGATCGAAAATTTCAACAATGAATGTTTTAACCAGTATTCCTATTTCGTCAATCATGAGTTGTTTTTTACATGTTTTCATCTTATATATATATATATATATATATATATATATATATATATATATATATATATATATATATATATATATATATATACAATATTTGAAAAAATATACGAAATAAACTCACGAAGCGGCCTAGGCGTTAGGACTTCACAGTTCTGATATGCCATTGATAATGAATCCCGACACTCTCTGTGGGCTGACCCCATAATGTCGTCACATGTTGTAACTGCATCATGGAGGATATCTTCGACATCCTAGAAAGAAGCAGGAAGAGATATAATTGTCTTAGTGGTTATAGCGTCCGGCTTGCAGTCTGGAGGTCTGGAATTCGAGTCCTGGCCGGGTCATACACCTAAGACATAGTTGTCACTATGCTTGTTGCTCAGCATAAGCAATGGAGTAGAGAGACAAACCAATGAGTCACAATTAGAAACAAGGCCATGACCGGCTCAGCTTTAACCTTAAGTTAGAAAGTGGGCCGTAAAACTCCATCTAATTAAATAATTAATCATTTAATTAAGTGATTGATTGACTGACTGACTAACTAACTAACTTAAATAAGAAATAACTAACGCACCAACTGACCGACTGACCAACTGGCCGACTAATCGACTGACTGACTGCTTAGCTGACTAACTGAGGCCACAAAATATAATAAAAAACCCAAACTTTGTTAACGTTAAAAATCAGTCCTTCTTAGGATATTGTGTTAACCATATGAAAAAAATGAGTTGGTCTGTAAAATCAATAGAGCTGATCATTACGTTCTATACTGTAAATATGAGCCACTAGGCTTTACATTTCATCTATACCTTCCCTCGTTCACAGAATATTATTCAAGAGAAAGGGGACGGCTGGGTTGTTACGGCAGAAACTAAACTCAGATTCAAGTCCGCACTATCTTAATTAAGTTTGTACTGGACCATTAAAAAAAATTACTTGCCGAAAATTTTACGGGTAACGTGACTGATTTTCATATTCCACTTACAGTTTATTATGTGTGGAACGTAGCTGTTACCGTAGTTAAAGACAATGAAGACAAAAATACCTGCAGACCCCCTTGGATGGCGTTGATTCCCTCATCAATTGGTTGAAATATCTCGTCGACGGTGCTTACAGCTTCTTTTAACTTCCCAACGCTCCTCTGAAGAGCACTGACGTAGCTATCAAGTATTTCTTGGGAAGCCTGTTGTAGGGCTCTGGAATGATTTACGGCCAACTGATAAAAAATAATACTTAATTTGAAACTTCTGATTTTTACCCGACAAAATATTCATAAATTATCATTCAACATTAAATTAACATAATTAAAGTTTGTTTCAACTTGAGAGACCTCTTCAATTTTTCTATTTTCTGGTGAACAATCAGTTCTGAAGGGGAAAGTGAAGTTTTGGAATAAAAGTTCAATTTCCCATGTCAAACTCTGATTACCCCTTTCAGTTAGAGGTCGATGACCAAGCAAAGACAACTCAATACAGAAGATTGTTTGTTTTTATCAATAACAAGACAGAAGGAGTCTCTGATCGGCTTTAAATAGGTAGACACACAGGTAGACTGTACAATGGTACAGTGAAAAATTTCATTTTAATCACCTACAATTAGATACGCCGAGGACGCTGGAGATATGGGTGTATTTCCCAACATTTTTTAAAACAGTCGACACCACTTTTAATTGATTCAAATATTCTCTCATCTTGGGTTCAGTAGCAACCGATTATTAATCACAAGAAATTTGCACTAAAATGAACATCAGTTAAATCATCTCCGTAATAAAAATAGGGAAAGAGGTGTTGGTGTATTTTCAATATACATAAAACACTTGGTCATAACGAGAACACATGCATTGTGTATTTTCTGTTTATATGTGCCGTAGGATAGCTGTTATGACATATACTTTGCTAGTATCATGACAGTCACACATTCTTCCCTAAATTGGTCAACTAGGAGGCAGTGCTTTGATTCCGATGTGACGTAAGAGTCACGTATCAAGGGAAAGGGATAACTTGTTTACAAGATAGAAGAAGACCTTTGTTATAAACCCACCTCAGCACTACAGCTCATTGATTCTGACAACACTTCTGCATTAATGTAAATGTTCTGCATTGGTCCAGCAAGAACAATCCCTATGATGATAGCATAGATGGCGGCCCGGCCTTTAGAGGTACACAAAGTCGGGAACATTAGAGCCGCAACACAACGAGCACGAACTGTGTCAGAATGAAGAGAGATCAAGTACTGTAACAAAACTCGTTGATAAACTTGACTCAGTTGCAACCATATTTCCCGTATCCCGGGAATATTCTGATATTCTGTTATATATATATATATATATATATATATATATATATATATATATATGTATATATATATGTATATGTATATATATATATATTTATATATATATATATATATATATATATATATATATATATATATATATGTCGGGAAGACCTTCTTCTTGAAAAACCGAAAGCCACTAACTCTCGTATTCCTTTAGTTGTGGATTATTCCAGTCGAACTGACAAGTTACTCAAAGTGCTACGTCAAGACTTTGAAATTCTTAAATCGGACAGTTCTATTCACGATCTGTTCAAAGACCCCCCGCTCATGTCCCGTAGGCAACCTCCCAACCTTAAATCCATAATTACCTCTTCTAGGCTTCCCAGTAGGTCCGACACGGGCAACCGGAAATGCGGAAAGCCTAGATGTCAAGCATGTAGTTTTTTGATCACTGACCCCTGTTTCACCCCTCCCGGTACCAATGCCCGCATCCGCCCCGGTCCTTTCAATTGTGACACCCCCAACGTCGTGTATTTGATTTTTTGTAATAAGTGTATGTATGGTAATTACATTGGTCAAACAGGTTCAAAGTTCAGGTTCAGATTCAACAACCACAAAAAGACAGTTAAAGATAAGGCCATCAGTTATCCAGTAGCCAAGCATTTCAGTCAATGTAATCACAACCTCTCCAATCTCAAGTTTGTCCTGTTAGGCTCTAATTACCCCACTCTCAACAATAGACTAAGGTCCGAGAGTAAGTGGATTATGAAGCTTAAAACTCATATCAATGGTTTAAACTTGGATTTGGGTGCTTTAAGTGATTTTCCGTTTGCCACTCCAATTCATCGCCAAACAAGGTTTTACCAGTAGCAACAACAGAAAGCTGTACGAACAGCGGCTAATACACAAACTCCAATCCCACAGCACTGGCCTTAATCGGGACACATCTTTTTTATCCCCTTAATCAATAAGTAAAGCTTCATTGAGTCCTTCAAGTTTAACAGTCTTGGTCATTTCTGAGGAAGATTGCAGGGCAATCGAAACGTTATTTGTGTAGTGTTCTCCTTTGTGTATCACCATTTCGTTGGGATTACAGCGTTATACTTCGTATTGACACTATTTAGTTTATTTTCCAACACACGGTATATGTTTATTCATATAACTATGTTATATATATATATATATATATATATATATATATTTATATATATACACACACACACATATATATATATATATAGATATAGATATAGAAATGAAAAAACGACACACACATTACGCTGTCGACAGTTGACTCTTACATTAAAATAAATAGTAAAGTTGTTATTAACGATCAACTACTTAATTTTGGTTTGATCTATTTAAGGGATATTTTTGATCAAAATGGGAGGCCGTTGGTTTGGGAATCTTCCCGAAATACTTTCCCAGCCCCAGGTATTGCCTTCGTTTTTCATTGGGGATTGTTTTCTAGTATCCCAAATGCTTGGCGAGCAGATATTCTTTCAACAAACCATTTAGACATGCAAATACCCAAAACTCGAACCAGCTGTTTTACCATAAAGTCATGCATTCTCTTTCAGTGTCTCAATTGGTTTATCGTCGTCTCATTGTAAAGGTAGTAAGCCCCCCTACAGCTATGGAAAAATGGGTTAAGACTTTCCATGTATTTCTACCGATGCCTGGGGGTATATTTTAGTAGCCCTTGGGCTTCTACGAGAGAAACCAAGATTGTGTTTTTTTCAGTTCAAATTCTTACATAGAATCTTACCCACAAACAGGCTTCTTTATTTAATGGGGAAAACAGAATCCCAACTCTGCACATTCTGTCAAGGAGAGATTGAATCTATTGAGCACCATTTTTGGGCTTGTACAATCAGTTATACTTTTATTCTTGACGTTGAATCGAGGTTTCTTGGTAATCAGTTTGTGTTTTCTAAGAATGATATTTTCTTTGGGTACCATAGTATAGTATTTGTCATCCATACAATTTTTTGATTTTGCATTTAAAGTATCATTTGTTTTCATGTAAACTTCAATCAATAAAACAAAATGTAAATAGTTTTTATTACAAGTTTAACTTTGCTATTCAAACTGAGGAATATATATTTTTTAAGAGGAGACAAAAGTCAAAAGGTAAAGTTAATTATTTAAATTTTAAGAGACGCCTTTTCAGTTTGTGAGGGTCTATTTGACACAATTGATTCCGAATTCATTTAATTTCCGCAACGAAATTTTCCTCCTTTTCTTATCAAAGTTTGAAAGTATGAGAATTGCTTTGTCATGTTATTATTCTGTTGATTGGAATATTTCTGTAAAAACAGATTCAAAAAGGAAATAAAGATGGAAGAAAAAAAACCCGTTATGGACAGTTGAGACAGGGAACTCTCTTCAAGGACATTGGGCATTTGGGTGCTTACATTCGTTTGAAAGTTGAAACTCCATCTTTTTCCGCGCCTTTCCGTTGGTGAACCCAGAATATACCACATACCATAACTGATTTTCTAATTCCTACCCTTCGCTCTAAGGCAACCACATGAAATAATAATTGTCTTGTTGAAGAACAACATCCAAGCTCCGGCCTTTCTGGTATGAGACATGATTTGGATATATGCATGAAATATCTCTATAGTAAGAGAAATCAATATGAGTATTATTTCTTTTCCAAATGTCGAATTCGCAATAGAATCGTCAAGGATATTTTCATATGCTCACAAAAATATTACTGGAGTCGACCTCTAATAGAACAAAATGATGACAACAAAATGAAAACGTTTTTTTTCTGAAGTTTCTCTGAAGATAACTTCTTGAATTTTACCATATTATACTAATGACGTGCTTACCTGTAAATGCTAAGCTCACTGCCATGAAGAGCGAGGCAACTGATGTTATGATAAGGGCAGCTCTCCATTCGTATTCAAGTGCGAAGTCCAGTACCAGATAAAGGCATATGCCGAGGATAACGCCGAAGACGAAACCAACGAGAGCTTTGATTTTACGATGACTGCTACGCTCTGACATGAAGATCTCTCCGAAAATAGCAGCGGTACCCAGCAGACTTTCCTGGATACTTAACATGCTACTACCAGAACTACGACGCCGTCGGTGTTGTGGGGAGTTTCCCGGAGAATCAAAACTGTAGGCACTGACACTATCCACAAAATCTTCCTGTTACATGGAATATGAGAAAACACACTGATGAAGCTGGACATAGCAAATGATTAAAAATTAAGGAACTCGAGGCACAGGTGCAAGAATGGTTCGACGGGAATAAAAAATAATTACTCTGCATTCGAATCCCTATTATTAGTACTGTTCGTAAGTAAGCGAGTTCGCTACTACGTAGGGCCCAACGTGGGTTACTCAAACCGAGCCGCGCATATATATATATATATATATATATATATATATATATATATATATATATATATATATATATATATATAAACCAAATGGAAAAGTACCACACCAGTAAAAACATAAAACAAATAGTAAAAACTGGTAAAACAAGAGCATATATTTAGCTTTCAGGACCACCGGCCCCTTCCTCAGAAACGTATTTAGTTGTTAGGGTCCTAGTTTTTACATTTTATCTTTTGTGTTGGGTTGGGTCTGTTTTTAGATTTCTAGTAAGTGCTTTTTGCCTTTCATCCGTTTTATAGTGTCTGTTTTTCGTTTTGCCTTTTAGTTATATATATATATATATATATATATATATATATATATATATATATATATATATATAAAGTAACGCACTATACGCGCATATATATATATATATATATATATATATATATATATATATATATATATATATATATATATATATATATATATATATATATATATATATATATAGTGCGTTACTTAGTATTTTATTCAGTACAAACATACAACACTAAGCATATATAAAGTTAGTGTCTCGCATTACTTTAAACGAATCTCAGCCCTAACAGTATTTTAGGACATATTAAAATAAAACCTTTTACACCCAAAGGCAAATGAAGATACCGTTCATGGCAAAACCACACTGAATTTAGTATTCCCTATTATCTTGGGTGGATTTAATAAATAATAAATCTACGAAATTTATAAGTAAACTCAAATTTCGAAACAGATGTCGTAGATGCGGGAGTGAGTCGTTCATCTTTACGATTTGCTTATGTGGGCATACCAGTGTTGTAATGACTCGAGTCAAAGATGTGGCTCGAGTCCCAAACTCACGATAATCGACCCGACTCGATTCACCACTTGCCAAGGACTCGACGTGACTCGAGTCACCATAAAATAAAATTTGAAAGACTCGACATGACCAGAGCCACAGAAGTGAATGACTCGACTTGACTCGAGTCTTTGTCCACAATGACACCCGAGGTTAATGAAACGGAACCTAAAATTTGTTTCCATCATCGGACGCAAACAAACGGCCGTTCATTACTGCTTTATCCATTATGCGCTCCTATCTGTACATAGGTGGATCCTAACATACAGCTTTGCTTAACATGTGTAGCGTTGTTAATTTCACGGGATAACTCGTACAGCAAACGAAGCTGAGTGCCCTGTATATGTAGTAGTATGTCCCCTTGTTGTATATTTTAAAGAGGAGTGTGTGACACCGTATCTTCTACAGAGTCTGATGTTAAGGGTGTGTCCCTTGTGTTGCGAAATGGTGACCCAAAGAGGTATGTAATTGTTCCGTTAACTGCAGAACTAAAACTAGTGTGTTTGTGAAATGCTAATGGTTTGCATATATTTCAGTACTTGCATGTTTATTGCGTGAGGTTTGCGGTGAGTTGGGCTATTGGTTTGCGAGTTCAAATTCACATAGTTGTCACAGGGAGTTGGCAAATTTATCCTCAATATTTGGAACGGCATTGCTGTTATATATCTACAAATTGCAGTTTGCAAGATATGTGGTTTGGCGGAAACAGCGTAATCTCGTGTTTTCACGGAATTTGAGGCAATTTAAGAGTGCATGGAAATAATCACGGAATAAAGGAAATAAGAGTTGGAATTAAATTGTATGAAGGATCACCATTTACGACTAGCCTAATATATTTACTGCACTGGATATTCCTGTCGAGCCTTTGGTGTTGTCATTTTTGTGAACGTTTTGCGGGTCCTTTCACAAACGGCTATAACTAGTGTGACCTGTGGCTGCTGAAGAATCACAGTTTAGGCCTATTATAATTATCACTTGTTTACGTAACACTGGGGCCTTAGTGTCGTGTAACTGGTGGCAATGGTATTTATATGTTCGCAGCAAGATTAATTAAAAGGGTGTATCGTAAGTTATGTGCGGAAGCATATACTGCCTAGTTTGTGTTGTAGGCCCTACATGTATGGCTGGAGACCCAATGAAGGCTTGATAGTGTAGTGTAGGAGTTCAATAGGTACTTGATGATATGTGAGTGTTCTTGTATGACAAATATATTATTAGATGAATTATGTCATTGCTCAATGTGAAAAGGTTAATATAGTACTAACTTACAGATGATGTGTGTATTCCAATCTTCACATTTAGGGTTGGGAAGTCACATTTAACTTGAAAGTACAGGAGTCGACATCAGTCACCTTCTTAACCCCCCTTCCAACCCTTCTCCATAGGCGTACAAGCATGGGTTACTTGGGGCACTCGCCCTCCAAATTCGGGTGAAAGGAGTTGGTCAATTTGGACAAAATATGGACAAAGCATGATAAACAGTGACATTCGGGCAAAACATGCCCTTTCCCCCTCACAGAAAATTACCCTCGTACGCCTATGCCCTCTCCTCCAACAAAAGTGTACAGACACTTAGCAAAGGACTGCATTTGCAAAAGATCAACCCATCACGTACCATGGACTCAATGCCAACTCAACATGTAAGAGATCAGGTGACTTGGAGTGATACAAAGAAAATAACCACATTATGACTGCGGTGACTCGATTCACAAGACCACTGAAGCTCTCGAAAGACTCGAAGTGACGCGACTCGACTAGATTTTCTAAAGACTCGACATGACTGGAGACTCGACACTTTGTGAGTCGAGGCGACTCGAAGCTTTCCAAAGACTCGAAATGACTCGACTTGAGCTGAGGGAAGACTCGACATGACTGGACTCGACTAGAATTGCTAAAGACTCGACATGACTCGAGACTCGGGACCTTGTAACTCGAGGTGACTCGTGACTCGACATCAAGTGACTCGATTACAACACTAGCGCATGCGGTAACTTACAAATCGGATTACCAAACACACTAATTAATATTCGATTCTCAAAGGTTATGTACTTACCTTGGATGCGAAATCAGTTTCGTCTTCACCAACTGGGAACTTAGAATGTGAATTTGAATTATGATGAGAGGTCGAAAGAGACGGTTTTGTATGAGTTTGATGCAATCCGGCCGAATTTGGGCTCATCGATTTTGTTTGCGAATTGGTATTAGGAACTGCAGTACGACTAACTTGGCGTTGAATAACTTCTCTGTAAAGAAAAGGGGAATCATGTCCCATAGTTATTACACCCTTCCCTGGTTGAGAAACTCCTTACGTACACTGTGTAAGCAGAGACGTAAAAGTTGTACGTACGCTCAAAGTTTTTGTAAAGTGCGTCTGTAACTGTCCGTAAAAGCATGTTCAGCTCTTCAGAAAAGTTCATCGCGTGACTTTGAAAATGCACACGATCGATCGGAAGCGATATGGCTCCATTGAGTGATGTACTGTTTCTGCTGGGAAGTGAAATTAAAGTTGACCCAAGGGTTAAAAAGTAACTGCAAAAGGCCTCCCTATCAGTAAGTAGGCCCTACTGTGTCTCATCATACCGCAGCCAGTGTGCGGTATCTACTTTATTACGCTAGGTGGGCTTCCTAAAATTTTTGTACAACCATAGTTACTAATTAATATTGTATAATACACTCGTCGGATGAACCGTTACATTCGTTGGTTAAAATGGTTTAATCCAACTAGTCCAATGTTTTACAGTGCGATTGCTACGTGCTCCGCAATTTCGTGGAATTGTTGAGCGTGCTGCCAACTACAGTAACTGTTGCTATCCCAGCCTTCGATTGTCCGGCTTTTTTAGTTTGGGTACAGTTGTTCTCTCTTTACGGACGTTCTAATTTAGGAGAGAAATTTTAATCAAACCTTTCGCAATAATATACGCCCAAATTGAAGTCATTACATTTTGATAATTTTTCGCAAGAGACTCTCGAAGCAATCAGTTTACTCTGCAGTCTACAAATATACAGTGGTGATTTGGTAATTTGGTGAGAGGGGACATAAGCAATCCTCGACTGTACGTGTATTCACCGGTATGGCATCATTCCTCCAAGACTACGGTACATGAAGGTGCTGGCCAGTGGCGTACGAAGGATTTCTCTGAAGGGGGAGGCATGCAGTATGCTTAGGGATCGCTGGCATGGGTGACCCCCTATCCGTTGGAAATTTTTTACGAAATTGGTGTCCTAACAAGCAATCTGGTGCT
Source organism: Holothuria scabra (assembly GCA_037179385.1). NCBI lineage: Eukaryota > Metazoa > Echinodermata > Holothuroidea > Aspidochirotida > Holothuriidae > Holothuria > Holothuria scabra. Next base: position 51,912,840 of record CM074183.1, on the reverse strand, counting down.
TTGTATGCTTCCTTTAGAAGTAAAAATTGGCTTATTTTTCGGAACTAAAGAAAACTTGGCATCAGTCAGGGGGCCTTGAGGGAGACAACCCCTCTCCTTTAAAATTTTTGATAAGTTATGAGTCCCTACATGCAATTAGTTTTCACATATGCTACTTGTTTAATTAACATTTGCGTTATTACGTATATTAAGGATCTAAATAATGGCATCTGTGAGGAGGGCATGGCCCAACCGCCCCGCGCGTGCACCACTGGTACTCGCTAACATTTCGTTTTGTTAAGTTAGGGTGATTTAAATTATGTTATATTGTGAAAGGTGCTTGAACTGTTTAATACAAATGAGATGGAGTGAAACTGTGGCGAATTCACAAAAGAGAAATTCTATACTACATATCATTCCTCTAATATATATATATATATATATATATATATATATATATATATATATATATATATATGTATATATATATATATATATATACATTTTGTATTGTAATTTTTGTAATTTGGGTAATTATGTTGGGGAAACAGGTACCACTTTCCGTTTAAGATTCAATAATCACAAAAAATCTGTTCGAGATAATTTGCCTGGCTTTCCAAAAGCGGAACATTTTAACACACTCTCTTTTAACACACTCTCTTGCTAACCTAAAGTGTATTCTTGTAGAGTCAAATTTTCGTTTCCAAGCATTACGTAAACGTAAAGAAATCGAATGGATTTTGAAGATAAATTCCTTTGTTCAAGGTATTAACAAAGACTTAGGATTTCTAACTCCTTACCAAATTTGCAAGGCCTGACCGACCTCCTGAACTGGGTTGGTCAGCTTCCTTAATCCCCCAGGTGTATCAGTTTAAATAACTTTTTTCAATACGCCTTTATACGTATAGTTTTTACTGCGGCCTGGGAAGTTTTGTCACTGCACTTTTTACTCTACATTTCTGCTTTCTTCTATCTAAGCAGTTCCTTTATAAATGTTTTTTATTCTTTTAATGCTGTACTGGTTGGGGTCCATTTTGAATTCTTTTAGGGTTTTAAATCTTTCAATGCTGCTACTGCCCTTTTGACAGTCACTTTGTAAATTTTGCCAGTCTATAAGTTGCCGAGGACGATCCTAGGTGGATCGAAAATTTCAACAATTAATGTTTTAACCAGTATTCCTATTTCGTCAATTATGAGTTGTTTTTTACATGTTTTCATCTTATTTATTGGAATACACGTGGATCATTTTTCAATTATATATATATATGTAAATATATATATATATATATATACATATATATATATATGTATATATATATATATTTATATATATAACGCTAATTCCCACTTTAGGGGGAAACTGTTATATCTGCGGGTACTTAGGGCGAAAAAATAACAATGAAATACATAAGAAAAAGTGTTCGCCCTAACGTCCAAAAATGTAAACAACGTTATTTCAATGGCCAGCCATCCGTTCGTGTTAATAGTTAGGTGTCCGTAAATTTGTCAACTTTGAAGTTATTGCATCTACTTTGTAAATCTAGGAAGGCGCCCTTGTCCGTTCACGTATTCCTATAGAAAAAGTGTGTAGAAACGTTACGGCGAAACTTATATTTCGCCCCTTAAGGTCGACTTTTCAACAACGACTTTCCCCCTAAGTGCCGAATTAGTGATATATATATATATATAAATAACGCTGGATCGACCGGTAGGGGGAAATCGGTTTACCGTCAGAACGTTAAGGCGAAGAGAAAACAATAAAATACATAAGAATATATTCCCCCTTTGCGTTTTGAAATATGCATACACATTATTGCAATGGCCCCTCATACATTTGTGTTAAGGGATACGTGTACGTTAGTTGGTATACATTTAAGTAATTACAGGTACTACGTATGGTATGTGGGGATTTACCATACTGTTACGTATTCCCATTGAAAATGTGTGTCAAAACGTTAAGGGGAAACGGCTTTTTCGCCCTATGGGTCGTTTTTTCAGACGATATATACATATATATATATATATTTATATATATATATATATATATATATATATATATATATATATATATATATATATATATATATATATATATATATATATATACATATATATATATATATTTATATACGAATTTGCGATATCTCAACAAAACCTAAGTGTAAATCAAAAGGTAAGTCTTTTATGGAGCTCCGTAATTCGTAAACAATCTTTTTATTCATTACGAAAAAGCTTCCTCGTTGGTATGAAAAGGTATTGATGAAACGACAGTAAAGAGGCAAGGTTTTGGGAAAGGGAATTTTGCGAAAAGTTTAGTAATTTAGGAAAATAAATGATTTGACTTTTCATTTGTGATGGAACACCATAAAAAACACATTAAAATACATCCATGAAAACGCAAGGAACATAGGCTACTAGATATGACACCAAAGACATAATTAAAAAATACCATTGAAATAATGTGAAGGTCTGGACCACCTGATTTAATGGTCATTTATCAGTTAGTTATATAGATTAATGTCCATAATACGTTTGGCCTGTCCTTAATAATTGTTCCCAATAATTGGGCATGTGTAATGTTTCCATTTGATGTTATTACCTGAGCAATGTTTCTCTAAGATCACTCCTCTTTTTCTCGTGAGATGTTCTACTGCTAGATGAAGAAGATAAAGATGGTAAACCTGAGCTAACGTTTGTTGATTTCATAAGGCCCAGTAGTACTTTATGACCTCGGGCTTTCCGTCTCCAAACTTTTGATGATTTGTGGGACTGAATAAAAAAGAAACAAGAAACACCAACAAAGCACTTTATACATGCTAGGTGGATAGGCTACTGCAGCTTCCTTACCTTTTTTGTTTTCCAAGTTAAGAAAGAGAAAATAGTTAAGCAGCATTTTTGTTAGTCAAAAATCTGACTAAAGAAAGAAAGGAAACAAGAAACCCAAATTTAAAGGGAAGGTTTAAGCAAAAATTAAATTTTCGTATGTGAAAGAGAAACCAAATCTGTACAGTGTGGTGAAAATTTCGTTCAAATGGGACATATATTTCCTGAGATATTGGAAAATGAAGTCAGTAGATTTGTGGTCTAGAGTGAGTTTGAAGGAATGCTTTGTTTCATTTTGTTTTATCAGACTGTTTTGTTGACCTTGAAGTTAATAGGAATAGGACCTCCCTGTGGGGGATGCATAGTTTGTAAAGTTTCCATGCCACTTATGCAATCACCTTTCAAAAAATGTGTGAATGTTGAGGAGAAAATTAAGTCTGAAGTTTAAAGAAAAACAAAAGATGTGATGTCATATGTGCTTGCTTCAAGTTCACTTTTTGTTGAAAATGTGACAACTTTACACTCTTAAAAAATTGGGTAACATTTTGCTGGGCAGTGTAAAGTTGGTTAAAGTTCGCACAATGTTTGGCAAATGAACGAAAAAGTTATTGACCAACTATTGGTCGAATGGTTTGTGTGAATATCTTTACCCAACATTGGTTAAACGTACCGCCAATTTATTCTTTTCATAACACCCATTTCTAATTTTTTACATTCACATTAAATATGTTGCAAAACGTTCGCTTACGCCTGGGAGTTGCAACAGAACTACCTGCTTACACTGTGTGAATTTTTGCTTAGATAATGTGCATTTTAAAATGCGTTGAAATTCTATTGGAACACCAGGCTTATATACCTATCATCTGAGTGGAGCACTCCGAATTTTCTAAAGGAGATTTGGGCTTATCACTTAATGCAGGTCTAATTGAAATAAATTGAAGATGGCAATGGTGAATTCTTGCAGAAAATCATGTTTCTCAGTTGTACAATACAACATAAAGAAGACGAAATTGAAATACCAAGATGAAAATTGTGATAAAAATCGTTAATAATAAGAAGCAAGTCTCACTGAATATATATATTAGCCATACCAAAACATTCACCTATATATGGACTTCCAACTAAGATCCTACTACTTTTGAAAGTGATTAGCATTAGCAATGCCGATAGCTTTTAAAACCTGTAGAAGGCATCATGTCTGAGACATTCCATTATGAGTTGTTGGGTTCCCATACTGAGTGGTTGAAACACCGCATCAAAACCATATTTAATAACCAATATTGGGAAAATACTTTACCCAACAGCTGTTGGGCAAACTTTACCCAATTTTTTAACGTATACATATGTGCCCAGTGTTGGTTAAAAGTTGGTTAATATATTTTCCCAACAGCTCATATCTTGAGAACCACAAATCGGATTTCAATGCAAATTTCACCAAAATGCTTAGAATGGGTACCCCTCTAACGTAAACATACCAAATTCTGTTGTGACCTTAAACCCTTCTTTTAATTAGGGATGACCTCTTACACTAGTTGAGAGTTAAGGATGTTTTCATTTAAGTATCCTGTTTGGAAAAGCACTTCATCTTATTGAACGCACTTTTCTACCTGGGAACTGCAAGGTTACAGCTGCCTGTTGATGCTGTGGTAAATTCCACCTCAGTACAAATACAAACCTTAGGGGAGCATATCCCAATTAGCAGGTGTATTACTGCGTCCATTTGTTCGCCCTCAGATAGAGTCCCTAAAAGGAGCACTTTTTTGATATGTTATGGAATGAGCTGGGGTTTTTCTGTAAGTGTCTTCTGAAAGTATATTAAATGAAGTACCATTGGTGAAAAAATGGGCTTAATTGAAGCAATTTTGTGGAAATTATGGGCCTTAGAAGCTGGCCGAGGCATACCGAGATTTTAGTGAAAAACAAGGCTTGGAAAAGGTGGTTTGAACTTTGAGGTGAAATAGCAAAAAATCTTCACGGTCATGATATGGTAAATTGAAAGTGCCATGAATGGCCAACTTGGCAGCTCTCATATGAGGGGTAGCTTGACCCTGGCGAAAACTTCGACAAGCTTTTAGAGGCCCGTTTACTTTTTGAATTTAGTGTGTAAGTCAATGGAGGAATTAATGGGGATATGCTCCCTTAAGGGCAGGAATGCTGAAATTTTCAAATCGGTAGGAAGTTGACCAAACTTGGCTTTCTGTACTTCATAGGCTACGTAAAAGCCAATTATGGGCAGACGTCATGCAATTTCTCGCTTAAGTGATTTTTAGGGCCAAATTTGCAATTTTTTGGCCAAAACGGTAAAAAAACAAAAAAACGGAGCAATATAGGCATTTTAACACAAAAGCGTGCATTGTATTATTCCAAAGTCAAACCCTCTTGATGAACACAGTACAAGGGTGTTATATTAGGGCTACCGTACAGCTCTGTGAAGTAGTCCCGGCCCGGGAGATTGTAAATTGGCTCCGACACATACACATCAATCTTTTTACGTTGTTGTGAAGCATAATGCAATCCGCGTGAGATCCCCTAATTACTTTGATGTTTGAAAGTCTAGTGATTCGGTGAGTGCATGTCAAGTATGAAATAGAGTTTAAGCATATGGCTAGGTGATTTATTTAGCTGTTAGAGCTGATTTAGACTCCTAAGAGCCTCACATGACAACAAAGTTAGGCCTAGTCACATACTCTCCTAGTTTACGTTGCCAATACATACTATCTGTGTTTGTAAGGTATTTGCGAAATGACCTATTTAAATGAACTTGGCCTACTAGGCTTTAAAAGGTTTCCTGATGAGGTTTTAGATGCTTAATTCATAACAAGTTAAACCCCTTACAAGCCTCCTCAGCAGCATTTGTTACCAATTACCTAACCTTTAGGCTACTGTATAAAAACCTGTCAGCATACTCTGACAGGTTTTTATCTGCAATGTTACCAGTTTCTCGTGAGTCAGCTGAGAAGCTGTCATGCCCAGGAAACTCAATTTTTTTGCCATATTGGTTCATGTCAGTTTAGGCTATGCCATGCTAAGTATTTATTGCCTTAAATTTTTCTTCCAGTTGCATTTTCAACAATGACATCTGTACTCAGTTGGACTGCGACAAACAGTGTTTTACCTCTTGCATTTTTAGGGGATTGTTGTACATACTGACAGTCACCTTCCATACGAGAAGGAGGCTCGTCTGGAAGGCTATGCAGTGAAAGAGCATCAATTAGCAGTAGCCCTTTTTTCTGCATAACAATTGTATTACTCTTTTTTACTTGTAATTTCAGGAACAACCTTATGTGCTGACTGCTACAGAGTTCTCACAGGATGTAGCAAGGAGGGAAATCTGAGTAATCTGTGTGCTTAGCTGCTGTACTTATGAAAGTTGGATGCAAGCCTAGCCTTACTGCAAACAGACATTACATAGATCCCTTTCAGGTTTGTTAATCTCTCTTTATAATTCTATGTAGTGTCCCAAAGATTCACTTTGAAACTGCACAGAGGATGTATAAGTACCATTTGTGTGAAGAGAAATCTGGAGACAAAGTGGACCCTTTTGAAGTTGGTTTGAGGTCTGGTTCGATCTTTTAAAGTTTTCTCATGCACATTTTTGAGACTTAAAATAGATCCTGTCAGCCAAAAGACATGCCTGTAGGGCCAAGGATTACCCATTCTGCAATTCAAGAAGGTATCATGGTGATAGAAAGAAGAAATCTGCAAATAGATTAACCTTGCAGAGTGTTGTGACTCAGTCCTGCACTAAACCCTCTTTCAGTGTACAAAGTCCATGCACAGGCATAAAATGGGGAAAAGCAGAGAAATATGTCACAAAGATGCCATAAATCGTTCAAAATGTGAGTCAAATCCTACTTTGAGTTGCACAAGTCCTTTATAGGCTTTAAATTTCATTTTGTGAAAATTTTTAAAAAACTGAAAAAATTCACCTCTCTCTTAAGGGAGCATATCCCAATTAGCAGGTGTATTACTGCGTCCATTTGTTCGCCCTCAGATAGAGTCCCTAAAAGGAGCACTTTTTTGATATGTTATGGAATGAGCTGGGGTTTTCTGTAAGTTTCTTCTGAAAGTATGTCAAATGAAGTACCATTGGTGAAAAAATGGGCTTAATTGAAGCAATTTTGTGGAAATTATGGGCCTTAGAAGCTGGCGGAGGCATACCGAGATTTTAGTGAAAAACAAGGCTTGGAAAAGGTGGTTTGAACTTTGAGGTGAAATAGCAAAAAATCTTCACGGTCATGATATGGTAAATTGAAAGTGCCATGAATGGCCAACTTGTCAGCTTTCATATGAGGGGTAGCTTGACCCTGGCGAAAACTTTGACAAGCTTTTAGAGGCCTGTTTACGTTTTGAATTTAGTGTGTAAGTCAATGGAGGAATTAATGGGGATATGCTCCCTTAGAGCAGGACCTTGTCATATGTAGTACACTGACCACCTTATAAATTTGTTTAAGTATGTAGCCCCTTTGAAATATTTTTGACTTTTCTTCCTTGGCATCGTGTACTCTTTAAGAGTCCAACTGGTCTATTCGTCCCTTTCACACATACTAGGCCTGTTCTCACGGGATCCGGTCTTTTCGCCACTTGCCAGTTCGCCGCCCCCCCCCCCCAAATAACGGTTCGCTCCCAAAGACCTGTTATTTCGCCCCCTAGTACTGACCAGTGCGCCCTTAATCTGTGCGTAGCAGTTTCCTTTCAAACATAACGGGATGTCACACTTACTCAATTCGCGCTTCCCTCAACAGTGCAAAACCCGGAGGGAGTCGGGATTTTACTTGATGTTCACGCCAAAGATTATATCCTCAGACTTGTAAAAATCAATAAAAAAATTTAAACCTGATAAGCGTCCCAAGTACTATAATCTGTATGTGCGAACATCAAGTTAAAGGTAAAGAGCAGTCCCCCAAACTTATTTTGAAAAATAGCTACATTACACAGTTTTCTTTTTTTTCTCTTCAAATTATCTTTCATTACATTTTATAACTTTACTATTGCACATTCAGGGTAAACCAAGGAGTTATTTTAAGTAAATTTCACATTTGAAGAGAAAAAATGTTGTCACATGACTCTTAACAGCCAATCATGATACTGGACAGTCTACTACACTACTTCAACATGGGATGACTGCCCCTGCTCTTTAAATCCCGAATTTCCCACAAAAAGTTCGGGTTTGGCATTGTTCAGTGAAAGGTGGTTTGAGTAAGGGCAGTATCACATAATGAAGAAAGTGATCGTTGTTGAAAAAACGGTGCTAGTGAATTTATTTTATTCTCTTTCAACAATAAATAAGGCAATTAGGGTGGAAAAGATGGAAAAATTCAACTTGCACCACGGCTTGTGCGCTGTTGTTCTTAATGTTCCGTCAATTTGTGTTTAGTTGAGGTGACGTGCATTTTTAATCTTATTGACTACATGATCTACATCGCTGATGTACTTTCTTTTGGAAGCAGTGGCAACAAGTGTGGAGACTTGAACCATAATATTATTCAGTGCAGTAATTGTTTTCAGTCAGAACTAGGGAATTGTACAAAAGAAATTGCTGAAATTGCAAACGTTCATTCTGCACGTGCAATAGAACACCTGGTCAACAGTTCGACATATGGTTGGCTGCATGCATGTTGGTATTGTCAATTGCAAATGCAACTTAAATTTGCTGGAATTAATTTTGTCAGAATTTGATCGAATACAGTTTCATATGTTCTTACGACATAAATGTTATATGATTTGCGGACCATGGCAAGTCTAATGAAGTAAAATAAGTGTTTGGGGGGGGTAACGACTTTCACTTGGGCGCGGATTGGCAAGAGGGTGAAACTAGTAGTAACACCTCCCTGGTGAGACCACGCTAGTATGTCATGGTTATTTGACATCTTTCTGATGGAATTTAAATCCGGGCTTCGTGGAAGTGTACCGCGAATTTGAGTGTGTAGAGGTTGCAAAACTCCCGTTGCAACTCCCATTACCCATACTTTGTTACATCTGTCCAATTCGTTTTCTCCTGCTGAAATAGTCAATAACCTGGCCAAGTCAACCACAGCAGTACCGTTGTTACCACAGATTGAGAAGTGCAACTACGACATCACAAATTATTTTGCAATGTAAAACTTTATACATATCAGCTCAGGAATGTCCTATAGAGATAGGTATTATTGTGTTTGAATTCATGTTTCATACTCTGGAAGAAATATTTTCGGAAAAATTCCAGACTTTTAGTGCACTTCAATAAGATTAATAACAAATAATTAAGTGAAGAATACCCTTAGGGTTCCTTTAGAACCAGTGACATTATATTTATCACAATACATTAAACATTTGAACCATGAACTTGTTCACGAATTAAGGGTTGTCCTCGTCAGAATATTTTCTAACCAGAGGTGTTGGCAGGGCTAACTATGCCAGCAGGCGCGGATCCAAGGAGGTGGGGCTTTTACGGCCCCAGCCCTCCTTTGTTTTCGCCACATCAACATTAAAACAAACGGGAAATAAGCAATGCAAATCCGTCACAACCTGGTTTTCTCTTAACTACAGCCCCCCCCCCTGGAATGTCTGGATCCGCGCCTAGTCGATATGTGTTTCTCTTCAACTCATAGTTTGTTAAGGTCGTCCACTATTCTCTTTCTTTACAATAAATCTCATATTAGCATGAACGATATAATATGCACAAAAATCATTGTGAATATTGATCTCTTTATCAGTAAATGAAACAGTGAAATGATGTGAGTCCTTTGCTGTTAACCTATTTATAGTAATTGGTTCTGTTGCTCTTTTCCAAGGCAAATTCAGGAAAATGAAATCATACACCGCACATTCATATATTGTATGAGTACGAATAGTTCTCCCACTTTCCGATTTGCCATAAGGAATGTAAAAACTACAGATTTAACCCTAAACCTAATATACAGTGGCGGAGCTGCCATATGACGGTCGCCCCCCCCCCCATCCGACGGACAAGAGTCGTCTGTCGGCGCCCTTTTTAGGTTTTTAACATACTTTACTGTTGCACCATTATTGGCAAAAGACATAATGAAAAGCGTTGTTTTAAGGCCCAGCTAACAAAATGCTCAAAATGCCACCAGTAACTATTTGCACTTCATCCTGATGAAAAAGGGTCATCTTCTGTAATATAGGGATAGGTTTAGCAGAAATATATTTTCATGCTTTATACACACTAAATGAATGTTGTCGCTTCGCTAAGTTGCTTTGACACCAAACGTGATCATAAGGTCACAGAATACACAGGCTGATATTAAATTCACCCTCCCGGCCAATAAAAGATGTTGCAAAGTGCACAACAATAATTGTAGCGCAAATCCCCCTCTTGATAATTGTCAATATAGACAATGAAAACGTTTATAAAGATACCAAAATAGTTTCCATAAAATTTTTCAAAATTAGTTGAAGAGAACATTCAGGTCAAAATAAAGTAAAACTTTTATTAAAGTGGTAATGATTATAGAGTTTTAATGAGCAGTTTCCATTTTGCCATTCTCATGATAAATGGCTATTTCTGATACTGTACGATAATCCAATGAAAGTTCTTAATTCTGTACTTTCGTGGTCTCAAAAGCCAGAAAATTGCATCTTATAAGCCTAGGTTTAGGCTACTTTTATTTATAATGAATTCGGTATCTAGAGAGCCAAGAGGACCTTTCGTTTTGGCTACTTCTTGCACTGTACTTATATAATGGCTATTTCAGAGTGGTCACATGATGTAAATTACGTCAATTCATGTTTCTTCGTGTACTTATCTTGATTTCCAGATGCTAAAAATGTACACCTGACGGTGATTAATTTCCATAACTTTTCCCCCTGTAAGATTGCTTGCTATTTGGCTCTAGTAGGTTAAATCTTTATCTTCACAAAATGGCCCATTATTACATTAGAATCTTAAATCGAGACCTGGCAATAACACAAAATATAATGATCGCCCTCATACTACAATGTGAAAGAGAGGGATTGAAACATGGGCATCCACAGGAAGGGGCAAGGGGGGGGGGACTTGCCCTCCCCTGGAAAATAAAAAAATCTGAAAAAACGAAACAAACGTAAAAAGGAAAAGACGAAGAAAGAATTAACACCAACATTTCTTAACAGTTCACTCAGTTTTTTCCCTATTTATATGCGGTAAATAGGCTTTAGAAATATCCCGAGATCCTAGAGGCATTTTAGGCCAAAATTTTTTTTTTACCCCCAAAAGAATTTTGTCCCCCCGGAATTTTCTTCCGCGGAGGCCCATGAATAGGAAATTTGAACTTATTGGTTTCGATGAAAAGAGAAACCTATGCATTCATGATGGCGTGCGTGTTTATGTATGTGTGTGTATGTATGTGTGTATGTGCGTGTGTGTAGGTGTGTGTGTGTATGTGTGTGTTTGCGACATTTTATTTGTTTACACGATATCTTGAGAAGGGAAGATCTGACAATTCTCAAACTTGGTACACAGATACCCCATACTTAGAGAAAGAACCTTATTGATTTGGGTGGAAGTCAAAGGTCACTGGGGTCACAGGGGTCACAGGGGGTCATACCCCCAAATCCTTGTTTACAAGATACTTCTAAATAGGAAACTTCAAACTTGATATGTTGATGCTTTATGATGTAAGGAAGAACCCTATTGATTTTGGTGGAGGTCAAAGGACATTTGGGGTCACGTGGGGTCAAACACCAAAATCCTTGTTTACATGATATCTAAAGATAGGAAAGTTGGATTAATTTCAAACTTGACACATTGATGTGTTATGATGTAAGAAAGAACCGTATTAATTTTGTTGGCGGTCAGAGGTCATTTGGGGTCACATGGGATCAAACCCCGAAATCCTTGTTTACACAATATCTCATGGCAGGACACTTTGATTCATTTCAAACTTGATATATTGATGCATTATGATGTAAGGAAGAACCCTATTAATTTTGTTGGCGGTCAGAGGTCATTTGGGGGCACATGGGGTCAAACCCCGAAATCTTTGTTCACACAATATCTCATGGCAGGAAACCTGGATTCATTTCAAACTTGATATGTTGATGCATTTTGAGGTGAGGAAGAACCCTATCAATTTTGGTGAAGGTCAAAGGTCATTTGGAGTCACACTTTGTCAGACCCCGAAAGCATTGTTTACACGATATCTCAAGGTAGGAAACTTAGGTTGGTTTCAAACTTGATATGTTAATGCATTATGATGTAAGCAAGAACCCTTTTGATTTTGGTAGAGGTCAAAGGTCATTTGGGGTCACATAGGGGTCAAACTCAGGAAACCTTGTTAAACGATATCCCATGGTAGGAAGCTTGGATTGTTTCCAAACTTGGTTTGTTGATGAATTATAATGGGAGGGTGGACCCTTTTTTTATTTTGGTAGCGGTCAGTTTTTCACAAAGGATTATCCAAGGTCAAACTTTGAAAACCAAATTTTACTTTGTATTTCAAAGTAGAAAACTGGAATAGAGTTCAAAGTTAGTATGTGGATGTGTTATGGTAGGAACATGGCATCTGCAGTCCTTGGTGAAGTTTGACGGTCATTGGGGGTCACCAAAGGTCAAAATTTGAAAACCTTGTCAAAGGGATATCTCAAGGTAGGAAACTTGTATGGATTTTATAATTAGCATTCGGATGTGTTATGGTAAGTTGAAAGTACTGTACCTGTTGTTTTTGGTGGGGGTCAATGATCATCTGGTATCACCTGGCATTAAACTCTGAAAACCTTGTTTGCAGAATATCTTAAGGCACAGTATGAAATTTGGCTTTTTGAATACAAAAGCGTTTTTGTTTAAAGAAAAACCAATTACTTACTGGTAGAGTCAAAGGTCACTTTGGGTCACCAGGTGTTACAAGAAATGTGGCATTTTACTGAAAAGAACATGTATGTATCATCGAAACCTCAATGCATTTCTGCATTCTGGTTTTATTTAAAAAACTTGTCGAGGAGAAATGGCAAAGTAGTCTTCTACAAGGTGCGAAAAATCAAATGGAAGGCCTGAAAAGCCGTGGCTTCGGTTGTGCCGAGGCTCAGGAGAGTTACTCCTTCGAAGCCCCCCCCCACAGACCATTTCGCCCCCTCTGACCGAAATCCCTAGCTCCGCCACTGGGGTCACGTCCCAATATTTGATGAATGGCCCATTGTCTTAAATTTTTACATAGTATTTATTGAACTTAGTCATGTCCCCTTCATATTGAAAACAAATCATCGCCCTTGGATAACAGGATATTGTCGAAAAAAACAACAATGCTCCTTATGGGAGATTTAATAAGTGATTTTGTTACCTAGCTCAACCAAAATAATTTGAAATTTAACTTAAAAAAGAAAATAAAGAAATTATCCTTGACTTCAAAAACAATAATTCGATTTTACTCCAATCATTGCTAACTATGAGGTTGTTGGGCTAAAGTGGTTCACTGCAAATATTGTAAATGATTGTAAACTTACTTTCAAAGTTCAAGTCGATTCTTTGGGCTCAAAAAACTAAGCAAAAATTATACGGAACCTGAGATTTTTTCATGTTGATAACACTTTTTCTACACTTTTGTACCAGTCTGTAATACAATACGTGCTGACATAAAGTATTATTCGTGTTTTTGGACTGTCAGTCTTATGTGAAACTAGAAGAAGAACGTTCAGACTGCAAGCCGACCTAGTGATAGGCCACGAAGTTTGTTGTTAAAGAATCCCTGAATTTTACAATGATCAGATGATATGGTACAACAAAAACAATTTACATATGAAAAAGGTAAATTTATTCTTCTTCCCAAATTATGAGTTCTCTCGCTCAGGCAGCAGGCTTCATATAACCAACTCTGTCCGGAACTAGCCTTAAAAGGATATTCCCCCTCCAAAAACGGAAACAAACATAACAGAAGCAATTTTCATGAAAAATTAGCAAGAGTGTGTGAATTTTCTAAACATTATGGCAGCACAAAATATTATCATTCGTGAGCTTTATCACATAATATTAATAATAATGATAATAATAATAATGATAATAATGATAATTATAATAATAATGATAATGATGATGAAGATGAAGATGATGATGATGATGATGATGATGATAATAATAATATTTTTTTTTCCTCCAATCTGTATTGATTTTCGAAGTTCCTTATTTACAATATTTACAAACATATGTACTGAACATTGTGGTGTTCTTTTGTTATATACAATAATGTTTGGATACGTATCATACCAATGTTCAAACAATATAATGCCATAATCTGGTTGCAGTAACTAAATACAGTATTTGACCTTTGATAAATAAGCAGAATTACTTGACCACGATGCAAAAATCACGCTCAGTTTTATTACAGTAAAGAATAAAAGGATGCATTATCACATGTTTTCAAAAGCATGTAGGTGTACATAAGTAAAGTGAAACAAAAGGAAACACCAAAAAGAGAACTTCAGTCAATGATCAATTGTAACTTCTCTCTAAAAGAGGAGGGTAACAATTAAAAAAACATGACAAAACAAAAACAAAAAAACCGATCTAAATAACATTAATCCGATAAGAAAGGGAATTAGCAATATCGTTAAATTTCTTTTTTCTTTTAAGCGAACAGGTTGGTTTGGAACATATGTAACTTTCTACTTTCAATGTAAATAAGAGCTTATGATAAAAACTTGAAACATCGGGAATTGTGGAATTAAGTTTACAAGTGTAAATGAAGTATTTGCAATACAGGAAAACAAAATTGAACGGATGCTGCAAAAGGAGTTTATAACCAAAGAAAAAATCGGATTTACTTAGAATGAATTGTCTGCCAAACAGGTACTGTTCAGTGTCTAATAAGAAGGAGGACGTATATGGACAACTCCAGAAAAGGTGATCAATACTTTCAACCTCAGTTTTACAAAATTCACAGTTAGGAGAGTCTTTTTTATTCATTGCAAAAAGCAACTTGTTGGTGGCAAGAATTCTATGTAGGAATCTGAATTGGAAATAGATAAGCTTACTGTCTGGAAGAGTATTGCGGGGGATAATGAATATTTTCTGCCATTCATCTTCGGTGAAGCTAAAAGTAGCATTCCATTTAACAATGCATCTAGGGGGTAAGACGATTTTATTAATGAGCTTACAATAAGAAAAATTCGTGACACGTGGAGAATTCAGAGCAGACCTAAACAAAGGCTCGGGGTTTTCAATGGTAAAGGGATTCACTTTCCACTCGGCTGGAATTGCGGCCAAGAGACCAAAAAATCTTAATAATAATAATAATAATAATAATAATAATAATGATAACGATAACGATAACGATAACGATAACGATAACGATAACGATAACGATAACGACAACGACAACGACAACGACAACGACAACGATAACGATAACGATAACGATAACAATAATAATAATAACGGAGGACGAGCCTGACATGGCGACGGGTTAGGAGGTGCTTTTTGAGGCTCTCGTAAGTTTTTGTCCAAATCAAGTTCATTCTCCAGATCTCTAACTTAAAATGTCTTCGAAAGTTGTGCAGTGAATTATTTATCCAGGTTTTTGAAGTATGTACAAAAAAAGAGGAAGACCGAAGGGCAGTTATGGTAAAAAGAAACGTGATGCTCTAGCCGCCGCCAAAATGCAGAAGCAACGCACATCACCCGCCTATAATTCGTCACGTGACGACCGGGCTTCACTAGAGGAAACCAGCTTTGTTGAAGAAGCCTCCTTACTTAGTGTTGAGGAGGAGCAGGACTTATCCAAAAAGCTAGATAATGCCATAGAAAAAGCCATCTCTACCCTCTCAACAGATCTGAGAAATTTAAAGAGTGAACTGAAGAAAGAACTTGAAAACCACGCCAGTAAAATCAAAACGCTTGAAAAAGAAAACCTAGAACTTAAAGCGTGCTGTACATCATTGGAACAGAAGGTGGCCAACCTGGAAAAGGAAAGTATCGAACAATATTCACTTCTTAATAAGCAAGAACGTTTCTCTAGGCGAAACAATCTTCGCCTAGTAGGCTTCAAATATTCTGAGAACGAAGATTGTGTCCAGATAGCTAAAACTGTATTTTCTGAGATGGGGCTGCCAGATTGCAGAATCGAAAGAGCCCACAGGGATGGAAGGTCTGTGGTAGGTCGAGATCGCCATTTGCTTATTAAGTTATCGTTCTACCAGGACAAACTATTTTTGCTGAGAAACGCTAAATCCAAGTTGCGAAACAAACCCTTTTTCTTAACCGACGACCTCACCCAGTTGGACTTAAAGGAAAAGCGAAAATGGACCCCTAAGGTGACGGCACTCTACCAAGCAGGCACCAAACTTCGATTTTCAGGAGGGGTATGGAGGCAGAGCGATGGCCGCCCTTATAAATTTACAGAGTAATTTTGTCATAGTCATCTTTATCGTGTCTCTTAAATAGTCTTCTTATGTTATATTTCCAACTATCCTACTAATATTCATTGGAGAACGAAAGGAGGATTCCTACTGAAACCGTCAGTTTATAGAATTTTTCTTTGGGATTTGATGGGAACAAAGGATTTATGTAGATGTTTTTCTACTTAAAATTGGTTGGAGCCGCATAAAACTGAATGAATCTACTTCAACTTTACTTGGAGTGAGTTCCTTAATCAACCCAGTCTCTGTGTTAACCCTCCTGTTTTTTTAACTGATGTTTTCGGGAGCCTCTAACTGCGAGCTGTGTTATGGCTAATGTTCTATTTGACCTATCCAGAAGAAGGTCCTTTTCCATCAGGATTATCGAAGGAGAAAAGAACTCCTGTTTTTCTTGTTGGATTGACTGTTTTTCTTTCTTTTTCTATCTTCCATCTTGTAATCTATGTGAGTATCATACTGCTTTAATTTGTAATATTCGGCTTATCCAAGTCACTGGTACTGAGAATTGTAGACTGTCTGAGGTATGTAAAATATCCCCGATCTCTTTTGTGTTTGATGGCAGAACTTAAGTTCACTAGATACAATGTAAGGGGCCTCAGACAGTCTAGGAAGCGTAGAAAGGTGTTCAGTTTTCTACATAATCAAAAGAAAGATATCTATCTTATTCAGGAGTCACATAGCGTAGAAGGGGATGTACAGTTTTGGAAGAATGAATGGGGTGGGAAAATAATTTTCGCACATGGCTCGTCTTCGAGTAGAGGGGTGTGTATTTTGTTCAATCCTGTTTTGAACGTACATTTTATTAATTCCAAGCTTGATGAAAACGGCAGATATATTATAACTGATGTTACTATTTATGGTAAATCCTTTACAATTATTTGTGTTTACGCCCCCAATATCGATTCGCCGTCATTCTTCGACTCTATTTCTGTCAATCTAAGTAATTTTGCTTGTGAGAATGTTGTCATGGGAGGCGATTTTAACTTAGTCTTTGATTTACACTTAGACAAAATTGGGGGCGTACAGCAAACTAATTTTAGAGCACGGGATCGGTGTTTTGATCTCATGAATAAGCATAGATTGGTTGACGTTTGGAGGGAAAGGAACCCTCACGCTAAGGTGTATACTTGGAGATCTAATGTTACTGCTGGAATCCACTGTAGGTTAGATTTCTTCTTAATTTCCAGCCATTTGGTTAAAAGCACTTTTAATGCTAATATCTCCCCCAGCTTACAATCTGATCATTGTTTAGTCAATCTCGATTTTCAATTATTTTCAGAGAAGAGGGGTCCAGGCTACTGGAAATTTAATAACTCGCTATTGTTTGATAAGGATTATGTAAACTTAATTAATAATTTTTTGGATCATGAAAATGAGAATTCAAGCTTTTCCAATCCAGTTCTTAAATGGGAGTATATCAAGTTTAAGTTCGAGCCATTACCATTGAGTATTCAAAACAAAAAGCTAAAAAACAACGGAAACATGAAGCTACTTTATTAAAGAAAATCGGATCGTTAGAACGAATTTATTTTGAGTCAAATTCCCCGGATGTTCTATATGAGTTGAATGATTGTAGAACTCAACTTAATTATTTTTATGACCTTAAATTACAAGGAATAATAGTAAGATCCCGAGCCAGGTGGGTGGAAAACGGCGAAAAAAGTACAAAATATTTTTTAAACTTGGAAAAAAGACATAAAGAGTGTAGTGTCATTCGAAATCTTCATACTGCTGATGGTACAACTTTAACTGATGGTAAACGTATTCTGAGTGAGATTAGATCGTTTTATGAAACTCTTTACAAAAGTGATGATTGCAATCCCGATATGTTTTTCCAGACCCTACCGGTCATTACTATGTTGGATCAGGACGAGGCCGAGCATTGTGAAGGGCTATTGACAGAGGATGAATGTAAAAAAGCATTATTTTCTCTTTCTACTGGTAAGACACCGGGAAGTGATGGTCTCACTGGGAATTTCTATAGAGGTTTTTGGTCAAAGATAGGGACTTTGGTGACCGCTTCCCTCAACCAGGCTTTTCATTCCTCTTCCTTGTCTGCAGAACAAGGAAGGGCGGTTATCACGCTTATTCCAAAACCCGGTAAAGATCCCCACATGTTGAAAAATTATCGTCCAATTTCATTGTTGAACACCGATTACAAGATTTGCTCTAAAGCACTTGCTTCCCGAATTCAATCTGTTTTACCTAAAATCATTAGTTCTAACCAAACCGGCTTTATCAAAGGACGTTTTATTGGGGAAAATATTCGTTTCGTACTTGATCTTATTGATTTTTGTAATTCAAGAAACATGAAAGGATTGCTATTTTTAATAGATTTTGAGAAGGCGTTCGATAGGGTGGACTGGAATTTCATTATTAAGAGTTTGAAGTTCTTCAACTTTGGCGAGGACTTCATCCGTTGGATCTCTACACTTTATTCCAATAATTCAGGTCGAGTCTTAAACAACGGTTTTGCTTGTGATGCATTTAATATAACTAGGGGGGTTCGTCAAGGATGCCCCCTAAGCCCCTATTTATTTATCATTTGCGCCGAAGTTCTTACAATTTATATTAATCGTAACCCCCGTATTAAAGGTATTTCATTGTTTGGTGATGAAATCAAGATCATGCAATACGCTGATGATACCACCTTATTTCTAGATGGTACTTATAATTCGTTAAGTGAAAGCGTTTCAGCTCTTCGTATTTATCAGCAGGCCTGGGGACTGAAAATTAACATTGATAAGTCTACGGTTTTCCCATTGGGCTCTCTTGTTGGGAATAACCCCTTTACGCAACCATTGTTTGGGCTCAAGTGGACTTTGGGCCCAGTAACTATGTTAGGAATAACTTTTGACCACTGTGCTGAGAACTTGTTCAAGCTTAATTTCACCCCCAAGTTGTCAAGACTCAAAAAGTTACTGGCTTTATGGTCTCAAAGAGATTTGACTCCTATAGGTAAATCAATTATTGTAAAAACACTGGGTATATCCCAATTTGTTTATCTTTTTCAGGTTTTACCTGACCCTCCCCCTTCATTTCTCAAGGAGGTTGAAGGAATAATTTTTAAGTTTATTTGGGCAGGAAAACCTGAGAAAATCAAGCGTCTTACTCTTTGCAGTCCAACGTTTGCAGGTGGCCTGAAAGTGACTCATATACCAAGCTTTATCAAAAGCCTTAAATGTAGTTGGGTGAAACGATATTTGGAAGAGAAGGAAGCAGTCTGGAAATTATTTTTTGACCTACATCTTCAGAAATACGGTGCAAAGCTTCTCTTTAGTTGTAATTTTAAAGGTGATGATATTGTAACTGATAATCGTTTTCTAAATGATGTTTGTAAGGCATGGTCGACTTACTCCTATTACCTTCCAACAAACAATTTTAAAAGAGAAATAATTTGGAACAACTCCCATATTAAGGTTAATCACGTAACGGTGTATTATGATTTCATGTATAATAAGGGTGTTGTTTATGTAAGCGACCTTCTAGACGTTAATAATCGTTTTCTCACAATTAATTGTTTTAAAGAAAGGTTCAATATTAATCATTTTCCTTTTACGCTTTTGTATGGTATATACTCAGCTATTTCAAAATCTTGGAGGATCCCACCCATTGATGTAGAGATAATTGACGAGAATGTTGCCACAACCGTAGGTTCTATTTGGAGAATGTCCTCTTTGTCAAGAGGAATTTATACTTCAATTGTTAGATCAATTACCATCCCCCCTAAAGCTATTGTTAAATGGAACAGGGAGTTTAATATAGATCCAGATCATTGGAAAACTATTTTCCAAATCCCGTTCAGCTCTCTTAGAGATAGTAAGTTAAAGTATTTTCAATTTCGATTTTTACACCGGATCTTGGGTACAAATAGATTACTTTTTTTAATGAACCAAAGGAATGATGCTCTGTGTACTTTTTGCAATCAGTATGAGGAAACGTTAAGTCATTTATTTTGGGATTGTGCCCTCGTATCCAATTTTATTTTGGATGTCGAGCAGAGAGCCTTAGGCCAACAATTCTCCCTATCTAAGCAGGATCTATTTTTTGGGTATAGGTTTTGCCAAAGTCATCCTTATAATTTCCTCATCTTTAATATTAAACATTACATCTATAGGAAAAGAATGTCAAAGGAGATACCTAGCTGTGTTGATTTTTTGCATAATTTTAAATTTTTACTTCAAGTGGAGAAACGTCTTTCTTCCACAAGTATTCATCACCCTATTAAGTTTGAGTCTCTAAAAACTGCTTTTTGTAATTATCTCTTTGATTAACTAGGATAAGTAGTAAAAACTGAACTATTTTAAACGTTATGTTATGGTACCAGATACAGGATGGACAAACTGATACTTATTTCTCCATGAAAGTACGAATGTATGTATGTATATATGTGTGTATGTATGTTTGTATGTATGTATATATTGCTGGTCATAATTATGTCCTCAATAAAGGATGGAAGCAAAAAATAATAATAATAATAATAATAATAATAATAAAAAAAATAATAATAATAATAATAATAATAATAATAATAATAATAATAATAATAATAATAATAATAATAATAATAATAATAATAATAATAATAATAATAATAATAATAATAATAATAATAATAATAATAATAATAATAATAATAATAATAATAATAATAATAATAATAATAATAATAATAATAATAATAATAATAATAATAATAATAATAATAATAATAATAATAATAATAATAATAATAATAATAATAATAATAATAATAATAATAATAATAATAATAATAATAATAATAATAATAATAATAATAATAATAATAATAATAATAATAATAATAATAATAATAATAATAATAATAATAATAATAATAATAATAATAATAATAATAATAATAATAATAATAATAATAATAATAATAATAATAATAATAATAATAATAATAATGACGATGACGATGACGATGACGATAACAATAATAATAATAACATGGCGGAGTAGCAACAACACTATTTAACGTGAGCTCAAGATATTGCTCTAAGAGATAGATGTCCTGCTAGATTAAGCCTTTTCATAACTTTCAGTAACTTGTCACTTATTGCTCTCAAAATGCCGGAATCCAAAACACCTGGAAGACCCAAAGGTAGCCTAGGAAAGAAAAAGCGTCAAGAGGGAGTAACATTAGAATAGTGGGTTCCTGCCAGGTACGCCCTGGCAGGAAAGGCCTACTATATCGTAGATGATCTAACTAAAGCAGATCTTATCGAAAAGAGACGATGGAAGAAAAGGTTCAGGATTTATTCAATCGGGGTACGAAACTGCGTTTTTCTGGTGGCTGCTGGAGAGGGAATGATGGCCGGCCTCATGTTTTTAGTCATACCCAATAGATGTTGAAACAAAGCCTTCCGTATTGTTTTTATTTTGATGTCTTCCGTTTTCCGTAGTGGCCTTAAGAGTCAAGCGAAGGGATGATCGACAACCCATGCACCTTTTTGCCAGTAACTGTGATATTGGTGTATCTCTCAACAAAAACTTAAGGAAAAATCTTTCAACTGGGACAAAGTTCTATAGAACATTGTGTAGCTCACTTTTTCGCCCTGTTTGGTTTGCAACGTATTTCCTGGTGTCGTTGTTTATACACCTTTTTTCCAAACTGGATGTGTTTTCACTACTCTTGGTTTGGATTGATGTTTGTTTTCTTCCCTTTTTTTTTTTCTCGTTTTTTTTTTTTTTTTGGTTTGTATCCTCCACTTCGTTGACATGGCATTATCTTATTCCAATCCAATGGATGTTAGTGCAATTGTATACTGGTGCAAATGGCTAATTTGAATGTTCTTTCCTTGTTTTACCAAATCCACCCCTAACTTTTATGAAAGAGCTGGAATCGGTTATTGCTGACTTCATATGGTCTGGTAACCCGAACAAGGTAAAGCGAACAACTTTATTTAACACCTTTGAGGATGGGGGCTTAAAAGTTAAGGATATAAAGAGTTTTGTGAGTAGTTTGAAGTGTGCATGGATTCGTAGGTACGTTGATGAGTCTGGTGGGATGTGGAAGCTATTTTTTGACAAGAGTTACACAGCTTTGGTAAAGAACTAATTATCCATTGTAACTGTAGAGCAATTGATCTCAATGGTATTCCTAATGCTTTTGTAAAGGAGGTTGTCAGTGCATGGGTAGAGGGTTCTTATCATACACCCACGGACAGTTTCGGGAATCAAATTATGTGGAACAATCATCACATACGAATTAACGGTAAGATATTTTCCCATGAATTTCTACATAAGAAAGGTATTAAGTATGTGTCAGACCTCTTCGACCACATAGGAAATTCACTTTCACTGCATTCATTTAAGCAGAAATTTAATTTCGAAAATTTCCCGTTTACCTTGTACTGGGCGGTGATTAATAGCATCCCGTATTACTGGAGAGGCATGGGTAAGGCCCGACGGAATCTCCAAATAGTACGACAGCGTGGGTTCAACGGGCCCTTAATGCATCTTCTCTATCCCAATTTGTCTATAATACTTTCTTGAAAAATATAGCTACTGAAGCAACCTCAATGTAAAAATGGAAAAAAGATGTGGTCAATTTTGAATAACATAATTGGAAAAATATCTGGAGCATGCCATGGAATTCCGTTCGTGAAACAAAACTTGCCTATTTCCAATTCAAGTTTCTCCACAGAATCGTACCAACAAATAAACTTCTCTTTCTTATGGGTAAGATTGAAATCAATTTATGCACTTTTTGTAAGTAGGAGGAAGAAACTCTCGACCACCTGTTTTGGGGTTGCAGTTATGTTTCCCAGTTTATCATTCATGTAGAATTAAAACTCCTGAACAAGCAATTCGTCTTCTCAAAAGATGACATCTTTTTTGGGTTCAGTAAAAGCAAGCGTCATCCTTATAATTTTTTGATTATCCATTTAAAGTACTACATATTTACAAAAAAAATCATCAGACTTTGCCAAATGTTAAACGAGTTTTATTATAAATTTAAATATGCCATTCAGGTTGAGGAGTACAACTACTTACACGCACGTTCTAGATATAACAATGTTGTTAATTTAATGCCCTGAAGGATTCATTCATCATATGACTCGATTCAGTAGTTACATGTGTATAGCACCCTGAACCTAGGTTGTAATGTGTGTGTTTTTTAAGCACTTCGAAAATAAATGTTTATTTTGTAAAATGTAGTGCAGGAGTATTGGTCTGCCATTTAACACGACCGAATGTTAAGGCAGCCTGACAATATATAGTATAACATATTGTTTTGATCTATTTGACTTAAGCTTGTTTACTAGTGACTCCATCACAAATTTGAAATTGTAAGGAATTAATCACTACAGGTTGAAATGTATAATGAGTAAAACCTAATGGATTCAGAAACATTAACTCCATGTACAATTACTTACAGCATGGTGTAAAATAAGACAAAATAGTAAATGATGCATATTTGTAATGATATCACGTATTTGAATTATAATTCAAGCTGTTTACATACCTAGATAGTTAAACTATGTAGGCCATACAAGTGAATATGTGTTGATTATGAAGTGTTGTATTTATTATGTTTATATAATAAGACCTTGGTACCACTTGTTTGTAAGAATGTTAAAAAGAAATGCCAGCAAACATAATTGTAAAAAATGTATTAAACTGTCAACAAAAAAATTGGAATGGAAGTTCAATAAAGCTTTGGAGGAAAAAATAATAATAATCATAATTATAATAATGACAACGACGACGACGACGACGACGACGACGACGACGACGACGATTATTTATAATGCGCACATATTCACCCTGCAGGGTGCTTAAGGCGCTCAAGGCGCAACATACAAAAAAAAATAATTATGGGAAAGCTTCACGCATATGGTGAGTTTTAAGGTGCTTTTTGAAAGTGGCAAAACTGGTGCATAACTTCAGTTCATGTGGTAGAGAGTTCCAAAGTCGTGGAGCAGCAACCATGAAAGATCGGTCACCCCATGAATGCTTAGACCTGTGTTCCTGGAGGTTGAGCGTGCTGCTTGAACGAAGATTCCGTGCTGGAGTGTACAATTGGAGTTAATCTGATACATACATCGGACCCATATTAGTAAGTGATATAAAAATGATGAGTAGAATTTTGTAGATAATCCTATAAGAAATAGTGAGCCAGTGAAGATCTTGCAGTATATGAGCTATATGACATGTTTTCCTTGACAACGTTTAAACCCGAGCTGCTGTATTTTGAAGACGTTGAAGTCTGGAGAGCTGAGATTGTGGGAAACCAAAATGTACAGCATTACCATTATCCAGACGAGGAGTGATTAACGAATGAATAACTTGTTCAGCGGTGTCCCGATTCACGTACCCTCGAATTCCACCAATGTTCCGAATGTGTAATGAGGATGAGCGGATAACACTAGAGATATGTGGTTTCACTGTCATGGAAGAATCAAAGACCACTCCAAGACTTCTTGCTTGAGAAACAGGATCAATTTGTGAGTCCCCAATTTATATAAAAGGAACACTGACCTTTGATAGTAGTTGCCGAGATCCAAAAAGCACAAATTCAGTTTTGTCATCATTTAGTTTAAGGAAGTTTTGCTGCATCCAACAACGAATTTCCTGTATACAATTTTCCATTATTCTAAGTGAAGAGTCAGCATCATGTTGACAGGATTTGAATGAGAAGTAGATCTGAGTATCATCAGAATAAACATGACACTGGAGGTTATACTTAAGGATAATATCACGAACACAATAGGTGTAGATAGTGAAAAGTTGAGGACCAAGAACTGAGCCTTGGGGAACAGAGTAGTAGAGAACGACAGCAACAGAGATGGCATTAACAATGCAAATATGTTGTGGCCTCTGTGATAGATAGGACTTGAACCAACTAAGTGCTCTGTCTTGTAGGCCAAGATGATTTCTAAGTCTAGTTACTAGCACCTCACGGTCGACAGTATCAAAAGCAGCCCTTAAGTCTAGCAGAACAAGGGTAGTGATCATTCCATTGTCTAATGCAGTCAGTATGTCATTGTTAAGCCTAATAAGAGCTGTCTCTGCCACATGGTATTGCTTGTACGCAGACTAGAAAACATCTGATAAATTGTTGTCCATAATATGATCATTTATCCTAGATGAAAAAACACGTTCAATAGTTTTCCCAAGGAATTTAAGGTTAGAAACAGGGCTGTAATTTTTAAGAGTCTCTTTGTCCAAAGTATGCACAACACAATATCTGAAATGGTCGAACATCCCAACTTTTTCAAACATTTGCCAGAAAAGAGGAAAGCGCCATAGTCAAAATAACAAGGTAAGAGGTGAAACATCGCGAAACATTCGGGAAGCCTGTCCCTTAAGAGGAAAAATCAATTTTTAGCCTGTTTCCAATATTGTGCAACATTTATAGCGTCCGAAATTGCCGATTATGTGAATGCTTTCAAACCTCCCCCCCCCCCCAAAAAAAAAAATAAACAGAAAAAGCTGTATTCAAAGTAAAATTTTCAAGAAAAAATAAAAAATGAAAACAAAGATTTGCGATACATTTGTAAAACCTGTGAAAAAAGTCTCACTGTAGTCGTGCGATAAACGTTTCACGAAATGATAAAATATTCCGGCGAAGGTTGAAAGAAGTGCTGCGACGTTTTTAATTGCCAAATTAATTACACGGGCCAACAGGGGGTGTTTAGGTCAAATGCTCATCAGTTTGCCATCTATCATGCTCCTAGAACCGAATGCGGGCAACGGCATTGAATTCGAGTATTTCAATTTTGTGTTTCAGTACGATAATGATACAGTGTGAGAAAGTCTTCCAATAAGTATGCCCGACACCTCATTTAAACCAACCTCGTAGCGTGGCATTTCATCAAAGGGTGCTAGAAGTAAAATCATTTATAGTCTGGAGTTTAGTCACATATACTTCTTATTGGTTCAGTCCATTTTGAATTCATCCATGGGTCCAAATAATGAATATGAAACATGCATTTGGTCCTATAGTAGTTGCACATTTTATCTTTTTTCTGATCGCTAACTAGCAAGTTGCTGAATTTTTCTACTATTTGAAACGAAAACTCAAAGTAACGACTGCTTAAACTCAAATTTTACTTGAAGGCCTTGAAAATGCCATTTCGGGCCTTCTGGCAGTCTGGAGGGTCTTGATTTTTTTCACCTTTTTCTGTACGCGCTGCGCCAACCAATCTTTCTGTCCGAAAGAATTACATATGGGGCCATACATCCGTCCATATATCCAGCCATCTGAGGGGTCGAGCTTTCAACATTGTTTGTACGTCCTGCGCCGACAGTTGAGAGGGATCCGCTTTGAGTAGTTTTTCAAGCTGAGCTGCATTTTTTCGGGAAAGTATCTTCTGCTCCCTCCCTTCCCCCTCCTACACCTCCCAACTGGAAATGCTTTCATACGCTTGTGCTTACCACCTGCTCCTCTTTAAGAAAGGGTGTTACCCGTCTTTTCATATATTTTGAAAACGTAGTTTAATGAGTAATAAGTTTTGAGGATGAGCTCTCTCTCTCTTACTGACCAAGTTGCATAAAACTGCATAAAGAGCGATATATATGATTACATTTTGATATTAATCCGAATGAGGACCGTTCTCGAGAGTTAGGAACAGAGATAGGAAAATGTGCACGGTTGTGATTAACTGCATGTAAAAAACAACTGACGATAGAATAACCTGAACTCGAGTTTCTGTTTGCAGATTCTATATATTTTTATGTCAGTTGTTGTGTCTTCTTTCTTTCTTCTTTTCTTTTGTCGTTGGTGTGTTGATGCTCATTATGGAGAGTTGCACATTGAACCCTTTTACAACGCAGATGTAAAACGGCTCCTATGAGCAACCGTTTGGTATCTTTGCAGTCCATTCAAAGCCGGTGGTGATTGACACACTTCAGAGCATTTATGATTTTAAAATAAAAGACGGGAATAGGAAGATAGATCTCGGATAAGGTGTTGCAAAATAAAAGACTATGCAGGTATTTCCCTAACCTTGAAACTTTATAAGCAAACATGAGTCTTAAGGCCTGTGTACACGAACAACATTTGTAAAACATTCTCAAAACACTTCACCTGCAACAAACTCAAAACATGCTTGTTTGTTGCACAGTGTAGACAGAGTAAAATCAATTTGAGAAAAAATTTTGAAAATGTTTTGAGAATGTTTTGAAGAGAATTGACAAAATATTTCTTTTGCAACATTTCCAAAACATTTTCAAAACGCGGTATACCCTGTCTACACTGTGCAACAAACCAAAAACAAGCTTGTTTTGGATTTGTTGCAGGTGGATGTTTTGGAAATGTTTTCGGAATGTTTGACAAATGTTGCCCGTGTATACAAGCCTTTAGACCGTTTCTGATATGGAAGCATACGCTTTCTTCGTGGGTGATAGTCAAACAAACATAAAAACGAGTTAAAAACGATAACGTAAAACAAATGATTGAAGTTAAATATTGAGTCAAATTGTTAAGTTACCCTTTCGATACTGTTTTAGTTAAGGAAGAATAGCTTTCTCTGTCAGTTTCTGATTCAGAAAGCG
Source organism: Holothuria scabra (assembly GCA_037179385.1). Classification (NCBI taxonomy): domain Eukaryota; kingdom Metazoa; phylum Echinodermata; class Holothuroidea; order Aspidochirotida; family Holothuriidae; genus Holothuria; species Holothuria scabra. The sequence goes on along the minus strand of CM074183.1, from coordinate 51,885,180 downwards.
CATAAAAAATTAGAGTTGGCCTATGTATATAAAAATATAAACCATGAAATTATGAGAAATCATGTCTCGACTCTGATTTTGTTTACATGATTGTGAAAGAGTCGAGCATACGTCATGCCCAGAAGGCATCATTTGCTTTAAAGTTAAATGCACAATACAGGAACACATATACACCAAGCAAAATACTAAGTATCAATCAATACAACAGCCTGAGGGACCTACCGGTACGGCACAGTGATGTAAAAGGTGAAACCGTAGGGACTAAGGTTCCAGCATGTCCTTGTTTGGCATGTAGAATTAAAATTGGTTATATAAATCTTCATATTCATTAATAAATTATACATCTGCATGTGAATTTCTTTAGCCTCCCCTCCTCAACACAACAAATGATAAGTGTCGAAGTGGAAGTGTAAATTTCCACAACTGTTTTCCAAAAGCTTATAGCAGAAAATTTGAAAGGTCAGCGAGAATTGAAATTGCTATTGCTGGCAATTTGGGAGGTATTTTAGTTGAACATTCTCTGTGCGCTAAGTGCAAACTCTTGATGGCGCTCTGCTTAGATAGTGTTACTACTGCTTTCTTCAAAACTTGAATACCTTCCCTCTTACGAAAAAGTCTGGTTGCGCCACTGATCGCTGATGTTCATATCAGACTATGTGAAGCGCTTCATCCAACCTTTTGAAAAAAATCATTTTTTGTTTTTATTAGCCTCAGTTGTATTAAGAAAAAATTGCGCGAACTTACAAATTGTTTATTACTGTAGTCACAGATAAGCTATTTGAGGTCACAAGTAAAATGTTTTAGGCCAGCTTATCGTGAAAAATGAGACATATTTACTTAACAATAACCTCTATAAATATTTCCGCCCACGGGAAATTACGAATTCCTTGACCTACAAAGATCGCTGAATTGCATTATTGACATTTACTAATTGAAAAGTTGTTAAATGTCAAGAGAAAGCTTCCTTAAAAACAGGACCAGCAATTTTCTGGAAATTACTGTTGAACGAAGGTGAATTCTTACTTACTGACAATCCTCAACTCCTATTGGTCCACTGTGGTCAGTTGACCGTGCGTTATACTCCGTTTAACATAACATAACATAACATAACATAACAGGATGAAGGGCAAAGGAGGGCTAAAGCCCCATAAGATGCCCTGAAGTCGAGGCCCTAATCAATAAACTCTTCGAAGATCCAATGCCAGAGTGAGTGTGGATGAACACCGGCGAACTTCGCCTTCTCTTTTCGACTAGTGCTTAGAGGTAACGAGGCAGGCGTATACTAATAGCTCCCAATCCTGCTCCCGGGACCGCCATTTAACGTCCCCATCCGACGGACGTGAGCGTAACCCCAGTCTTTAGCCACTTTCCAAAAGGCTGGAGGGGTGGAGGTTATACTTGCTCTGCACCACTGCTCAACAGCTGAACTGAGCAAGCGGACAACTTCCTGAGTCGGAAAACTTCCTGAAACGCACAACTTCCTGAAACGGAAAACCAAATACCCAATTTTGTAATTCACCAATTTTAAACCCCCTCAGCATCACTGTGAACAGCTATGCTTAACAAGCTAATTTTTCGACCCCGGAAAATTTCCAAGTGGTTCCACCGGGATATGATCCGGGGACCTTCAGTATGCAAGGCAGTACGCTCAAACCACCGAGCCATCTCCACCCATACAGTTGGGAGCTAGTGAGTTCGTAGCCCGCGGCGCGGACGAATTTTTTCGTCCAGCTCATCGCTGCGAAAAAATTAAGGGGGCTGCAGCCACAGAGGCGCTACGCAGGCTAGGGAGTTCGAGTCCTGGCCAGGTCATTCTGAAGACTGAAAAAATAGAAACTTCTACCATTGTGCTAGGTGCTCTGGATATAAAGCAATGGAGTACGTAGGGAAAACCAGCCAGTGAGTCACAACTGAAAAAAAAAAAACTACGTCGTGTCTGGCTTGACTGAAACCAATTGGTTAGAAACTGAGCAGATTAAAAGTCCATCTAACTGACTTGAGAGGGTATATGATCAATCTAAATTACTAACTTAAGAGGGTAAATGACACGTCATACTGCCAAAACGTTAACTATTCAAATCAAGATGCAAAGTAGTACCGTAGTAACTTCTAATGAGCATGCAGGATTTTGATCCACTTCATCGAAATTCCATTTAGGTGGTCGTTATAATCCAAAATAAGTTCAATACCTGTGATATAATTGTCTTGACTATTTCTTGCAATGTACTTAATAAATGGCAACTTCGGAGTGGTCACATGATATAAATTACGTCAATTAATGTTTTTCCGTGACACCAAAAATGTACACCTTACGGTGATTAATTTTCATACCCCCCCCCCCCTGAAAGATTGCTTGCTATTTTGCTCTAGCAGGTTTAATCTTTATATTCACAAAGTAGTCCATTTATATTAGACAGTTAGACCTTAAATCGAGACCTGACAATAACACAAAATATAATGACCTTCGTCATACTAGAATGTGAAAAAGAGGAATAGAAACATGACCGTCGTCCTCAAGTAGGGGCAAGGTGGGAACTTGCCCTCACCTGGAAAATAAAAAACCTGAAAAAACGAAGACAACATAAAGAAAAAGACAAAGAAAAATTAACATCAACATTTCTTGACAGTTTACTCAATTTTTTCCCTTTTTATATGAGGTAAATAGGCTTTAGAAAGGCCATTTCCAGCGATGTGAGAGGCCTTTTGGGCAAAAAATTTTCTTGCGCACCACGCCAACTCATGCTGGTGCGGAGCTTCCCCTAAAAGAATTTTCTCTAAAAGAATTTTGTCCCCCCCCCCCAATATTTCTTCTGCGGAGGCCCATGGATAAACATGTTTTAATAGAAAAACTTGCTGAGAATAAATGGCAAAGTATTCTTCTACCAGGTGAGGAAAATCAAATGGAAATTCTGGAAAGCCGTGGCTTCCATCGTGCTGAGGCTTAGGGTATTTACTCCTTCGAAGCGCCCTAGCAGACCACTTTCGCCCCTCTGACCGAAACCCCTAGCACCGCCACTGCTAATATAAACACTGATGTAAGAGGAAATGAATGACAAATTGACCTCAATTGCTTCTGAGAAAATATCCGTCACAAACTATTCTCTTACCTGAACTCCTGCGAAGGCGTTCTGGCTGCTCGTTCTCCTTCCTTGACTAATCTGGGCTGGCAGCGAACGATGCTTAGAGTTTTGATTTGGCTTCTTATTAACCATCACAGACCCTTCGTAGGAACTCGAATCGGACACCTCGAGAATCATATCTGTAGAGAAAAACCAATACGCTCGTTTTTGTAAAAAGTTTCTTGGCCAGTTCCCCTTTCCCCGTTATAATGATGTAAGGATCACAGCCTAGCCACTTTCTACTTTATTTGCTTGTTTATGGCAGGCTGGTATGATAGCTACTCTTGTCCTTGCATACACTGCATCTGTTCCTCTTATGTGTCACCACATAGTAACTTCAGTTTTCTTTTGTTCTTGTGTAACCTTGTTTTTATGATGTGTATCCTGTCTTTGTCCTGTTGGAGAGCTCATGTTCTCCACATGGCTTTGGAGTGTAGACAATTTTTATGACATGTAAATGAGGTCCGGTTGGGCGGGCTTTTTAACTGTTGCGATTGGTTTAGGGTGCCATCTTTGGTAGCTAGGGCTAGGAATAGCCAATGGTTGCAATTTTAAGAGTCACGTGACTTGACCAGAGATTGAGAGTTTCCCTCATGGTTTTAGGAGAAGGGGAGAGAGACTCGAGCTTTGATACTGAGAGGTTGCAAGCAAAATGGGAGCTCTTTCAATTATCCAATAATTTTATACTTTATTGACCGGTACTGTGGAGACTTTGCTATGGCTTCAAAGGAGGAATTATTATAAGTTTTTATCGGTGATAAAGTATAGTGATCTTATACCTCTCATCCATGGTGTAAATCTGTAAATCCAATTTTCTTGCATTTTTAAACTGGAAAGACATCTTTGTTCAAAATTAGTGCGTGAGCTACCCAGTTCTTAAAAGAGATTTGACTATTTTCTCTTGAAATGGAACTGCCTTTAGGAATGATCTGTATGTGCTCAACCTTATTTTCAACCTTTGCATATACCTGGGTCTTGTCTGGCACCATTTAAGACAGACAGAAGCTATAGAATTATTTTTGTGCAACTCCATTGTTCATATTATGACACTGTTTTACTGAACTGGATTATTTCTTTTATCTTATCATGGACCCTGTGGATGTTCCGTTGGTGCTTGATACTTCATTACAAAATTTATTCATGTCAATTAACTTCTTACTTGAGATTGAACATAGGAATAATATCCAGTACGAGAGACTGTATCCAGGAACCTCTTTTGCACCAGTGTTACCGATATTTCAATTCTGTGTTCATTATGTGGGACTTATCCTGAACAGTATCTGAAATCACATTTTGAAGGAGTGTTATTTCATTTTTGTGAAGGAGTGTAATTTCAGTTTGTAATTTCTGTATGCTGGATACCCGACTGAGTGACATTAGACGTCCGATGCTTGGCCGCATGCTGCGGCCCCTACAAACCCAAGAGACCACTAGATGTCAGATGTCGCCAACGTACAGATAAGATATTTTGTATGCGCACACTAGGCCTATGTTATACTAATTATTTGTCTTAAATTAAGAGTCATTTGGCCATTTGACATCGGTCACTTGTTTTTAGATCATACATTTGATAGCACAATGTTTTGACACATATATTGCTCTATGCTTATCCATGTTGTCATGTCAGTTCAGTTTTCTGTAAATATACTTTCGTTTATACTCTAGTTGCCAGTGTTATCAATTTTCTTGAAACTCAGCAGTGTAATTTCTCCTTGTCTAGCATGGTCTTGGGTCTTCATACTCAACGACCATTGGAGCCCTTTAAATAAACTTGTCATCTAGCAGGTTTGACAAGAACCCTCGGATCCTATCATGCTGGACACCAAACATCACATCCAGTAGGCTATGTTGGGGATTCTCTAACATTGGTAGTACGAGTGGGGTTCAACTATATTTGTGGGCTCAAATTTCCTTTTGGCTACTGTAGTAAGCACTCGTTTTGATAACACTGGCAAGATTTAGGATTTTTAAGTTTACATTAGTAATTTTGCACTTGACTCCAGTTAATTATGGCTGAGGAAGAAGGGAAGGCACCCCTGGGTCCTCTAACGGCTCTGGTAACCCCCCACCTACACCTGCCCCGATAGTGTATATTCCTATCAATCATCAGATTTAGACATTTATAGGGGATCCTGTTAGTTCCAATGATCCCAGTTGGGGAGAATGGGTGGGTAGCCTCAAAGCTGCAATAAAAGCTTGAAGAACCCCAGGCGATCAACAGGCAGAATTAGCCCTCCGGTACCTGGGTGGGGTAGCGCGGAGGGAGGTGTTGGTTCTAGAAAAAGCAAAGCGATCGACTTCGGAGGGAGTGCTCGACCACTTAGAGACATTCTATGGTGACCACACACCTTTGGTAAAGCTGATGGGTGAATTTTATGCTAGAAGCCAGCACATGGATGAGAGTATATGGCAGTATTCCCTGTGTCTAGAAGAGTTGTTAAGACGTGTTGCCTTACGATACCCCCAGTCTTTGAACAGTGCAGACAGAAGCATTCAAAGCCATACCATAATAATGGAGTTGAAGAAGGAGGTGAGAAAAAAGGATGCCATCACCTTCCCCCAAGTAAAAGCTGAGGCTCTTGAGCTAGAAAAAGCTAACAGGAGTCATTTGGCCATGTTTGACATCATTCACTTGTTTTTAGATCATTTGATAGCACAATGTTTTGACACATATATTGCTCTATGCTTATCCATGTTGTCATGTCAGTTCATACCGTACGTCAGTTTTCTGTAAATATACTTTCATTTATACTCTAGTTGCCAGTGTTATCAATTTTCTTGAAACTCAGCAGTGTAATTTCTCCTTGTCTAGCACGGTCTTGGGTCTTCATACTCAACGACCATTGGAGCCCTTTAAATAAACTTGTCATCTAGCAGGTTTGACAAGAACCCTCAGATCCTAGCATGCTGGACACCAAACATCACATCTAGTAGGCTATGTTTGGGATTCTCTTACAATTCCATAGAGTATGGTACTTACCATCCCCCGTGTAACAAATCCACAGAGTATCCACCATCCCGTCAGGTAACTGCTATAAGGTACCAACCACCCCTTCCTGTAAGTTTTCCATGGAGTAGTTCCCCGTAACTACTCTACGGAGTGCTTAACACCCTTCCCTGTAACTATTCCATAAATTACTTACATCCCCCTTCCTGTAACTTCTTCATAGAGTACTTACCATTTCCTCCCCGTAACAACTACTCTACTGGGTGCTCACCACTCTCCCCCGTAACTCCATACTGTGAGTACTCCGCGGAGTACTTACACTCCTCCGCCTAACTACTCCGTACAGTACTTACACCCCTTACCGTAACTATTCCGTGTTGTACTAACACCCGTTCCGGTCACTTCTCCGCGGAGTACTTACCTTTGTCATCCTCCTTCTCGTTCCATTCCTCAATTGTTCCTGGTGCGAAATGTTTCTTTTGATTTGCTCTCAGCGGAGGGGCAGTTAGTGTCTTTCCCCCGGACAACTGAACTAGATTTTCAAGTACGGGGGATGCTAATGGACTTATTGGAATTGCCACTCGTTTATTTCTCTCTGGGCTAACATTTGAGGGCTGTTTACTTGTATGGCCGTCTTTTTGTTTTTGGAGGGCCATCCGTTCCACTGGCGGTCTGAAGAGTTTAAAAAAAATGAAACTGAATTCAGTTTCAATGAAACTTGAGAAAACTGCTCCCTGATTAAACATACTAATATTTGTTAAAGGCGCGTATTCATCACCCCATGCAGATCCATTGCTCCCATCCTCCTCTGTTCTAGTCCCTCTTGCAGCTGACTGAAACTCATTCTCATCCATACAGTCCTAGATTATTGCTTAAGGGCGTACTTCGGTGAGCATACAAGGTCCTTTTGTGTAATCAGAAAACGCTGAGTGCATGCTATACAATATAGCACAGGTCGTCCTAGCGTTATATACTATATATAGTATATATATATATATAAAGGAAAAGGTAAGACACACCGCCTAACACCAACACAGTGCTTCACACAAAACTGTTTATGATTTCTCACCTTATACTACATTTACCCCTTCAGATCTCTCCAGAACTTTCCCATCATCTTCTTCTAAAGAAACACAACAAACTTTAAGTTGTCTTAAGCAAAAAACCTCCCATCAAATGCAAAAAATCTTCTCCTCCGATTCAATGTTAACAACGGATTAGATCACTCTTCTCCAATTCATGACGTCACATTACGTAATGGGAATTGCCCTGTACGAATCCGGTTATCCCATTGGATAGTTCGAACTGCTTTCAAATCTGTCCACGACCAGACTGCAATTTCTTTTTGCACGGGGAACCTGAACAAGAAATGGAAAACGTGCGGATCAGAAAACCCAGCATACCAAAACGTGTGCCCTGCCGCAAGTACATGCAACACGTACAGGTATGTACTGTACAGTAGAATTCCCCTAGCTGTGCTATGAAAAAAAAAACTTGCATGCGGCATACGTGCCAACTTCACGTGCAGCATGCATACAACAGGCGTTCTCAGCATTTACATGCACTGGCTCAACGATGGAAGAAACGAATTCGTACAGGGCAAATTCCCATTACGTAATGTGACGTCATGAATTGGAGAAGAGTGATCTAATCCGTTGTTAACATTGAATCGGAGGAGAAGATTTTTTGCATTTGATAGGAGATTTTTTGCTTAAGACAACTTAAAGTTTGTTGTGTTTCTTTAGAAGAAGATGATGGGAAAGTTCTGGAGAGATCTGAAGGGGCAAATGTAGTATAAGGTGAGAAATCATAAACAGTTTTGTGCGAAGCACTGTGTTGGTGTTAGGCGGTGTGTCTTACCTTTTCCTTTATATATATATATATATATACTATATATAGTATATAACGCTAGGACGACCTGTGCAATATAGCTGCTCTGCATTTTTTTAAATTTGGTGTCAATCAAAAACCGTTCCAGTTGATAATTTTGTTAGTTTTTGGATGAAACTGAGTTTAGAGTGACGGAAGGCTGCCGTTAAGTATTTGATACATCTCATCAATTTAAATTCAAGAAAACCCATTTCAACAGCTACAATAGACCAGCTGGGTATACGGCACTCTCGGGTGGATCACAGGGTCCAAAGTACCAAAACAATAGTTTTGCGTGCTTGAGCATGCGCATAGTAAAGTGCAGGTCGTACTACAGCTGTATCGGATCGGATTACGATACGATTTTCGTAGATTTTAGCTTAATCTCCTGCAACCTTTGCGGAAAAGAACCAGAGATTTGTCGTCCTTTGCAAATATGATTTGTATGAGAGGTCATTGAAAATGAAACGTAAACTAATTTATTCGTGAAGTCACATTGACAAACAGCTTTTACAGGCTAGGACTACGCATATACCACAAACGCTGTGTACTGGTGTGACGTCACAGCATGATTAGCATACATTTGATTTTCGTATTACCTGAGATTCAGATGTTATATTTCCACAGGTTGGTAAATTTTTGTTTCTTTTTGACCAAAGATGGAGGACATTTTTATACAGAACAGTTAAGTCAAAATTTCGACCCTGTTCTGTTTCCTTTCCACATAGCCAAGCACACCGAATATTGCACTCATCAAATCCAAGACTCATTCGTTGACCAAAGGAGGTCAGTATTTTCGCTGGGCTGTTGGGAGTTTCACTCCCTTTTTTGCGCACTGACGTATACTCCTCCGTCAAGCAATTGATCCAACATTTCATTCACTGCCACACCCGTTTCCTGAAGAATATGACTCACCTATGGAACACCAGATCAGATAACATTGACGCAACATCTGGGGACTAATGACGCATTCTTGCGTCCCAACTCCGACGACGATGATTCAGATTTCATCCACCACTGCCCGGGGATCAGACGGTGCAACTTACAATTAGCCAGTTCGGTAATTCGTTTGAGGGACTATGCTCATATAACCTCCAAATCGTGGTGATAAACAAACTATCCCAGCACCTACAATATGCTTCCCAATTTAATTGAATTTACATGAAAATTCCGTGAAATCATTCTTTCTTATTCCATCCATAACATAAGTTGGGATCTCAAGTGCGGTTTAGTGCAGTGAATTGAGCCTATATTGTCTTCACCGTGAAAAAATTTAAAACTGCCGTAAAATAGGACTGTGATCCCTATATTTTCATTTGAGTTAGCTACACATTTAGATAGTGTTGCGTGCCCGTACTGACGAAAACAAGGGAACGCCGTACCACTATGTGCTGAGCTCGATTTGTGTATCCCACGCTATGCCCCGCAATTCCACGTGACAACGAATTATCAAACTCACTTTTTGATTTGAAAAGCACATGAACAAAACTTGATAAAAACGGTGTTTGGGGGAAATTTTGTGATGTTTGCTTTACTCCGAGGTCAAAAGAACGTGATTATATGTGTTCAATATCCCAGGTAACATTCCCATATGGGACCTTATTGTGGGTCCCGTTTCTTGGTCAATATGAGGATCATATGATTTTGCACCGGCCCGGGGTCAATAAGAGACCCGTATGGGCTAGCCCACATGACCCTTATGACCCATATGGATTAGTTCCTGGGCCGATGTAAGCGATTGATATGTGAGAAAAATATGGGCCAGCCCTATAATATTCCTCACGTATGTGAGCTACCCAAATGGGGCCCTTATTAGTCTTTGGTGCTAAATTTAATTGCCCCCTTATGGTGCCTTTATAAGTTTTCTACATGGGATGAAGCAGACGATTTGCCTTTCTTCCCAGCTATCTCTTACCACTTTTACTGTTTGGAAGAAAAATCAACACCGTCATGGCGGATGACAATTTAACACGAACTTCAAAGTACCTCCTTCAATATAAGCTTACTACAATAATACACACATACGCGTTGCTATGTTTGTAAAACGACGACAACCATTAATTTGCTTAACTTCTTGTCTCTGTCATTTTGTGGGAGCATAGCCCAATTAGCAGGTGTATTACTGCGTCCGTTTGTTCGCCCTCAGATAGAGTCCCTAAAAGGAGCACTTTTTTGATATGTTATGGAATGAGCTGGGGTTTTCTGTAAGTTTCTTCTGAAAGTATATCAAATGAAGTACCATTGGGGAAAAATGGGCTTAATTGAAGCAATTTTGTGGAAATTATGGGCCTAAAAAGCTGGCGGAGGCATACCAAGATTTTAGTGAAAAACAAGGCTTGGAAAAGGTGGTTTGAACTTTGAGGTGAAATAGCAAAAAATCTTAACGGTCATGATATGGTAAATTGAAAGTGCCATGAATGGCCAACTTGTCAGCTTTCATATGAGGGGTAGCTTGACCCTGGCGAAAACTTCGACAAGCTTTTATAGGCCCGTTTACTTTTTGAATTTAGTGTGTAAGTCAATGGAGGAATTAATGGGGGTATGCTCCCTTGTTAATTTCCTATTCGTATCTTGTCAGCTCTGAGGGCACCGACTCTCAGGATTGCTGTGAAGGATACTTTACATCAAAATTCGTAACGTCAATTCCCTTCATTTCTTATTAATTAGAACATATGATCTGCTCCGATTTAAACAAGGCTTCCATGAAAATCAACATTGATCCTAGAGCACCTTGTAAGGTGGAAAAATATATTTAACTTTGATGTTTTAGAGCAACCCAACTACAAATATTTGCAAGTATTTGCAGCTATACAACAGCCTTATAAGTTTTAAGTCTAAAAGAAACAATTTTTATTTGCAAATAGTTAGTCCAGCTTTCCATGAAGCTGTTTGCAATAACACTTCTCTGGTTATTCCATGTGAATCTCTCGCGATAGCGGTTGCTTTGCTGCCGATCACGTCGCAAGTACGAAAAAATGGGGTTGCGAAATGAGTGCACTTCGAAATATTAGATACTAAGACTACGATATCGCCACCCTTCCAATAGTAATTATTTTTTCCACTAGCAAGTAAGATTCTTTACCTCTTCCCACCTAATAGGACAACGGTCCAGTGCAACACTTATACAAAGCTTGAGTTAACTGTAGTGTCTTTTCGTACGATATCGCCACCCTAAGGAACCCTAAGGAAGTGGAGGAGCCAGGGATTTCGGTCAGAGGGGGCGAAAATGGTCTGCGGGGGCGCTTCGAAGGAGTAAATACGCTGAGCCTCAGCTGGATTGAACCCACGGTTTTCAGACTTTCCATTTGATTTTCCACACCTTGTAGAAGACTATCTTGCCATTTCTTCTCAGCAAATTTTTCTATTAAAACTTGTTTAAAGTTTCTATCCATGAGTTTCCGCAGAAGAAATAATTCGGGGGAGAGGGACAAAATTCTTTTAGGGGGAAAACCTTGAGTTGGCGCGGAGCGCAAGAAAATTTGGGCCCAAAATGCCTCTCAGATCGCTGGAAATGGCATTTCTATAGCCCATTTTCCGCATATAAATAGGAAAAACACTGAAGGACTGTTAAGAAATGCTCATGTTAATTTTTCTTCGTCTTTTCCTTTATGTTTTCTTCGTTTTTTCAGGTTTCCATTTTCCATGGGAGGGCAAGTTTTCCTTCCCCCTACCTGCGGAAGTCCATGTTTCTATCCCTCTCTTTCACATTCTAGTATCAAGGCGGTCATTATATTTTGTGTTTTTGTCAGGTCTCGATTTAAGATTTTAATGCAATACTGGGCTACTTTGTGAAGATTAAGTTTAAACCTGCTGGAGCTAAATAGCAAGCAATCTTACTAGGGGAAAAAGTTATGGATATTAATCCTTGTAAGGTGTACATTTTTGGCATCTGGAATTGAATATAATTACACGATTAACACGAAGAAACATTAATTGATGTAATAAACATCATGTGACCATTCTGAAATAGCCAATAATTAAGTACATTGAACGAAATAGCCAAGACAAAAGGTCTGCTTGTCTCTCTAGATACCGAATTCATAATTAATAGAAGTAGCCTAACCTACGCTAATAAGATGCAATTTTCCGGCTTTTGAAACCACGAAAGTACAGAAAAAAGCATTTTCATGGGATTATAATGCAGTGTCAGAAATAGCCATTTATCATGAGAATGGTCACTTGAAGAAAAGGAAAACGGAGACTGCTCACTAATGCTCTTAAACCATCACCACTATGATAACAGTTTTATTCTATTTCAACCTGTATGTTCTCTTCAAATGATTTTGAAAAATGTTGTCGAAGCTATTTTGGTATCTTTGTAACCTCTTTTTATTGTCTATGTTGACAATTATTACAAAATTTTTTAATTAAAACAACGATATTCAATTAATTTTTTTTGGCAAGAGTAAAGTATGTTTAAAACCTAAAAATGGCGCCGACAGAAGATTCTGGTCCGTCGGGGGGGGGGGGGGGGGGCCAGCTCCGCCACTGCCCTTAGGATCCTCAATGGACGAAGGTCTAAAGATCTCCATGTCTGCATCTTCTTCACCATCTGTACCATCTGTAACTGATGCAACAATAGCAAGCTATGGGAAAGATGGGTAACTGCCATACTAGCCAATTACTTAACACACAAATCAGCTTTATGTATAGTTATACACAATTTCTTGGCAAGCCCAAAACATGTCCAGAGCCTTCTCAAACTGGAAAACAGTCGCAATTGAAACTGCACTTTCAGGAAAGCTATTCCAAATGTCAACGATTCAAACGTTATACATTAGGCTATGCCCAACTAACTGCAAGACGAACTATTTTCTATATAAATGTCAACCAAATAAAAGGACCAGTTATAAAACTAAAATATATGTATATTCTGCAATACGTTTGGAGTACTCACCAGCCCCTTTAACTGTTAAATATACTTAAAAAGCTCCACAGTATCCAACTTTATCAGAAAGGTTTTAGGGACGTCGTAATTTAAAAAATTAGATGCTTTATCCTTACAACGAAAGCATTATCATAAAACATTTTAGTGTACCATAATATCCTGATAAAACTATCTGTAATTAATAATTTGCCTTTATCCACAAACTCAGAATATTGGATTTATTAGCCAGACTCTAAAATTGAATTCGCATGTGTACTGTAAATTACATTTGATATCTTACTTAAAAGATAATAATTCATAGCTTTCCTATAGCGCCTCTGCGGGATCAACTTCCCACAACGCTAATGCAATGCCGTACCATAATGCATACCGCACCATCTCAATTTCATGGAAAGGTTGCAGCCTATGCATACTAGCCTACCTACAGGGGTTGAATTCATTACACACAAATGTGATCATCCTAATCAAATTATAACCAGGTCAAAGTGACCTCAAGCTAATAGTATAATTTACCACCTCCAGTTCAAATTTTTAATCTTATTTGAATTCTGAAAGCCAAGGCCCAAGGGTAGTTCCCCACTAAACTTTCAACTATATTTATGTGGATGTGGTGTTCATCTTGTCCTACTTGGCTGACGTTGCGTCTTTGCGTTTATCAGAAAGGTTGCGTTTCTGTGTAGTATTATAGATGTCCAATTAGTCCACACTCAACAAGCCTATGCGATTGTCTTTAATAGACTATGGCCAAACTTTCTTCATGAAACTGTATTGCGCAGTAGGTCAAAGGTTAACGAGTAACACTTTTGCGGGTACTAATGGTGAGATGTAAACACCCCAGAATTAAACAGCATAGAACCCGCTTACTACCTGTACTGTGAGGCAAATTGAAGGTTTATATCAAGTACGTTAGGCAACAAAGGCTTAATAAATTTGACACCCCATGAGAAATTGGTACATTAAAAAAATCTCATTTTCTTTTTTGTCGAAAGATGCTCAAAAATATTGAAAAATATGAGGGAGCTATTCAAGGGGGAAATTTATTAGTGCAAAAAATCAACGAAAGGAAAATAAGTTTGGCGATACAACTGTGAGTCCGTTTACCTAAGTAAACCACCTGTGTACAACGTATGTGTAAGGTTTTAGTTCTTCAATTCGTTTCCGTAGATATCATTGACAATACAGGCGTAGCCAGTTTTTTCATTCTGTATGTAACACAAGTAAAACAATGCTATGCGCGACCTGCGCAGGGCTCAGATGTTTTGTTAGCAGTCGGTGTGAAGAGAAAATTCACGCATCCGTAGATATAAACTTCGAGCTCGTCTAATGGTTCAGACGTTCACTTTATATAGAAATAATCAATTTCCAACAATGCAGATTACGTAGGGACTTTTATATACATGGACAGAGCATGTAACGTGTACGTCCTATCCGTAGTTGGTCGTCACCGACTCGGACAAAAAAGGCGCACCAAGATGGCCGCCGTGAAGGAATAAATCGTTTGATTTGAGAACGACTGTTATATTTTAAACAAAAGCTGAACCTGAATGGGAAACAGTATCTAATCATGCAATACGTGTAGTGATTTTGACCTTACCTGCCATATTTCAAAAACATTTCAAGTTTCTTGAAAAATATGGGGATATACTTGAGCAAGTCCAAACTTTCACATAAAGTCATAGCGGACGACCATTTTGGTGCGCTTTTCCCCACACTACAGTAGCGACAATCTACTGTGCAATATGCTCCTTCCATGTATAGGACGTCCGTGAGATTAACTTAAAATTTTCAGTCTTTTCACTAAAATGGACTACATCTTCACCTCTAAATCCAATTTCATCTTTGAAAAATTATTTAAAGGAGAACAATCTGGCATAATTATTTTTACGACAAAGTGAGGATTATGTGCAAGGTAAACCCAAAGGCGGCGTCAGAGAAAGTAGGGACAGAAAATGTGAAAAATGAATAAAAACAAGGCAACAGAAGAGAAACACTCAACTCATACTTTGCCCCCCTATCAAAATACCCTAATACCGACCCTGGGTATAACCCCCCCCCCGTATTTAGTCTCTCAATTTTACTAACTGCCTCATAACTTACACTTCATAATGTCCAGGTTCCAGCAATGGGGTATCCCCCAGATTCATAGTTGTAAATTTCCTAACTGGTTGTGGAGTGTAGTACCGATGCTTCGAACAAATAGCGTTTCCATTGTTATGAGGGTCGGTGGAACCATTCTTCACCCAACCTGTTTGATATATTTCAAAATTAGATAGAAATCGATCCAGGGATTAAAAAAAAACAAATTTTAAGATATATTGAATGATTGTGAAACTTAATTGAAATATTTTACTCGTTGCAACACAATAAACGAAAAATACCGAAAGCAGTTGGGAACATATATCGGAAAGAAGGAATCACTGATTACATACTTTCATTATGTTTTCCAGCGTTCAAAATGTCAAAGATTTCAACTTGAAAACAAGAGAGTGAGCCAAGTAACTCCCGAATAAGTTTATAAAATTTGAATTCACTTCGTTATCATGTGAATGAACTCCAAGAATAGTAGAATTCACTTCAATAGCGTGAAAATTCACTTTATAACGAGTATCTGCAGGAATCGCTCTTTTTTAAGAATGGTCACTATAAATCATCCATCAAGAGTTCTGTCTTCAAAATTGAACGTGGTACCTACCACTCTTCTTAATTAACAGAGTGAATTTACATTCTGTCTTCTTTTAGTGTAAAGTAGTAAACGAAGAAATATACGATCGCTAATATTAGAGGAACAAGAAGCCTTTGTTTTGCACCCAATCCCTCAACTTAATGTTTAACAATGAAATAGAATGTTTCGTTACGTTTTGCAAAGAATGATATGTAGTAAAATTGAGGTTAAGTATTGAAAAGATTTCATCGCGTTTTTAATTTAAGAATTTGTTTAAAAAAAAAATAAAAAAAAAATACATTTTTTCCTTGTGTAGGACGGTTTTAATTTCAATGTTTACAGTTAGACACCACTTGGAAATGGTATACATATACATACATATATCGAAGAAAATTTAAAGCGACACCTTAAACTACACAGCTGATTTTTTCCTCACTTTTTTCTGGTTTTATGGTATCCTCTTTTGAGATATTTTATCCCTCTTCACCTGTTCACACCCCAACCTCCGGCTCAATATCACTGCAGACTAAATAATAATTTATTGCTTGCTGCTCAGAATTGCATCTGTTGGTGTGTTGGGCTTGTTTGTGTCTTCTGAAACAATGTACCGTTGTAGCTTACACAACCTGGGAGGTGACACCTCCCTGACACAACGAAGCCTGACATTATATTTGCATGTTTAAACTCTAGTGACCCGGTGTATTCGCACTCCATCCTAATGAAGGAGGAATATTTCCGTCAGGCCAAAATTGAAAGTAAACAAATGGACCGACACATGAACCCATCGAATTGAATTAGGAGAACCAAATGAATAAATATTTCCCATGAACACAACAAAATGCATGATATTTGTGAGGCATTCAAACAAAAAAGTCATGGGTTTAACACGTTAAAGGAACAGTTGAGTTGATACCAATAACTGCACATCATTGTTAGGGGTACGACCACATGATAATGCTCATTTCTGTCGTACGCAGCCAAGGTTTTCATCCAATAATTACGAGAAAAAATCTTTTTCTGACTAATAACGGATATGTGCACTATTTGGAAAAGTGTCTGATCACAAATTTTTGAAGAGTGGATAAAATTCTTAACTGCTCACTCGTGAATAATTTATCTGTATGTAAGTTTTGGAAATTGTCTAAGTTTGACCATTTTGGAATTAGCAAAAAGTAAAGTAAAGTTAACAGGTTTGGATATTTGGTTAATCCCATGATGAATGTGAAGTCAATTATAATTTAATATAAAATATAATTTAATATAAGATGTAAGAAAAAATTTAGGGAGTACCCCGTTCAAAAAAAATCCGGAACTGTGTACTTCAACAGACTGCAGTGCTGTTTAGGTGCAATCCTTTAAAATTTATAAGACAGATATTTCTCTCACCTGTGTAGTCTTGTGTTTTGACGTGGTACGAAAATCCATTGGCCGTGGTGATTTTTCTGTGCTTATTAACAGTTTTTGTATTCGGCCTGTTGACAACATGGACGAGGGTATATGATTTTCGTCGGATGTGTGTGGCATGAGGAGGTCGTGGGGCTTTCCTCTTAGGAATAAGTTGATTCTCTCTCTTATTTTCCTCTGTCAAACCAAATTCCTTAGGAGAATTGTCTGCAATCACTGAATCATCAAGAGAGCTGGAAGTAACTAATTGGCTGCGATAGTCATTAGCACCTGAGGATTTGCTGTGTCCAATTCCCTTCTTCGGCCGTGGATGGGATTTAATTGCGTTAGCTGCAAAACTGGTTGATTTTGAATTATCATCAACTTTTGACAGCGATGGTTGTTTGTCTGTTGACGGTGGAGTTAAATTTATGAATTGCCTCTTGGCTGGAACTGGTGTTTGGGATTCCTTATTAATTACAAAATTTGATTCTGGAGTGGAGCTGAATCCATTTTCAGACGGGGATGGTTTGTCCGTGGGCGTTCCGGAAATATATAAATTGGTAGTCGCAGTCAATGGTGTGGCTATAATGAGTCCTATTGATGGCGTACTTGATTTGGATTTAGTAGAGGGCGTGCCGGACCAGCTATGTATACCACTGTCTATAGCTAACTTAGCACTATGTTCAGGAATTTCAAGCCTCAGTCCATGTGGTTTTTGGGGTGGTTTTGGTGGTTTCTTGTAAGACTTTCTATCCATCTGCGGTGAATAGTGCCTATGTAAAGATTTATCGTGGCCATTGCCGATGGACGATTTGTATTTTACCGAATCATGCAGATTGGATAAACTGTTAGAACGGGTCAGAGAAACTGAAAAAGTGAAAAAGAAAAGAGTATGATACTCGAATTATAATGACATTTTTCGACAATTCAAAATCCAAAAAACAAAATGCAAAGGCACTTTAAGCCGTTCCAAAATGTTCCAAACTTTCGAGTGCAATGGTTTAACTTATATTAAATTCACCTTCCTGCGTAATTCTAAAATATGTATAATTCGTGTATTCTCATGGCCGGGTGATGATTTTTTAAGTTTGTGTGAAGGTCAACCATGTGCTATAAAGTAACAAGCAAAAGGCCAGTTTTTTATATGTATAAAAGTAAAAGTCAAACAGTGGCGTAGCTAGGATTTTTTTCCAGAGGGGGAAAAGGTATGAAATTTCTCCAAAACTTTCCCCGGTCAGTATGTATTTCATATAAAATATGCAACTTTACAAGTATAACAACATTAAAATGTCATTTTGTAATATTACCTGCATTTTAAAGGTAATGAGCAGTCCACCCAAACTTATTTAGAAGAAAAAGCTAAATAGCACGATTTTCGCCTAATTTCTCTTCGAAGTATCTTTCATTACATTTTATGCTTTAACTATTGCCTATTCAAGGTAAACCAAGCAGTTATTACTATTAAATTTCACATTTGAAGAGAAATAACATTATCACGTGGCTCCCAACAGCCAATCATGAAACTGGACAGTCTACTAAACTACTACAATTTGAGATGACTGCTCCTGTCCTTTAATCTTAAAGCACAACATAGAGCAATCGGAAATAAAAAGTATATTATTCTGGTCAACAATATCTGGTTTATTTGTATGTACTAACGCAGTGGCGTACGCAGGATTTTTCTCAAGGGGGAGGGGGGTGCAGTATGGTCTAAGGGGAGGGGTGCCCGGAAATTTTTTGACGTTTTCAAGGAGCCTAGATGCAAAATGTTGCAAGATTTTCGACTTTGACAGGAACAGTGTTAAAAGTTGAACCGTGGTGGTTCAGGAGGATAAAACTGAAACTTTTGTGTCTTTACAGGCATTCTTATGCCATTCACGCTACCTGTACGAAGTAAAACTTGTCACTAAATTTGCACACTTTTAGGAGTAAAAATAAATGAGCATTGATAGGTATAGGATTTGTCGTATTTCTTGGCCACCAGATGTTATTTTATCATAAAGATTATCTAAGCGGAGCGTCACTATTGGTTGGCGCGGAGCGTAGAGAAAATTTCGAAAAATCAGACCCCTCAGATGGCCGGAAATAGCATTTTCCAGACTTATACGAAGAATCTAACGAGTCGCTATCTTCTTTTGTCGTTTGCAATAAAATGCTCACTTCAAAATATGTTCGCAAACTGCAAAGTGATCAAAGAGTTAAGAACTTATTTGACCCCAAAAATGTTACTTTGCCCAAAAGACTGAGGGAGGCGCCACCATTGGTTGGCGCGGAGCGTAAAGAAAATTTCGAAAAATCAGACCCCTTAGATGGCCAAAAATAGCGTATTCATGCCTGTAAAACATGTAGTCTTTATTTTAGGTAAAAATTTAAGGTAAAAATTGGAATTTGACAGATTTTGCCTATTTGTAGGAATTAAAAAAAAATTGGCATCACTGAGGGGTCTTGCAGATGCAATCCTTACCCTTTGAAAATTTTTGAAAAATTGGGTGTCCTTATATGTAATCTGGTGCCACATATGCTATCTTTTGAAGTAAAATCTGTGTCACTAAAGTTTGGCTACGTATTTTTAAGAACAAAGAAAAAATGGCAGCTGTGAAGGGGGTGGGGGAGCTTTGCCCAATGACCCCACCTTCTTACGCCACTGAAAGGAGGCCTAATAGTGGCTCCATCACGCAGGATATCCTGTCAGAACAGCAGTCTGTTAAGTGTAGAAGGCTGCAAGGTACTCATGGACCCGTTTATTGTTACACTCCAAGTGAGCACTAAGCTATTTTCCAGAACTAGCCTGTAAGCCTCCAAGGATAAGGCTAAGTAACAAAATCTAAGTATGCCCATGGATTTCGTTCATTATAATTTCTAGACTAACTTTAAATTTATCGTTGGCCATGGATTGTTTCAGCCCCATCCATCGTTTTGTACACAGAGTAAAATCGGTAAAGTTTAAACCCTTCCCGCTACTAGCTTGTAGGACAGTTAAACCTCGGGGGTCTACGTTAGTGACTTGTCAGTTTTCACATCTTTGTACTGAATTCCCAAAGTGTTCAACGCAGAGACTGTGTACAAGGGGATAAGTTCGGGTTTACAGCCTTTCAGTGTTAGCTTACTGTATCAGCTGTTGTTAAATTCCTGAATAACGGCTTCCTGTGCACTGAAATGCACTGATTCTACCTCGTTATTACATTCCCTTTACGGCATTACATGAGATTGCATAATTGGCTAGCCAGGATCAGTGCATGATTTGGAGTCGAAGAGAGCGGACGTATTTTGCTGACGCTCTCTTCTCTAGCCAGCCGTGGCATTTATTGTCCTTATGCCACCTTCGTTGCACTTCTACTACACTTAAATTCCTGAGTAACGGCTTCCTGTGCACTGAAATGCACTGATCATAACACCTGCGCGTATACAAGAGAACATTCAGTCTGCTACGCGGCGAGGACGTTTCTGTGGAACGCAAGTAGGGGCGTTGCATGCGAAACTGGCGAAATCTGGGTTAATTTGTTGCATGAAAGTACAAATTATGTATGAGAAATATCTCACAATTTATAATTCTTACAAAAATTTTGGGGAGTTCTTGTTAGAATAAGATACGAAAATTCATCAAATTTCCCCAAATTATTTTCCAGGGGGAAACTTGCCCCCTGCCCTCCACCCCCCTCCCAGTAGCTACCCCACTGAAGTCAAGGAGAAGGAGGTAATCATCTCAATTGATGTTTTAGTTAGTGACTGGTTATAAAACACAATAACATTGTTTGAGTAATATGTAATCAGTTATCAGAACTTTCAACCATAATAACTAATATTCTGATCATATATATAACCTAAAAACAATATTTTAGTTAAAAAAGAGTCTTAAATCATTACATAAATATGGGCATAGACCTTTTTCAAATCAATTGCAAAAGATTGTGGCATAGACTTTTGATACGTGTCCCTTTCGTCAGAGGCAAAAGACGACACACATTGACACTCTATTCCACAATGTTTTGAAATTGCTATTTGTAAAAAGCCCAAAGTTGATTTTTGCTTCCGACAATGTTTCCTCGAAAACTATCTGAATCCTTATTCCATGAATTACTATTTCCTGGTCAGGTTTCGTTACTACTGAGCTGCTATCGCCAATCTCGTCAACTTGCCAAGGACGGAAGTTCCTATGGCAACCGTACAACCCATGAGAGTCTTCGAGGAAGTAAAGAGGAAGCTTTTGCTAACCCTAGAAGTGTTGATCATGCTCTGCATGTACGTTCAACAATTGATATAGCATATACTGTTTCGTCGTATGCGAAATAATTTCCTTAAAAAGTCACAAAATATTTGATATTTAATATTTTTGTTATTGTGGCTTTACAATGAGAGTGCCTCATTCGCTCTTACGCTCATTTGACTTCGAAATAGCAAACAATGCTGCAATTGAGGCAACACTATGCAACTCTTGCCAAGGCAAGAGTTGCATAGTGGATCTGATCGGATCTGATAGAGTCTCAATTAGAGGCAACTCTTATTGAGGCTCCGTCAGATCCGAGTCGGGGACCAAGCAATGGTATCTGTATTACGCTAGTTATATACGATGTATCACATAGTATATATGTTTATACTACCAACATATTAGATCTAAATATACTTTGTATAGTATCCAAATACGGAAATTTCATGACTTCAGTACAAATGTTACGAATATACACAGATACATGAGTATTAGAGAGGAATGTACCGTACATTATAGAAACAGGTGTGAAAGACTCACGATCATACTAACAAGCCAAATGCAATCTATGTAACTTCATAACGTCGATCCAAGGAAAAATGAACGATACCCGACAGTAACCAGTCCACCACTTCGCTACGAAATCGGTTATTAAGTTTCTCAACCTTTTTAAGGTTTCTGGATAATCCTGCCCTCCATTAATTTCATATATGACTTTCAGTTATATTTAATTGTGTTGCTTACCAAACATACCACACACGTCCTGATATACACTCTAAACAAAGGTGTTCGGAAATTCAACTTTTTGAACACTATTTTGCATTTTTGCCCCCTACTATTGAAACACTTTAAATGCCAAACAATCGTGTCTAATTTTAAAACATTCGCTTTTAAACACATTTAATTGGTTAAAATTTAGGTTTTAAAAGCCAAACATGTTTGTTTACCGGCTTACAAAACAGGAGCAAAATAATTTGTTTAATTGCTACTGCACGATTTTTAAAGCGTATAGCAGATATAGTGTTCATAAACAGTGACAGTAATACTTGAGACATTATTTTCAATGTATGAGAAATAAACACAATGTTTTTTGTTCTTGTATGAATGATTTCGTCAAAGGGCGGGAAACCTCAACACTAGGACAGGGCGCACATTTCAGTACAGTTGATGGACAGAAGTTTCACAATGGAAAGTTAAAAACGAAAAGCGATCACCATATGAGCGAGTTGGGTATTTCGTTGCCGCATGGAATTCTGGAGCCCAGCGTGGGATGCATGTACAAAGCGAGAGCAGCACGTAGAGCAAAAGTTTCCTTGTTTTTGTCAGTAGGTGCACACTAGCTAAATGTGTGACCAAGTCGAACGAAAATAGGGGTCTCGTTGCTACTTTACAGCAGATTAAAGTACAAACACCAAAAAGACAATTTAGACGCAATCCACTACACAAAACCACACTTGAGATTCATGATCATGTTGTGGATGGATTAAGGCAGAATGATTAAACTCAAATTTTGGAATATACCTGTTGTAGGTGCGGGATTGGTTTGTTTATATGGACGATGTGCGCATGCGCTAAGCCACAAAATTAATTTACCAAACTGGGAAGCTTATAAGATGTTAGTTTTCAAAAGTTGTTTTTTGGTAAAAGTCAACCATCTCCCATGAACAACGTCTTCAAGAGAAAACTTTCTAAGTATCCACTGCGTCTAAATTTACTTAATTTCCGTGCAAGTGGTTCATTACGGTTAGCTGACCGTACGGTATCCAGTGATGTGTTCACGTTAAAGGTCAAGAGCAGTCCCCCCAAGCTTATTTTGAAGCAACAGCTAAACATGACATTTTTCTTGTTATGTCTCTTCAAAGTATCTTTCATCAAATTTTTAGACCTCAATATTGCATGTTCAGGGTAAACCAAGCAGTAAATTTCACATTAGAAGGGAAACAATGTTGTCACATGACTCTAAACAGCCAATCATGAAACAGGGCAGTCTACTAGACTTTCAAGTTGGGGTGACTGTTTTTGCCCTTTAAGGATAAACAAGCCTTCCCTTGACTATTTCATTTTACTTTGTGTTGTGATGTTTCCATGTGATTACTTAAAAACAAAATTTTAACTTTTCCCGTGCTTTCATTTGCATCGCTTACAATAACCATTCGACAGTGCATTATCCTGCACTAATGCATGGTCTATTTTTCTGTCTGAAGGGTAGCAAATTATGCTGGCGTCCATATTAGGTAATGTCAGTCACCCTGGAACAGCGCCCGAATGTAATATTTTTCAGCCTAGGCGTTTTATCTGTTTATGCACGCTCGTTATGTAAATAGTACGTTTTTGGTACCTACTATAAAAACTTTGAAGGAATCTTTTCGTTGTGGGTACCAGCTATGAAATCTTTAAGTGGAATATTTTCCTTATATTAAATTTCCTGGTATGGACAAAAAAATTTCTACAATTCTTAAAGTTGTTTCCCACGTGGGTACCAGTACGTTGTCACATTTGTCAACATTGTATTTACCTCTACGAAGTATCGTGATTGTAGCGTAAGTTATTTTAATAACTAAGAGGGATCGAAACCATCAGGAGACGTATCTTTCAATTACTTTGTTTTAAATGAATGATGTATTGAATAACGACTTTGACTGTTCATGGAAAATGACAGTTAGCTCTACAACTTTCAATTTGGTTTTTGAAAATGTCACTCTACTAGACAAATACACTATTAGCTGATTAGGACTAAGCATTGTTTA
Source organism: Holothuria scabra (assembly GCA_037179385.1). Taxonomy (NCBI): domain Eukaryota; kingdom Metazoa; phylum Echinodermata; class Holothuroidea; order Aspidochirotida; family Holothuriidae; genus Holothuria; species Holothuria scabra. The sequence goes on along the minus strand of CM074183.1, from coordinate 51,861,358 downwards.
CACTTACGTCCGATATAATGTCATGAATAGTTAGCTTAACAACAGAAAACAATGTACCGTATGTGTATGTTACTGATATTTTAGCAAATTAAGTAAATTTTGACATCGATCTTTCTCAGGGCTCTGTTCTGAAAACCCTTTTTATATATTTTTTATCTTTATCTTTGTCAATAGTAGACAAAACTTAATTGTAAGTGAATATTTTGCTGATTCCAGTAATGTTTTCGTCATCCTTGTCCTAATTATTTTACAATATTACTTTACATTAAAATTTGCAGCTATAGAACAGCGTATGCCTAATACTTTTGGTTTAATAATCAACAATAAACTTTTTTAAAACCTCACGTTGAAAAAAAAATGTTACAGTCTCATCAAATACTCTGGTACTTCTTATCCTCGGCCTTAAAAATGGGTCCCACTCGCTGACCCGGCGTCGCTGTTCAGTTGTAATATTCTATTAAGATATTCCACGAAATGGTAAATTATGATGTGGCTAATTTTACCTATTACTTTTTCATTCGGGCGTTGTCCTACAAATGATCTGTACAGCAATTGTGGATCTTCAAAATTTGGAAAGCTTAACCTAGGTATAGATCCGCCCCCGCATAAATTAAACTGAGAGCTTATTTGAAAACATGAGATTTAAGCCATTTTATGTAACTTGACATTGCTTATGTATCCGTACTTTCTTGATTAATGCATACATTAATTTAGTTGTCAGTAGCCTTTTTTAAAGACCAATGAAAGAAAGAAAACTTCTCTTAACATTTCAGTTCATGTTTTTCAATATGACTCCGATTGTTTTAGTTTTCAGTTAATTGCACTAAATGGACAGATATAGCTTAAGTTTTGGTCGTCATTCAAGTCAGCGTTAGATAGTTGAAATCTTCAGAATGATTTTTTCTGTACATTTGGTTTTGAAAAGTAAAAAAAAAAAAAGGCGCATATCCCTACCTCTCTCTTCAGGTCCATCGGCGGGTGCCACAAACGGCATGATGCGTAAAAACAAGTACAGGATGCGATTTCGTGAGGTAACTTAGTTTCTGCGTGTTCTTCACAAACTTTCTACGATTTTCCAGATTTCCTTTCCATTGAGTACACTTGCTGCACTGTCGGTGGCTTATGCTCGTCTACTGTAGCCCAACGGTATTACATCAGATTATGCAATGTACAGCTATAACAGAAACTCAAGACAACAGGATACTAGTAAGGGTAGCGGAAGTGTTGCAGGGACAAACCAATAGGTAAACAAAATCATTCTGTGAGCAGTGGATGTAAGTATTACCTGCTATGGAACTAGTATGGAATCGTGCAACTACTGTGCGTAAAGATGGCATAAACGTGTTTCGTTTTCCAAAACTAAGTTGAAAGAGATAAATGTTTTGGGGCGTTTGATGGGTGGTGAAGGGGACTACTCATTTGCGATATTTGCTGAGAAAAAATCATGTCCTCTTGGTAAATAAGTCAGATTGTTTATTCATTTTGGTGGCTACGCACATGCGCACATCGTCCAAATCATCGGGATAAACAAAACAATCCTGCATGGCACCTACAACACGTATTCCAAAATTGGAGTTTACATTCAAATTTGGTGAAATCATTCTTTCTTAATCCATCCATATTGTAAGAAGGGATCTCAATTGTGGTTTTGTGCAGTGGATTGTGTCTAAATAATACTTATGGTGTAAAAATTTGCATTTAAATCTGCCGTAAAGTAGAACTGACACCCCTATATTCGTTCGACTACGTTAGACACTTACAGACTTGAATAGTGTTGTATGCACGTACTGACGAAAACAAGGGCACTCTGTACGCTGGGTACTGAGCTCTGTTTGTATATCCCACGTTGTGCCCCACATTTCCACGAGGCAACGAATTACCGAACTCGCTTATTGGTATGACACCCCTGTGTTTCTGACGTCAGAAAAGACTGGTGTGCTCTTCTTAGTAAAATGTCAAGAAAGGCGAAGAACGAGAGATAAAAAGGTTACAAAAATTTCCCTTGTCACAAACAGGTGACGCCTCTTGTTTGCAAATCTTTTCTAAAGTTTTCTTTTAAAATAAGTGCATGTTTATGGAAAGCCGCCCAATATTTGTATTACCAATTTTATGAATAATGGCCGTAGGGAAAACAAGCCAGTGAGCCACATCTGGAAAAAGACCGTGGTCGATTCGAATAAACCAATTGGTTGGAAACTGGACCGTAAAACTCGTCGAACAAACTGACTATATCTATAAGGGAGTTTGATCATTCGTTTTGTTGGCTATGAACATGCGCACTTCCTCCAAATCGTCGAGATAGACAATCCTGTACTTGTCCGAAAACACGTGTTCCAAAATTTGAGTTTAACTGAAACTTTGGTGACTTTATTTTTCCTTAATACAATCAAATTCAGATAGCATAGAAGGAATCATAAGAGTGGATCTGTGCATTGGACTTTGTCTAAATTGTACTGTAAAAGGTAAAGAAGGCCCGAGTTCCTTTTTTCGTTCGGGTTGGCTATTCAGATTTATTCATAGTGTCGTATGCACGTGTTGCACGAAAACAAATGAATGTGTATACTTTGTGCTGAGCTCGGTTTATGTATCTGTGACCCATAATTCCATGCGCCAACGCCTTTTGAAATGTCCGGTTCCGCGGCTGGGAGGGGTGGTGGGTCTTCTCCTCAAGAACTTTTGTTTATGTAAAGTTGATTTGATATACAGTTGGTGCTGTCCTTGATAGATTATTTTATCCAACACACGCTTGGAAAATTTCATTCTTTAATATATATGACGATGTTTCTTAGTGACAGTCTGTCCAAGGCTGCTTTAGATTGGCATTATATATTTTGAGATAATTACAACTCTGGACACTGCATGATAGAGCAAATCGTTATTGGATGGGGGATTTAACTACTAAACTAGGGGAGGTAATTTCGTAAAGACAAAACATCAACCTAAGAGTTTCAGATGTGGAAGCATAAACATGAGAGGGATGTTAATTGGTCCTTGGACAATCAAGAGAAGTGTGTCCAACTCATCACCTGTGTCATGAAGTGTGACATATGATTTAGAACTAGACCTTCCAGCACCCTGTCTTATACAAGTCCGATTCTCTCACCCAAAACACTTATAATTCTCCTTACCCACTTATTTATTATGAGGCCCCTCCCACGACAGTTTAAAATTCATCCTTTCGCAGACACAACCTCAGTTTATTGCTTCAGGGTGAGTATACAAAACCTCAATGTGTAATCAAATATTCCCAGTACAGTACAGGCTGTGTAATGTAATCTACAGTACTTAGAATTGTTTGAACTAGCTGTCAGTCAAAGAGCTAAGCCAATTGAGAATTTCTGTAAACCACTACAAAACTTGTAGTTTGGGATGAGAGGATTGGCCCTTTAGATTATAAAGTGATCGAGTTCATATTTGCACTCATAGTAAACACTTAGATTATTTTAGAATTTTGCAGACTTTGAATTGAAGGCACGATTTATATTTTCGCTTAATTAGTTTCATTGAATTGCCTCTCATGTGTGTGTTCCAAGGATGTTAAGTGTAGTACCAGAGAACACTTGCGTAACATGATGGAGAGGAAACAAGCTAAAACACTGATGCTTACTTCCTAAAGTAAAGAACAAGGAAGACAAACATACAACAGTGTGCAAACAAACAACTAACAGCAGCAACGGTAGTTCTACTTCGTTTCTTAACCGGCAAAGACCCATAATGATACCCATGATTTGTTCTGCCAACGGCGTACTCCTCTTCCACTCCTAAACTACTTTTTAGCTTATGTAACGTTACCATCAATTTAGCCGAATTAAAGCTGCAGACAGAAAGTTGAATATTACAGTGAAAGTTAATCAATACATAGACTACTAGCGTAATATTTCACGTAATTTTTCCTAAATGACTGTACACTCACGTACATTATGTCAATTTATTGATGAACAGTTCAACGTCTTTGACTCTCCGTTACCCATGCAAAAGTTTCTTGAGAATGAAAAACTATTCAAAACTTTCAACAGATCAATGAGGGACAAATATTCTTCAACTGCCAAGTAAAAGATCCCCCCTACCCCATATTCGTGAGTCATAATGCCTACCGTAAAGGTTATAACAATATGAATGGTTTTTGCACGGATAACTTTCAAAACCAAAGATTTTTCATTGGTTATACACATGACATAACTCACCTATGTGACTTTTTAATTTTCCATATGAAGTCTTGCATTTATCATCGTCAGGAGATGAGTGTAGGTCAATTTCTGATGACGTCGTTTTAAAATTCAAGTTTAATTTTATGGAGTATATTTTTCTAAAAGAATGAGACCCAAGAAAAAGGGAAAGTTCTTTTCACACTTCTCTACCAAGTTTTTGTTTTCAACGTTTCTTGACCTTTTCTTTTATTAAGGTCTTGTCTTGTTGTGTATAATAACTCGACGAAACGGTTGAAACGAACGTAGGTTAAAACACCCTCCAGTGAATGGTAGGACGGGTGGAGAGGGAAGTGTAAGCCCATATTAGGTAGAACGAGAAATTAGGAGACGCAACCAAAAAGCCTATCTTACAATACATTGGTCTTAAGTGCATTACTGACCATTGAATTGACCTTTCAATGATCTTGTGTAAATTAATAATCATATTATATGTCAAATTATGTACGATGTGTGCTGAACAATCGATATCATAATCACGGGGAATTCAGCCTATACCAATTTAATCGATTTAATGGTATGTGTCGATTCCTGTGATAAAATGGCGTAGATAGGATTTTTTTCCAGAGGGGGGAAAGGTATGAAACTTCCCCAAAAGTTTTCCCGGTCAATGTGTATGTATTTCATATAAAATTTCCAAATTTACAAGTATAACAACATTACCATGTGATGATGTAATATTACCTGCATTTTAATCCTAAAGTATAACATAGAGCAATTGGAAATAACAACTCTTAGTATGTTATTATGGTCAACAATATCTGGTTTATTTGTATGTACTAACGCAGTGGCGTACGCAGGATTTCTTTGAAGGGGAGGGGGGCATGTAGTATGGTCTAAGGGGAGAGGAGTACGGAAATCTTTTGGCGTTTTCAAGGAGCATGGATGCAAAATCGTGCAAGATTTTCGACTGTGACAGAAACAGTGTTAAAAGTTGAATCGTGGTGGTTCATTTGGATAAAACTGAAACTTTTGTGTCTTCACATGCATAAGCCCTTTCGGAGTTTCGGTTGCGCATGTGTGTGATTTGATGCTCGAGGGATAAACAAACCATGCCAACTTTCGCGGAATTAGCATTAGATACATGATTACACTGTTGTGTTGGATATTTCGTAAGTTCCCCTTCTCTTGTTCTGGAGGAATATCGGACTTCTTGAAGCTCATATTTCACCAAAACGTTTGGAAATCTCTAAAATTGTTATTGTCGTTATAAGCTTTGTTATTTGCGAAATAATTACAGTAATTACTGAGTAAAATGGTCGAATAAACTGTAACTTAGTAGGCCCAGGCTAGCCCTTGAACAGGACCCAGCATTATGTTTCTATGCTATACACTTCATTTCTTGTAGAAAAGGAGTGACTACAAGGAACGGATTATACGGTCACGTTCAGTGACTAGCCCAGGCTAACGTTACTTCTAACTTGCAAAATGCTATTATTAATACTGTACTACTGAAAGTACAGCCATATGTTTAGGCGTAGCCCTAGGCAGTTAGATTTTGTTTTGATTTGCTTTATTTGCACTTGAAAACATAAAATGCATGTGACAGTAAAACATCAAAATAGATATGACAGTGAAAAGGACGAAACAGGGAAGTGCAGGGATGACACAGTGGAAACGTCTGCCAGGCATACTGTACTTATTGCTACTGTGAAGTGGTCCTGATGTAAGTGTGATGGTCCTAGAAAAACTGGAACTGAGTTACACCAAAGTTTTTTGACTGGAACATGGCCAAATTTTAATAATTTGGTGTGAGCATAACCAGTGTAGCAGAAACACCTATTTCTCACCACGGCTAGGCCTATTAAAAACGAATACCAATTTCGTAGTCAAAACAAAGGGACCACCTAGGCCTAGCTCTAATACCAATACGAATAAGACGTAACTCCCAGTCCTAGTACCAACCCAAAATGGTTAGTCAGTCTGGATATCTGACAAAATGTCCAAATTTTCATTATAAGGGAGTTTTTCTGTATATTATGTTAACCTGATAAATGTTTGGTATTCTTATGTCCACAGCTACTGTGTAACAATGAAGATCTGTGCACTTAAACATTGTGGGAATAGCACCTACCATTTTGAAAAGTGGCGAGGAAATTACTGTGACATTCATGGTACTCATTTCAGTGAAAGACCATGTGACTGCCCTCCACCTTTTATTCTCTTTCCCAGACTTGGCATTAAATACAAGTACTGTACCTAAAACCATTTTAAACATTAGACTTGGTAAGGAGTTATCATGCTTTAATCACTTGCACCCATGATTCCTTTGTGTAAGTAAATTTCAAATCATAAAATAATGTACTGAAATCATAGACAAATTTTTGTCTTTACAAACTTCCCAGATGGCCTGAAATGGCAGTTTCTGGTGCTCTTAACTGCATACTAAGAGTTGTGAAAATTGAATGTTGTGTCTGGAAATGAAATTATTTTTGAGAATTTGAGCCTGAGCAAATTTCACATCTGGCAGGGTATGAACCCAAGGGTAGGACAGGGTGCTAGAGAACCGTCCCACTGGCTGGTGGAAAGCTGGAGGAATGACCACCCTAAAAACATGTAAAATAATCTAGTTTTAACTTGAAGTGATAATTTGCAAACATAATGGAACACGTTTAATTGCCCACTGTAAATACTCTGAGACTGTTGGTGGATACTAAAATTTGTGAACAAAAATACAACACTCTACAGCAGGATTTTTTTTCTGGTCACATCATCCATCATAGTAAAATAAAACTACATAAAAGAAGCTGAGAAGAACAGTACTTACCCTGCAAAGCAAGTACAGTAGGCACTGAAGACTTTGCCACTTTTCTTTTGAAAGGGCAACCCATGCAGTATGTGGAATATTCTTGATGGCCTGGGATGATGAACAGTTTGCCTTTACATAACAAACAGGGCTTTGTGATTCAACTTCATGGTACAGTATCTCATGCAACCATTTTCTTGAAAAATATGTATATGCCTTGCCTTCTTTGTAGTCAGACAAGAGTCTGTCATGCAAAGTTGAAGCTCTTTTCTTGTCTCTATCGCTAGGTTGAATCACACATGGTGCATCTCGCAAAAGCAATTCGGCTATCTCGTAGTAGCTGACTGGGGCCAACAATGTACCTCTTCTTTTTCCCTTTTCCAATGGTCATTTTACTCTGAGAGTGGGTCTGGAAGTGTTTTCCCACAAATTTTTAAGACTTCTCGATATTGTTCTGATCTCTTCCTATCCTCTTCAACTTCATTTGGTTAAGGCTGCCCACCCAATTGGGAAGCTCCATACACTAAAGCAATTAGTTTAGTCTTATTTCCAGTTTGTTTTAGGCCACGAATCCTCAAGTAATCTTTTAGGAATGCCACCGTCCATGTAGATATTTCTTCTAAAGACAATTCAATTTCCTCCATTCTTAACATTAAAGTTACAAACCTAGGCTAGTCCTAAGTATGTGACTGTCCACAAAAGCAAGGCCAATTCTGCCCCTTTCTGACAAAAAGAAGTAATCCACATTTTTTCAAAATTGATTTTATATCATATTCTTTTTTCTCTTACTGAAACTTAAATTTTCTGATATTAAATATTCTAACATGTAGTCTACTTTCTGAGATAATCAGCCAAGAAAAGAAGTAACCCACATGGAAAACTACATTCTTTTCAGACAAAAAGAAGCAATGGCTTGTACTTCTTTCTGTCAGAAAGTACAACTATTATTTTCACTACACTGTTTCTGACAAAGAGAAGCAAAGGCTTTTACTTCTTTCTGTCAGAAAATACAAGTATTATTTTTACCGAACTGTTTCCGACAAAAAGAAGCAGTGGCTTGTACTTCTTTCTGTCAGAAATTCTAAGGAATATTTTAATTGTTTTTTTCCTACAAAAAGAAGTAATCCACATTGAAAATCTTGGTAATCAACTTTTACAATATCTCCTTTATAAAACAAAGCAAAACAAAACATTTTCTCTTGAAAAAATATGACAGAATATTGAAATTAAACATTAAAGACCATACTTCTTTCTGTCAGAAAAGTGTACGTGTTCACATGGATATTGTTTTCTCACAAAAGGAAGTAGACCACATTATCCTGCTTTTGCAATGAATTTTGGGAAAAAAATATTTTCCAATGTTTAAGTTATAAGTTGTTCATTTACTTATAGCAGGTGTCCTTGTGCCATGTAGAAGCATTTCTGTTGGCTTTAAGGAAACGCGTTTTGGTAAATAACTCAAAATATTGAAAATGTGGGTCACTTCTTTTTGTCAGAAAGGGGCAGAATTACGCACACAAACAGTGTGGAATAGATTTCGCGGAACTGTGCCTACAGTGCATGTAGCCAAGCTGCGTGGACGGTATTTCAAAAATTAAGGATAACAGTTTGTTTTGAATGTTTCACAGACAAAAAATCAGAAGTTGTAATGCTGTTGGTGCAACTTACAACCATTTCTCACTTAGGAGAAGACTAACATTAAAAAAATGTGAAGAAATCAAAGTGTAGCTACCAGCGAACATCGCTGTGTTGCTTCGCAAAGTACCCATGATGCATCGCGCCTTGATATTGCGAAAGGGCTTATTCTTAAGCCATTTATGCTACCTTACGAAGTAAAACTTATCATTAAATTTGCACACTTTTAAGAGTCAAAATAAAAGAACATTGATCGGTATAGGATTTGTCGTTTGTGGCCACAAACAGTTATTTAATCATAAAGATTATCTAAGCGGAGCTCCACCATTGGTTGACGCGGAGCGTAGAGAAAATTTCGAAAAACCTGACCCCTCAGATGGTCAAAAAGAGCGTATTCATGCTTGTAAAGAGAATCTAAACATCAAGTCTTTAAATTATCGATGCCACCAGTGGAATACAGAGTCTACCTTTTTAAGTAAAAATTGGAATTTGACAGAATTTGCCTATTTGTAGGAATTAAAATATGGAATCACTGAAAGATCTTGCAGAGACAATCCTTCTCCCATTTGAAAATTTTTGAAAAACTGGGTGTCCTTATATGCAATCTGGTGCCACAAATGCTATCTTTTGAAGAAAAATCTGTGTTACTAAAGTTTGACTACGTATTTTTAAGAACAAAGAAAAAATGGCATTTGTGAAGGGGCATGGCCCAATGGTTCCCTCCTTCGTACGTCACTAAAAGGAGGCCTAATAGTGGCTCGATCACACAAGATATCCTGTTTGAACAGCAGTTTGTAAAGTGTAGAATGCTAAAAGGTACTCATGACCCCGTTAATTTTTACACCCCAAGTGAACAGAAAGCTATTTTCCCGAACTAGCCTGTAAGCCTCCAAGGATTAGGCTAAGTAACAAAATCTAAGTATGCCAATGGATCCCGTTCATTCTGATTTCTAGACTAACTTTAAGTTTATCGTTGGCCATGGATTGTTTCAGCCCCTTCCATCGTTATGTACACAGAGTAAAATCGGCACAGGTACAGCTAGCTTGTAGAACAATGTAATAACCTCGGAGGTCTACGTTAGTGACTCGTTAGTTTTCACATCCTTTTACTGAATTTCCAAAGTGCTAGCAACTCCCTGGCACAACGCAGAGCTTGTGTACAAGTGGATAAGTTCGCGTTTACAGCCTTATAGTGTTAGTTGTACTGTATCAGTTGTTAAATTCCTGAATAACAGCTTCCTGTGCACTAAAATGCACTGATCATAAGCAAAACTCCCGCGCGTATACAAGAGAACATTCAATCTGCTTCGCGGCGAGGACATTTCTGTGAAACATGAGCTGTGGTTCATGCTACACTGGAGAAATCTGGATTAATTTGTTGCATGAAAATTCGAATTATGTATGAGAAATGTCTCACAATTTCTTATTCCCACCAAAATTTTGAGAAATTTTTGTAAGAATGAGAAAATTCAAATTTCCCCAACTTAATCCAACTTCATCAAATTTCCCCAATTTTTTTCCAGGGGGACAACTTGTCCCCCCCCCCCAGCGGCTATGCCACTGCTGTGATATCGCTGACTCTCCTTAGTACATCACGCAACGAATGATGCTGATAAAGAACTGATGTTATAGTCGCCCTCCCCCAACCTCTGCTCTAGGCTTTCCGGCGAATTTTTGTTATCTTCTCCCTCCCTCTGGAAACACCCAAATTGTTAACTTTTCTGTGCTATAATCCCTTAAAATTCCCTGATTAAAAAGCGGCATAAGAACCTTTTTGTAGTTGCACGCGTTGTACAGATGTAAATTAAATATGGGAGATAATTGTTCTCCCCAGTGGTGACCTAAAGAAGAAGTTTAAGCAAAGCAATCATTTTCACATGTGAAAGAAGGACTAAATTTACTCAGTGTGTTCAAATTTTCATTCAAATCGGACCTGTATTTCTGAAGATATTAGCAAATGAAATTACTAGGTTTGTGTTCCAAAGTGATATTGATGACAGCAGAGATTATATCACTTCCTCACATTGACAAGGAATGCTTTGTTTCCCTTTGTTCTTTTCAGACTGTTGTGTTAATCTTGACGTTAATAGGAAAAGAACCTCCCATGAGGATCGCAAAGTTTGAAAAGCCACTAATTACGCAATCCCATTTTGATAATGTGGGACTGTTGAGGAGAAAATAGGACGTGGTTAAAAGAAAAACAAGACTGTCCATTATTGTGGGGATATGATGTCATATGTGCGTGCTTCAAGTCAACTGTTTGAAGGAAATGTGACATCTTCACTTGCTCATATCTCGATAACCACACATCAGATTTCAATGCAAATTTCACCAAAATGCTAAGAATAAGTACCCCTCTAATATATCAAAACTTGATATGACCTTAAACCCTTCTTTTAAAGCTTTGGTAGAATTGTATATTTAGATTTAAGAGAACAGCTCCTGCCAGAATAGTTGTTTTAGTGACCGTCGTCTTAACTGTCCAAACGTATATTAGAGCGGAGTATAGCGAAGTATTTTACCAAAATACCTGCCACAATAGCAGAAAATCAAGTTAATCAGGCTTACGTTGCAAATTTTGTACTTTAAGATCTCATGTTTAACAAAAGAACACTCATCGTTACACTCTCCTGCCCCCTAAACACCCAGACCACTAGTAAATTCCACACCCGTCGGTGAAATGAATAAAGGAAAAGGGGAGAGAAACAAAGGAAAGGATAGCTCGAGAAAAAAATCATAATCTGCTCGTTAGAAGGAGTGGGGGGACCCGTTATACATCAGTAAATACCTTTCTGTCCAGTGGCGTAGCCACGGGGAGGGTTGAGGGGTTAGAACCCCCCGTGACCCAACCTTGCAGTGCAAAAAACACCTAAAATAGCGGGTTTTTTGTCTATCCTTACACTGTACCCTCATATCGGGCCCACCCCTCCCCTCCATGACACAATCCTGGCTACGCGCCTGTTTCTGCACACGCAATATGCTTGTCAGAAATTGCAGTGCAATACCGTGTTACTTTGAGTCGACAAAGATTTGCCCTTAATCGGCAAAATGAAGGAACCGATATGAAATGAAGGAGAGAGTATAAAGGAGAGTAACAAGCAAGGAAATCAGATTTAAGTGGCAGTCAACTAAGTCCTTAGAGGGTAACTTTGGGGTCTCCTTTTCACCAAAAGAGGTATACAGCTCTCCGAACATCCCATTTGAGGTCAGTTCAAATCATTGAATCCTCAGTAAGAGCACGGAGGTTAGAACAGCTGTTGTAACTACCTGGTATAGAGCATCCTTTAGCAGTGGCGTAGCTACTGGGGGGGGGGGGAGGGCAGGGGGGAGGGCAAGCCCTCCCCTTGAAAATAATTTGGGGATATTTGATGAAACTGGGGAAATTTGACAATTTTCTTATTCTAACAAAAATTTCTCAAAATTTTGGTTAGAATAAGAAATTGTGAGACATTTCTCATACATAATTCGTATTTTCATGCAACAAATTAACCAAGATTTCATCAGTGTCGCATGAACCGGCCCTACTCGCGTTCCACAGAAATGTTCTCGCCGCGTAGCAGATTGAATGTTTTCTTGTATACGGGCGGATGTTATGATCGCTGCATTTAACAACAGCTGATACAGCCAGGTATAACTAACACTGAAAGGCCGTAAACCCGAACTTATCCCCTTGTACTCAGTCTCTGCTTGGTACACTTCGGAAAATTCAGTAAAAGGATGTGAAAACTGACAAGTCACTAACGTAGACCCCCTGAGGTTATTATATTGTCCTACAAGCTAGTAGTAGCCATACCAACTTTACTCTGTGTACATAACGATGGATGGGGCTGAAACAATCCATGGCCAACGGTAAACTTAAAGTTAGTCTAGAAATGAGAATGAACGGGATCCATTGGCATACTTAGATTTTGTTACTTAGCCAAACCCTAGGAGGCATACAGGCTAATTCGGGAAAATAGCTTTCTGCCCACTTGAACGAGTCCATGAGTACCTGGTAGCCTTCTGCACTTAACAGACTGCTGTTCTAACAAGATATCCTGTGTGATCGAGCCACTACTATGCCTCCTTTAAGTGGCGTACGAAGGGGGGGGGAACCATTGGGCCATGCCCCCTCACAGATGCCATTTTTTTATTTGTCCTTAAAAATACGTAGTCAAACTTTAGTAACGCAGATGTTACTTCAAAAGATAGCATATGTGGCACCAGATTGCATGTAAGGGCACCCAATTTTTCAAAATTTTGAAAGAGGAGGGATTGTCTCTGCAAGGGCCTTCAGTGCGGCCAATTTTTTTTAATTCCTACAAATAGGCAAATTCTGTCAAATTCCAATTTTTGCTTAAAAAGGTAGACTGTATCCCACTGATGGCATCGATAAAAATAAAGACTTCATGTTTAGATTCTCTTTACGAGCATGAACACGCCTTTTTTTGACCATCTGAGGGGTCTGATTTTTCGACATTTTCTTTACGCTCCGCGCCAACCAAAGGTGGCGCTTCGCTCATTTTGGGGCAAAATTACATTTTTGGGGTCAAATTAGCTCTGAACTCTCTGATCACTTTGCAGTTTGCAAACATATTTTGAAGGGAGCATTTTATTGCAAGCGACAAAAGAAGATAGCGACTGGTTAGATTTTTCGTAAAAGTCTGGAAAATGCTATTTGCGGCCATCTGAGCGGTCTGATTTTTCGAAATTTTCTCTACGCTCCACGCCAACCAATGGTGGCGATCCGCTTAGTTAATCTTTATGACAAAGTAACGTTTTGTGGCTAAGAAAAATCACAATCCAATTGCTCTATGATATACTTTAAGATTAAAATGCAGGAAATATTACAAAATGACATGGTAATGTTTTACTTGTAAACTTGCACATTTCATTGGAAATACTTACACATTGACCGGGAAAAAAATTTGGGGAAATTTATACCTTTGCCCCCTCTGGAAAAAAAAAAACCTAGCTACGCCACTGTCCTTTAGTCAGTTAAAGCAACCCGACCACAACTTGTCGAGACCCTGTTGTTTTTGGTGTTAATATAATAGAAGATAAATATCACTAAAAGATATGTTTCAGAATGCACTTTAATACGATGAACGTTTTGGATCAGGGAGGGTGAAGGACAGGGGGAGGGATTGTCTAAAACTTCTATTTTAAAGGGAAATATTGCGTTTGTTTTACAAGGAAATGTCATCCTTTACAACCAGTATTTAATGGCAAAGAGTGATTAATAATTATAGATAAGGCAGTATGGTAACCTTCTTTTCAAGAAATAAGTTTCCCTCAGATAGAAATTCAGTTGTTCAAGATTATTTGTTCACCCAAACTTTCAATACTTCAAAAGATGCAACTTCCATAACCCATCTTGTGCATAATATTTTGAGGAGATGAAACTATTGCAGGGGCTTATTGTTGAGACGGAATGATTTGACAATGACTACAGCTACTTACTTTTAATGCTGTGTCGGGGCATTTTAAACGCAATATTTCTCTTTAATATATGAACTGGCTTTAGGCTTCTGAAGGCTGATGTGGGTTAGAATAACTGACGTGGTTTCTACTAAGTGATGGATCTGATTTGATATTTCCTTTCACAAATTGTTTCTTAACTGTAGAAATTGTTGTATACTCCTGCGCTAATGTACGCTCCATCGTAGTTTTACCTTAAAACAACATTTATTGTATGTCACTTATTATTTTATCTCTAACTTCAACTCAGTTTGTTAGTGACTCGAAGTTTTCAGAACTCGCTCTGCTGGCCTCATTCATTGAAGGGGGTTAACATGACACAGCCAGAATATCACCTAATAATGGCAGTTACTTATATGTCGTCAGTTCCGAAAACTTTAATTGCCACATCTGGCACCATTTTGTCACCTTAAAGGCCCTCTCTCACCCCAAACAGTACCAATTCTCCTAACCTTCTTACTTTAGCCCCTCCCACAATTGTCTGAAATTCATCCTCATCCAGATACAATCTCAGTTTATTGCTTCAAGGTGAGTATAGAAAAACTCAATTTTTATTATTAAAACACTCTCACTACCGTTCATGCTGTGTAATATAAGCTTTGATATTCTGCATTGTTTAAATTAGCTGTCAATCAAAAAGCTGACCCAATTGAGAATTTCGGTACTCCCGTACCAAAATTGTAGTTTGGGGTGAGAGGTTTGGCCCTTTAACCAAACGAAAATTCTCAAGGGAGGAGTTTCATGCAACCACTCACTTCCTATATTCATGGACATAGCGTACTGCACTAATGTCCTATGCTTAGATCGTCACTACCCTACGTGTGATTATTGGCTACGCAAGATGGCTTTTGTGTATAAAAGTTTGAACTTGCTAAAGTAGTTCAGAACGACAGATTGTGCAAAAACTTCATTTTTTCGAAATAATGCGAGGAATGGTCAAAATCACCAAACAGATTGAAGGAATATAATGTTTTCCCATGCAATTCTATATTTTGTTTGAAATGTCACCGAGTCGTCATCAAATCAAACAAAGTTTCACGGCGGCCATCTTGGTATACGGCGTTTTTCGGTTAACGTGGTGGCGAACGTTTAGGTCAGTTATTCTAAATCTGGGACCCGCGGGGCTCCGGGGATCCGAGAAGCTTGTGTCGGGGTCCGCGAAGGGCAAAGGAGCTCATGGAAAAATAGGGGTTCGCAGAAAAATTAGGGGTCCGCAAAAGCTGAAGTTCTTGGGAAAGTTTAGGAAAAAATTGTAGGCGTAATATAAAGGAGAAAAATACACCAATCAATACTCCTAAACTAGTAAGCGTTCTTCACTATTTTTCCTTTAGCAGCATATAAAAAGACCCCTCATGAGAATATTCAACTCCTTGAACGGTACAGGTTTATACTGTGACCTTAAATTCCGTATTCAGCAGTGGAATGACGATTTTTTTTGGCTAAACGCGTCGCACTGGGCATCAACCTTCAAGAGATTCAGAAGAATTGATTTGAATTTCCGCGTGTAATGTGACAAGACTCGACATCCGTAGCTTAATTAGTTATCAAATCAATTTTGAATCATTAAAATTGGTCCAGATTTGAACCTAAAATTTAAAAATACGGGAGAAGAGTTGAAAATTTCCAGACCAATCTGTCACATTATTGATGTTTGGGACAAAAAATATTAAATAGGTACTTAAGGTACTTATTATTTCTTCATGTTCCGAAAGTAACGAAATGCAACTACAAACGGGCATTATTTCCTCTTATTTTCAGCAATGAGATACACCCGTAGACTTTGTGGCGCTGTGTGCACTAGGTAGAAATTCCAAGGTCAATTTGCGGTTTGCGATTTTCTTTCGTTAAAAAATCGGCCAAGTCAAGGTGTTGTCGGCCAAGTCACGACGCCCCGTTTCAAAAGGCAGAATTCTCTAATGTTTGATTCACCGCTAGCAGGTTATTACAATAGAGCATACCTGGGAGCTGTTATTTGGACAGCTCCCTGAGCAAACGATTAAACAAGTTTTGCTGCTACGCATCAATCACATTCGATTCTTCTTCGCTGTTTAAAGGGCAAGAGCAGTCACCCTTACTTGAAGAACTGTAGTAGACTTTCCTGTCACATGACTGGCTCTTGACAGTCATGTGATATTTTTTTTCTCCTCAAATGTGAAATTAACTTGTAGTAACTAATTGAATATGCAACATTAGGGTTGATGCGCACTGTTTAACAAGGTATTTCTTGACTGGTTGTTGCCATTGTATTGCAGCGATTGTATTCTTTGTTCGGGTTAGGAATTTGGTTAGAGATTAGGGTTATCGTTAGCCCGTTGGGAAATTTCTTGTTAAACAGTGCGCATTGCCCCCAACATTAAAGTCTTGAAATGTCATGAAAAATACTTGTAAGAGAAATAAGAAGAAAGTTGTGAGATTTTGCTTTTTTTCAAAATAAGTGTTGTGCGACTGCTCTTGCCCTTTAAGGAATTGGGTCAGTGAGGCCCTTATGGCCTACGTGTACATTCCTTTTGGTATAGCGGCTTATAGCGGTTAGCGTTTTCTGACAATCAGTGCCATGTGTAGCTTTTTATATAGACATATAAAGCATGAATCTACACTTTTCCTTATAATACCAAAGCGATTTAGTTAGTTATTTAGTTTGTTAGTTAGTTAGATAGTTAGTTAGTTAGTTAGTTCGTTAGATAGTTAGTTAGTTAGTAAGTTAGTTAGTAAGTTAGTTATTTAGTTAGTTATTTAGTTTGTTAGTTAGATAGTTAGTTAGTTAGTTAGTTAGTTAGTTCGTTAGATAGTTTGTTAGTCAGTCAGTCAGTCAGTCAGTCAGTCAGTCAGTCAGTCAGTCAGTCAGTCAGTCAGTCAGTCAGTCAGTCAGTCAGTCAGTCAGTCAGTCAGTCAGTCAGTCAGTCAGTCAGTCAGTCAGTCAGTCAGTCAGTCAGTCAGTCAGTCAGTCAGTCAGTCAGTCAGTCAGTCAGTGAGTCAGTCAGTGAGTCAGTCAGTCAGTCAGTTAGTTAGTTAGTTTGTAAGTTAGTAAGTTAAGAGGAGTTTTGCGGCCAGTTTCCATCCTATTGGTTCAAGTCGAGCCTACCAAGCGAGATTCACAAGGGGAAGCAAAGCTACGGTGCTACCAGAAGGAGTGTGTGAAATATGGGTTTATTAGCGCCGCATTAGACGAAATTGACCATGGACCAAATAGAGTTTCAGCACCGAAAAATCGCGAAATCAAAGTGAAACAATGTTTACACATTTTAGCATCAAATTTCTTTTGTTTCGTTCGGTACTTCATTTAAATTACATGTCAGACAAGGACACACAGATCCTTTTTTGCACCACACAATAACTTTATGATATCAAATTTAATGCACATATGTATATGACACATATCATGATGAGGAGAGTATATTTACCAATAGAAATTAAGTCTGACAGTGGTAATATGATTTTGAAACAGTCTATTTTCAATTCAATTGTTATATCTTATAATTTGAAAGAGACCATCCCATTCTTATAATGCGTTAGTCAATCAAGTGATCATCTTTGTCCCAACAGGGATCCCTCAAAGATGTGGAACACACTAAGGGGAGCGGGATGAAAAAAAATGAGGACCTTTTGTTTAGGTCACCTGATCCTCTATCCATGTACACGAAAT
Source organism: Holothuria scabra (assembly GCA_037179385.1). Taxonomy (NCBI): domain Eukaryota; kingdom Metazoa; phylum Echinodermata; class Holothuroidea; order Aspidochirotida; family Holothuriidae; genus Holothuria; species Holothuria scabra. The sequence continues at coordinate 51,843,669 of CM074183.1, read as the reverse complement.
ATGTGGTCTCAACTTAAAACAAATATGTATCATATACTTCCGTCACACCCAACACTTAAATAAGATCAGTTTATCAGCAAAGTATAGTTACTATAAAACTTTGCTTAAGTATGGCATCATTATCACTTTTTAACTTTTTTTCAGAAACTCCACATCCAAGACAGCACACTGCACTGTGGAGGTGGTGTTAAAAGATAGTCCCACCCCTAGCGTAAAGCTTGGTATAGATTTCCATATGGATACTAAACGTGGATCTCTGGCTTATTTTGCGGAGGGTGGGTGGGATTATATACGTCATCTGTTGAACAACCCTTAATTGGTGCTGCTGGACAGGGAAATCCTATGTCGATCAACCTGTAAAATACTAAATTTTCATTTTTATCGGTGAAGCGTAATATTTACGATTCATAATCCATACTGTCCACTCCAGCTTCCCCTATCTTATTCCGGGACTTGAAAACAAAGGTCAATCGCTCGTTCAAGGAAAAGTTTCGTATAGAATGACATAAGAATCTGTATTTCTTAACTGTATGACAAAGCAAAATTCTTCGATCACTGACAATTAGTAAAGGTAATTACGAGTTTGACGAACCGAGTGATAATACCGTACTGCTATAAAACCATTTATTTACAACCTCAGCAACCATCCGATGGGCCCATTTAGAGCCCTTGAAATTAGTAAGATGCTTCACTGAAATGCTTATGATCTTAACAATTGTTCAGATTTTTTTAGCGCCAAGGCGTATATTGGAATTTGGGTGGTTTCCTCGGCATCTTGAACAATCATTTCGAAAAGTTGCGTTCACCAACCTAGCCTAGTCGTCACAGTGTGGCACAAGAAAACAAACATGAGCGGGAGCTACAAGAAGTTATATAGTTTAAAGACAAGGTTACACCATAAGGTACAATACAGTAAGGTAGATATCTAACCAGAGCTTTTTATGTTCAGGAGAGTTCTGCAAACCTCGAGGCTGAGAGGCTGAGGGTCGAGACCTTCTGCTGTCCAACATCAAAAAGTATCTGCGACGGGGCTTCGGGAACACACGCACTACGTCACGCAGCACCAGTGTTGTAACCGTGTTTCCGTTTTCTTCCAATACCGTTCTTTCCGAAGTAAATTTAGACCGGTTGACGGTACGATAACTACGACATACATAACGCACTATATCTAATACAGCCCACGTAAGGAATCCAAACAACAGTGGCGTAGCCACGGGGGGGGGGGGGGGGGGGGGTCCTGGGGGGCCAAGCCCCCCCCCAGATTTTCTTCAGGCCCCCCATATTTGTTTTTGCCTCCTGATAAAGTGATTGAGAAAAAATAAATTGTTTGAACGGAAATTCACTTTGAAGTATTTCTTTCAAAAAGAGTAAATAAGTAAAATGTGTAACAATTAAGAAAACATGCATGAATGTGTGCAAAACACATTTTGTGTGCACGTATGAAACCAAGACATAACTTCAAAATGATTACTTTCACTTAATTAGATACCGTATATAATCTGCACTGTTGTTCAATGAAATTCACCCTCATCCAGAGACAAGCTCAGTTGATTGCTTCGAGTCGAGTATAGAATAGCTCAATGTTTATAAACAAAACACTCTCAGTACAGTTCATGCTGTGTAATAAAAGCTTTGGTACTCTGCATTGTTTGAATTAGCTGTCAATCAAGGAGCTGAGCCAATGGAGAATTTCAGTACACCCCTACCAAAATTTTGGTTTGGGGTGAGAGGATTGGCCCTTTAAGGGTCAGGTACTGTCTTCGAATAATTCTTGCCATCCATCCCTCCCATTTATGTCGTGCCTCACTCCGTCCCATGACAAGTGCCACTGTAGAACGATTTTTTCGACAAGTCCTCTTTTTACTAGTTGGCACTGGCGTCCGGGCGGATTTGTAAAATGTCCACAAGGTCCGGATTTCATGTGTTTCCCGCATGATCCATACTTCTGCTTTGCGGTTTTAATATTTTGAGAGATTTACTCGTAGTATTTTAATTTTGACTAGGTAATGTACCGATGACTGAACAAATACTGCACCATTTTGCATCTAAACACCACTGAAAACCGGAAAACATTGTTTCTTTGGTAGTATGTATGTCACTTGTAAAATCTCTACAAAGACTAAAAATGGGTATTTTGAAAATTTTCATGCTCCCCGAATAGGAAAATCCTAAAACGTAGGCCTATAATCAGCTCAAAGTTTTGCCAAACATAGCACCATTTTGCATCTAGAAAATCTAACGCAAACGAAGTTTCTCAGAGAGGGACACAATTAACATTGGTTTTCCTTTTGAAGCTGAAATCTATTCAAATATTGCCACATTTGCGATCTACGTTCTCCCGACTAAAGTTCCCAATTTTTTCCAAGAGAAAGGGAGATACCGGTTACCTTTTGTCTCATCCCCCAGGCTATGGTACAGATAAGAAACGCCCAGATATTGGGTCACTAAAAAGTGTATATATAGGCCTATTATCATTTTTCATAGATTGATTTTTTATTCACACTATTTGAGAAGTGGCAGACATGAGATTCGTATTTCAAGGCTGGGTACATCCAGCTTAAAACACGTGGGAAGTGCCGTTTCCAGCCACCTGGAGGGTTTGTAAAACCCAAAATTTTGTTGTACGCTCCTCGCCAACTGATGGTGGCGCTCCGTTTAGATAGTCTTGCCGCGCCTGACCCTCGAAGGTACCAGGCCCCCCACTTGTTACCTAGGCCCCCCCAAAAATTCCATCCTGGCTACGCCACTGCCAAACAACCTGGAGATAGTGGTCGGATTTGTCTTCCCTCTCTGGGTATTACTTTCTTGATTTTGTAGTAGGCCTATACCATGGATAGTTGCGTCCAGCCTTAAAACATGCAAGTAATCCTCCTTCACGGAATTTAAATGATTTTAAACCATGCATGGTGAACAATCAAATTTGTTTTAAGCATATATTTCTTAGGATGTATGTTAAGCATCTAAACATGTTTTCAAACCAGGGTACAAAAAGTGTTTGACATCTGTTATTGAGTGTAATCTGACCATTGCTTGGCCCTCTGGATACGACGATACAACGTCATTAATGGGCAACGCTCTTGGGAAATTTGGACGGAAAATACATCCTATGAGAAAACTGCGCATTTTCCTATGTAGTCAAGTATATATATCTAAGTTGTATCTGGTTTGGTTTTGGGGAGTTTTAATTCTCAACACCTAATCTTCTGGATTGATCTAGCGCTCTTCACTGATTTTTCCCAGTCTTTGGTCACTATAGTAGCTTTAGGAACTGGCAGGAGTTTCATTATTTTCTGGTTGCATATGCAGGCTAAAAAGCATCTACGAGACTATGAGATCATGGAAGCCTGGTTAAAATAGTTAATAGTTACATGCTCTTCCAAACTTGATGTATTTTTAACTGTTATTAAATGAATGACGGTCATCGAAAATGAGTTCAGCTGGACCAGGGAATGTCTGTTTGTTGGACTTAGTTGGATTTGGAAACTCGTTAAATTCCAACAACATGCAAGTAATCCTCCTTCACGGAATTTAAATGATTTTAAACCATGCATGGTGAACAATCAAATTTGTTTTAAGCATATATTTCTTAGGATGTATGTTAAGCATCTAAACATGTTTTCAAACCAGGGTACAAAAAGTGTTTGACATCTGTTATTGAGTGTAATCTGACCATTGCTTGGCCCTCTGGATACGACGATACAACGTCATTAATGGGCAACGCTCTTGGGAAATTTGGACGGAAAATACATCCTATGAGAAAACTGCGCATTTTCCTATGTAGTCAAGTATATATATCTAAGTTGTATCTGGTTTGGTTTTGGGGAGTTTTAATTCTCAACACCTAATCTTCTGGATTGATCTAGCGCTCTTCACTGATTTTTCCCAGTCTTTGGTCACTATAGTAGCTTTAGGAACTGGCAGGGGTTTCATTATTTTCTGGTTGCATATGCAGGCTAAAAAGCATCTACGAGACTATGAGATCATGGAAGCCTGGTTAAAATAGTTAATAGTTACATGCTCTTCCAAACTTGATGTATTTTTAACTGTTATTAAATGAATGACGGTCATCGAAAATGAGTTCAGCTGGACCAGGGAATGTCTGTTTGTTGGACTTAGTTGGATTTGGAAACTCGTTAAATTCCAACAACATTGCGATTATCGAGGAATCGATAATAGAGGGGATAGAATCGACGAAATAGATGGCAGTATTACAGTTTTGGAGAGCATAAAAGTTCTTAGGAGCGGAATCGGTACTTGGATTGTGGATTACATGCAGAGGGACGGTAAGAGCACTCGGGTGCTCTCCTTCAATTTAATACGACCATTATGTGAAAATTTACAGTACATCACGACGGTCCCCAATCATCCAGTTGTTTTAACAGGGAAGCACTCATTGGACGCACGTAACTCTCCAAAGATGCAACTTGGCGGAATTCAACGTTACCTCATCGCGGAAGTAGGCAATCACCAGGCCTATTCTACTGTTCTATATCCTGAGAGCTGGTGGTCACGGTGTCAGTGTTTTGTCTCAGTTCCATGTAGGCATTTTAAAAGGGAAAATGGTCAAAATTTACATTAGTAAACCAGTTTATGTACATAAATAGATATATGAGTAACACCCATTTCTCACTATGGCTGCTAGATGAATCATTTTGTTATCTTACTTTGTTGGTATTTGAGCTGCCAGCGTTTACTGTTACCGTAAATAAGCTTAGTCTCGATAACATGCATTGCACAATCATGGAAATTTTAGTGAATTGCCAATTCACTAAAATTTCCATGATTGGAAATGTTTACCTCTAAATCGCGCACAGCAGGATTTTTCGCGGAATCGGTCTGTGAGCTCGCGCGCGAAAATGGTATTACGTAATCTAATTGAAAGGTTTTTTAGGTTTTTTCAATCTGATGTCAAAATGACGAGGGTTTTCTTTGGCCAATCAAACTGAATCTTAAAAACGTTTTAGAGAAAGATATGTAAATTTTTATATCACTTGAAATTATTTGACCAATGACATTAGGAAAGAATTATGACAAGTTTTGTTTGCTACTATCGACCGAAAACACCCTAAAATTTGCTTTTCAAATAGGAAAATCATAAAACCACTTCTTTTTTAACTGGAAATTGACGAGCTCTTTTCTCAAGACCTGGAAATTAGACTTAGAACAGTTTAAGGGGAACTGGTTAAATAAATCAAAAGTGAGCGAAATGTGTTATTTGTTACATGTTCGGGCAGGAGGAGCTCAGTTTGTCGGAAAAGGCACCATATTTTCATAGTGATTCACACAGTTAAGCGTGTACACTGAGCACATATGTACAGAACATTCCCATATGCGTTTAACTAAACAATTGTCATCATTTTCACCAGCTGATGTTTAAAAACATCAGTTTCACAAGAACATTCGATTCATTAAACAAGGATGATGTAACGTGTTAAGCATGGCACCTTGGAGGTAGTGCTTCCTTGTTTTAAAGGGCGAATGTAGTCACCCCCTATTTGAAAAAAGATAGTAGTCTATAATAGTTTGTGAATGGCTCTTGACAATCATGTGGCAATGTGTTTCTCACTAAATTGTAAAATTTACAAGCAGTAATATCTTGGTTAACCTTGAATGTTGACGGTTTAATCCTTAAAATATCCCGAGAGCTTCTTGGAAGAAAAATGACAGAAAAATAGCAAAATTTAGTAGTTGTTTCAAAATAATTTTGGGGCTACTGCTCTTGACCTTTAAGAATAGACCTATAAACATCTTTATGCATCATTGCGGAGTTTTTGAAGTTCCTGGATATTCCATTACTTTGCTTCATTATTGCCACTCTATAAAGTCAAATGAGTAAATTCGCTACAAAATGAGTGTCCAGAATGATCATTCCAAAGTAAGAGTGATTGTCACCAGAAAATGAGTGTAGTTTACTCCAAGTAGAGTGACATTTCACACACATGGAATGAACTGAAGTATAGCTCTATTTGCAGTGAATTTTTTCACTCCATTCTTCGTGAATTTCACTCGTACTTAGGAGCGATCATTCTCATTCTGCACACTCTTTTGGAGTGAATTTCACTGCTTTTATTTTAGTGTGATATTGGCCAACACATACACATCGGGTGGCAAACTGATTGAAGCAAACTGTTATTCTTTTCTGATCTATCAAATGTTCAAGTCGGTTCTCATCTGTTGGTTCCTCTTTACATAACCAGTTAAACAAGAAAAGTGCAAAAGCCCCTGGAGAGAACAAACTATTTTTATCAGGGTAAATGGGTCTGCATCCCCTTCCGAATATTTCACATATCCCCAATATGTGTTTATTTGTGTCGACCAAGTATTCATACAACCACATATACTATGCATTTTAAAGCAGGATTCAGGACAGTCTTAAGTATTACCAGATTTTAATAATTATTCGGCCGGGATCGTCTTTAAATTATTGCTTATTTTTTATTTGATGTATTTTTTAGTTATTGGCGGGAGTGAAGCCCATCGAATTTGAAGGTTCTGAGATTCTGTTCCTTGTTCGCAATCCTTCTCCATCGTAATTTCAACAAATATTGTCATCATGCACTACTTACACGCACGACCAGAACACAAGGTATTACAGATACCTCCGCTTAAACATGACCACGTCGTAATAAGCCAGTTCGGTAATTCCTTTTGGTGGCCCTGCAAATGCGCACATCCTCCAAATCGTCGGGACAAACAAAGCAGTCCCGCACCTACAGCACGTATTCCAAAATTTGAGATAACATGGAAATCATTCTTTTTTATCCATCCAGCATAAGAAGGAATCTCAAGTGTAGTTTTGTGCAGGTGATTCTGCCTAAATTGTCTTTTTGGTGCAAAAATTTCCATTTTAATCTGCAGTAAAGTTGAACTGAGACCGCTATTTTCGTTCGACTTGGTTATACACATAGTGTTGTATGCATGTACTGACGAAAACAAGGGCACGCTGTACGCTACGTACTAAGCTCGGTTTGTATATCCCTCGCTGTGCCCCAGAATTCCATGCGGCAACGAATAACCGAACTCCGTTATTCAAAGTTCTTGACAAAAAGTTAGCATGTAAGAGCGTCCTCTACATGGAATACGCTTCCACCATTTCCTGCTTTAAAAAGCAAGTGGGTCAAGCATTACATACAAAATTATTGATCAAGAACTTTTTCATGCATACCGACATTACTTGTATTCACTGTACATCGCCTAGATTAATGTTAACTTTTTCTCCGGTTTGGATGGCTTTAAGGGAATGCTCTTTTCATTGGTTTTTCAAGGATTTTTTACTATTTACATTGCTATTTTTATAAAATTTCCTTTAAAAAATCAATACTTTCTCCAATATAAGCTCAAAACAAAATAAAAAAAAAATCGTCGGAGAGCCTCATTACGTAGGCATTGAGTAACATTATGTATCAACAACGATCTTTGGTCGCCACCCAACCTCAGATTTGCCGATAGAAAATGCACAGTAATCCCCCAACTGTTCAAATTCCCTTGCCAGAAACCCAGCAAAACTGCTCTGAAATACAAGCTCCATCTTTTCAAATATTTGAAAAGGGTGACAATTTTAGCGCGCTCCACGCGCTTCACATTACGCCCCAAGTAGCGTGGTAATCACACTTAAAAATATGGTAAAATTTGGATGCGTGCCTACGTACCACCCCCATTTCCTACTTCCTAATTTTGAATAGGCACCAGACTAAACAATAGCCAGAAAAAATGGTCGAGCTTCGCTCAGTGTACATTTGATGTCCCACCCACATGCAGACTCCCACTGCAAATTCCTGGATCCGCCACTGATTGTCTACAAGGTCTAAATGAAATCAACACTGAGCCGTAAAACGTTTCCCGGATAATTGAAGGCATATTCCCGGACACAAAATTTATTAACTTCAAGATTTGCAGAAAAGTTTTCTTTTTTAGTAGGCATTTATAAAGAAATGTAACTTTTTCTTTTGATTTGGTGCATCATGTAAATCCGTGATGTCATCGCGGCTCATTAATTTGACATTACATCCAATTTATTTATAGTTTTTATGCCGCTGCAGGAAATATTAACCAACAGTGGTAGTTGTACTCCACGTATGGTTAAAGGAAATGCTTGATCTTCTTAATCCCAAGGACAAAAGGTCTTTAACTTATATAGAAAGTAAAATCGAACGAGAGACAATTTGCCCACATTGCATGACTTTGTTGAAGAACAGGGCAGCCTAAAAATAAAAAAAATAATAAATATTATTACAAGGACTGAAGTTACTGGATGGGTGATCTTTAACATATTTTTTGTTTTGAAATGTTATTTTAATACAAAGGCCTATAGAAATTGATTTTCAGTCACTCTTCCTTAGCTCCGTTATATACCTCTTCCATGTACCTAATTATCCTATCTCCTCCCCCGTAGAGGAAGGACGGCAATTTCCTTTGGAGAGGCTTAAAATTGAACGTAAAGGATTGAAAGGAATCCCTGAATCCTTGTGGTATGTGTGACGAAGGCAGATCTTTTCCCCATGGAACAGCTTGTAGCAATCTCAATTTTGTAACGGGCGGCAAGTCAGGCAAACCAAGCTGTCTAGATGGACGTAGAAAATCCATTTTGGGAAAAGGGAAACTTGTTTTAACTTTTGTCCCACCCAGCATTTAACGGTCGTGTCTTTAAGGATCCGCTTTCAAGTTGGTTTGCAGTTCCCCCAGTCATGCGCTCACCCCATTTCCCCGGCCTTCTCGTGCCAAATAAACTGAGTTGAATGTTTGCCAACCTAGGCTGTGCTGAAACAGAGCTTCGCGCAGTGCCTCACTTGGGGCGCTCAGTCTTTATGCTCTTGGATTCGGCTAGTAGGTAGTTTCTCCAAACATTTGCCTGCACTCTTGAAAAACTGATGATGCCACCGCGACTCAGTGGGCTGGGAGCATGCTCCATCGGATCCCCCGCCCCCCCCCCCCCCCCGCGAAGCCCATCCCCTTCGGGAAAGTCGGGAGGGTGTCGGTCTCGCAGTTAGCGAAAGAAAACTGGAACGCGAGTCAAAATAACAAAGTTTAAAACATACAAAAATGAGGAGCCTAGGTCCGAAGTGAGGTGTCGAATTTCCCCCAGGGATAGCTTATTTTCATGACTCCCATCTCAACTGGCATATCCTTCCCATCAGTTATGGCACCTTTATAGTCTCCACTTAAGTCCATCTCCAACAAGTCGGACGCACCGGTCACGATGATCATCTACATTACTACAGGATCGTATAAAATCAGTACATGAACGTACGAAATCAGTACATGATCGTATGAAATCATTTTACACCATCGTAAGTAGTTAGTACATGAACGTGTTATTTTACTACATCACATGAGTTCTGAGTTAAGATGATCATCGTATGTCGGTGAGCCTTTTGGCGGACTTCTGGTACGCCAAAAGGCTCACCCAGTATGGCATGCGGAAGGGGCAATAATAACATGATGATCTTACGTTTCTACATGTACAACATGTGTTTTTACATGTACAACGTGTGAATTTAGATGTACATCGTAACATTTACATGATGAACTTATGATTTTAGTACATGATGGTGTAAATTTACATCATGATCGTATGAAGTTAGTACATCATCGTAAATTTTTGGTACATGAACGTATAATTTTAGTACATCATCAGGTAGCGGGCCACTAATTATAAGTCCTATTGGCTTACACACTAAATTAGGCTACTTCCGTGTCCTCTAGCTCCCAGTAGAAGTTTTCAACCAGGACATGCTACCCCTCTGATCGAAGCCCACAATCTCAAATTTCATGCATGGCACTTTCAAATTTCCATACCCATGACCATTGAAATTTTGAGCTAGAGAGCCTTGAATGATAGGGATGTGTTTCCCGCCATAATAGTTATGGCACGCCAAAAGGCTCACCAAATATGATTATGTTCAAAAAATACACGTTCATGTACTAAAGTTACACGTTCATGTACCAAAAATATACGATGATGTACTAACTTCATATGATCATGATGTAAATTTACACCATCATGTACTAAAACCATAAGTTCATCATGTTAAATGTTACGTTGTACATGTAAAATCACATGTTGTACATCTTAAAACACACGTTGTACATGTAAAAACGTAAAATCATCATGTTATATTTGTATCTTCCGCACGCCATACAGAGTGAGCCTTTCCGCGTACCAGAAGTCCGCCAAAAGGCTCACCGAATTTGATGTACTAAAAGTACACGTTCATGTACTAACTGCTTACGATCATGTACTGATTTCATACGTCCATGTACTGTTTGCTTACGTTCATGTACTGATTTCATACGATCATGTACCGATTTCTTACGATCATGTACTGACATTTAGTACATGAACGTGTAATTTTAGTACATGAACGTGTATTTTTTGAACATCATCATATCTGGTGAGCCTTTTGGCGTGCCATAAATAGCTACTAAAAACGGCATTTCACAGAGCAGAGAATACAATAAAAAATGGCACTAGAATTGGTCAGATTGCCTTGATTTTTGCACCGTGTGTATTTCAACTAATTGTCTACTGGATCCAAATGCAAAAATGATCATAATTAGTAAGTAACACAGTCAGAAACAACATCCCATAAATTTTTAATGGCGCTTCGTCTGTCAGTAAACATTTTCCCGGACATGAGTATTGAAGATAGTGGTCCGCTACCATCATATAAGGTGAGCATTTTGGCGTGCCATACAAATGATCCCCCAAACACATTCGCTTTCTGAATTTCCCATGTTCCTTTCAAAATTCTGGTCTCCCCAGGCCTTCTTTCCCCTTTTCTTGCCGAGTGTGTAGCAACTTGGCCGCGACATATGTCTAGTGTACACAACATTTAACTTTTCGTATTCAGTTCTGTCACTAAAACCATATTGCGACGTGTATGGCAAGCGAAATGTCCAATAATTAGAAAAACCAAGTTTATCGGTCGAAAAACCAAGATAACCAAGATTATCTCCATATCTTGGTCTTTCGGTCGAAAAACTTGGATTTTAAAAATAACTTGGCTTATCGGTCGAAAAACTTGGATTTTCAGTCGAAAATCCAAGTTTTTCGATCTATCTGGTATGTCGAAAGATAAACTTGGTTTTTCGAAGCCGAATGTCCAATAATTAGAAAAACCAAGTTTTTCGATCGAAAAACCAAGTTTATCGGTCGAAAATCCAAGATTATCGGTCGAAAAACCAAGTTTATCGGTCGAAAAACCAAGTTTGTCAATGCAAAACGTCCAGTAATTAGGAAAACCAAGTTCATCGGTAGAAAAACCAAGTTTTTAGATCGAAAAAACCAAGTTTTTCGATTGTTTTGAAAAACCCGGTTTTCCGATTACCATGGTGATTTGCAGGTTCTACTTTCTGTGACCACGACATGCGACTACTTCAAATTGACGGGCTATGTAACAACATGCATGCAGCTCAGTACGTACGTACAGTACATATCATATTTCATGGCTAACGTTGGTAACTTCTAAAGAGGACATCGTCAAGAAACAAAAATGGAATTTAGGTTGGCCAAAATAATGTTCTTGTTTGTGATTATCAACACTGTTTCAGCACCATTACCTAACAGACAAGAAAGATCGTCAGAACCTAAAGTTGCTTCATTCCTTAGTCGACTGCCAAATCTTCGCTCATTTCAACGGTGAGTAGCCTGCCCCCACCCCGACACAAAAAAACGGAAATGGAAGGAATGGAAGAAGAGAAAAGGAAAAAGAGGAAAAGGAGGGGAAGGAAAGGAAAGAAAGGCAGAAGAAAAAAGGAAAACGGAAAAAGAAGGGGAAGGAAAGAAATGGGAAAGGAAAAAAGGAGAAAATTGAGAAAAGAAAGAAAGTGGACCAACTATAACATCAAAAGCAAGGATGATCTGCATCCGTGGAACACTGTTTTGGTCAATATATGAATATTCATTTAGAAAAATATATGAACATTCATTTAGTCGCCTAAAGTTAATATAATAATAATATCTGAGGTCCACTTTATCGGAGGAAAGACTTTCCTATCGTGCTCTCCTCATTATACAGAGAGCGACATTTCTGCGAGTATTGACTTTGATCCAGTCATCAATACATTCAGTATATGACCATCTGACGAATGGAACTTAACTATAGGACAATACAGCCCACATTTAAAGACCGTTCATGCAAGAAGACCAAGAACATAAAGCGTTTTTTCCTTTAACGTTTAAAAAATGTTTATTTGGATGTAATATATCAGATATATTTTCATGTTGACATATGAATTGTTAAACTTGAGTTCGTGTATATTTTTCGTTTTACCTGAAGACACAAAGTCATGTAAGTGTTGACCACATTGCATAAAATTTGCTCGCATTTGGGATGTGAAAAGTAATCTTTTTTTAAAGTCATCCCGACTCTCTGTCAAAGGACCTTGAGGTGAAAAGTAATCAAAATTATATTCAGATGGTGGTGTTTGAGGAGGGGAGCGGTCCACAACCCCACCATAGGTGTAGAAAGCGGGGACTGGGGGCGGTGACAACTCCCCCCCCCCCGTGAAAAATGAAGCAGCGGAACCATGCTTCCGCCCCTCCCGGGTAATAAATCCCCTTTTTTCATTGTTCCAAATCTCAAAAGGAGCTGCAACTAAACTGCAATGTGAGGTGCATTTGTTGTCGCACATAAATCAGTTTGGCAAACTTTTCCCAGCTCTGGAAATGACAAAATCGGATATTTAGCACATGTGACACTACATTATCAAGAGACACCGCAGCTATATTGCCATTTTTGTACACTGTCTTTCATACAATTCCAAATTTTCCTCACTGAAAGCTCTTGGTTTTGAAATATTTTGTGTAAATAGTTCGAGAAACTTTTGAAATGTAATCGTAAAGTGCCAGTTCGTAGGCCTTAGATAACATTAGGTAGCATCAACGACTGAGTAATCGTGCAATCTAGCTTCTTCTGGAAGCAGTTTATACTTTGGTTTCGCCGAATGGCTTTTTGCCAGACAGTCGGGAGGACTTTAGAATGCAATCATTCTCAGATTTGCCACCAATATTTGAAGGAGGTACAGATTCGTCAGTAATCCCCCAATTCTTTAAACTTCCTCATGGGAAACCCAGAAAGCTTTCTACAATACAAGCTCCATATTTACAAATGTGTTTAAGGACCCAAATTTTCTGTATGTACCTAATATAGTAGTGTCCACACCAAAGAAAAAATCAGAATTACTTAAAATTTTTTTTTTTTAAAAGGCAAAAAATTTAGTATAAAAATGTACCTTTTGATCAATGGGGTATAATGAGTTGCATGGTCCAAAATTGTACTCCCCCCCCCCCCACTTCAATATTGCCTCCGACGCCACTTAACACAACACTTCCCTTGAGGCCCTAAGACACCCACAAACTAAAACAGTGTACATCATCTCAACAACTCAACTAGTACAAAATCGGGAAACCTCTATGCTATTGCCCCCGCCCCCACCCGGACAGTCAGGTCTGGTTACGCCACTGATTTTGGCCAACCTGAATTCCATTTTTGTTTCTTGATGATGTTCTTTTTACAAGTTACGGACCTAAGCTATGCAATATGATATGTATCAATCATTTTGAAGGAGCCGCCATCTAGCATGTCGTGGTCGCAGAAAGCAGTACCGGCAAATCACCATGGCAATCGAAAAACCAAGTTTTTCGAAATAACCGATAAACTTGGTTTTTCGACGGATAAACTTGGTTTTTCGACCGATAATCTGGGGCTGGTAACGCACGTCTATGGCAAGCGAAATGTCCAATAATTAGAAAAACCAAGTTTTTCGATCGAAAAACCAAGTTTATCGGTCGAAAAACCAAGTTTATCGGTAGAAAAACCAAGATTATCGGTCGAAAAACCAAGATTTTTGGTTGAAAAACCAAGTTTATCGGTCGAAAAACCAAGTTTATCGGCGAAAGACATGGTTTGGATCGATAATCTTGGCTTTTCTACCGATAAACTTGGTTTTTCCACCGATAAACTTGGTTTTTCGATCGAAAAACTTGGTTTTTCTAATTTTTGGACATTTCGCTTGCCATAGACGTGCGTTACATACCAGCCCTGTCCAGAGGTACGTTTGTGATATCTTTGTATGATTTCTTACACTTACTTACAGAGCGCCATCGATAGAGTCGCTGGCTGTATGGTTTGGTGGTGGATTGTATTGTGGTAGAGAAAATACACTACAAACGTTACAACATAACGACGAACAAGCGCAAAGCACAGCTAGCTAGAACTTAACTTTAGAAGGTTACATGAAGTTCAATAAGATGGCGTCTGTGCAGGTACTCTGCGCTTCGGAGCATCGTCTAATTTTGGTTGGATTTTTACTTACTCGTTCAGATTTCCTTTAATAAATGTTAGTAACTTCTAAACATAGAATGGCTAGGGACGATTATACCACAACAATCATGGGAGAAAGTGGATTCCCACAAGAATGGAGGGAGAGAAAAGCCAGACCTAAAAAGGAATTCATACATTCTGGTCATTTCATGGTGAGCGATCCATTCAAAGGTGAAGAGAAGTCGAAAAATAAGGACCGCCAACCGCCTGGTTACGATTTCGGAAAATATGTTAGCGCGGGAACTAGTGAAAACTACAAATTTAATCAAACGGATTTGGAGATTGACTCGTCTTTTACGAAGTTATTTGAGTGTCTGAATCTCGCGTACACTGGGTGAGAAAATCACTTGGCCTAGTATTGGACCCAACGTTAGGCTAGGCCAGCCTAAGTTTAGACTCCGACTAGTACTGTATACACTAGCCTATAGCCTAGGCTAGTTAGTTGTAAGTGCGAACAGATTCTTAATTCGAACACCTCATTTAAATGGAATATTTATTCACTGTTCGATGCTAAATGATTGTCAGACTTACCATACTATATGGAGCCATAAGTATTTCTTAATGGTGTTTTAATTGAAGAAAATACTGTCTTATGACTGATATAGGCCTAGGCTATGAATGATTTTAATTAGGCCTAGGGGCCTAGGCTAGGGCCTAGCCCACAGGTCGTCCTAGCGTTATATAGTATATATATAAAAAGGAAAAGGTAAGACACACCACCTAACACCAACACAGTGCTTGGCACAAAACTGTTCATGATTTCTCACCTCATACTACATTTACCCCTTCAGATCTCTCGAGAACCTTCCCATCATCTTCTCCTGAAGAAACACAACAAACTTTAAGTTGTCTTAAACAAAAAACCTCACATCAAGTGCAAAAAATCTTCTCCTCCGATTCAATGCTAATGACGGACTAGATCACTCCTCTCCAATTTATGACGTCACATTACGTACATTAAATGCAGTAGAGTAGTTTACTTTTTGCAGTTTTAAGAAATGATAGACTCTCAATAACTCAGAAATCAAGATTATTGAGTACAGGAGGTTCTGTAACGAGATGCCAGTGATTTAATAAGCAATGTTTAAAAGATCCGTGGTTTTGATGTGAGGGGTGTATATAGCTGAGCTTGAAAACCAAAGGTGAAGATCATGTTTTGGCCTGTGCTCTATTTTTGATACCCAATAGTTGAGCCTCACATCATAAAACTTCCTGGGCAATTCCGCATGTGTGCATGCAATTAGCAAAAGGTCTGTAAACTACACACACACTCCTGTGTGTTTTTGTGATACAGTGCTATTGAGCAATATGAAATGGCAGGCCGACTTGAAAACATTGGTGAACTTTTCACACTTGCACAATGTCATCGTATAACATGTTGATCTACCGTGCTCACTCAAATGGGAACACGGCTTAAATAGTCGGCATCGCTAAAATTCTGCCATTCAACGGACCACTTCCACCAATTATTTGCAAACTGGAAAAAGGGGCTAAATATACTGTTCTTGAAACTTGCTCTTAATTTCCTGTGAATACTCTATCCCTTCACTTCCCGCCAAAACGGGATGCATTGATAACCACAAACGTATAAATTTTACCCCTGCCATGGGAATGATCGTTTGATGTTTTCCGCTATAACCCAGTAGTATTACTTGGAATTCGATTTAGAAGAACATTCAAGGTGTATGTATTCCTTGCTGTCTGGCAGAAAGTGCCGCTTAAGTTGCTGTACTAACTGTTCTGCCCAAAACACATAGTACAGACTATCTAGCTGTAGTGTTTCGCCGTTTTTTCACATCCCCAAGCTCTACATACATATCTGTGCACCTTTTGTACACGTAGCACTTAGAATCTTGTGAAGTAAAGTGGTTATTACCTTGCATAAATTAAGTCATTCCCAGCATTCCTTCCGTAATGTTATTTACGGTCGGACTTGGGCAAAGTTGTCATACGACGTCATTGCAAACCAAAACAGTAATGCACATGGTCTCTTGCAGAAAACGTCTTGGCCCACGCATGCACTAGACTTACGTGTGTGTCTGTTTTTACCGCCAAACAAGGCATCATGTTTTGCTTGGTGACATCATATGCAAAAGATCCAATGCAAAATTTAAATCAGGGAGCAATTTGTTCGGGTTCACATCGCAGTTTGCGATTCAAAAACGAGGAAAAATTGATAATTGTGATACATCATTCGATCTTGAATAACAGACTTGCGATGCAAAATTTCAGCAGGTATTGTGACTTTGAATGTTCACAAAATAAAATAATGTTAGGAGAAAATTAAATCAGAAATTGGAAGTCATGAAAACCAATCATGCAAAACCGAAAAATTGGCCCCGTACTTGCTCCGCAAACCATGTTGTTTCCATATAAAATCACCATAATTTTCTGCTTTCAAGAATTTAAACCCATGAACTGGCCCTGCAGGAGAGATGCATTGTTTACTACTACGTACATCAGCATTGAAGGCAAAATCCGCGGAAAACAACTGGTTTGCCCTTGATTATTCTGGTAATGACAGGAGACTTTTGCCGTTGATCAATCTTTACATTATTCTCAGTCAAACATGCTCTACATTCTCAAATCACTGTTTAAACTCCTAAAAATGGTGAATATTTAAGGCTGTAAACATGGTTTGAAATTATAGATCACTGCGTAAATACTTCATCCTTTAGTTCATGTTGCATAACTCACAATTCCGTTCTGTACGGTTCTACTGGATGCAAAGAAACTGCGGGCCAAGCAACACCCACATTCCAAATCGGCAACTTCTGATCGATGCAAGTTTGCCCTCGAGACTAGGCTAGGCTCAGAAATCTTAATGTAAAACCTTGTTAGGATAGCACAGGAGCCAAAATAAGCAACTCTGAGGGAAAACGTATCGTACAAGGAAATTGCTGAAGTAAAGTTTTAAAAAATATTAGGCAGGGCTTAGTTTGAGTATTCTACACATGTCGTGAAACTATGTAATGAAGTGAAAGTCATCTTTAAATTTTGTATCCCTGTCAGCTTTTACGTTTTGGGCTGGCTAACCTTCAAGTTGAGAAAGGAATACCTGTACAGTAGAATGTACTAGTGTACTGTCTTTAAGTCAGATTTTAAGGGACACTGAGGCGATCATAGGTTCACTTTTTTGACAACTTGTGAAAGGATTTAAGAAACCTCAAAACTTGCTCAGATTATCATAAGTTTTAAAACCTACTAAATTAGTTAAGCTGATGACCTGTTTTTTCATCTGTATTACCGTATTTACTCTATTAAACGCCCCCCAACTTTTTCGTCACATTGCATAAACTGAAATTGTCAATTCCAAAGACAATATGGTAAAAGGAAAATGAAATAGTCCTTCCTTGAAGCCACAAAATCTCCTAAAGTCCCATTTCCTAAAGTAAAAGGCATGTTTCTGCAACTTATTTCTGTTGATATCCATCAAGCTATCACATACCGCGAACCTGTGCTGCTTCGTTTGTGGTTCGAAAGTGGCACAGTACTGTACATACCGTAGGTATAAAAATAGTCGCTAGCCTATCCAAACAGCCTAACTACATGAAAATCCAAATTCACCACAGGAAAACTGTTTAACAGTGAAATGCGGTAAACGCGTATGTACTGCTAATGGTACTACTCACGGTAACTTTTATGCAATTACCGTATGAACGTGCGCATAGCTGGCCGGTCAGTATAGTAACGTGAGGCCTGGCTGTATACTGTGCACAGCATGCATGCATACATGCCGCAGGCCCCTAAAAAAGTCACTTCTGTGTGTAACGTTACATATCAAGATGTCGGCGAAAGTTGATCACACTTGCAAAGTTCACAGTGTTGTTCGTGGCTACCATATTTATAGGAAAGTTTGGTTACCGATTATTGGGGAGGAGCTCACAGCTGATTGTGAATCTGACAACCAAATGGGCAAATACGCCATAGTAGTTTATCAGAAGGGCTCAGATAAGAAACAAGTTGTGGGGCACTTGCATAGAGAAAAGTCACGTAAATTTGACTCCAATAAACGCCCCCTTTAACGAAAATTTCACGCCCCCGGGGCGTTTAATAGAGTAAATACGGTAGGTTAAATTGGGTGAAATGTTTTGGACATTTTGGGGTGAATCTCTGTCCTATAGGATTAGCTTGATTCTTCACATCGGCAGTTACTGTACTCTGCTTGGTTGTACATTGTAGGAGATGGAGCTTTGATTCATAAAATATAATGGGTATGGGTGGACTTATTGGTAGTCAGTATGACGTTACAAGAAAGTGGTGGCCCAATTTTAGTTAAGGGAAATCAGCGAAAAAGGGAAGAACCCCCTAGGGACATTGCATCTGATGAATGTCAATCAAAGATGGCACTGTTCTCTGATTGGTTGCTTTCATATGTCTGTATGCAGGGAGCAATTTGTTCGGGTTCGCATCGCAATTTGCGATGCAAAAACGAGGAAAATTTGATAATTGCGATACATTATTTAATCTTGAATAGCAGACTTGCGATGCAAAATTTCAGCAGGTCTTGTGTCATTTTGAATGTTCACAGGACGAAATAATGTTAGGGGAAATAAAAAAAACAGAAATTGAAAGTCATGAAAACAGATCATCCAAAAAAAAAAAAAACATCGCGAACTTGCTCCGCAAACTGTGTTTGTTTCTAAATAAAACTACCGGAAATTTTCCGCTTTCAAGAGTTCTAACACATGAACTCGCTCGGCAGGGGAAATAGTAACCCACGGCATTGACGGCAAAGGCCGCGGAAAGCACCTGGTTTTGCTCTTGATTATACTGGTAACGACAGAAGATTTTTGCCGTCGATCAAACTTTACATTATTCTCAGTCAAACATGCTCTACATTCTCAAATCACTATGTTTTAAACTCCTAAAAAGGATGAATATTTAAGGCCGTAAACATGGTTTCAAATTATAGATCACTGCATAAATATTTCATGTTTTTGTTTACGTTGCATAAACTCACGATTCCGTGCTGTACGGCTCTACTGCATGCAAAGACTTAGCGCCAAGCCACACTGCATTCCAAAACGGCAACTGCCGATCACTGAACCTAAGTTTGCACTCGAGACTAAGCTAGGCTCAGAAATCTTAATGTAAAACCTTGTTAGGATAGCACAGGAGCCAAAGCAAGCAACTCTGAAGGAAAACATATCGTACAAGGAAATTGCTGAAGTAAAGTTTTTAAAAATATTAGACAGGGCTTAGTTTGAGTATTTTACACATGCTCTGAAACCATTTAATGAAATGAATGTCATCTAGATAATTTTGTATGCCTATCAGCATTACATTTTAGGGTGGCTACCCTGAGAAGGAAATAGCTTTACAGTAGAATGTACTACAGTAGTGCACAATCCTGGAGTCAAATTTTAAGGGACACGGATGAGGAGATCGTAGGTTCAACATGCAGTCGACAACTTATGAAGGGAATTCTGAAGCCTCAAAACTTGCTCAGATTAAGTTATAAAAGCTACTAAATTAATGGACCTGATGACCACTTTTTTCATAGCTGTATTACAGTAGGTCATTAAAAGGGGGTGAAATGTTTTGGAACATTTTGGGGTGAATCTCTGTCCTACAGGCACAGGATGAGCTTGATTATGCACATTGGCAGTTACTCTGCTTGGTTGTACAATTGTAGGAGATGGAGCTTTGATTCATAAGAAAATGGGTGTGGGTAGACTAATTGGTAGTCAGTATGTCATTATAGGTCCTGAGTGGTGGCCTAATTTTAGGTGAGGGAAATCAGCAAAAAGGGAGAACCAGCTAGTGACAATCTGGACAGTGATGATGAGGAGGATTAAGGGTGGTTGCATCTGATGAATGTCAATTAAATATGGCACTGTTCTCTGATTGGTTGCTTTCATATGTCATTCTACTGCTCCTGTTCTAAAATGGCACTTGGCAGGACAATGAATGCCATTAAGAGGATGCATTTTGTTGGGCTTTCTAGGACTGGGTACAAACCAATCCAATGAGGGAATTACATTGCTGAAGTGTCATGAAGTGTCATAGACAATTCATTTTCATGGCTTTATTTGGTCATTGAATTGACAAACATTTTCAAATGAAAGGTAGCAAAGCAAAACATTGGGAAAAATGCTGAGGATGCCCCATAAAACTTGTCCTCAAGAGCTGCTGTCTACACAGCATTTTTGTTTTACAGGAATTGCCTTGGAGACATCTAGGGGATCTTTTTTGCCTGAGTGTAGTTATACTGCATGTGATACGGGTCATATGGACGCATAATGCATGATGTTTCATTACCTGAAATATCAGACCTACCCTTCAGTCTTTGATTCTGTAGTTTTTTACAAGCTTCTGTACAACTAGGAAATGTCAATATATAAGTTGCTAATCATTTTGGGGGGATTGCTAATCAATTTTGAATAATGAGTAGCAAAACTGCTAATCAAAATTTCCAAAACAAATTGCTCCCTGGTATGTCATACCACTGCTCTTGTTCCAAAATGACACTAAGCAGCTAGAACTATGAATGGGATAAAGAGAATCAGGCTTTCTAAGATTAGATACAAACCAACCAGTGAGGGAATTACATTGCTATTTTCATGGCTTTATTTTGGTCTTTGAATTGACAAACAAACATTTTCAAATGAAAGGCAGCAAAGCAAGAAGTGTAGAAAAATTTTGAGGAGATCCCATAAAATGTCGTCGAGAACTGCTGTACAGAAATTGCCTTGGAGTCTAAGGGAATTTTTTGGCCTGAGTGTAGTTATACTGCATACGTGATACAGGTCATATGGATGCATAACGCATGATGTTTCATTCTCTGTAATATCATACCTACCCTGATCAGTCTTGGATTCTGTAGTTTTTACAAGCTGCTGTAAAAATATACAGCTAGGAAATGTCAGTATAAAAAGTTGCTAATCATTTTTGGGGGACTGCTAATCAATTTTGAATAATGAGTAGCAAAACTGCTAATCAAAATTTTTAAAAACAAATTGCTCCCTGTAAATTGGCCCCTGCTCCATGATTGGTTTAATTGCGTTGATTCTAGGCAGCCAATCACAACTCCCCCCTTCGCCTATGTGGTTTAGTGTATAAAAATACTCGGTCTTGAGACAAATTTCAATTTCAATTTTCCCTTGAGTTTGTGTTACGATCGCGCTTCTTATGCCGGCTAGCGAGGCTGGGCGAGCCCCGTGCTAAATTCACCTAGCAAAGGCATCACAAATCTCTGCGTACGTGGATTTTTCGGGGATCAGACTTTCGTGCATTTCAGTTGCAGATTCTTTTTAAACAAGATGGAAGTTTTGGACGAGAACTGCTAAAAATATACAGGGATATTTATATCGGAAAGGAACCGTAAGATACTTTATATGGCAGCCCAGAACTGCTAAGATTATCATGATTGCTTTATATGGGCTTCGTTAAAGAGGGAGAATAGCATCAGTACATTAACACAACTACAACCCAGTACAGTAAAAGAATGCAATGTTTCGACATGATTGGGGGATGAAAACTAGACAGAGCATGACATTGGCCTTA
This sequence comes from Holothuria scabra, assembly GCA_037179385.1. Classification (NCBI taxonomy): domain Eukaryota; kingdom Metazoa; phylum Echinodermata; class Holothuroidea; order Aspidochirotida; family Holothuriidae; genus Holothuria; species Holothuria scabra. The sequence goes on along the minus strand of CM074183.1, from coordinate 51,821,836 downwards.
GAACTAAATTATCAAAGGGCATGTGACGTTCTGCAAACAATTGTACAGGATTAAGGGTTGATTTGTATCTCCATTTTTGAAGTGGCAATATTTTGCCTACAGAAATATTCCGTTCGTGAAACGAACAGAACTATTCCCAATATTTTCCATCCTGAACTGGTTATGGTAATACAATATGCACGAAGTAAGGGGCATGTACTAAAGTGACAAACCCCCGATACCGAAATCGGCCCGATACCGTAATCGGCTTCGGGCCGATTGTTAAATTAAATAATCGGTAATCGGGTATTACCGATTATAGCAATGGGTCGAACACTACAAGGCTGTATCTAAATTCTGCTTTATATAAGTTTCAGTACGGTGCACATTATTGTGTACCTCACTTGGTGTTACAGTATTATGGTGAAAATTGATCTAGCTATGAATTTGATCATTTTTTGAGCATGAACTGCATTAGGATATTAACAATAGATGGATGATCTTTTAAATTCAAAGCGCCAAAAGGAGGACTGCATTTGAATCAAATATCATCAGCAACAATATGGAAACTTTGTCTCCTTAATATCCACAAAGTACAGTATTGAGATTATGCAGCATACTGTAGCTGCTCTAGTTTCCATTGGAAACATGATGGCATTCAATGTCTACAACTGTATCATACTGTACAGTAATTGTTGTGATGTGGTCACTGTAAAAGCTTGTGCCAAAGTTGCAAAAGGAGATAAAAGTTTCAGTTGCAACTTCTGGGCCAGAAAAAAATTGGTAAACATTGCTTTATGTTCCCATCCAGGGGTGTTCATAAATTATCTCTGTTCTATATTTCTAATCCCATGGTAATTTTAATATGATTTCTGACCTCTGAATGCTCCATTTGGGAGATAAAGGCAAAGCATTTTCATCCTTTTTTGCCTATTGGTGAAATTTTTTACAACTTTAATGGCTAGCAATTCTTTTCGTGTAGTGAATCAATCAAATTCTTATTACCAAAGCATTTAACCTAACCATTTCAATTTGAAGGCCCAGTTCCCTCATCCCAAACAGTACCAATTCTCCTAACCTTCTTACTTAAGCCCCTCCCACAATTGTCTCAAATTCATCCTCTTCCAGATACAATCTGTTTATTGCTTCAAGGTGAGTACAGAAAAACTCAATTTATATACAGTAATGGGAGGTGATGATATAATCAAAACACTCTCATTACTGTTCATGCTCTGTAATATTTAGCTTTGGTACTCTGCATTGTTTGAAATTAGCTGTCAATCGAAGAGCTGAGCCAGTTGAGAATTTCGGTAACTCTCTACCAAAATTGTAGTTTGGGGTGAGAGGTTTGGCCCTTTAAAGTGCCTTGGAAGACTTTAAAAACCTTTAAAAAAGGAAGAGCATTTGGAAACTCTAAAATAAGTCATATCGCTTATTTTAATTACCAGTGTAATGCAATAAACTTTTTCTCTCGGAAAGACTTGAAACTCAAGTACACATGATACTAAACACTTCTATATTTAAAGTGCACAGGTAGAAAACGTACAATGTACAATATATACCTGTATGTACAATACATCTAGTGCATCACAGTTGCCACCTATTTATGTACACAGTCTTTGAATTGTAACAGGTACCAGTATAATACATGCAGGACAATGTGAGTACATATGGCAATCATTTTGAATTTGAGCCCTTCCTGTGTTCATTGCACATACCAGGGTGAAGCATCACAGTATCAGTATCTCATTGTGATGTTACACATACTGTACTGTATAGTGTTAGTGTCCTCTGAGGATGGGACACAATGTACAGTTGTGCTGAACATGATTAAATTGAAATTTCATGGGAGGTAGTTTCAGTTCAGTAATTTATCCTTCAATTGTTGGTGGAACAAATGTGAGTTGTGACGTCCACAGTATTGTGATTATCAATACAGTATTTGCTGTTCATATGGTTTATAGGCCTACAGCAGGTCTTAGCTCATACTAATGAACACACCTGTACAGTAGTAAGAGAACCAAACAGGATACATTTTAATTTGTAAAGAGGGTTCTTGTTTTGGTGGAATACAAATTCTGAAGGCCATTACAAGCAGAGTGAAACTTCAGCAACATCAAAGAATAGCCTATGAAGTAAAGACTGTATCATGTCTAGCCAAAAAACACTTTGTATTTGTTACAGAACATTAATGTCTTCTGCGATTTGTGAAGTAAGTTTATTATTGTGGTGCTACTATGGAAATGGGGTTTGAAATAACTCGGGCATTGTGTGTACAACAATTGATAAATTGGAGGGGAGGGGGAGAAGTCATGTTATTTTTAGGGCTCAATCGATAATCGGATCGGAGATCGGATCGGGCCGATATTCGCCAACATCGGTAAAATATCGGATCGGCATTTTTCGGGGAAATTCACTTGCCGATGTTTACCGATATCCCGTATCCAGATAACTTTGTTAAAATTACAAAGAAACTTTTTACTGCGTGATCTTGTGTCTCCATTTTTTTCTAAAAGTCCCCTCGACTCTGTGGCGAAGAGCCAAGGGGCAAAAGCCAAACATATACTCCCAGAGGCGTTCTGCTCCCCTTAAGGAGCTAAATGTCCCAAATGGACAAGCCATTCCCTAAGCCTCAGCTGCAAAAAGTTTCTGTAAATCACCTCTAAAGGATAAGTAAACATTAGTAATAACAAGCCAGCAAAGTTGTTATTTCCTATGTAATATTTTACTTATTTCAGTTGCATTTTCGCTTCCTTTTGGTCCCATAGTTGTTTGATGACAGTTTCATACATTCCTTTTGCTCAAATAAAGAACAAACCTGCAATACATGTAAACTGTATGATTAAATTTCTTTCAAGAGTTACTCCGATGTTGTTACAAACTTTGCTCCGCCTTTTTCATGATGGAATATGATCCAATATTGGCATGGGTTAGACCTAGTGTTTGCATGTGGTGTTAAAAAAAACCCTTTCGTAAAAAGGTCTGGATTGCAACATCCCTCAGGTTCCATGATTACACATTTTTTTCTTAACCCTTTACCGTTGTGTGCTCCGATCGGGGCATATTTGCGCGCCTCGGGAGTGGGCGGAAAAGTGGACCCAGCCCGCCCCGCATCGGCTTCCGTAGGCCATTGAACCCGTGACCTTAAATTATTGTCTCTCTCGTTGTTGTGGCCGAATTTTCGGGTAGCTACTCGCAGTTTCAAGCTACGTGTGAAACAGTAAAGATGGGTGACAGCTGAGCTCGCCGCATGGGTCCAAAAGGACCCAAACAACGGTTAAGGGTTAAAATAAGCCTGTGGAGTGTGTTTACTGCAAAGCTGATGCCACTGTCTCGGCATGTGTGCACATAACCCTTTAGCTGAGTGGTGCAGATATTTAAGATTAACCCTTTACCGTTGTGTTCCGATTGGGGCATATTTGCGCGCCTCAGGAGTGAGTGGAAAAGCAGACGCAGCCCGTCCCGCTTCGGCTTCCGTAGGTCATTGACCCCGTGACCTTAGACTATTGTCTCTCTCGTTGTTGTGGCCCAATTTTTGGGTAGCTACTCCCAGTTTCGAGCTCAGCGTGAAGCAGTAAAGACGGTTGACAGCCGAGCTCTCCGCATGGGTCCAAAAGGACCCAAACAACGATAAAGGGTTAAGTCCTCCCAATTCTCTGGTGAAGAGCTTTTTGGGGAAGACAATCAATACTCCCGACGGTGAATAAAGTAGAACTATAGCAACGATTTGTTAATGCTCCATTGGGTCAGTGGCGGAGCTGCCATATGGTCGGGGGGGCGGTCGCCCCTCCTGACGGACCAAAATCGTCTGTCTGCGCCCTGTTTGGTTTTTTAACACACTTTACTCTTGCACCATTAATTGGCAGAAGACAGGATTTAATAGCCATAGTTAAAACAGCCATCAGTAACTGTACTATCTGCACTTCATTCTGATGAAAAGGGTCATCAACTGTAATAAAGGGATAGGTTTTGCCGAAACGTACCTTCATGCTTTATATGCGCAATGAATGTTGTCGCTGTGCTAATTTAAATGCTTCCACACCAAGCTTGAAAATAAGCTTACAAAATACACAGACTCACATTAAATTCACCCGCCCGGCTAATAAAAGATGTTGCAAAGAGTGCAGCAATAATTGTAGTGCAAATAGCCAGTGTTGTCGGGGATAATTGTCAACATAGACAATAAAAAGAGTTTATAAAGATACCAAACTAGCTTCCACAACATTTTCCAATATCATCTGAAGACAACATTCAAGTTAAAATAAATTAAAACTGTTATCATAGTGGTAATGGTTGAAGGGATTAAATGAGCAGTTTCAATTTTGCTTTTCTTCAAGTGACCATTCTCATGATAAATGGCTATTTCTGACACTGCACCATAACCCCATGAAAATGTTTATTTCTGTACTTTCGTTGTATCAAAAGCCAGAAAATTGCATCTACTAAGCCTAGGTTTAGGTTACTTTATTTATTATGAATTCGGTATCTATAGAGGGCCAAGCAGGCCTTTTGTCTTGGCTATTTCTTGCAATGTACTTAATTAATGGTTATTTCAGAGGGTCACATGATGTAAATTACATAATGTTTCTTTATGTACTTATCTTGATTTCCAGATGGGTCATTCCACAGGGTTGGGTCATAACCAATACATATGCGTATAACCTGTAAGAAATACTTGTTAAATCTTATGTGAATACATGATCAATTTAAGTTTGGTATGGGATGAAATGCATTAAATGTTTGTTTTTTATATTTAATACAACTGACATATCCCCATGATTTTTTGAGATTTTCCCAATTTTTTTGGTGGTGTCACATGAAAAATTGTTGAAAAATTTGTGACATAAAATGTTGCAGAAATTAGGCCCTTCCCATTCCCTTTACAGATGTAATTTTACCTTGCCTAATCCAGGCATTTGCAAAACACAGGTGATAAAACAATTTGTTATTACCAGACAATTGCAATGGAACCAACTTTTTTCTCAGTGTTTGAATGAAATTATGCAACGCACGGTGTCATTTTGTTGCATACTGTAGCTTCACATGATTTGCCACTGAAATTCCCTTACCACCACACTCACTCCAACAGCAAAAGGTCAACAAGTTACCTTGGTAAACAAAGAATCTAAGTTGTAGAATCAAGGTATATACTTTTAAAAAGCCTATGCAGATGAAATTTACTTATGGTGTCAACTGTTGCGTAGGTATAATAAAACCCAAGATTAGGATGCATTTCCTTCTTGCTTCAAACAAAACATATTATCAAGCAATCCTGCTAACTCCACCTTGGAGCTGTTTGTGTTACTTCTTTCAAAACATAAGGTTAAAATATCTACTGATCCCAGCCTTTGATTAACACAGTATTCTCGATCACATCTGAAAGATGATGTCATTCTTGTGAAATTTGCATTTGTCGTTCACGTGCCCCAACACCCACGCTATCGTAGATTAATTCATAACCGCCCTGCCGTTGAGGCTGGGACACCCTCTAAATTCCACACGTGGGTAAACAGCGCTATTATGGTGCTAACAAGATAATGAAATTTTGCTTAGTTCGTTATTTTTCGTAAACAATTTTAGTGCTGGTAGTCACATCCTAGTCTTTTATACATAACACGAAGTTATTTTGCTTCGTGGTGAAGAATCAAACCAACAATCCTGGTGTCTTAAATTATGGTCAATATTTACGAAATCATTGCAGTCATATCTTGGCACTAAACATGTAGTGGAAAAGTGTTCGTTTGCAAAATATTGACACAATAAACCATTATATCGCCCTGTACAAGTCTCAGATTTTCTTTTAGGTTTGATTTTCATTTTGGTATACTCGAAGTAGCATCCAGTATTGTGTACTTTAGGAAATTGTTAGTATTACTGTACGCAGGGTCTGTTCGGTTAAGCCAGAGCTGTTAAAGATTCTTGCAGAATATATGGCATGTAGGGCTGTGACGGTTAATCGGTTAACCGACCGACTGGTCGGTTACTCGTGCGTGATTCCTCTTCATAGATTAACCGTTTTTGTATTGCGAATAGCTCAGTCGCCGCGGCGTGGCTTTGTTAGTAAACTATTACACAAACATCGCGCAACAAACAGTGTCAGTTTCTCACAAATTATCGCTCAAACAAATAACTGTAAAAAGAGTTTTTAAAATCGGCCGTTCGATTGAACGGATTAATTCCGCGGCAGCTCCCCGAATTAAGTACATTATGATGAGTGACAAGTGGCGCACCCATTGTTACTTTCGTTGGCAGAACTTCATGTGCTCGTCTCCTAATCCCTTCAATAGCAACACCCAAGCACAACTTTAGAAATTAACGGCATGTTTGAGAGATTACCAAGCGAAAAGAAAGCTACAAGACAAGCAGGGGGTGTAACAAAAGTGACCAAGCCCTGTATTTCTATGGCAATTAAACCTCCGCGAGACCATGATTAGGGCACAAAAGTAGATTTGAATCAGTCTTCCCACTGTAGCTATTCGAAATATTTTATCATGCTACACCTCCGTAAATTTCATTATTTTTCATTGTAAGTACTAACACTGCTACTTAGCGGTCTTTGGAAAAAATTTAACCCGTAAAAATACGATCGTAAGCACCAGATAATTCCCGCCATTTTGTTGTTTGCCCAATATCATATAAAATAGAACATTCCTTGTTGACTTTTATGAATAAGCATACGCAGTTCGTTGAACCAACTGGGTTGTAGTTGCGATAGTGTACTGTACTGTAGAAGTCAACCCTACGATGCACGTAAAAAATAACGATCTAATTTTTAGCGGTCTTGGACAGCAAAAAATAGATGCGATTAACGTTATCTTATGGTTCCTTCTTGATATTAATATCCCCGTATTTTTGCCACTTCTTGTCCAAACCTTAGGTATTGTTTCAAAATAATCAGCAAATGAAATACGCTTAAGTCAGACCCCCGAAAAATCCAAGAACGCAGAGATTTGTACTGCCGTTTCTTGGTGAATTTAGCACGGGGCTTGGCCGGCTGCACATGCCAGCTATGTTAAGCCTCCGAAGTGTGATCGTCATAACGCAAACTCAATGGGGAAATTTGTTCGGAAGTCTGGTATTTTCACACACTAAATCCCATAGGTGATGGTGCGAGTTGTGATTGGCTGGCCTAGAATCAACGTATTTGAACCAATCACAATGCAGAGGCAATTCAAATTTTGCAATAGATCGTGTGCATATGATGTCATCGAGCATCACATGGTCCCTTGCTTAGTGGTGAAAACAAATACGCACGCAAGTCTACTGCATGCATGAGACCACGTGCGTTATTGTTTTCATTCGTAACGACGTCATATGATAACATTCCATAAGTCCTACTGTAAATAACTTTACGGTAGGAATGCTGGGAATTCCTTAATTATGCAGGATAATAGGGCTTGGTTGTGCTGTCTGGGGCTGGTGGGCCGTTTGCGGTGCAATTGTACAGATGGCTACTACAGTATGACAAACACGTGAGCGCTGTACATGTATTGAACACTGACTGCATCGCAAGCAAGCTGCATCAAAACAGCGGTGTGGGAGTGTTTCATGAAATTTCTGACAATGTAACATAGGGTCAGGCGGGAATACAACTGTTGGTGGAATTTTAAAAAGTGCACATGGTCTGAAGAAAGCTTCAGTAAATGCGGGATGGGTTTTTTACTGTGAAAATATGATATAAACTCAGCGCAAAATACCAACATTTTTGCCACATACTTACATGGGCGAACATGACTTACGGCGCCATTTTTAGACTTGTACTTTCCTGTACAAAAGTGATGGCGCTCTTTGGAAATGTTGACTTTCTGTTGTTGTGTGAACATTACGTCATTTTCGGTTAAACGGTTAACCGCCGGTTAATAAAATCGGTTAAACGGATAGTGAATTAACCGAAAATGCACAGCCCTAATGGCATGCAGTACATCTTGTCTGCAAGTTTCTACATAACTTGAAAACTGACTTGCAGTGTTGGCGCGCCTGTTGCTACGGTATGAATCACTGTAGCTTGCACGCAGATTCTAAAGGTACAGTAGTGTACGTTTTAGCATAAACTGATCTGAGCAGCAACACTACATCAGCATGATCGGCCCTCGCACCGGTGAAAATTTCAACTTAATTAAATAGAGTAAAACAAACATTCAAACTCGAATATAATTTCAGGTGATCAGTTCATTCACAGTCTTGATTAAATTCATACTAATTTGCAAACTACTAGATATTTTTAAGATGACTTTAAACAGGAGTAAATGCGCGGGCGATGTATATAAAGCGGCATAATAGTTACAACAAGGAAATCTAGACCTACTAGTAAACAGGAAAAAAATGTGGGCCTAAAAGCATAGATACGGCGGGGTGGCGAAAATATCGAATCGGACTGGATATCGGCCAATGTTGGGGAAAAAGCATCGGACATCGGATCGGCAGTGAAAAACCACATCGGTTAATAGGCCCTAGTTATTTTAGATGTTAAAAGAGCTTCATGTTTTCATTTTGTATGACAGAAGAGATGGTCAATGGATTGTTTGTTACTGCAATAATGTGATTGAATTGGGGGTAGGTCAAAAACTACTCAAGTATATAATGTAGCTAATAAGCTACAAGCTCTTAATGTTGCTGGATACAGGTACTGTACTCTACAGTATACTCTCTGGTTGATTATCAAAGATCTACACAATACACAGGCCATTGGACCATCTTGACTGTCATGAATTTAGCCAAAGATTCTTCCTGTCAATTTAGTAGCCCCATGGAAACACTACTGTACCTTCATAAAGTTTTTGGTTCAGGATGATGAAACTGTAACCCCATTTACCTAATCCTTACCCTTACACTACTGTAGTGTAGCTATTAACTAGGAACAAATGCTTACCTTTAGCAGGCCATCATGCCACTGAAATATCAGTCTGCCTAACATTTGGCACCCTGTCCTGGTGCCTAGAAGACTGTCACTTATGAAATCCTACCTATTTACATACTTAAGCCTTAGCTCATTAAGTGGTCTGTAAATTCACATTTAAGATTTTAAGTAAAGTATGGGAGTGAATTATCAAGTTCCATTGAGCAGCCTTCTTTGATCAGCTTCTTCATTCATTATCCCATTTTCATCAAGTTTGTAGTCAAGTTGGTTTTTATACATAAAAGTAACTAGCTTATAAACCCACAAAAGAGGTGATGTCCCATTCTGTTCTTGTATCAATTCAAATCGAAGTCAATAACAATGGGTGTGATTTAGATAAAAGCAACAAACCCATTTACTTCTATTAAAGTGGCCTTGTTTAGCAATGAAGTCTATTACTTTATGTCCTTGTTCATATTCCTGCATACAATATCTTTTGCTTTCTAGCAAGCTCCTTCTGCAGAGTAAAACAAGCAAGTGTTTGTCTGCATTATGAACAGACAGGATAGGTTAATCTAGGGTTCAGCTTGGCATAACCAGCTGAAATCTATGTCACTGTACCTCAATATCAGTCCATATGATACAGTTGAAAAGATTGGATATCATAATTCCATTCCTCCCTAGGGTTGAGTCCTTCAAATCAGCATGATTTGTAGGCCAAATTCACATTATGTTGTCGATGAACAATGTGAGCTGTGGCTTTCTTTCTTTGAGTGCAGTGTTGTTGTTAAAATGTACAGTACCTCAAGTATTAGTAAAGAGCATGAATAGTGAATTATAACAGTCCAACTCCTATCTTCATAGGACATACCGTATTCCTGAGCTGAGATATTCTAGGCCTAAGCTATAAGGTTAGTATGTAGAACTGAATTGTTGTAAGAAACATTGCCCAACTCCAATGAAATTGTTGCCCAATAAAAAGGAGGAAAATAATCACCTGAAATCTTAGTAAGTTTAATTACAGGAAAAAGGTTTCATGACTTTCTGTACTGTAGCTTTTTGTAGGCTTAGACTACAGGTATGAACATGAACGGTAAGGCCGAATATCGTCAATTTGTGTAGTTACATAGTTAGATGAGTTACGTAGTTAGATGAGATTTAACAACACGCCAAAGCAAATGCGTCATATAATGTCAGTCAACTCAAGAAAAAATTTAAACTGCAAATTTATTTTCAAGTATGGGATCAAATGCAGGTTAGGTTTTCCTTTAATTGCCTCTTATGACCAGGGGGGGGTGTAATGGGCATATGCTACAACCCCAGCCAAGAGGGGGGTGTCAAATTGTGTAAAATGAAAATATGGTACATGGGAGTGCGTACATAACGTCTATCTTACACTGGTTGTACCAGGGTGATGTCACTCATGAACATGATGCCACATCAGATCTCAAAAGCAGCTGATTGATGAATATTTATACTTGTGTCAATGACTGTTTACAGTATATTCTATAGTCTTCTGAGTTGCTGTGACTTTTTAACTGCTAGTTTTACATCCTATTGACTCTTTTCTTCTAAAGAATGCCTTCATTCTTCCACTTTGAGTTGAAGCTACCAAGATATTTCTTTTGATTTGGTGTGTGTTTGGAAGAAAGATGTTCTCCTGGTAAATGTTAGCACCAAAACTTACAAAAGTCCCTGTATTAAGTAATTTGAACTGGTTTTATAATAGTAACAAATTTTGTAGTTTTCAAACGCTTATACATCCATGGCGTACTGTAAGCATTAGACTTAATATACCGTATATTCTGTAATAAACGCCCCCGGGGGCGTTACATTTTTGAAAAGGGGGGCGTTTATTTGAGGGTATATTGTAATAAAAATTAACTAATCGGCATCGGTAAAATTCTGCCATTCCACCCATCATTACCACCGATTATTTGTAAACTGAAAAAAGGGCACAAATATACTTGAAACTTGCTCTTAATTTCGTTAAAATTCCTGTGAATACCGTACTCAATCATTCCCGCCAAAACGGAATGCATTGATAAGCACAAACGTGTAAATTATACCCCTGCCATGAGCGCGATCGTTGGTTATTTTCCCCATAACAATGTAGTATAACCTGGAATGGTATTCCTTGCAGTCTGGAAAAAGTGCCGCGTAAGTTGCTGTGCAACTTGTTCTGTACAAAAGCACAAGTACAGACTATCCGAGCTGCAGTGTTTGGCTGTATTTCCAAGTCCCAAAGCTTACCATCTATATCTGTGCACGTTTTGTACACGTAGCACCTAGAATCTTTGGAAGTTCGGTGGTTATTATCCTGCATAAATTAAGCCATTTCTCGCATTCCTTCCGTAATGTTATTTGCAGTAGGACTTATGAAATGTGAACGTCATCGCCAACGAAATCAGTGATGCACGTGGTCTCATGCAGGCTACTTCTTCGCCCACGCACTCAAGTGCGTGTCCGTTTTTACCGCCAAACAAGGCATCATGTTTTGCTCGGTGACATCATATGCATACGATCCATTGCAAAATTTAAATTGCCCCTGCATCGTGATTGGTTCAAATGCGACGATTCTAGCCAGCCAATCACAACTCGCGCCATCGCCTATGTGATTTAGTGTGTGAAAATACTAAGCCTCGAGACGAATTTTTCTGTTGAGTTTTTAAGTGTTACGACGATCACATTTCCTATGCTGATATAACCAGCTAGCGCAGCCGGGCGAGCCCTGTGCTAAATTCAACAAGAAACGACATCACAAATCTCTGCGATTTTTCGGGGATCTCACTTGCGTGCATTTCAATTGTAGATTATTTTCAAACAAGACGTAAGTTTTGGACAAGAACTGCTAAAAATTTACGGGGATATTTATATCCGTAAGGAACCATAGGATACGTTAATCGGGTGCAATTGTTTTGCTGCCCCAGAACCGCTAAGATTATTATGATTGCGTATTTCTACATGGCCTCATTAAAGCGGGATTCTACAGTACATTAACCCAACTACAAGCCAGTGCAGTAAAATACTGCAAATGTTCCGACATGATTAGGGGATGAAAACTAAACAGAGCATGATGTTTGCCTAAGAGCTAAATTATCAAAGGGTATGTGACATCGACTGAAAACAACCCTACTGTATTAACGATTGGTTTATATCTCCACATTTGAAAAGAAAATATTAGGCCTACAAAAATGATATTCCATTCGCAAAACAAACGGAACTATTCCCAATATTTTCCAACTTGAACGATATGCACAAAGAAAGGGGCGCGTACTTAAGGGACAAACACGTGTCTTCCCTCTTCCTAATAATCGGTAATCGGCATCGGGCCGTTTGTTCAATTAAATAATGATTATGCATAACCGGTCAAACACTAGCTTTATCGATGGTTTGGGCCTGTAGTGCGGGAGGCCTTGGCCTACGCAGTTGTTAAAAATTTTGAGGGGGGCGTTTATTAGAGGGGGAGCGTTTATTACAGAATATACGGTAGTGTATGATGTGACAGTCATTCATGTGCACTTCACAAATATTTTCATTTAATTCAATTTGCAGTGCATATAAATGGCCCCAAAACTGAGGTTTTGCTTTAGGTTGAAAAAGTAAGACTTAAGTCCAGTTTTGAATTTTGAGGTAAGATGTAATTTGAAGCATATGGGACAAATTTAAGAAACATTGTGTCTTAAAATATAAATTTTGGTTTAGGTCAACATGTCACCAATTCTTTCAGTATCCTCAACAACAGAATTAGTAACAGTGCTTGGAGAAAGTAAAATGGCATGTGAGCTTGCAAGCTAAAAATTACTACAAGATTATGTGCAGTAAAAATGAAAGGAACTGACAGTAAGCCATGATGCTCGTTTCAGCATGTCTCAGGTAGGACAACTTCAGTGGGATTGACAGATCTATGACAGATCTATGAGGAGTTATAGAGGGTCACACCAAATTGAATGACTGAGTGTAAGTCTCCCAACTTTACCTAAGGGATGCAGATACCCTTTGACTTCCTGGTTCCAGGGTAGCTTTGTTAGTAAATTGTTACACAAACATCGCGCAACGAACAGTGTCAGTTTTTCACAAATTATCCCTCGAACAATAACTGTAAAAAGAGTTTTTAAATCGGCCGTTCGATAGAATGGATTAATTCTGCGGCAGCTCCCTGAATTAAGCACATAATGGTGAGTGACAAGTGGCGTTCCCATTGTTACTTTCGTTGGCAGAACTTTATGTGCTCGTCTCCTAATCCCTTCAATAGCTACACCCAAGCAAAACTTTAGAAATAAGCGGCATGTTTGAGAGATTACCAAGTGAAAAGAAAGCCACAAGACAAGCAGTGTATTGTGACAAAAGATACCAAGCTCTGTACTTCTATGGCAATAAAACCTCAGCGAGACCATGATTAGGGCACAAAAGTATATTTGAATTAATCTCCCCACTCTAACTAATCGAAGTATTTTATCATGCTGCACCTCTGTAAATTTCATTATTTTTCATTTTTAGCTCACACATGTACACAGTACATGTGTGAGGTTACAAAATGGGCCAGATGGCGTCAACTTTTTAACAAAAGCCTACTCCCTTTCCATTTGTGGAGATTTGGTTCTGAAATTTTGGTATATGATTGTTTGTCAGTACAGCATTATAACCCACCTACTTTCATTCCAATGTAGGAGTGTTAAGCATAATTTTTTTAGCTATTTATGTAGAGCAGAGTTCATTGTGCCTGCTTAACAGTTAGCTGTTTATTCATTGTGCTGACTGCAGCGTACGTGGTTGTGTGTTCAATTGCTGTCTTGCAAATGCCTTGCAAGCAGACTGTTGTTTGATGTCTGACTCACCTGTGGACACGGATCAGTGGTTTCTGCAATCACAGTGTCTTGGAATAATATCACTGTATTGTGAAGAGAGTTTCATGGACTGAGCAGCTGAGGATACTTGACACACAAAATTGGGAGCAATTCTGTGGTCAAGTGTAGCCTACAAGAAAGGAAATAGGCTTAATGTGGTGGGGACATCTGTTCCGTTTCTAGATCAATTACGTTGGTCAAGGCAAGTAATTGTGATAACTCTTTGAGTTCAAGTGCAGTAGGAGAGCCATTTGAGGAGCATTGTTTTTATTTTACCAGTGCAAATTCACGCAGTGTTTCTTATGGAGTCCTAGGAGAAACTAAATGTACTTTGCAGTACTTTAAAATATGCTTGATACTTTCTACATATTTAGAAATTTTTCCAAAATGCTCCTAATTAAGTTTGTATAGCCCAACAGGTTTTCTTAATTTTACAAACTTTCGCAGTATTATTTGTAGATTTGTCAATTAGGTTGTTTTCTTTCTGATGTAAAAGTTTGCACTTTTTGAAAGAGGGAGGGGGACTTTTTAGCATACCTTGTGATTTTGCAGTAGGGTTTTGAGTTCTTTGGTCTTTTTGTACCTGTTATTTACCATTGTTAAGGTAAGGAGGTTTTGTGGAAACATATGAAGAAGTAATAAAAATTGGTTCTTTGAGTTGCTATTTTTTACAGACGAGAGAATGTGTGAGCTACAACAGCATTGCTGTTCTAGTTAGTAGCAGTATTTGGAAAAAAAATTAAACCCGTAAAAATACGATCATAAGCGCCAGATAATTCCCGCCATTTTGTTGTTTGCCCAATACCATATATAATGGCACATTCCATGTTGATTTTTATGAATAAGCATACGCAGTTTGTTGAACTGACTGGGTTGTAGTTGCGATAATGTACTGTACTGAAGAAGTCCACCATACGATGCAATTTAAAATACTCAACTATCTAATTTTAGCGGTTCTGGACAGCAAAAAAAAAAAATTGACTCTGTTAACATATCTTATGGTTCCTTTCTGATATAAATACCCCCATATTTTTGCCACATCTTGTCCAAACCTTATGTCTTGTTTAAAAATAATCAGCAAATGAAATGCACTTAAGTCAGATCCCCGAAAAATCCACATACGCATAGATTTGTGATGCCGTTTCTTGGTGAATTTAGCACGGGGCTTGGCCGGCTGCACATGCCAGCTATGTAAGCCTCCGAAGTGAGATCGTCATAACCCAAACTCAATGGGGAAATTCGTTGCGAGGTCTGGTATTTTCACACTAAATCTCATAGGCGATGGCGCGAGTTGTGATTGGCTGGCACAGAATCAACATGTTTGAACCAATCACAATGCAGAGGCAATTCAAATTTTGCAATAGATCGTATGCATATGATGTCACAGAGCAAAACATGGTCCGTTGTTTAGTAGTAAAAACAGATACGCACGCAAGTCTACTGCATGCATGGGACCACGTGCATCATTGTTTTCGTTCGCAATGACATCATATGATAACATTTCATAAGTCCTACTGTAAATAACTTTACGGTAGGAATGCTGGGAATTCCTTAATTTGTGCAAGATAATAGGGCTTGGCTGTGCTGTTTGCGGCTGGTGGGTCATTTAGTACAGTGCAATTGTACAGATCGCTACTATGACAAAAACATGAGCGCATGTATATGTATTGTACACTGCATAGCAAGCAAGCTGCATCAAAACAGTGGTGTCAGAGTGTTTCATGAATCATGAAGTAACTGACGATATTACATAGGACCAGGTGGGAAAATACAACAGTTGGTGGAATGTTAAGAAGTGCACATGGGCTGAAGAAAGCTTCAGAATGTGGGATGGGCTTTTACCGTGAAAAGATAATATTAACTCAGTGCAAAATACCAACATTTTTGTTACATGCTTACATCGGCCAAAATGACTTACGACACCATTTTTAGACTTGTACTTTCCTGTACAAAAGTGATGGCACTCTTTGGAAATGTTGAGTTTTTGTTGTTGTGATGAACATTACGTCATTTTCGGTTAAACGGTTAACCGCCGGTTAATAAAATCGGTTAAACGGATAGTGAATTAACCGAAAATGCACAGCCCTACTAAGCAGTGAAGATGCTGTGTTGTATTGATGTCAACAAGCAGGAACCATGACTTTGAAAAGTTCAGAACATAAGATTTTAGAGAAATCTTAATTTTGCTTATTTTTATGTAATATTGGAGGTAGGGCAGGAACATTGCCTTCTTTTTTAAGAATGGCTTGTGTCACTCTCCTGAAATGCTTTCAGTTACTAGAATGAGGGAGGGAGAGTTTGAATGTAGCATACAACCAATCATAATTAATACAGGTATAAAGTTAACACCATAGGCAGTGGATAACATGTGGCTATGCATTACGTGTTTGCTTATAGTATAGTGCACGGTTGTAAGCACTGTACTTTGCTTTTCCATTTATTCTGCTTGTAGTACCCATTGTGTGTACAGTTTTGTAGATCTCAGCTTTATCAGTTTTTATAATTGGACAATATGTGCCATCATTTTATTATCTCTATCATTTGCAGAGATGGATAAAAAATTGTAAAGTGCTGGTTTTTTGTTTGTATGTACAAGCAGCTGCTTACTGTAGCTGCCATTGTGAACTGTAGGACTATACTACAGTACAACCAGTTAGATTTGGAAAGCAAGAATGCACATTGACCAATCAGATGCCCCTTGATGATACAGTATAGTTATGCCATGCACCAGAGCTGTACTTTGATGGACCCTTTTGTCATCACTGTGGGGTGGACTTGAGACAGTTATGATGCATCATCCTGGGGGAGGGGGTCAAGAGGTGTGTCATACAATTTATAAGGGCACAAAGCAAACTATGCACAAAATTATTACCATGCCAAGATACAAAATTAGTTCAATATTGAAACTTTTTGTATTTACTTGTTAAGTAATGGATATCAACTCTGTTTGCCCAACTTTTAGTGTTGGCAATTTTCAAGGGGCATCAAGGCAAATTAGTGGGGCCAACAGGCAGTGATCTATTAGTGCCTTCTGTTGTTCTCACCTCTGCAGAAGATGTGATAGGCTTGCCCAACTGTATCATGTGTACAAAAGCCTACACATTCTATTTGAGGTGACAAAAGAATGAAAAAAATCAAATTTTAACTTACACCTTTTACTGGTATTACCCCAATTGAAATAAAAGGCTATTGACACTGTTCAAGGTTCTGCAACCTTTTGTCAAAACACAGGGACTTTTTATGTAGAGGTAGTCTAATGAACTGTACTAAAGTGAATATTTTAACAAAATGTAAATTATCAAGAACCAGCCCAAAGATACAAATCATTATTGTGACAAAGAACTTGACTACAGTATCTCTAACAGTACTGAGCTTTGATGATTTTGGTACAGTAGGTAAATGTACAAAACTGGAGTTGAATACAGGCTACTGTTTGTTGAGTACAGTATTTGTGTAGGTGTTTCACAGTTATCGTGAAGGAACGAGACCTGTATAACCTAATAGCGTTATGTGTTGGCATTAAACATTGAACAGTGTACTTTTGATACACTATGTGGTTGAAGTTCACAAAGGTTCAACAAAGGCTTGCTCTTTGAGCAGGAAAGTATTTTTACCCACAGTCATTGTTTAGAAAACATTTTAAAGGGTTTGTTATTGCACAGCACTAAATGGAGCCATGATTTCATTAATTCATCATCTTCAACAGACCGTAGCAACAGATCTTGAAATACTGTGCATTATATAGCCACATACTGTGCAGTCACAACATTCAAAAGCAAAGTTGATTCATGTACCATACAATAATAGGTTGTAGTGGGTGTCAATTTACTATCTACTGTACTGTGTGTTGCCAGTTGAAGGTGTAATTACAGTATGATTTAATATCGTAGACCAGTGTTGTTTTTGTCTGCCTTATTTCGTTTCATACATCTCTCCAGATTTGCAATGGATGATGGCACAAGTTTTTTTTCAGGCACATTTGCATCATTTAGCAAGTAAAGCTGTGCCAGTGTAGCTAAGACAGTTCTGGCCTAGAGATTTTATCTGTACAGTACCTCACTGCACTGGAATTACAGCTATTTCATACAGTACACAGAACTGGGAGTGTAAAAGACATGTAAAGGAGGCCATGGCATTGTACTTTGGCAACAACAAGTAGTGGTTCCTACAAAATGTCATGGTTTCTACTAAGGAGTTTCCTTCCTGCATGGTCAAAATATGACCAAAGAAACTGGATAAGACAAAATGGCAAGTTTGACTTTGGTGCTTTATAAAATGACAGTTATTCTATTAAAGCTGCTCCAGTACAGTATAAGTTATATGGAGATAGCCATGCTGTCATATATCTGCAAGTGTAGTAGTAGAAACATTCATGTTAAACATCTTTAATAGATTATTCCCCCAAAATGTTGAATTTTTGGTATGAAAATATTAGAGACTTGTCCTTCTAATCAGCTACATGGTTAGGAGAAAAGTTAACCTCTAGAGTGAATGTTTGCAGGTCAATGGTTATATACAGAGGTTTCTTGAAGAGGGAGTAAGGTGCATTCTTTCCTTCCAGCTTTGATAAATTTTAGTAGGGTGATTTTGTAGCAAAATTTTCCATGATGCAATAATATACGCATTTCTTGCAACATACTGTTAGGAATGTAATTGGGGTAAACTGGCTCAGGTAATCACACTATGGGACAGCCCTCCCCACTTGGGGTCTTGGTACAGTATTTGCACAAAGCATGTCATGCTGACAGCTCAGGCAACAAACCTTTGTGACAATTCTCCCCACTTGTGAGCTGTTTCTTAGTACAAAGCACTTTCTGTGCTATATCTGCAGTTACAGTAAAGTTCTTAGACCACAATGACCGTTTCCATTTAAATAACTGTAATTGCCATATATTGTATTCTACAGTATGAGCATTTGCGAAACATCAATGATAAAATTTTCAGTTAGACTTTTTATGCTATTCAGGTAGGATTGTGAAGTGAAGTGTTCAAGAATTGATGTATCTATTTTTTTTACAATACAATACGGTAGTTGGAAAGTGCCAAAAGTGTTTATTTATGCCTTGATGTATATTTTCAGTTTTTTAATTGTATTTCTCTTAGATGCAAGATTGTTTCACCCAAGTGGAAAACATTTAAAGGTCAGAAGGTCAGCTTGCAAGACAAGATCCGCCTCAACAATGCAATATGGCGAGAATGGCACAACCAATGTAAGTTTTGTACTGTTTAGTGTACACACAACTTGTAAACTATGTTAAATGTTTATTCTTTTGTTCTTACAGAAAGTGCGCATTAAGGGTACTGTTCTAACCAATTTTGAGAAGAAAAATAAGTTTACCAATTATGGTATTTACATCTTTCACAAAAGGTTTTTCTTGTTGACGTGGGGAAAACCATCCCCTTCCCCATGACACAGCCCAAGGATCTCTACTTTTATGGTATTACAGTGTTTAATTTTTTCGATGAAAACAACTTTATATTCCTGTGCAGCTTTTCTAGAGGAAACAAAATACGACAGATTGCTAAACTTTTCCCTACCCTAGCACAAAAGAATTTCCTTTGAGTATTGACAGTCCTAGAAGGGTAGCTGGAGCAGGTAAAAGAAGTACAGTATGGTACTGTATGCCGAGCATTTGGTGATGAACATTGCAGAAGGTATTACAATGGTACTGTGTGCTGGGCACTGGGGGATTACCACAGCATTTAAGTAGGGAATGTGTAAGATTCAAATCATTTGTATTTATGGAAAAAATAATTTGTCTCCATGGTATTAAAGGAGTCTACAAAATTTTTAATATTCGGTGAGTTACTTTGAAGCAGTCTTTGACAATTCCATAAAATATTGAAACAAAGTGTACATGAAGGATCTAATAAATAAAAAGGAAAAAAGAACTGAAGATTGTGTTGAGATTGATCAAGAAATTCCTTAGATGTTGCATACTTTACTCCAAACTATTCCTCACATTTACAACAGTTTATTCCTAAGTTTCACATTCAGAAACTAGCCCTTTAAAAATTGTAGAAAGTGATGATGTCTTTTGAAAAGTCCAAGGTGGTGGTCAACTAAGGGTACTACTGTATGCTGGTACTGTTTCGTGCACGTTTTTGTCAATTTTTCTTGGCATGATATATAGATCTACAGTAGGTGTATTAGTTAGTTAGAACAAGTTTTACAGCCCAGTTTCCAACATGTTAGTTCAAGCCAAGCTGGCCACAGCCTTTTTCCCAGTTGTGGCTCACTGGCTTGTTTTCCCTACTCAATTGCTTACATGGAGCATCAAACACAATGGCAGTACTGCAGTAGGTTCCATATTTAGAGTTTTTGATATGCCTTGTCCAAGGAATAGAACCCTGGCCTTCTGTGTGAGAGGCAGATGCTCTTACCCTTAGACCAGACACGCTTTCAATGTATCGATAGAGAAGTTTGTAGTGGGATGTACATAGCAGACCTAAAACCCTGCATACTAGTACTGTACACTCCTCTAAAGGGTGAGCCTGTATTTTGTGATTTTGAGGCTGAAACATCAATTTGAAAAGGGGATAGGCCTACTGGGATGAACTTAGCTATGTAATGAAAGGAATGGGTATGCACTTGTATAGACGTCTACAGTCTTCATTGTGCTTTCTGTGTATTGAACAGGCCTTTGGTCCTTCACTGTGTTAAAGGGCCTATTCTGCACAATGCTACAGTTCAGTACTTCCATTTTGGTTAAAGTACAAATGTGTATTCAAGTATGTTTATTGTGTAATGTATTAAATTGATTTACTCCTGTACAAACTTATCAAGAATAATACAGTTTTCTTACCTTACTTTGCAATAGGTTGCAATTAAAGCTGTGAAAGGTGTATATCGAGTGCTTCCTGTGCCTTTATAAATCTGTCTTTCATTTAGAAATCAAAATGCCATAATGAAGTTTAAATTATGTTTCACTGCAATATATGCTGTTTCTACCATTTTTGTGTAATTATTTCACTATCTTTGGGTATTAAAATGAAAGTAGTAACACTAAATGAGATCTACACCTATAGACGAATCTGCTTAGTGTTTGTTTTTAGTGACTGTAGGCCGCCATTAGTGAGGTCCATCAGCCTAAATCTGTCTTTATTTATTGTTTTCATGAATTTCAAATCCTCATATTTAGTGCACTTGGAGAATTTAAGGTACAAATTAGTGCACAACCATCCATGATAGAGGTAAGCAAGGAAGTCAAAAGATTTAAAGGTGATGGACCCCAGTTATGGCCGACTGAAATCAGACCATCACTTGCTGTCTGGATTCGTGTATAGGCCTATCAGTTTGTTAATGCAAAAAACATGTAGAATGAGAAGTAGCAGCCTTTTTCAAAGACAAAATATTTTTATGTAGCAGATAGAGATGGCTTCTCAGAGTTTTTGGTTCCTTGCGGTAGCAAAGGAACCTGTGTAGTCAGGTTGGTGTGTGTGTGTGTGTATGTGTGTGTGTGTGTGTGTGTGTGACACTTGCTTCGGTACGCTCTAACTCAACAAGGGAAGGTTGGATGGAACTTGAATTTGGTACATAGATTCGTCATAGGGAGAAGGTGTGCCCTATCGTTTTTGGTGGAGGTCAAAGGTCTTTTGGGGTCACCAGAGGTCAAACACTAAAAACCTTCTCAACACGATATTTCTAGTTAGGAAACTTGGATAGATGTCATACTTGGTGTGTTGATGTGTTATGGTGTAAGGATGAAATTGGATATGTTCGGTGAAGGTCAAGGGGTCATCTGAGGTCACCAGGGGTCAAACACTGAAAAACGTTTTAACACAGTATTTTAAGGTAGAAAGGACAGATTTCAAATCAATCTGTGTTTGGTTAAGATCAAAGGTCATCAAGGTCACTGGAGGTCAACCGCTGGAAATGTTATTGAGAAAATCTTGTAAGCTAGATAAAGATAGTTTCAATAGATTTTTTTATCTCACCTGGTTTTGCATGCTTACGCACCCAAACACCTTAGAAATTTGTCCTTTATGTTTGTTCAGTAATGATTCCTTCGGGTTGTACACATATTTTGGATCATTCAAAGTTTTAAGAGGGCAATAACTGAAATCTGTAGATTTCACTGAGCACAGGTCACTGCATTAACCTGGTCTCTCTGCCAGTGGAAGCAATGCATGGATTATATATGTCTCTTTAATACTGCTGTGCTCTGTGGGTAACCTAATCCTCATTCTATTATCGGACTTCATTAATCACTTGCTTTCTGCTGATTAATCACTTGCTTTCTGCTTAACTGCTGAATAAACCCTGTTTTCTGTGTAGAGGTAGCAAACAGGACAAATGGTAGATTGTTTAAAGTAATAGCAAGTTTTATTTGAGAGCAGGTAAAAATAACTTGTGAGAAAACTACAATGGGTGTTTTTCTCTCTCTCTGACCACATTGTGTACTGTTTATTGATGATAATATCAAGTTTGATTACAAGCATAAATACATATGGAAATGAGGTAGTGTTTTTGAAGGATCACCAAGCATTACAAAAGTTGAATGTCAGTAAGGCCACAGAAATTTAATCTTTGATTTCATGTAATATTAGTACTAAAATACCCCTGGTGAAGATGTTACAAACAATATTGAGTATGAACTTTTGCTTAGCTCTATTTCACAGACTGGCTCTACAGTTCTTATAATATCCAGCAAGGAACCATAGTGCCCATTGGGCTCTTGTTTGTTTGGTTTTTCCACATCATGGACATAAATAGCAAATCCAGAAAAACAAAATTTTGTTAGAACTGGAAAAAAGAAAAAAAATGAGCATCATTGTGAAAATAAAAAATATAAGGGTCATAGGCTATAAAATAAGAGTGGAGGTAAAATTACTAGCCTTGTGTAGCCTTAATAAATGTTCTGTATAGGCCTATTAATAAGAAGAAGAGGTCCAAGAATTGAACCTTATGAAACTCCACGCTTGATTGGAAGGAAACCAGAACTTTTATTATGAATGAAGATATACTGCTTTCTTTTAGACAAATACAGTAGGACTTTCCTAAACCAGTTGAGTGTATTGCTTTAGTAATTTAGTTTTTTTGTGGAATTGCTTGATGGAAAATAAATTTTGAGCATCTGAGCATAGGAAAAAAGAAAGTTTTGACATGCATCTAGCTAAGGTGGATGTAGACCAAAGCTTGGTAGTACAGTACTGAGTTTTTGTAAATTTGTTTTGTAGGATGCTGTACTGTAGCATTATCTTTAGAAGGCATTTGTTTTGTTATGTTAGGGTGCATTTACACTGGATCTGGATCTGATCACCTGCGCGGGGTCTGATCCACTGCTCGAGATCAAATCTGTAGTGTAAATGCTCACCGGATCAACGATGAGGAAAGGTACGGTATGCATGGTACATGTACAGGGTCTACTTTTTGTTTATACTTTGGTGCACACGCGCGGGTGCCTGTATTTTGTAATGTGACTTCCGCTTCAGCACAGAGGAGGATCAGAGTACGAGACAAGTGTAAATGCACCGGGATCAAGCCATACACGCAATTCGATACACTGATAACATCGGGCGATCAGACCCGGATCAAGTGTAATTTAGCACCCTTATAGTTTGCCATCTTATGTTAAAACAAATTTTGAAGCATATCAATAGTTTTATAGTAATATGAAGGATTTTTACTGTTCTGTAAGTTTACAATGGATTTTAGAAAACAGTTCAGTTCCACATTGAAGGAAAAATGCATAGACATCGCTAGAGGTTTAACCTGAAGGTCATGCAAGAGTTGTGTAAAACCTTATCTCTGTTTTACCACTGTACATAGTAGTTCTTATCAACTATTGAGTAAGGCTGGCCACCAATAGAAGACAGTTACAATTAGAGTGTAAACATTGTCACAGCCTTAGCATTGTTAAAGTTATTACCATTGTTGAAATGGCTAAAAGGCTAATCCACTTACCCCAAACCAAAAGTTTTGTAGTAGCCCAAAGAAATCCTTAATTGGCTATCTCTCTTATTGACAGCTAGTGGAAAAAATGCCGAGTACAGAAGCTCATATTGCACAGTATGAAATGTGTTGAGAGTGTTTTGATTGCACACCAGGTGGACTTTTCTGTACTCACCCTGAAGTAATAACCTGAGGTTGTGTCTGGATGAGGATGAATTTTAGGCATTTGTGAAAGGACTTCCAGGAAGTAGGTTAGGAGAAATAAAACTGTTTGGTGTTAATGGATTAGGCCTTTTTAAATTTACAAAAGAACATGGGGATGGTGGGGGCATTACACAAACTTTCATATCCTTTAAAATTCCTGTGAAATGAAACTTTGCTACTTGGTCCTTGTCAAGTTTACAGTTGTAGCAACTGAAACGATTGTTTACAACAAAAGTTAATATCAATTACTTCATCAGTTTCCTGTAAGTAATACCATGGTTGTTGACATGCTGCAGCAGTACAGGAGGATAGTATACACTGTTATTACCATGGGTTTGGTAGGGCTGTACAGTAAGTATTGGTCATGTAGCTGCTCATATCATTTGTCATACTGTGCATGTGCCCATTATGTTCATACTTAACAAAAAGTATTGCAATTAAAATTGATTGCTGTGGCATTTCTCCACTGACACTAATGTTGGGCTGGTAGCCAAGCTTTGTACATGAGTGTTTTCACCTACATTACTGTACAAGTGTGAAGGTCAGTTAAAGTTGAAACCATGAAACAGCGTATATACCATTGGAGAGGGCAGTATTGTATAATGTCAAATAGGTTCCACCTTTAAAATGGCAGATTGATTAGTTAAACCTTTTAGAATATGCTCTGGGCATTTGATTAATTGATATAATTTCCACTTCTGCAAAAAGACACAATTCATTTTTTATGTGATTAATGTAGGCCTGTTTATTTGCTTACTTCATTTACTAATTTTTTAAATTTTGAATGATTACCACCCTTGTTTATGATTAAAAAAAAAATTATGAACTGTGTGAAAGGCTGCAGTGCTCAGAGAAGATCTTTCCTGCTCTTACTACACTCACCCTGTGAGAGAAGCTGTGTCACATTTAATGTTTAGGTGTCAACAAATGAAAATTTAGCAACTTGAAGAAATTGTACAAGGCATCATAAGGTACATTATATGTAAATTTACCAGACAAATTTTAATTGAATCATAGAACAGCACTAGCTCTTTGTCTCTTACTTTACAATATGAAGCTGTGCATACATTCATGTAGACATGTTTGTCATGAACCTGCATTTGATCTGTTTATAATTAGGTCTACAAATTGCTATACAGTGAACTATGGAAAGTTTGGTGCAGACTACATACCATTGCCATCTGATTTGTGCATTGTGTTGACTTTCGTAGTCAAGAACACAATTAGGTAAACTGTTGTTAGTACCTCCTATACTGTACTGTGTAGTGCACTCAATACAATTGATTACAACAATACCCTCTGAATAGACTCCAATAACCAACTTAAATATTAAACTAGACATCAGTATGCAGAATTTTCTTAGTAGTTTTTAGAAGTCCAGAGTATATATGCCTCAGATGGAGAATTCTGCCAGAATTTAAAAAAAAAAAAAAATCAGGGTAAGATTCAGTGCCCTGCCAACCTCAAGTCTGAATTGGTGCTGACCTTCAGAAGGAACAATCTGAAGTAAGAGGATTTAAATGCTGACATTTATGTATGTAAGTTCAAACATTGATACAAGATTCCTCTTCTAATATTAAACCAAGATCTTCTCAAAAGGTTGGAAAAAATTATTCTTCCCTCTCCCAACTTGACAGAAATCCTGTAAGGTGGTGAAGTGTGGGTATAATTTCAATTTTTTTTTTGTCTGCCTGTTCCATAGTTTACACACAAAAACAATAAGCGGATGTAGCTTGAAGTCTATGTTGTGCAATTACGGCAATGTAAACAAAAAATAAATATCAAGGTACTGTAATGTAAACAAAAATTAATTACCATAAATTTTAACTCGGTTGAGACCCCTTCAAGACCCCTTCAGAAGACAAAACATTACCCTTTGATGTTATCTGCTATCATTTCGAGTGGCAACGTGCATATGAAGCATCGTTATTATCATTGATTTATCGGTGTTAAGTACTGCAGGTGTGTACTGTCTGCATTCCATTATTTTATTTGTATGAAAAGATGGATTAGAGCTTTGGTTTGAGATCCCTTCATTGACTGTTGCATTTTGAACACAGGATCAATGCATTCATAAGTACTGGAAAAGCTGTGTCAGGTTTAACTTTTGCTGTATCTGACTCAATACATTGGGTACTCTAAGTGTATACAGTATTGGAATGATGATGACCTTTGTACTTTTGGCAATGGTTTTGGTGCCCTAGAAATTGGCACAGGTTACTTTTGAAGACAATGTCCATGTTTGTCTCTTTGTCTGCCCCGTTGAGATGCACAGCCTTGCCCTAGATACTGCTTTTAGCATTGGTGAGTTATGAATTGATTAATTAAATGAGAATGCTGTATTGATGGTAAGAAATTCAGTTGGAGGTATGCACACATGTAGTACCACTGAACAACATCATAACATCAGTTATTGTAATTGTTTGGATTAACTGCTTGTGGTGCACCAATAATTGTAAATGAGCAGTTGATTGAAAAGACATTTCCAAAAGCCTTTTCTCTGAAACCACATAGGCCTACAGATTGGTAGTGCCATGAAAAATGGTTGTTCAAAATAGAAAATAATTGTCCATGCTTAATGTTAAAATCAACCACACTTAGTGCTATTGTTAGCTACACTTGCTAAATATTTTGGATGGATGCATGGAATTGAAATACAGTTTAACCCTTTCTAGTGATACTTTAGTGGTTTTAAATCATTTGATACTGGATATTGGAACATTTTACCATTCATGACATAGGAACATTGATCCTGGATTACTTCATTAAAGGGAAGGTTTAAGCAAAAATTAAATTTTCATATGTGAAAGGGGAACCAAATCTACACAGTGTGGTGAAAGTTTCATTCAAATCAGACATGTATTTCTTGAGATATTGGAAAATGAAGTCACTAGATTTGTGTTCAAAAGTGAGTTTGAGGGCAGCAGAGCTATTATCACTTCCTCACGTTGACAAGGAATGCTTTGTTTCACTTTGTTTTATCAGACTGTTTTGTTGACCTTGAAGTTAACAGGAATAGGACCTCCCTGTGGGGGATGCAAAATTTGTAAAGGTCTCATGCCACTTATGCAATCACATTTTAATAATGTGTGATTGTTGAGGAGAAAATCAAGTCTGAAGTTTAAAGAAAAACAAAAGACTATGCTCTAATGTAGGGATGTGATGCCATATATGCTTGCTTCAAGCTCACTTTTTGGTGAAAATGTGACAACTTTACATGCTCATATCTTGAAAACCACACATCAGTTTGCAATGCAATTTTCACCAAAATGCTTAGAATGAGTACCCCTCTAACATACCAAATCCTGTTGTGACCTTAAACCCTTCTTTTTAAAGATAAACCAGGGAGTCCAACTTTCAACTCTTTGTTGTATATGTATGAAAATCCATGTGATCAGTTGTTACAGAAAGGGTTATTACGTGTAATTTTGCTCAGTTTGATCCGATAGGTTTTTGCTGTTTCTTTTCTGTACCCAGTTGTATGTAAAATATTTAACTTCAATAAAAGTCTCATAATGTTAATCAAAATATATTAAAATTTAAAGAAAATTGATGTTATCTGCAGTAGTAGCGGAGCAATTCTGGCCCTTATGAAGCATTTCAAGTTCTTCTGCAAACTTTTTGCTATGTACTGTTTAATACTTAAATAGTTTTATTGTTAACTTATACAGTTTTTTGTAACAATTTAAACAAAGTGAAATATGCTGTACTCTGTAAAGGCTGAGTCATGAAATGATTGTTCCAAGCAGCATAATGGGCCTATGAAGAGTTTCAACAGGTATCACAAGGTCCAAGAATTTATTAGTTACAAAGTTTGAATGTCAATTTTTGGCCTTATTGAGAAAAAACTTAAAAATGGGAAAGTTCAGCAAAATCCAGACACTAAAGAAGAAATTCAGTGACTTTAACCCAACTTGAAGAGAATTAGTAGTGGAACACTATCCTGTTTCGTGGTTAGTATGTGACAACCCTGACAATATTTTTTCTCCCTCAACTATGAGGCACTGCTTGTGTGATTTATCTTTTGCTTCAAAATAAGTTGTGGTGGCTGCTCTTGCCCTTTTAGACTTGGGCAAGGGTTAGGGGTAGCAAGTTTGCATCTATTAAATGATCACGAAATCAACAGCAAAGCCCATATATCGTTTTGTCCAGTCTTGAATTGTGTCTTACTCTTGCATGAGTTTTTCCCCAGTAAAAGAAGATACAAGTAACTTGTTTCTATGCATCATGTAGCAGCTAGGCCCCTATTAGTCTAGGTCCTCTGGTTCTGCATGATTGGAGCTCATAGGATTGATTAACACATACACTCAAGTTGATTGGTATTAATGCATACACATCCTGTTATGTGTGCTTTGCACATATATGGTCTTTTACAGCTCTTAGGTTTTCTAGATAGTCAGTGTGATGTTTGCCCAAGATGCTGCAAAAATTTGTTGTGAAGTTTGCCTTTTTTGAAATCAGAGCAAAGCAAAACCTTTAGTACCTACTTAGGCTACATGAAAAATCAAAGGACCCAAAGACTCACACAAAGCACCAGATGTGTAGATTGAAAGTTGCTTATTCATTAATAGGCTTTAACTATTGAATATCAAAAGAGTGTAGTTGGGATATTGTGTGCATGATCTACTGTATAGGCTACTGAACACCCTCTTGGCCTTTGAGAAAATCAATTTAAGACTAGTAAGTACTATTGAGAAAAGCCACTTTTCAATAGAAAGTTAGGGAAAACAACTTCATTGTGACATTGTCAGATTCACTTTTGACTGATTGTATGTTTGGATGAAATCTTTACCATACTAAGTCAACAAAGGAAAGGCTTACTGCCACCTGAAGTTTTGTGTAGTGTGTCAGTACAAGTTTTCTTTACCACTAATTGCGAGGAATAGAGGCACTACAGAAGACATTATTTGCCCAGCTCAATGAAAGATTACAGTACATTCTGTACTGTACTGTAATAGGTTTTTCTGCCTGAATTCAGCTAGATGTATTCAGTGGTTTTCATAGAAGGTTGTTGTATTTAAACAATATCAGAAGGGACTTATCTGTCTTTTAATCAAGGCATCAAAACACTGAAAAGTGCAACTCTTTCCCCCTAGATTAGAAACAGGAACTCATGTAAACATGTCAAACTTTAATGAAACAGCTTACCTACAGTACTCCACTTTTATTTCCTGAGGATTGTGATTTGTAGCATGAAGAATTTCAAACTCAATGTTTAACCAGACTTTTGTAATGTGGAAACTTTGAGGCGGGTTCAAATTAGGTACACAGAGACAGACTCAACATTCACCCATTACAGTACTTCTTCTTATTCCTTCGTGAGCTTAACTGAACTCTTCCTTTTCCTACTTTTAACTTAACACGCACATACAAACATACGCGACACACCTAAACTATTCTAATGCAAATTACAAAAGAACTAACCTACGCTCATAACTAAAGACATAACTATGTGCAAAGCTTGCTGAACCTACAGGTGAGTAACAGAGAATACAAATCAAAGATGATAAACACAGAGAACAACATACTAGACAACGAACAACTTTTACCTTTTACACTATTAATACAATCTTTGAAATTTCATGTCAAAAACGCTTTTATTTGTGGTGTTTAGGGATAAAATTTAAGCTTTGAAATTTGAATGTGTTAATTGTGTAAATATCATTGATACTGAAAATTCAGAGTCATGTGTGGTAAGGCTGTCTCAATACATGGTTGTGTATTACATCCTTTGCTAGGGAACAGTGTGCTTGCTTCCATGGAGTGCACATTAGTAGCAGTCTGACCAACATGAATCAATGAACCACATGTAAACCTCTCAAATAGCTCAGTTTATATTCAAATGCCCCTGGTCTACAGTAAAATAACTTCCTTTGCCTGTGTTGTCAAGAGACTGTGATGAAATACCATTTCCCACCTAACAGTAATCCAAATCTGGGCGACTGTATTTTCTTGAAGGCCACATAAAAACAAAAGGAATTTTCATTTACTGGTCGAGCTGATTTAGGATGTGGTAGTTATTTAAACAGTAAACAGTTATTTGTTTGTAGGATATGGGGGTTTTGTCTAAGACTGACCTTTTGTCATTGGTATGTGAAGAAAACCTAACAAGTTTGGAAAAATTTGTGGAATTTCATGAACCAACTTAATGAGCCCCTTTTGAAGGATGAAATTTCCTTGTAAACAAATGCAATATTTCCCTTTAAATATAATATTGCCCAACATTACATGACGAAATCCCTCAGTCACACTCTTCTCATTTTCATGCATTTAAATACATCAGGCTGACTGAACGAGAAACTCTGGATAACACAAAGAAGGTGCAGCATAAAATGGGGCCCTAAAGAACACACTAAAGAAGTTGACTTGGCAACAAAGGTTTTCACAATTCAGGGATGAGAATCAAGTTTAACGTTAACATTTTTTTATGATGCGTAATGCTGTAATCTTTGCTACTGATGCTTTTATTTTTAGTGTAAATTTGGTCGAATAGTCTTAAAAGTTTTATGTACTGTAAGCTAACATGTACCATATGCCATTATAATAAAACATATACCATTCTAAGTATTAAAATAAACATAATTTACTGCATCTAGCCAGAATATGGAGCTTCAGGGATTTGACATCTGTCTGGCTGTTATGGTAATGTGAAATCTGAAAAGTATGCCATTTTTTTCTTCTCTTTTCAGTTATTCTTCGAAAGAAGCCTTTTCTTTGTTCCTTCTCCTTGTCTCCTCTGGATAATGAATACAAGGCTCCCACAGTAAGTTGATAAGAGTATATGAGCTCAACAATTTATCTTCTTCTTAGCATGGTTGTAACTTTCTTGTTAATCTGTGCAGTGAAATTTTGTTTGTTTGCAACAGTTTACTACACAGGGATGCATGATATGTTGTCCACCAGGACTATCTAGGTATTGTTGAACATTATACAGATCTGATCTGGTTTATATGTTTCATTGACTTTTCAGCAAAACAGTTTTTCAAATGATAAGAAAAAGCAGTGTCCCCAATTGGTGCTCTTAAGACATGCAGTACTTTTTTGTCTGTTATGCTAGCGTGGATTCACATCGCCAACTGGTTGCTAGTATCTTAATTCGATTACTCCCCTAGAACCTGTAAATTCTAAATTGCATTACTCCCCCACTTCATGTAACTCAGAGAAGTTCTAGCACCGTGCCTATACACTTCGCCCCAATTGACCAGTAGATCACCCTTATTGCTCTTCTACTCAAGTCTGCTGCCAAACTGACTGAGGCAGCAAAACTAATGGCTATGGCACTGTCCTGGCCATCCACCCTTTAATTAACACCTCATCTTTCCTTCCTCTTCTTCTTTCTCTGGCTCTCCTCCTGGCCCTTCTCCCTCTCCCACTGCCCCATGAATAATGAGGCCAATCTGTTGGTCGATCAGGGTGAAGTAGGGGTGTAGTGCTTTAACTTCTCGCAGTATAGCACCTGGTGGGCAAGTAATGCAATTTAGATGTAGCAGGGGGTAAGTTAAAGGGGAGCACACTAACTCAGCAAGCCAAAGTTGGACTGAACTGGAGCATGGTATATTATTGTGAAAAGGTGTGCTCTTTTGTTTTTGGTGGATGTCAAAAGTCATTTGGGATCCACATTAGGGAAACACTTAAAAGCCAGAAATGTAAAAAACGAGATTTTGTTAAATATCAGAGATTAGCTGATAAATCACCAGTATCTTGATATAGATGAAAGTACAGTGGTTGATTTAAAATGCTAGGATCTGACATTATGTTGAGCTCAGGCACACATTCACTCATCAGTATATGAGCTGAAATGAAATAACTTTTACAATCATTAGACCAATTATTGATCATCTGAGTCCAAAATATGGGAGAAGTAACTCTTCAGAGCAAGTCTTCACTGCTTAGGAAGTTCATCTTAGTTCAAATTTGCAACTACTATACTGTATGTTTGCTGGTTTGTGGAAACTTGTAAGGTTTTATGCTTGTAAACCAATAAAGTACTATATAGATCAGTGATTTATTAAGAGATGCATGATATTTCAGTAATGTTGGTAGCTGGAAAAGATGACCATCAGTAATTTCCCAGTTTTCAGTATTTATCAGGATTTGTCATCAAAAGGAACCTTAGTAGTGCCAGAGTGCTGTACTTTGTGGTAGACATGCCCACTAAACTTAAAATCTCAAAATTGTTAAAGTACACTATAAAACAAAAGAGACTGCCAGAACATGTTGTAAACTGATTCATTTCCAACTCCATGCTAGTGACTTATATTGTGTCTTCAAAGTGTGCACATCAGGTGCAGTTTTATAGAATGGAGAATTTGCAAGGAAAGGTATATTCTCTTTGGGATGGATGTATGTGTTTGGGGATTCATATTGCACTAGTCCTTGAAAGCTGATGGATATATTGCTTTTTGACATTTCATGTTTTACTTTTCATTTAAGGCTGTTGTCTTGGAGGGCAAGTATGGTAAGAGAACCACAACAGCAGTTGTTGGGGAGTATCAGAAATGGAGGACTTTCTTTCTGAAACAGAAAAGGAGACACTCAAAACATGGAGAGGCTATGGAATGGAGCCAGGTTTGTAAGAAGCCAGTCTTGTTTTAAGGGAGGGGGGAGGCAAATTGATGGGAATGGGTTGATCAAAGCGAGTGGTAACAGTACATAGCACGCATTTGGATGGTTCTTGAAATGGAGAAGCATGTATACATGCCTTTTACATTTGTGAGAAGATAGCAAAATTAGCAAATGTTTCGGATTCTCTTTGTTCATTTTCTATATAAACCTGTGAAATGGTGACATCAATTTCTTTCTCTTGAGGGAAATTTGCCAAGACCGGTCTGTCTCTGTTGGGACAATTGGACAAAGTTTTCTGTTAATAAACTAACATGGTAAATAAAAATTTACCCTTTGGTACTTAAAAATTAAATGGTCTTCCACACCTTATGCTACCCATGCAGCATAGTGTTAGCATCACACCTTCATATCATCCTGGCTGTCACAAAGACACATTTTCTTTTCTCAAGTGAAATACCCTGGAGGCATCAGTCTCTACCTAGACAATTAAAAAAAATTCAGTTAATTCACATGCAGACATACTTATACCTCTTGAAACTTAGAGTGTTCTTTCAATTGTTCCTCCCTTTGCTCCATTCTATCTGATTGCAGCTGTGAGGGGGTGTTTTTGAATGGTCTTAGCTTTTGCTTGCAATACCTGAAAAGGTGTTTGTTACTAGATCAATAATCATATAAAACTGGTGCCTTCTGCACTAGTGTTGAGCAGATAACCAATAAGTATTATCAGTGTCGGCCGATAATGACGTTATCGGTAAGATATCAGTATCGGCACAAATGAAGGCCGTCTCCGATAATGGCAACCAATAAAAAGCATTTCAACAGTAAACAGCTAAAAGTACTTACTACGCACTTAAATAAAATACAAATTATTGTGTTGAACATAAAACAGTCAACAAATTCATTGCAGTGAACGTACACAAACTAGATCTACTACACCGCAAGCCTGCAGTAGTACAACGTACTGAGTGCTTGCTTGTTGTGTTCTTTCATCATTTAATGTACACATCCATAGCAGAGTGCACGCACTGTAATGTGCAATCTATAGTCAATTCAGTATACAAATCCGTTGTCCATTTATGCAAGTCAAATTCTTCCCAATCCCGCGGCATATCTCGATGGAGTTTTACTGTGTGAATTTCGGCACATGAAGTAACAGTAACTCGAGATCAATGCCTGAGACAAAATTGACGATCTCACGAAGTATCGTAACCGCTTTTTACATGCATAGAAACGGGCACAGACAAACAAATGAAAAAAACCCAAACCGGACTGGATGAAGACATAAACTGTGAACTATCGTAACCAGTGAGGGATCGGCGCTTTGTAAGGGAGTCTGATCATTATCAGCAGTATCCATATACATACACATTTTCTATACTGTATTGTGTATGTATATGCTGAGAACAGCTGTGGTATGCTGTAGGTATGGGCTGTAGGTACGGGCCGTAAGTTTGCCACACCCAATTTTTTTTTCGTAGTACAGCTAGGGGAATTCCACTGTACAGTACATACACATACCTATACGTGCGGCATACTGTACTTGCGGCATGGCATACATGTTTTGGTATGCTGGGTTTTCCAATCCGCGCACGCTTTCCATTTCTTTTTCACATTCCCCGTGCATAAAAAAAGTTTACAGTCTGGCTGTAGGTACCGAAATGTGCTTGTCACGAAGGGGGTTTCTTGGCTGGCGCATGTTTTACATCAAATACATAGTGATTGATTGCTTTAAACACTTCGTAAGAAACATGGAAAATTTTTCACGGAGATAAAGTAAAGGAAACATGCAGACTTAGTTCAAAATAAGTTTAAGGTGCAGTTGTGTTAAAATTATAATTTTTCAATGGTAACAAAACATGTTGTGATTAGGGAAGATGTTCCTTTTTTTGTTATCGGTATCGGGCCGATATTAACTTTGAGTTATCTGTTATCGGCAAGTTCCGATACCTCTGTTAATGGCTCATCACTATTCTGCACAATATCTGTAATTTAAATGAACATTGTAAATGACCTGGAAATTCTCAACCATGACTTAAGTCTGTCATGTTCTGTTAATTGGTAAGGAAATGAAACACACACTTTTGACAGTAATATGTTTTGCCTGTGCCCATCACTGCCAACAAGGAGCCTGAAGATGGCTCTCTGGAGCATATGGCCCCTCTTAAAGTAGAACAGCACTTTACTCTGTACCAGGTCCTTTGGGAGCCTTGGTAAAGTATCAGCAGCATAATTAATGTTGCTGACATTGTAACTGTACACACTGCACTGACTTTACATAATTATTTTCTCTACTTTTCTAAAGATTGGATCCTTAACAGATAAAGACTTCTACAGTGCCACTGGACAGGTGCCTATGGTATTGGATGAAGATGCCTTGCTATCGGAGTTCTCTGACACCCTCTTTTCCAGCCTTAACCAATCATTCATATTTCCTAATCCAAGGGAGTTTTGTAAGTTGAAATTATTGTGAATTCATGAATCAATTTTCAAAATCAAAAACCATATTGATATGTCATTAGCTACGTCTCAAGTTTGTATCTACAATGCCCCTACACTTTAAGCTCCTCCAAAATTTAACTTACCTTCTCCATCAAATTGAACCAATTATCATTTTGATTATTCATCATCAGTATTACCTGATGATCCACAATTTTTACTTGTGTCAGTTTTAGTAAAAGTCACCTTAATTTTGAACTAATTTTTTATCATCCTAAGCACAATGAATATTGCAGACTTGTCTGTTTTTAAAATACAATTTCTAAGATTGAACAGCCTGCCCGTAATCCAAATGAAAAGACTCATTTGTGGTGCCAGCAAAGTGTCTAAAGTTTATTGTGTTCAATGCTTGTTTTCCAAACTTCAGGGCTCAAAATCATGGTAAAAGATCAGTTGTGATAGGGACAAGTGGTCAGTGATATCTAGTTGCCCCTCCAAATTTTGGGTTGTCCCATTACAAAATGATAATGACAGCCTACTTCTAGATTTCATTAGAAAGCTGCAAACTTGGTCTAGTTGAGCAGTGTAGCCAATCAAGGAGTTTAATTCATATATTTACCATAGTAGAACTATCCTGTGGGAACTTTGCTTCCAAACAAAATGCTGCGTTTGGTCTAACGGTAAGAGCATCCGCCTCTCATGTGGAAGGCCCTGGTTCTATTCCCAGTTGGAGTCATATCAAAGACTCTAGAGATGGATTCTACTGTCATTGTGTGTGATGCTCCGCATAAGCATTGGAGTAGGGAAAACACGCCAGTGAGCTACAACTGGAAAAAAGGCTGTGGCCAGCTCGACTTGCACCAATAGGTTTCAAACTGGGCTGGAAAACTCCATCTTAATACTAACTGTCCAAACAAAAAGTTTTAATGTGAAGCTGGCAGATGAAGTGTGTAGACAAGTATAGGTGAGAGTGGTAGTCCCATGGACAACCAGGAGATTAGTACGTGTTATCTTAGGCTTAAATCACTTGTCAGGAGCAAGTGAACAAAGGCTGATTTCAAGTCCTGCAAAGATATTTGTCAATTGATATTGGCTGGTATTGAAAAACAAAATACTGGCATGACTCATATGCATACTTTTACTTCTGGACCAACCAAGTAAAAAAGGCAAAAAACTGGTGGGAGCAAATTTTTTAAACTTGGACATGGTGGTTTCTTTTCCCATATTGTCTTTTCTTTTTTAGTTTTATGAACCCTTTTAGGTCTTGGTTAGCGTCCCTTCTTATTGGGAGACTCTAAGTTCAATTCTTCAAATGTAAAACACAAAATTTCAATCTCAATTATTATTTCAGTACCTACTAAATTGACACACAGTTTAGTTTACAAGTGTGCATTTACCTTGGAAAATATCTCACTCATTTGGCATAGCAACAAATTCCTGCCTGGCTACCCTGGATGCATTCCATTCATGCACTTGAACTCTGATTGACCTTTACTCCATTTTAATACCTATTAGGAAAGTATGGTTATAGTCTGTCATTGTATGTTTCTGTATGAAATTTGTCAGTTGAGGAAGGTTTGTGATGCTTACTTAAAGGGGGAGTTGTGCAGAGTAATTGCATCTGGGAAAATTGCAGTGGTAAATACGACAGTAGAACATCTTTATTGTCTTGTCCTGCTGTGATTAATTTGATTTCTTCTGCAATGAAGCGATCTTTCTGTCGCATCAGATGTGATAAGCTGTAGGCTCAGATTATAGAAAAGGATAAATTGACTCGTCACAAGAATGGCTATAAACACTTTTCAGTTTATTGTGGGAAGAGTCTGAAGTTCAACATTGGTTTTAAAGTAGTACCATTAAATCTTCACCTTTCAAAAAATTAGGTTACTAATGTTTGTTAAGTACCATTGTCAAGGTATATCTAAGTAACACTGGTATCTTCAAAGTCATTTACATGCTTGTATTAAAGAAGTACTGAACAAATGCACAAGAAGGAAAGAGTAATAAGCAGGTGCAAGGTTTCAGAAATGGTCAAAAGCTATCATTGGGTAGTGTATTCACTTAATGATTAATATCTAAAATTTGCATTTATTTTGTAATTTTTTGAACTTACTACTTCCAATGGCAGAACTAGCTCCAAATATTATCAGAATTTGCCCTGCCTATAGCACTTCTCTGCTGTTGGAGTCATTCCTAGAGAAATCATAGCACTCTCTGAGCAATGCTCATGAATGGAATATTGTGACTCAAAGTTGTAATTGCATTTACCCATAACATGATTCAATGGCTTACAGTAAGCTATCAATATAGACACTAGAACAAAATGAAGATGGAGGAAACTAGGGCCGTCAGTTTCTATTTAATTGCCTAAACGTTTAAACGGTCAAAATAAACGTTCGTTTACCGTTTAAATGATGTCCAAATACAACCGCCCTTGATTTCCCCTAGAATCTACGGTTAACACAATGATATGTACAAGTAATGGCTTTGGGACAATAATTTTGGCATGCCACCCTCTATTTGTAACAAAACATCCGGGACATGCATTGCTGGCTGTTTAGGTACCTGCATACCTGATATGTATTATGTAGTACAGGAATGCAATGCTGAACACAGCAGCTTTTCCGCTATACCACAGGCAGCTAACTGCTTGGCTGCCACGCAGGCTTCTTCACTAAACAGATTACATACCTTGCTGAGCTAAACTGTAGCTTGCGCAACATTAAATGATCGATATCATGGCATTAAATTATACGTACATTAATTAGCTTGGAAGTAAGAAGCAGGATGTGGCAATTGCGCAAAACATCAGTTGCAAGGAGCATTTACTAAGTGTTCAATTGCAGTTGCAACCCTGTAGCTATAGTAAACACAGCCCTTCAAGAAAAGCAACTTTAGATAAAAGATTCCTGATTGTTAAGTGTTAAGGTAAAAAAAAATGTGCTTGGCATTTTAAAGTATGTCTTTGAAAGAAGTTGAACTGATATAGAGAGGAAATGCAGTAAATGTTGCATGCTTTAAGTTCAGTTCTCTCTTGTAAATCTCTTGTGCAACATTATTTTAATAGTAAGGTGACCCTTTAGCATTGGATATAATTATTGAGATTATATACAGTATATTGCCTACCAGCATGTAAATATTAAGTTTTCTTTGGAGTTTGGGGTTGTTTGGTGTTTGTTTCTTTAACAAGTTAAATACTACCTTTGTTGTGTAGCATTTTTCACATTGCAGACATATACTTTCCCCTCTTATTTATTATCTCATGCACACTACACCCTTTTGGGAGCAGTTAACCACCATGCTCCCATTCACCTACCCTGTAGAGTGAACTCTTGTTTTTTCAGCTCCTCAGCTTCAAAAAGCCACTGTCCGCAAAAGCAAAGAGGACT
Source organism: Holothuria scabra (assembly GCA_037179385.1). NCBI lineage: Eukaryota > Metazoa > Echinodermata > Holothuroidea > Aspidochirotida > Holothuriidae > Holothuria > Holothuria scabra. The sequence continues at coordinate 51,783,685 of CM074183.1, read as the reverse complement.
ATGTCCAGTTGTAGACTCAGACTTCATCACCATAATTTGAATTATTCTTTTACTCTCTCATGAATCATGCTGTTGTTTTGTGGGTGAAGTCATAGACTGAAGCTTAAGATGCCCTATTGTTCTGTAATGCCTAACCATTAGGGCTGTGAACGTTTAGCAAAATAACTAAACGTTTAACCTAAAAAATTTGCCATCGTTTAGCCATTGATCGCTATTACATTATCACAAAAGCATGGTGAGCACACCTTGGCAGGTGTTAGGGATAATAATAACTGTTGGCAAGCCTATAGTGGGCCTATGATACGAAATGCATCCAGATTTGGCAGCTTTCTTTCAACCAAAATTATTGTGATCGAATATTTTCTGAACAGTTTGGATACTTCATGCAGCAATCCCTTGTATCAAAATGGTTATGACACTAGTTCTGCTGGGGCTAAAGTCATAACATTTATATTTATGTTATATGATTGCAGTACTTTTTTATGTAGTATACAGTAGTTGCAGTACTTTTCAACGAATTTTTTGAGACTCTCCTCTGTACTTTTGGTACTGTGCCCACTGTGAAAATTCTCAAGTTACTCTTGTTCACACAGTTAACATTGCACTGTGTCAAAGCTTAGTGTTCGACCGATCATCTGTTAGGTAATCAGCATCGGGTCGATTATTACGTTATCGGTAAATAATCAGCATTGGTAAAATTCTGCCATCCAACCGATCACTACCACCGATTAGTTGCAAACTGGTAAAAAGGGGCTAAATATACTTGAAACTTGCTCTTAATTTCGTTAAAATTCCCGTAAATACTCAGTCCTTTAATTTCCCGCCAAACAAGGCATCATACTTTGCTAGGTGATATCATATGCAAAAGATCCATTGCAAAATTTAAATTGATCCCTGCTTCGTGATTGGTTCAATTGCGTTGATTCCAGGCAGCCAATCACAACACGCGCCTTTGCCTATGTGATTTAGTGTGTGAAAATGCTCGGTCTCGGGACAAATTTTCCCATTGAGTTTGTGTTACGACAATCGCGCTTGTAATGATCGGCTAGCTAAGCTGGGCGAGCCCCGTGCTAAATTCACCTAGAAACAGCATCACTAATCTCTGCGTACGTGGATTTTTCAGGGATTGGACTTACGTGCATTTCAGTTGCAGATTCTTTTTAAACAAGAAGGAAATTTTGGATGAGAACTGCTAAAAATATACGGGGATATTTATATGGGAAAGGAACCATAAGATACAGTACGTTATACAGGTGCCCAGAACTGCTAAGATTATCATGATTGCTTTACATGGGGTTCGTTAAAGCGGGAGAGTAGCCACAGTACATTAACGCAACTACAACCCAGTAAACTAAAAGAATGTAATGTTTGGACACGATTGGGGGATGAAAACTAGACAGAGCTTGATGTTGGCCTTAGAACTAAATTATCAAAGGGCATGTGACATCGACTGCAAACAGTTGTACAAAATTAAGGGTTGATTTGTATCTCCACTTTTGAAGTGAAAATATTTGGCCTACAAAAATGATATCCCGTTCGTGAAACGAACAGAATTATTCCCAATATTTTCCATCCTGAACTGGTTATGGTTATACGATATTCCAGAAGCAAGGGGCACGTACTAAAGTTGACAAACATGTGACTTCCCTCTTTCTAATAATCGGTGATCGGTAAGTGGCATCGGGCAGATTGTTAAATTAAGTAATCGGTAATCGGGTATTACTGATTATAGCATAATCGGGCGAACACTATCAGAGATTTTTGACACAATGTTCATGTCTGAGCATGCAATGAGCTACAGTTCTCTGTCAGCTTACAACAAATTTCTCAGTTGTAGATGTAGTGTGTAAAGGACACGGAAAATGAATTAGACCAATGCAGAGTACTTAGCTAATTTAAGTACATAATGTAAAAGCATATACTTGTTGTATGTAACACTTGTTGAAAGATTGTGCAAATCAAGGAAAGCAAGTGCCATTTTAATGTGGTAAGTAGTTGTTTTGCCAAATTTATATTGAATGGCCATTCCTGAAATTTCTATGGTGTTGGTGAAATTTGTGAGTGGAATTGTGCCAAAATGGTTCTCAAATGAACACTTCCTGTGACTGTATATTTTTATATTGAAAACATAAGGCAGTTATCAAGTTGTTATGGCATTTATATTTATGTAATACATCAGTTAATTGCAGTACTTTTGAAAGAAGTTTTTGAGACTCTTCTCTGTACTTTGATACCTCACAGTATGATTGATGAAACTGCACAAGCCTGTACTTACCTGAAATACTGTCATGAAGACAGAATGAGATATTTCTTGAACAGAGTTTCACGATACTGCCCACTTCTTTTCTTACTTACTGTACCATGAACCCAAACAAGGAAAGTAATCAGCTCTCTTTGCACTCCCTAGGAGAGCAGTAAACTGAGCTCCCTGTATTTTTCAAAAGGCAAGACCTGCATGGTTACACCAAAACGAACTCTCCTGAATTCCAGCAACAATACTTAACACATACTTGAGAACACACTGTTAGTGCATGTAGCTCCATGGTTAGTGGTATGAAAATGTGTGAAATATGTTTTGGATGAACAAATTCCCTTAGGGACAACCTAAAAACAGTGAAACTTGCTGTCTGAAATGGAAGTCTGCAGTGAGTGTATTGTAGTGATATTCAACCTATTGAATACTGCAGTGCACAGTATAAAGTGTTTTTTTTTTACAAAGGTACTGTTGCTCAGTTTATAGAGCACAAAAGGTAAATAAAGCTAAAACCCACATGGCCAATTGCCTTGACCTTGAATGAGGTCATTGCATGTTGTAAGAATGCTCCTTATGAGTTTTCCTGTGTGTATGATGAAATAAAAGATTGAAATGATAATAGTACTTTGCCCTTCATGCTGTACATAGAAGTTGCTGAAGGTGACTTTCAGCTGGAAGCATGCACTTGACCCAAGTCAGTTCATGCTGGTAGTAAGCCAGTAATTAGAAAACAGTTTAGTCTTGTTGTTTTCTTGCAGCTCATGCTGGGGTTAGTGTTGATGCCATTCAACCAGGACTTGTTGGTCTTCAGCCGCCTCTAGAGGAGTTAATGGACACATTGGATGGACTTCCTGGTAAAGAAAGGGTTGAGGGAGCCCTTCATTCTGGTTTATATGTACATCTTCACAGCTGAAGTACAGAAAGACATGTATATTGTGTTGTGCCAAAGTTAATTCTCAGTCTTTATGAACTCTTAGGATGTTGCCTTTAATGAAAGAGTTAGGATATTAACTTACTCTGAAACACTTTACAAAATGTAAGCAGTAGATAATTCAATAATTGGGAAAAGGAACTTTATTAATTTGGGGAAAATGCTTAAATTACATTTTTGAATTGATATGTATAGTAAGAAACATATTATGCTAGTAAACAGGAAAGCTCTACCATCATCCACATTAATTTTATTTAAGGCAATAATTTTTTAACACTTATGTCTAATATTATGTTAAAGTAAGTCTTTTGATTAAAAAGTGTCAGTAAAAAGTTTAGTTTGAAAATCCTAAGACACACATGGAAAATGTTAAAAAGAATGTTGCTTGGAATTTAGGTCATTTCCATACTGGGTATTTATTTTCTTGTCATTATTTAAATATGGAGATTGTTCAACACTTTTGTAACATTTATTTATTTATTTATTTTTTTATATAGAAATAAGACCAACACAGCAGTCTTCTCAGATACAGTCCATCCCATTTGTGTTCACTGCAGGTGACCAATCAACCTACCAGGTATGCTTTCATGTCATTCCTTTACTGTAGATTGTATGTTTAAAGGACGTAAGCAGTTAATCAAATGTACTTCATACAACAACTAAAGCTCAAAAAGTTCATACCCAAAGTTAAAACCCCAGGTCCCAAGATGAGCCCTGTGGGTCCATCTTATGAAATATTGCAAAATATTTTCAACTCCTTTCCCCAAGTTTTGTTGTAAGAGTTGATGGCCGTAGTGAACTTGTTTAGTGATTGATTTATTGTATTCTGGAATTTTTGGTCCAGGGTTGTGTGTTGATCAGATTCTGCATGACTTAGCTGGCTAAAGGGGAATTCTGATGATTTCCTTATGGGGAACTGTTCTCCGTATCCTGAAAAGCTTTGAGTATGGGTATGTACTATGTGTGGTGTGCATATGTGGATGTGTGTGTTTGTGACACTTTACTTGTTAACACAATATCTCAAGATAGGAATGTCTGGCAGTTTGTAAATTTGGTACATAGATACCTCATTTTCAGAGGAAAAACCCTAGTTTTTTTAACCCTTAAAAAAATCCTAGTGTTTTTGGTGGAGGTTAAAAGTCATGTGGGGTAACCAGGAGTCAAAGTCTGAAAATCTTGTTAATGTGATATCTCAAGATAGGAAATTTGGATAGATTTTATATTTGGCATGTGGATGTGTCATGGTCAGAAGATGGTCCCTGTTGTTTTTGGTGGAGGTCAAAGGTCATCTGGGGTCACCCATGATCAAAGACTAAAAGTCTCAATAATGTGATATCTGAAGATAGGAAGATTGAATAAATTTCATATTTGGGTATGTGTATGCTTCATGGTCAGAAGATTGTCCCTATCCTTTTTGGTGGAGGTCAAAGGTAATCTTGGGTCACCAGGGGTCAATGTCTGAAAATCTTGTTAACATCATATCTCAAGGTAGGAAATTTGAATAGATTTCATATTTAGGATGCGGATGTGTTATGGTCAGAAGGTAGTCTTTATTGTTTTTGGTGTTGGTCAAAGGTCATCTTGGGGTCACCAGGGGTAAATTGAAACCTTGTTGAAATGCAAGATCTCAAGATAGGAAACTTGGACAGATTTCTTACTTGGTATGTGTTATGGTCAGAAGATGGTCCCTGTTGCTTTGGGTGGAGGTCAAAGGTAATCTGGGGTCATCAGGGGTCACAGTCTGAAAATTTTTTCATTGCAGTATTTCAAAATAGCTGTCTGTCTGTCTGTCTTTGTGGCTATCTGTCTATCTATAGCTAATGAACGTTAAAGGTCGTCTGGGGTCACTGGCAGTCAAAATGTGAATGAAAACCTTGTTAGGTGCTTTCACATCTCAAAGTGGGAAACTTAAATAGATTTCACATGTGGTATAAGTAAGCACATTATGGTGAAAAGATGGTCCCTAATTTTGTTGGTAGAGGTCAAAAGTCATCTGGGATAGCAAAATTATTTTTTTAACATTCTAGTATAGCATTTGAGTGAGAAGACATTGTACATGTTGGCATTATTTGAAATGGAATGTATCATTGAAATGTCAATGCATTTTTGCATTCTGGTTTATCATTCCTAATTGTTAGTTAAGGGCAGAGTCATTTAACTGGTGGCTATGCCCAAGTCACTTACGTATTTCCTTTGCCCACCTGCCCATACTGGATGGTTAGATAAATGACTCTCCCCTTAATTTACACATTACAGTTTTCTTGAAAATATCACTATGCATTTTTTAGATTCAGGAAACTGCCTTTGGAATGTTCAAGGTTTGGGTCATAAGTCAATTGAGGTCATTTAAACTCATGTAATACTTGTACTAGTAAGGACAAATCCCATGAGACACCTCAGTTAGAGGTATCAACTTTTGCATCAGTGGTACTTAAAGCGGCTCATTGAGTCGGTTCTTGAAATTCATAAATTTTTCCAAACCTGTTAAGTTTTCTTCACAAACCAATGACAAATGGTCAAACTAAGACAATCCCCATATCCTACATACAAATAGCTGTCTTATGAGTGAGTGTTTAAGGGTTCAATTCGGTTTTCAAAAATTTGTAACCAGACACTTTTTCAAATTATACACAAAATGGTTACAAGTCAGAGCATCACAAAATTTGAAATTTTTATATTTTAAATAACTTTTGGGTATGAAATTTGACTCATCCTGATAACTATAAGCATTGACATGTGATAGTGACCCTTAAACACTCTCATTAAGTTATCAATAACAACTCAATCAGCCCCTTTAAGTGTGTTGTTTCTGCTCTGTGATATTTCAAGACTTTAATATTGAATATATACATGATAACCAAGGAATTAGTTCTTGTAAATATGTAAGTTTGATGAGGAAACTATTGTCTTATCTGTCAAGAGCCATTTATGAAATGGAATGAATTGAAACTCCCTTCATACAGTAGCTGTTAAGTGGGAGAAAAGTAGGAAAAACAAAACTGTGATATTTGTTGAGTAGGTGAAATAATGATAATGCACTACTTCTAGTTAGAATTGTAAACTTTGCTCATACCCAAAAGCACAAGTTACCAAAATAAAAAAAAAACATTGCAATAGCCTCTTTGGAACCCCAAATAGCACAGTTAATGATAAAAGAGGAGGTAGGGATCAAAACTGATGCCAGAAGCCCTTCTTTCAAAAAAAGTTGCAATTTGCTTTAGACTGCTTAAATATTATTGCATTTGCAGGAAATGTTACTCTTACATCTTGAAAAGGCCATTATAGATGAATCCAATTAGTGCTTGTTTTTAGTGACTGTGCGCAGCCATTAGTGGGGTCCATCAGCCTTGAAACGCCTTGATATATCATCTACATGAGTTTCAAACCCTCATATTCAGTGACATTGAAGGAGTTAAGATGCAATGTAGTGTACAACAATCCATGATATAGACAAGCAAGGAAATGGAAAGATTAAAAGGTGATGGACCCTAGTTATGGCCGACTGAAATCAGACCATCACTTGCTGTCCGAATTCGTCTATAGTCTGAATATAGTGTTCCTGCAGATATTTTGCTCAATTCAAAATAAATGATACAACCACACAAAAAGTATGTTAAATATTTCTGTGCCTTTTGAAGCTTTCACCTCAGTGAAGTTTTACAGCAAGTACATATCAATAACAGATTTATTTTGTTCTTTTGCAGAATGTTGCCACATCTCAAAGTTTGACGCAACAACAACAGCAGGAACCCCAGGGAGTTTCAGCTGCAAACAATAACTTGAATCAGGTGTTACTTGCCAATGCCCTTCTTTCTCAGACTGATTCTCTTGAAAGTCAAGATTTGAACTCCCTCCTTGTTGCCCAGCAACCACAACAGCAGCCACCACAACAACAGCAGCAGCACTCTCTGTTACAGTCCAATCAAGGGACACTCCCCCAGGCTGCTCCACAACAACCTGCAATACTGAATCAACAGCAACAGCAGCAACAACCTGCCACCACCAGTTTTACACTTACACCACAGCTGCTGAGTCAGTTGCTGCAGGCACAGCTGCAGCAACAACAGCAGCAACAGCAGCAAGTTAATCAGAAGAATTCCACAGTCTTGAACCTGAATAGTGCCCTTCTTTCTAGCATTTCAGTAAACCAGAATAGCAATTTTAGTGGCAACTTGCTGCAATCCCAGCAACAGCAGCAGCAGCAACAACAGCAGCAGTCAAACTTGACTGCAGGCCTCTCCATGCAACAGACATCGCAGGGGGTTAATCAGCAGCAGTTTACCGCTGTTCCTGTTAAAATAACAAGAGCTGTTGATATCGATGGTATTGGAAATCATAACCAGCAGGGACTACCTACTGGTGGCAGTACAATTCAAATTCAGAACAACCAAAGCAGAATTTTGATCACGCCTCAAATCCAACAGCAGCAGCAACAACAGCAACAGTCTCTGCATAGAAGCACATCCTTGCTGGACTCAGATCAGTTACAGCTGCTCCAACAACAGCAGCAACAACAGCAACAACAAAATTTGCTGCAACAACAACAGCAACAGAATATGGTCACACCTAAATTAGAACAGTCAAACTATATGCAAGACTTTAACATGAGTTCTCCTCAAGCAAGTAACCAGGATTTGTTGCTTAGTGGAATGACAGGAGTTTCTGCAAGTTCACATGTTGAGAACAAAAGGGATAGTCAAACTCAGGCTCTGAAACTTCTCCAGAAAGTTGCAAGTCATGTCAGCCAAACAAATACAAATAATATGAAGCTTTTTACACCAGAACAGACTAGCATCTTCAATCGCATTTTTGCGGAGAATACAGAACAACAGGGGGGTGATATCTTAAAACAGCAGCAGAGCATACCACAAAAACCTCAAAGTAAAGCTCCACCAGGGAAAGCTGCAAAACAGACACAAAGTGCCACTCGAACTGTCATATTCCAGACACCACCCTCAACAGCAGGCTCTAACATGGGGGCCAACAGGACTGTGCAAAAAGATTCTGGAGGGAAGGGGAAACCTAAACAGAATCTGGGCAAAAAGCCCATAATGAAAGCCTCATCCTCCTCAAGTGGGTCTGGTGCAAACAGCTCCATGGCCAGAACTTCTAACAGAACATTACTGACACATTTGTTAACAGGAGGTAATTTTGATGCAAAGACAAGAAATATGTGTGAAGAATTTATTGCTGTAGCAATGATCTACAGTAGAGGTTTCAGGGTCTCTCTAGTAGCAGAATGATCTTTTGAAAACAGCTTTACAGATGGAGAGCAGATAATTTTATTGCTTTTCCCTCTTGTGGTTGGTACTAAGGGCTCTAGCTTTGCTATGGTGTGGTTATAGTCTTTTTGATGACATCCCTGGAGCCATCATCCAACAAACTTAACTTCTGGCTCTAGTCTAACAATTTTTGGGCAATGCTTCTCAATCAGTTGAAGTAGATACATGCCTATGACATCTAATTATGAAAGCAATATGATAGGGAGAGTTGGTGGCTGAGGGGGAGCGTGGGGTTTGGATGGGTCAGGTAGACTGTGTAGTGGACTTGGAAACATGTATTGCAGTTTTGTGTTTAGTTGAATTGTGACTATCCAAATTTTCAAACTTGGGTCGGTTTTTAACTGGTCCAAGAATGAGACTTTTAATTCAGAGTTAAAGGTACTATGGAATCAGCCTTAAGTTTTCAATGTGTAGGTACCATATAAGCAACTGAAGTTCATTTGCAAATGGAATATTTTCTTTGATAGAAAAAACTGTAAGCAAATAAAGACTCTTAGAGGAAATGAAAAAAAAAAAAAAATGGGAAAACAAAATTTTCTTTAAATAGGTGATATAGTTGTACAGAAGTCTCATTTCTACAGCTTGACATTAAACTTGCATTATACTTTTATGAAGGTTCTATTTTTGACATGTTTGATATGCAAATGAGGATGTTAGAAAAAGGTTGAAGATAAATTAATCTTCTTTAATTCACATCACAATTTTTAGGAATATGAATTCCTTTGGGGATATTTAGAATGTAATGTTGTATAGTGAGTAATCATAAATTTTGGGGAAATTTTTAAGGAAAAAGATATCACCTGTCACTGGCGAAGTTTTCAAGGTAGGTAATATTTTGTGTATGAGGATATGTTTTGTAGGTCACAGTACTGGCCACCCATTTGATGCAGCCAATTTTGTTTTCAAGGGATGAAGTATTTCTGAGTAGAGCTTTCTTCATATAGTGCATATATGAGCTGTGTTACATGACTACCAGAATTAGAGCTGCAAAAATTTGAGGGGATGGACTTGAATCTGCTCGTTGGCATGTGCTTCAGTGATATTGAATTCGTAGACATGTACTTTATACTCCTTGCTACATCTTATGTAAATTATTCTCAGCTCTGTAGGTAACATTTTGTCATTTCGGCAGTGTGGTTCAACTGACCACTACAAATAAGATACATCATGGGCCATGTGTAGTTGCATGGCAGTAATAAGATCATGCGACTTCAGGTAATTCACTCAAATATTGGATTTATTCAGTTTTTTTATTCTTTGGCTACAGGGAAGTATGATCCAACAGCAGGAATCGTCTTAACAACAACTTCGCCTGCTAAGCCGCCATCTACAGCATCATCTTCTACTGTCAGCAATGTTGTGTTAACTACCATCAAGACTGATCTTGGTCAGCCAACTGGTACAACTACACTGGGCAGTCACACTGCTGTAAGTTAAAAAATTGAAAAATAAACTTAAGGAAAAGTATTTTTTAAGTATTGTAAATTTCTGCAGAGGATAGCCACTCGTTGAACCCATGGTTTAAAGGTTCTATCTTGCTCCTCCTAACTTCCTATTTAAAAATGTAATTCCCCTACTTGCCTCAGAGTTATATGACATGAGATCTTTTTTCTTCTCTTCCTATCTCCATCTTAACCCTGCATCAAGCACGACATGTTTTTTTGCTGCTATCTGGCACAGTAGAACTTTGTGGTGGTATTTCAGCAGTTCTCTCAGCATGGAACTATAGCAACTTATGATCATATTTCTGTACAGTTGGTGACTACACTTTGAATAGCACTAAAAGCCTAATCCTCTCACCACAAGCAGTTCCTATTCTCCTGACCTTCTTTCTAAAGCCCCTCCCACAACAGTCTTTAAATCCATCCTCATCCAGACACAATCTCAGGTTATTGCTTCAGGGTGAGTATGGAAGACCTTAATGTGTAATTAAAACACTCTCAGAACAGTACATACTGTGCTATATATGTTTCAGTACTGTGCATTCTTGGAACTAGCTGTCAATTAAAGAGTTGTGCAAATGGAGAATTTCTGTGGATTGCTACAAAAATTGTAGTTGGGGTGAGAGGATTAGTCCTTTAATTCATTCAACCAGTCACTCTCTTTGGCCAAAGATCACTTCAATAGTCAGTTGGGTCAGTTTCTGTAGCTTTGAAAGGAAAAACACTGGATGGGTCTTTTGGGTGGATATACTCGAACCCAGAGAAGGAGCCAGAATTAAAAATGAAAACTTCTGGCTTGTTTGTAATTAAAAAACAGTTACTATATCTTTCTGTGGGTTTAGTGCCAGCTGGAAAATGTAGAGTGGAGTGTTCACTATTCACTGGTTTAAACCAAGTAGAGTTAGTGGGGTTTTTTTTCAAGATAGCATAGTCTGTAGAATGAGAAGCAGACTAGTTTGAAGAATTTGTTGTGGTGAGAATTTTTTTATTGTATTATGCCACAAAACAAAGATGGTATTCTTTAAACCATAGAAAAAATGCCAGATAGGATTTAATATTCATAAATTACTGATCTTTAATATGTGCAGGTCACAGCTGCCAGTCACATACTAACTAGCAACAAGGGATCTGTATTCAATACGTCAACTTCAGCAGCAAGGGTTGTATCTGTCACTAGTTCTCCTGCAGTGGGTAAGTGTTCCTTTATATTTGTATCTTTATGTATGTCAAAACCATGCTCTTAAAACTAAAACTCCTGAAAAGCAAATGAGACCCAACTGCATGTTCAAGGGGTTAGAGCATCCAGCTGGAAGCCAGGAAGCTTGGAGTTCAACTCATGGAATGGTTATACAGCAGAATTTAAAAATGGAAACTACCAACATTGTGCTTGATGTTCAGCATAACCAAAAGAGTGGGGAAAACAAGTCCATGAGCCACACCTGGAAAATATGGTATGGCCAGCCAAGATTTAACCAATTAAAATTAGTTTGAAACTGAGCTGTACAACCTAATCTAACTAATTAGCAAACTAACTCAAATGCAAAGGAAAATCAAAGTGCATTGCTACTGCTCTGGTCAAGATTGATAAGATCTTGACTTATATTGTCATACTTTGATGGTCATGTTAAGTCACACATTGTTAATTCATGTACTGTACTCCACACCTCTTCTCATGTAGTAGCACACCTACACTGTATATGTCATGCATATTCACCAGTGGCCTTTCTGCTTCACTTTGATTGGTTGGTCCTTGTGTGATACTATGAATCTTCACATCACTTATGCTCACCATACTGCATCAAAAGTTGCCATTAGAAATACCAGTCTATTTTACTCCTCACCTACCTCCTATCGCAAAATGAAGTAGGAAGATAGAGGGCGCACAGCGCCTTCAGCTGGTAGGGTTGGTATGGTGTTATTAGTTTGCCAGACGGTAAGTATGGGTATAAATGGTATACAATAGGTGATAGGAGGTAGGTACTGTCCCTCAAAGACTCCCTAACCAGGGAGTTTTGAGGATTTTGGTGAAAATCTAACAACAGCAGGAAATTTAGTAGGATGTGATTTCCCAGAAAAGTTACTAATTAATTTTCATTTTCATTGGTGAAAAAGGTAAAGAGGTTGATGGGAATAATCAAAAGAATGAAAGCTGTAGAATTTGTTATTATACAACAGCTGCTTTGAACATGTTCTTTTTCATCTTTGATGTTTGAAAATTTTTTTTTTCAGTGGAATATTTTAGTTGGCTGTGATGTGGATGAATCATGCAATTTACTTTCATTTATGTGTAGTAAAACAGGTCAAAGCTGGTATTTATGAGAATCTATTGGTAGTGTTGGTGTTGCTGCTTGATAAATTGTGTGATTCAAAATATCTGTGACAATGATAAAATTTTTCAAAGTTCTACCTTTCACTTTTCACATGGCCTTTCTGATACACCCCCACCCCTGATTTAATATGTGCTTTCTTCCATCACCTAAACTGAATATTGCGTGACTGTGCATATTTCATTTACTCCATAGAGTAGGATTGGTATGACTAATCTATGTTTGATTTTTATCTTCTGCTATAAGTGAAAAATGTTAACCTTGAATGATATGAGAAATAACTTGTAGAAATATGGTGTCCTGACTATTTCCTTTACAGCTGCAAACACCAATGACCCCGCCCTGTTTACCATCGGTGCTTCCAATTTTCCATCACCTGAGTCAAAGGTATGACAGTCATAAAATAAATGTCTTGACTAGGATTGAACTGAAATTATTCTGAAGGTCTTTGACCACTGAATGTGCAATTTATTAATGTATTAGTGCTGAGGTCATGCAGTTCAGGGCTATATAATCCAAAGGAGTGCTGGAAAATCATGTGAATGTAGTTAATTTTCCAGGTTGTGGATATTTGTACAAGGAAATTTTATATGGGGAAGTCATAAAGTATGAAGTAGTCATGAATATTTCAAAACTGGTGTCTGGAAAATGTCATGGGAAAAGTTTTTGCCCTTTAGTTGTTATTTTATGTTTAAATCTTCAGGCTGTTAATTCATTTATTTTTAGGCTGTTTGGTGTTGTTTTTTGCTTGAGAAGTAAAAAAAACTACAAGTATAAATTTTATGAATGTTATAGAGTGGGGACAGAATGGAATTTTCATGTGAGATTCCTCTCTTGGTCATTAAATTCCCTTCACTAAACTCATCTGCTGGTCAAGCGATTTCAAGCATTGAACACTTTGTTTGAAAGATGAATAAAAAGTTTTTATATAGGGATGGAGTGAGTACGCAACATTGTGTTAGAGACAAGAAATTCCACAGATAGCATACTTGCCAATGACTCCATTTTTGGGGAAACTGTTCTGTTTTCTGAGCTCTAAAACCAATAAACATCAGATGATTCTAAACTTTTAGTACTATACTTTTTGTACTAAACATATAGTTGCATTACAGATGATTGGGAAAATTGCAAAGCAAAACTTTGGAAAGAGTGATGCCATTTTTCTTGCATGCACCTTAGTCATTCCATATGTATTGTCAGTTTTTAGAGAGGAAAGAGGACTTTCTTGCTGGAACTTCACCATGTAACTGTCCCTGGACCTGCCAGGGGCCTTGAGGTGTATTTGTGGATCCCATTGAAATGAGGAAGCACTTGTGTCCTCCCAGTGTACCATACAGATACTCAGTCAATTATCTGCTGAATTTCTGGTATTTTGACATTACAATGTTGACAAATATCACGAGGGTCTTAATTAATTAAGACTGGACGAAAAAGCTCTTAATGTTGAAGAAAAAAGAGGTGCAATTAAATAATGTCCACAATCAGTCAGGTCTTTTTGAATGAAATGGATAATAGGACTTACAATAAAGGTTAAAGTGTACCTCAAGTCAAAAAATTAAAAAATATATTTTAAAGAGCATGAAAAACAAATTCCAACAATCCCAGTTCCCATCTTTGTGGGACATTCTTGAGCTGAGATATATTCCCAAGATATAGATATCACCCATCCCTGAGATAGATATATTGTGCAATAATTTGTGATGTCACTGTTGTACTACTCAAACTACAATCTTTGTATTTCTTAAAGTTACTGCACCTTGTACAAAAGTGTGATAGCATTCTTACTCTTCTGGGGTGATGTAGTTAGTTAAGCCCTCCCTGTGCTTCATGCTATGCAAACAAACAGAAAGTGTTTAAGGTCATAAAAAACATTTGTGATTTTAAAGGGAAACAAAGCAGGTTATGTGAGTTGTACCACAAGAAAGTCACAAATTATTGCCCAATTGTTTTTAGTGAATAAATTTCAACATTTTATATCTCAGCTCAGGAATAGCCTATTAAGATGGGAGTTGGAGAGTTGGTATTCATTTTTCAAGCTCTTTAATTTTTTTTTTTTTTTAAATTTTTTGACTTGAGGTACTCTTTAATTAGTTAATTTTTAGAAGACTTTAATTGCACTGAGCAAATTTTGTTGTACTTCTTTTCTTTGTTTTGTTACAGACGGAAGGAAATGATAGTTCTGATGTGAGTACCAAGCATTTTGAACCCATAATTTGCAAACATTTTCAAGGAGTTCCCATTTCACATGTAAATTGACAAATCAATAGTCTGTGGTCCCTTAAAGTCTAATTTGAAAAATACTAAAAAACCTGGATTCCTTCCCCAACTAGGATTATAATGTAAACCAATGTTTTCCAAACTTTGGACTTAGGAGTATCAGTTGAGAGAGGGATAGGAGGGTTTGGGGTACCACTAGTTGGAAGTTATGTTAGGGGGAAGGGGAGAGTACAACCTTTGTACTGAAACCTTTTGGTGGGGCAAAGTAAAAGAATGAGAGGGTGCTATTCAGGCTCTCCCTATGTCCATCCCATCAGGCTCATAACTTGCCAATGAAAATGGACTACCACAGGTAATTAGGGTTATACAGTGCAAATGGTAGTTACGTATTGGGACTCGTACATCCCAAAAATAGGAATTTTTATAGAAATAGTAAATTTATAAGCCTGCATGTCACTTTTCCGAAAATAAAAACTAATTTTTCAGCTTTTGCCTATTTGATTTACAATGTCATGAGCAAGCAACTTTGTGTGCTGTGGTTTAGCATGAAATGAATAAGCAGACCTGTGTTAATACATTCAGGAATCACCTTGTTTAAATCTGGTTCACAAAATGCAGTACTTGTTTTTCGGTTACTCTAAATTTGCATGTAATACTGTATACTTCATTATTGTTATTACAGTTAGTGCTATGTTATTCAAGAGTAATATAAAGCAGATGGTGGATGCATCCATGTGGCTATGGTTGGTTGGTAAAATTTAACTTGTGTTTAATACTGTATCAATCACTACTTTCAGGATAAAAAAATCATCACAGCAGAACAGAAGAGACGGACAAATATCAGGGTAGGTGTGGTATCCAGGCCTTTGTATGTTTATATTGGTAATATATTACTTGCTGTGGGAGTGATAGTCATTGAGGTACAGGTATACCCCTAGTTTTGACTTGCCTGCAAACTTGTTGCAAGCATAGATTCCAAGATAAATTAATATCTTTGGATGGTATGAATATTCAAATATTGTTTATCTTAGTAATTTTATGAGGCAATTCTTCATCAGACAATAAATTTCATATACAAAGAACAATTTTCTGCTTCTTTGATGCTCTACATAACAATACTTGAAGGTGAAGGCACAAGGAGTGGTTTGAAGTTCACAGACTGATTTGTCAGTTCTGTGGTATCTTCATAAGGACAAATTTGCATGAGATTACATTCTTATGCTCATACAGTGGAAAAGCAAGTTGTGTGTTCATTTTCCAAGGGTACAGAAGTGAGAGTCAATTACAGCAAGCAGTTACACAAAGGATGGTATTGCGCACAAATGGAACATGTTTTAAAAATGCATCCTTGCTGATCTCTGTTCACAATGTAATCTTTGGGCTTCTCGTTCTTAATTTGGTTTGCAAATAACTGAACTGAACAGTGGGCATTTCAAATCAGCACACCCACCCATCAGTTTTGGCCTTTGTGAGAAGTCAATGCATGTAATAGTATAGGCATAGGAGTTTGGAGTTGATGCTTTTGACATCTTCACTTTGGTCCTGGGTATGACGTAAAACTGCATCCAGGTGGGCTGAGGAGGTCCTGTGTGGCGAGAAGTTTGTCCCCCACAATAGCCTATAAAATGCGCACATGAGACTGCTATTACTCATCCCATGACTGGCGGAGTGTCAGCACCAAAAACCAAGCAAGTCCCTTAATGGTTGCCCCCTTGTGGGCTGGGAGTTGTAGAATATGCCCACGGTATTCTCTGTCTGTTGTACAAGGTGACTAAAGAGGAAGACTTGAACAGTATTTGAACATTATGACACTGTATATAACACATTCTTGTTGGTGTGTCTAACTGACTATATAACTAACAAAAATATCTTTGCTTATCATGTTGAGATGTTCCAGTCAGTTTTGTATTTCATTCTTGGGATATGAATACAATGAACCCTATACCAGAAGGAGAATTGTCATAGTGATACATACCTATCACATAGTGATATGCTGAAGACAGTCTTTGTTGGTGTATGCTCTAAACCATCTTTTAGTAATGGTTTATCCAATACAACATTGTCAAAATATAAAATTTTGGAAAAGAATTGTTTTCAGATATTGATTTTTGTCAATGGAAAATTTGATCAGGAAGGCTTATTCTATTCTGCCCTGGAGAATATTCCTGTTTCTGACTCCCTTAGACTTTTAAATGGTTTACAATGGTGTTGATAATGGCCCATTTGTCCTAAGATTTTGAAGGAAATTTGTCATGTTTCGTATTATTGTCTTGTCAAATCTCAGTATGTTGTGTTCAATTTTGCAGTGTGGCTTTGAGACTCTCCACCAGCTAATCCCATCTATCAGTCAAAATCCAAACTCCAAAGTAAGCAAGGCAGCCATGCTTCAAAAAGGTGAGTTTTTCCACTTTCTGGGATTTTAGAAACATTATAGAGTTGGGAATGAATAGATAGAGTAGAAGGTGAATCATCAATTACTTACATCAATAAGGGAGTTTCAGAGTACATGTGTATTGTTGATCTGTCCTGTCATGTTGTGCAAATAAAATGATAGACTGTTAATTGTTAACTTAATGAGAGGTTGAACATATCAGGTAGAAATTTTGTTTAACATTGACACCTTTAAAGTTAGTTAGTTAGATGGAGTTTTATGGCCCAGTTTCCAACCGATTGGTTCAAGAGCAGGCCATGGCCTTTTTCTAGTTGTGGCTCACTGGCTTGTTTTCGTTACTCCATTGCTTATGCGGAGCATCACGGACAACGGCAGTAGGTTTCTTTATAGAGTCTTTGGTATGACTTGACCTGTGAAGCGAACCTTAAAAGGAGATACAGTTACAAAGTACATGTGTTTCATGGCATCTGAGACACATTTCTTTAGTCAGTGGTTCTAATCCCAGCTAAATTGCTTGTTGCATTTAGAAGTTGAAAATTCTTGTTAGAAATCCTTCCAATTATAACAGTGCATTATGGGACATCTGTGATGTCATGCAGGCATATTAATTGAATGTCTTGTATTTTTGGCAATCTTGACTCATGTTAGTGAAATATGCAGACTCTTTTACCAATACCAATACCAATACCAAAAAGCATTTATATAGCGCCCTAACAATGAACACAGCGCTTTACAGAATGAAAGCATTATGCAAAACATATACAAATATAGGTATTAAAATGACAAGAAACGAAAAATTAAGTACAAGAAAAGACATAGCATGCTAATTGATTAACCAAAAAGGTAAGTTTTAAGTTGAGATTTGAAAATTTGAAGGGAAGTGGCCTCCCTGATGTTTCGTGGGAGATCATTCCATAATCGTGGAGCAGCTATCTGGAATGCTTTGTTCACCAGTGACTGTTCGAGTCTTTGGAATTTGAAGGAGTTTGTCACAAGAGGATCGAGTAGGGTAAGTTGAGATTGCCGGAGTAATAAGTTCACAAAGATAGTTAGGGGCCTGGGAGTGCAAGCACTTGTAAACATTGACAAGAATTTTGAAATTAATGCGAGTCTTCACTGGAAGCCAGTGAAGACGTTGTAATAATAAGGCACTGGGGTATTCACGTCCGACTAAAAGAATAAGTCAAGCAGCCCTATTCTGCAGTCTTTGAAGTCGAGTTAAATCGTGTTCAGTGGCTCCTAGCAGTAATGCATTACCATAATCTATTCGAGAGAAAATAAGTGACTGGACGGCTAGTTTACATGTGGCTGTATCCATAAAGCGTCGTATGCGTGATAAGTTACGTAAATGATAATTAACACATCTTACAGTGGAAGAAATTTGATCAGTCATAGTTAATCCAGGGTCAAACATGATTCCAAGATTTCTTAGTGATGTTGTTGGTGTTATCTTTACATCACCCAGGTCAAGAATTACAGTATTAAGACGGGAAATAGATCTTGAGGAACCAGCAATAAAGAATTCTGTTTTGGATTGATTAAGTTGTAGTTTGTTGACCACCATCCAATCTTTAATTTGTTTGATACAGATTTGAAGCTTGCAGAGAGCATCATTGCAGGCACCTGGTATTTTGGGATCAATAGTAACATAGATTTGCGTATCATCAGCATAAATATGATATCTGATGTTATGGCTGCGGATTATCTTTCCGACAGGATGTGTGTATATACTGTACCCAAGTGGTCCCAAGATCGATCCTTGAGGGAAGCCATATTCCATGTTATGAGTTTCCGACGATATTTCGGAAATACACACCCTGTTTTTCCGATTACGCAGATAGCTGTCAAACCAGTGCAGTGCTGTGTCTGAGACGAAAAAATCTTGAAATAAACGGTCCACAAAAATTGAATGGTCTATGGTATCAAATGCTGCGCTTAAGTCCAGCATAACTAATAACATAACTTTTAGAGTTTAACCTCTGATCTGGTTATTCTTGGTTCACAAAGTTTTTACATTTCGTAACTTTTATGTCGATCTTTAAAGCTCAGGAATATCAAAATATACCCTGGAAGCCATGCATTGCTCAGTCTTTACCTATCAATTTGACAAGGTTCTCATGCAGTAGGGAACATGGGAAAAGTCTGAAATTTTATACCATGGTCTTGAAAATTCATGTTTTGTTTATTTTTATTTACTTTTGTGGGGGGGGGGGCAATGATTGGTCTGTAAATGCTGCCACATGGCTTTCAAATTTGAATCTTACACTAACTGTAGTTGTGTCCATGTATAACATGCATCCATGCTAGACAAAGGTGTAGGAAAAGGCCATTTTGTAGGAAATTATTCATTTTCAGCGACTGCATATCTCCATTTCAGTCTCCAAAAGAGCCTGGGAATTACTTGAACATCAGTGGTAGGGAACCATGTTTTTTACAGCTGCTTAAATTTAATGGATGTGCTCATGAAAAGTCTTTTACCATTAAATTAGCATTAAGATGCCAAAATCCCTTTTTTTCAAATATTCAAAACTCCAAAAAAAATTGCTTCATGATTTATTTCCTGGATGAACCTATCACATGTCAATTTAAGGTGGGTTTGAACATTCATTTCCATACATAAAACAACTATGTAAACAAATTTAATTTGTATGCAGCCTTTTACTTAAAACTCAGTGGAAATGTTTGTCACGGACTGTGGTAAAATATTACTTAAATCTCGCTAATCAGGTTAACTCTCGGCGGCAGTTGCTCGATGAAATACCGAGGCACGCTCATTTGCATATTTCATACTCTAATGGTTCTAATGCGGGGTAATTCTGTAACGTCAAATAATAGATTTCCAAGTAAAGGCCTCTGCTTTATACGTAAAAGGCATTCAAGCGAAAGCGATTGGGCGATCACTGCCAGGAAAATGTGATAGTCGGAAAGGGGAACGAAGAGGCGCAGGAGCGCTGAGGCTCAATCGCCACACCCAAGTAATGGGGAAGTCGCCGAGGACTTTGCTTAGCCGCTGAGGGCTGTCAAACCCCAAATTGGTTTAGAAAGAACCAGGTTACGCGCCGAGGCATAATCTGGTTCTTTCTTTCGTTTGTTGTTCAGTTTCACCTGTTTCGCATTAACCGCACTGTAAATACACGCACCAGAAACTTAAAATCGGACGTGTGGTTCTTCTTTGAAACTTGTTAGTAATTTAGTAGGTAGGCTTTTCCCGCCGAGTTGTGACAATTTTGGCGACCCTGCCAGGACCGCGGGCTTTTAGCAATCAATTCAAATTAAAGGCGGGAAATTTATTGATGTCTTATCGATGGAACTTTCGGGGTGAAAGTCACTTCTCAACACTGTTTCTGAATGTGTAATTTCGATCTCTGAAGAAAATGGAGAAGTATGAAAAGTACATAAATATTGGTAAAGACTTAGGGTTAAGTGGCCCAGACTTACAAAAATTTGCTAATGAAAACATTGATAAGGAAAGGGAAGCAGAGAATGCCAAACGTGAGGAAAGACAAAAAGAAAGAGAACATGAAAAATTAATGAAAGAACATGATCTTAAAATTGCTGAAGAAAATGCAAAACATTTGAATGGTGCCAAACAAATTCAACCTGACACTCAGAAAGACCAATATAGTATGCGGTCACCTAAGCTTCCAGTATTTGTCGAAACAACGGACGACTTGGATGCATACATTTGCAGGTTTGAGAGGTTCGCCGAGGCTGCAAACTGGCCGAGAGAGGATTGGGCAGTTCGCCTTGGGGCTCTTATGTCTGGGAAAGCATTGGACGCTTATTCTAGGATGTCTTCGGCTGATGCAAAAGACTACAAGAAACTGAAAAAAGTTTTACTTCAGAGATACAACCTAACAGAGGAAGGCTTCAGAGATAAGCTGAGAAATAGTAAATTAAAGCCGGGTGAGACATATGTTCAATATGGAGAGCGCCTGTGAGGCTATCTTAACAGATGGGTGGAATCTGCGAATGTTGAGAAAAGTTATGAAAATCTCTCCGATCTTGTTGTTCGGGATCAAATACTTTCTCATTGTGGAAGAGACATGTCAATCTTCATTAAAGAGAGGCAACCGAAAAAATTTACTGGAATTAACTACTCTAGGGGATAGGTATAGAAGAGCACATGGCAAGCATTTTGATAAGAAGCCTGAAGACAGTAAATTCAAGCGTGGGTCAGATCAAATTCAAATCAACCCAACCCCGAACAAGGTACTGGTAAGAGTCAAAGATTTCAAAATTCTGTATGCTTTGTCTGTGGAAAACGTGGGCATTTAGCTCGCGACTGTAACAGTCGTTTTCGACAGAGTAGTGACAAGAGCAAAACAAATCTGAACAGGGTGCTGCTGTGGAAGTTATCAATGATACAAATGTGAATACAGATTTAAATCTATCTCAAACTGATGCAGAAAAGTCGGATGAACATTCTGAGGTGTCACTAAGTGCTTGTATGAAGGTATGCTCTGATAAATGTGATTCTTTGCATTGTAATGGTTCTACTAGTGTAAAATTGGCATGTGGTCATGAAATTCCTATGATAAGTGTAGCTGCTACTGATTGTCATAAGATGCCAGTAAGAAAGGGATTGGTTGGAGGTCAGTTGGTAGAAGTGTTACGTGATACTGGCTGTAGTACGGTTGTTGTGAAAAAGGACCTAGTTAAGCAAAGTGAACTGAGTGGTAAGACAAGGAAATGTGTTTTGTTAGATGGAACAATTAGGGCTGTCCCAGAAGCAGTAATTTACGTCGATACTTCCCTACTATACGGGCAAACTTGAAGCCCTATGTATGGAAGAACCTTTATATGGTTTAGTAATAGGAAGATATTAAAGGCGTGAGAAATCCGTGGATTCAGACCCGGATTGGAAACCTATATCGGAAAAGACTTACCCACGTTAGCTGTGGAAACTCGAGGACAGTTAGCTAAAAAGGAAAAAGCTATTAAACCTTTGAAGACGTGTGATGTAATTTCAGTAACAGGTAATTCAGATCAAATTCTCAAATTACAAGAGGAAGATCCAACCTTGAAAAATATTTTGAGATGGGTTGAGGAACAAAGGGTTCATGTGTCTCCTAAGGGAAATGAATCAAAATTTGTTAGAGGGAAAAGAAATTTAGTCTTTAGGGAGTATGCTTCTCCGTATATCGAACATGGGAAAATATTCAAACAATTGGTGGTACCGAAACAGCTAAGAGAGCAAGTGTTAAAGTTGGCTCATGATTCGCCAATGGCGGGTCACCTGAAAGCCAAAAAGACCATTGATAGAATACTTAGTTCGTTTTACTGGCCTGGTCTTCAAGGTGATGTTCAAAGGTATTGTATGTCGTGTACTGTTTGTCAGAAGACTATTCCTAAAGGTAAAGTCCAGAAAGTACCATTGGGGTGCATGCCCTTAATAGACAAGCCGTTTAAAAGGGTTGCAATTGACATTGTTGGTCCCCTGAAACCAATCACGGATAGTGGAAACCGGTACATTCTTACAGTCGTTGACTATGCAACGCGGTACCCGGAAGCAATCCCTCTCCCACGAATAGAAGCAGAACGCGTTGCTGAGGCACTGTTTTCTATATTTACACGGGTGGGTGTACCAGATGAAATCTTAACCGACTTGGGGAGCCAGTTTACCTCAGAGGTAATGAAGGAGGTAAGCCGCCTTTTATTAATTAGGCAGTTACATACCACTGCCTACCACCCCCAGTGCAATGGCTTATGCGAACGTTTCAACGCTACTCCTTAAAGCATGCTGCGGAAAATGGCCGCAGAAAGACCAAAGGATTGGGATCGTTATATCCCTGCGCTATTATTTGCGTACCCTTGAGGTACCACAAGAATCCCTTGGTTTCTCCCCATTTGAACTATTATATGGGCGGAGTGTTAGAGGACCAATGACCATATTAAGGGATTTGTGGTCAGGAGAAACACAGGAAGATAGTGTTAAGACTACATATGAGTATGTGCTTGACCTTAGAAACAGGCTAGAAGAAACTTGTGAATTGGCACATCAGAATTTGCTCAAAAATGCAAATAGGTATCGTAAATACTTTGATAGCAAAACCAAAGATCGAAGATTCAAAAAAGGGGACAAGATCCTGCTACTTCTTCCCACTGAATCTAATAAACTAACTATGCAATGGAAAGGACCATTTGAAGTCACAGAAAAAGTTGGGAAGAATGATTATCGTATTGATGTTCATGGAAAAGGTAGAGTTTTCCATGCGAATTTGTTGAAAAAGTTTTATTCCAGGGATGAAGGTGAAAAGAAAGATGAAACGTCAAAATTACAAATTGAAGATGTTGGAATGCTTATGGAGGTAACTAGTTCAGATGAAATTGACTACATTGACGATTTCACAGATGACAGACTAAATAACTACATGTTGCCTCTAGAACAGAAGGAGCATGTAAAAGACGTAAACGTCAATGAAAATCTATCAGACGGACAAACTGAGAAACTGAAAGAGACATTACAACAGTACAGCGACGTGTTCACTGACTTACCTGGGTGTACCGACTTAGTGGAACACAAAGTGAACTTGACAACCGCAGACCCAATTAGGTCAAAGGCTTACCCCACACCCTATGCTTCGAGAGAAACGGTGAAAGATGAAATTTCAAAGATGTGTCAAATGGGGGTCATACAACCCTCCGAATCTCTGTACGCAAGTCCTATTGTGATCGTTAAAAAACCTGATGGCACTAATCGATTTTGTATCGACTACAGAAAATTGAATAGAGTGACAATCGTAGACCCAGAGCCCATACCTAATATAGAGGAATTGATGGCAACCCTTTCTAAAGGGAAGTGGTTCACGAAACTTGACCTGACGAAGGGCTATTGGCAAATTGCCATGGCCAAGGAAGACCGTTCTAAAACAGCCTTTGTCACACAGGAAGGGATGTATGAATTTTTGGTTATGCCTTTCGGCATGGTGAACGCACCGGCTTCATTTAGCCGTATGATGAGGAAATTATTAAGAGGGTTCACTTCAGTTGTCAACTATATTGATGACGTCTTGATTTTTAGCGTTACCTTTGAAGAACATATCTTAGCATTGGCTGATGTACTGACACGTTTACGACAGGCAGGACTAAAAGCAAGGCCGTCCAAATGCTTTGTCGGGTATCAAAGTCTAGATTTTCTGGGGCATGTGGTGGGTGAAGGCTTACTTAAGCCACAGGCTGATAAGGTTCAAAAGATAATGAAAGCAAGTAGGCCGAAAACCAAACAGGAACTTCGTTCCTTCTTGGGTCTAGTAGGATATTACAGGAAATTCATTCCAAATTTTGCTTCCAATCGCCGTGCCTCTTACTGATATGACAAAGGCCGGTAGTTCTAAAGTGCTAAGGTGGGAAGAGACCCAAGAACGAGCCTTTAAAACACTCAAATCACGTAGTTTGTTCAGCTCCCATTTTGCATTTGCCAAATGTAAATGAGACTTTCACTCTGCGTACCGATGCGTCTGATACGGAGTGGGAGCCGTGTTGCTGCAGGAGTTTGACAATAACCTATTTCCAATTGCTCGCAGCAAGAAACTCCTCCCAAGAGAGACGAAATATTCCACGATTGAGCGTGAATGCTTAGCCTTAGTATGGGCGGTAAACAAATTCTATGTATATTTATACGGAAAACCATTTATATTAGAAGTTGATCATTACCCGTTGACCTATATGAACTGGGCAAAGCACAAGAACAGTCGAATAATGAGGTGGGCGATGTGCCTTCAAGAGTTTCGATTCGTTATTAAAGCAGTGAAAGGAACAGAAAATTATGGTGCAGACTTTTTGAGTAGATGTGGTGAATAAGAAAATATTATGATGTGTACATGCTTCAAACGTTTGTAGTTCGAATTTTGCACTCTTAGTTGATTTTGGTTGATCTTTAAGTAATTTTGTAAAAAGTTTGCAACAGAAATTGCAACTTTAAAAGGGGGAGTAGTGTCACGGACTGTGGTAAAATATTACTTAAATCTCGCTAATCAGGTTAACTCTCGGCGGCAGTTGCTCGATGAAATACCGAGGCACGCTCATTTGCATATTTCATACTCTAATGGTTCTAATGCGGGGTAATT
Organism: Holothuria scabra; assembly: GCA_037179385.1. NCBI lineage: Eukaryota > Metazoa > Echinodermata > Holothuroidea > Aspidochirotida > Holothuriidae > Holothuria > Holothuria scabra. Next base: position 51,758,771 of record CM074183.1, on the reverse strand, counting down.
CTGTAACGTCAAATAATAGATTTCCAAGTAAAGGCCTCTGCTTTATACGTAAAAGGCATTCAAGCGAAAGCGATTGGGCGATCACTGCCAGGAAAATGTGATAGTCGGAAAGGGGAACGAAGAGGCGCAGGAGCGCTGAGGCTCAATCGCCACACCCAAGTAATGGGGAAGTCGCCGAGGACTTTGCTTAGCCGCTGAGGGCTGTCAAACCCCAAATTGGTTTAGAAAGAACCAGGTTACGCGCCGAGGCATAATCTGGTTCTTTCTTTCGTTTGTTGTTCAGTTTCACCTGTTTCGCATTAACCGCACTGTAAATACACGCACCAGAAACTTAAAATCGGACGTGTGGTTCTTCTTTGAAACTTGTTAGTAATTTAGTAGGTAGGCTTTTCCCGCCGAGTTGTGACAATGTTTACTGTCAAATATCTATGGGTTATATGAGTGGGCAAAGTGCATTTGTAGTTCTAGCATTAGTTTTATTGGTGAGTTTGACATGGTTCTCGGTAGGTTAGTACTCAAGTTTGTTGACAAAGTTGCACACTATATAACCTAAAAGTAAGGTTGGTGTAAAGCAGTTGGACTATGGGGAGAGTATTTTCCTGCATAGCTAGGAAAATGCATTGAAGCAATGCTGTGAATGTGTCAGGTGTAAGGGTGGGGGGGGGTATAATACTTGGTAACCCATGAGATACTGATGTTTCTTTTTGTCTTGTTTGGTCAAAAGTGGCTGTTAGCACAAAAACATAGTGCTAACATCCTTTGTTCCCCTCAATACATTACTTGTAGTGTTATATGGTGTTTTGTATGTGTGGAGTCTCTGCTGCTAGTTTTTATCTCAATACATAACATGTACTGAGATATTGTCACATTAACCGGTTGCTAGCTGTAAGCTAAAATCCTTTTCAGCATGGCCATGTTTGATAGAGTTTACATTTTGATCATAATATCTTGTAGAGCATACTTTTGTACAATTATGTATTAAGTCAGAATTTTAACTTGATAGTCTGATAGTTTGGAAATTTACTTATTTTTTCTCAGACAAGTGGTCAAAAAGTTGTGCAAAAGAAAATCTTCTTTTCTGCCCATTGTTTTATACTCCCTTTTTTCCCACCATGCAATTGTGTGTGTTTTAGTCTGCTATTTTATCTTTGGCTTCAAGCCTCTGTTAAGTCAAGCACAGGGTAACTGTTAAGATGATCTTGTCTGGTCTGACTAAGATGTTTGCCCAGCCATTGTCTTCTAATGGAGAAGTTTATTTACAGTCGATTGAGTTTCCAAACAGGATGCCAGTATCTCTCAACCTTCAAAAGTTGTGCTCTTCACCAAGAGTTTTCAGTGAGATTATAAGAGATATGAGGTTGATGTTAGGAAAACTAGGTAGGAAAGTAGTGGTAGGAAAACTTGTTTTGTTGGAACTGGTTAGAAAGTTTTTTTTTTCTTATAAGACTGATCTCCATGTAGCTGGATAATTACTTGTGCTTTGTAGTGTTAGTGTGCTTTAAAAAAAATATTTTTTAGTATAAAAGTATCATTAACAAGTTTTTTGTTTTAATTGATAACCTAATAATTTTTTTTGTTTTAATTGATAACCTTGTCAATTTTTAGCATAAAAATGTACAGTATCAGGATATTATAAATCTCTGCTATAAATATTTGAATGACAACAGTGCACCACAATAGCTTAACCAACCTGCACTGTAGACTATGTGATATGGAAAGTTTGTGTCATATTTCATTTTTATGCATGATACTGAACCAGATCACCAAAAGGATGTTTGCTCTTTTCTGTTGTATCATGAAAAACTTAAACACATCATTCCACTGCTTCATGATTACCATTGATCATGCATAAAAGTATTGAGATTCTGCAGCATAGCTGCTCTAGTTATGAGATTGTGGACAAATGAATAATGTACATTGATTTCAAACTGCAAGATCTTGGTACATTTTTCTTATTGTAGGGAAAAATTATTTGACAAACATGCTACCAACATTGGTTGTGTTTCTTAAAATATTGCTTAGTATGCTGTTTGGTGTTGTTCTGTAGGTGTGGATTACATCAAAAAGTTGCAGGCAGAGAAGAACCAACTGTCAGAAGAAATGAGACTTCTGAAAGAAGAGATAAGCACCTTGAATGTTGCCATCAGGTACACCATGTCTCATCTAGTGTAATAAGGAATTCAAGAGGTGGTTTGTCCAAGTGGTTTGGACTGGCACCAATTAATGGTCTTTACAGGCAGTCACTTGTCACCCCTTTGACAAAAAACATTCCCTTCAAACATTTGTAGTGAACCACCAGACTTTTTTTTCATAGAAATTCTCAATTGGTGCAGCTCTTTGATTGACTTCAAACTCAAAATGAAGGAGACTTGCTCATATTACACAGCATGTACTGAAAGGGTTCTGATTACACTGTAGGGCCTTCTATACTAAATAGGGTATGGTGTAGAGCAATAAACTGCGATAAGGATGAGTTTAAAACAGTTGTGGAAGGGGCAAGAAGGCTGGGACATGGAACTGTCTGGTGAGATGAATTAGACTGTATATTTGTTTCCATTGTTGAGTGAGAAACATTTTGCCAAGAATGGAAGAGAAGTGAAGGGTCTTTGTAGACTGCAATGATTTGTAGAATTCTTCTCCTGTAAAATCTGTTCTATGCTAATAATGAATACCTAACAAGATATGGTAAAAGTATACCTGTCCTGTAGCTGTTTAATAGTTAGGCTTTGAATTCATGGTCAATGCTCAAAGTAGGTGATAGTGTTCTTCAAATTGAACATCTGGGGAAAATACTTTTGCTAAAGATATTCACTATTGTTGGTAATGGTTACTTTAAAAGTGAAATTCTCTATTTAGATTGGAAAATGGTGAAATGATTTATGTATTCTTTATCTCTTTGGTTTAATTAGCAGTAAGTTTTCGGCTAGAGCTGACGTCATTGTGTGAACCTGTATGGGCTAGAAATATGAGACACTGTTTAAATTGGCACAAAAATCAGTTTCCAGAAACATAGTGTTCAAAGAAGTCTTTCTTTATATGAAGTGGTGGCTGTCAGTAAACAGTCCTTTGAACCATTTAACTTCATGATGTTTTGTTTGAATAATATTGTTATCTTTAAAAACTGTAGTATGTAACCTTGGCAAGATATTATCATCGATAACTGTGGTTATCATAATCTTGGCAGAAGATCAACTATGTGCTGCATATCTTAACCACTGATAGCATAGCTGAAATCAGCATTACATTCAATTACGTTGGCTTTGTGTGTTTTGCTAGGAAGTGGTTTTACAGAAAATTGTAAGGATAAGTATAAAAAATAGCAAAACATAGCATTTGTATTAATTTTGTGGTCAATATTATGTAAAAACACCCATCCATTTCTTTTGCTATAATGTGTTCATCAGAATCTAAAAATCATGTGAATTTGTGTTGCAACATTTGAGAAGACAAAAGCATTTGATTTTGCTGTTAACATACTTAAAAGTGCCTTACATTGTATAATTTGTATTTAGAAAGTATGAAATGTTTGTAGAAGATGGGCCAATAGGTTGTCATATCTGTATGAAAATAAGGATGGTTCTTTTTAATTTTACAGTGAGAGCCAATCACAATTGCCGGCCAGTGGAGTACCTGTCACCAGACAGAGATACGACCAGATGCGAGATAATTTTGATGAATATGTGAGGGAAAGAACGGAGCAAAACTGGAAATTTTGGATTGTATCCTTTTCATAAAGCTGAAATCAGCTGTGATTTAAAAACTGGAAATAGTTTGCATTAGAAGGAGCATTGGACTTCTAGAAAAGTCCTTAAAATCTGAAAGATCATAAGAAATGTAGGAAAGAGGGTTGATAGAGAGGCTACCTTCATTTTCTTGAATTGAGGTAAAGACATATTCCAAGCACCTGAAATGACATTGGACTTAAGCATGATTTCAATTTTATCTGTATGTGTGAATTGGTTTGGTCATTGTTTGCAAGGACTTAATGTTCCATAGAATGAAAGTGATACAGTCACAGGTGTTAAAGATCAGAGGAACACCACAATGATGTACTTTGAAGAAAAACACTGCCTTCCAAACAGTGTAATGCATAGTTAGTAGATAGTTAGATGGAGTTTCAGCCCAGTTTCTAACCAGTTGGTTCAAGTCTATAGCCAGCCAAAGCCTTTTTTCCAGTCACAGCTCTCTGACTTGTTTTCCCTGCTCCATTGCTTATGCTAAGCACAATGGGGGTAGGTTCTATTTTTAAAGTCTGTGGTATGACCCGGCAGAGCACCTCACCATACAGTCAATGATGTTGGTAGAGCATTAATGAGAGGTTCAAGTAATAGCATCTATGAAGTCAAATTTTTTGAAGTTACAATGAGTACCGAGTCAAATGACTTAAGCCTGGTGCACACTATACGACTTTGTACCTCGCAACTCAACTAAACCGTCGTGACCTAGTTTTAAATCGTTGTCACGATTTTTAGTTGCATGACAGGGTCACGCACACTATACGACTCACTATCGCGCATTGTCAGTCGAACGGTTTTACAGTTGCGCACTAATGCTATACATATTACGGTACAACAGCACAGAACAGCATACAGTTTGCAACAGTACTATACTTTCAGTGTGTAGCTAGCTTACTAGGCCTATGCAAGTTTACAGCTCACCAGTGATGTTGACTGCCTCGGCAATCTCTTCAATGGTTTTTTCCAAGCATTCCTACAGGAATAGCTTTTGCTTCCACAGTTATAAAGCCTGTAATTGAAGAAGTAGAAAATGTTACCCATGCCATCGAAATTGTTGGACAATAACATGAAAAAGGAGGAAAATCTCACCTTAAATCCTAACTGGAACAGTGGGAGAAGGCTGCCTGACACAGCGAGGCAGAATATATGCTTAGACTACAGGTATGAACATGTACAGTAAGGCCCTATAGCTATACATTTTTCCTACAGCAAGCACATCCTAGCCTAACATTCCCTGTTGATTAGTGTAATAAAAATATGGTACGCGATGGCATACGAACAGTACCAGTATACACTGGCTGCATCTTGACGGTGTGGTCGATGCGATCGCGAAAGCAGCTGATACATGAATATTCATAAAGTGCCAATGACTGCCTACATAGAAAACAAATTGCATATTCTACAGTCGTTTGAGTAACTGAAACTGTTTTTAATTGTTTTTGTTTTATAGTCTATTAATTAGTTCTTTTCTGCTAGAAAGCTTTCTCCTCGTTATATTTTTGTGTAAAAAAACATGCAGCAAAGCTTATTCTTTGCCGTTGGGAGTTGTCAGAGATCTCGTAGTTCCGCTTTAACTTCAGGCGTTTCTTGGAGTACCATTAAATTTCCAAACCCAAGGAATGATCTGATATTTAAAGACTTCATTCTTTGTGTTTCACTGGTGGGCTGGTCTGTCTATTTTCTACTCAGCAATACTTACATAGTTTGATGTCATGATTTGATTTTTTTTGCGAGTAGCTTTGAATGGTTTTGTCCTTAACTCAAACCGTACCAACAGTTCAGCATCATCATCAGACCTTTGTTTGAATCTTTCAATGGAACTGTATCAACAGCTAGTCGGGAGGAACTTTGTCGGACAGTGTTGTCCTGGCTGGATAGGCATTGTTCTCTTCTGGCTCTTAGACCAAGTGAGTCCATCATTATTACCAGTGATTTATCCTAGACTGATTCACTAATTTTGATAACAATTTGCTGCTTACTACTCCACAGTATATTTTTTGTGTAAAATATTCTCATCCCATGACTCTCCTTCTCACCTCACCTATAACTACTGATTTAAGTCTCTTCCGTGGTTGTCCTCAATCAGAGGCCATAAAGTCTACCACTGCAAAAGGAGGATTGAGGATTAACTCTCACTGGATGAAAATCAGTAGTTGTAGGTGAGGTAAGGAGGGCTAATGGGTTCACCAAACAAGATAGGTTTTTGGTAAATTGTAAATAACAATCTGACCCATAGACGAAACTTCCAGTACATTGCCTATAACAGGCCACATTTTAATGCTTAAAGGGCCAATCCTCTCAGCCCAAATTACACTTCTTGTATAGGGTAACAGAAACTCTCAATTGGCTCAGCTCTTTGATTGACTGCTAATTCAAACAATGCAAAGTACCGAAGCTTATACTACTCAGCATGAACTGTGCTGAGAGTGTTTTGATTAACACATTGAACATTTCTATACTCACTCTGAAGCAACAAACTGAGATTGTATCTGGATGAGGATGAATTTCAGACAATTGTGGGAGGGGCTTAAGTAAGAAGGTTAGGTTGGTACTGTTTGGGGTGAGAGAATTGGGCCTTTAATGAAAAGATAAATATGAGATGGATGGCAGCATTTTCTCAAAACACTGACCCAACTATATAAATCATATTAATTTGGATACTTCTGTAGCTTTTATTCATGCATAGACATGCATTGTTGCCTGAGTGGTTGCCAGTTCAGTTTGAGTGTCAGCTAATTGTCTGAGAAATGGGCAAATGTGTTTCACCTTCCCCCTTATAGGACCCCGTGTTTGGTCTAAAGGTAGAGCATCCGCCTCTCACGCGGAAGGCCCGGGTTTGCTTCCTAGGTCGAGTCATACCAGAGACTCTAAAAAAGGAACCTACTGCCATTGTGCATGATGCTCCACATAAGCAATGGAGTAGGGAAAACAAGCCAGTGAGCCACAACTGGAAAAAAGGTCGTGGCTGGGCTCGACTTGAACCAATAGGTTGGAAACTGGGCCGTAAAACTCCATCTAACTAACTTCACCCTCCCCACCCCTTTCCCCCTAATGTGTAACATCATATCTTTTTAAGGTATAATATACATATATATATACATATATATATATATAAATATATATGTATATATATAACGCTAATTCCCACCTTAGGGGGAAATTGTTATATCTGCTCGTACATAGGGCGAAAAAATAACAATGCAATACATAAGGAAAAGTCTTCGCCCTAACGTCTAAAAATATAAACAACGTTATTTCAATGGCCAGCCATCCGTTCGTGTTAACAGCTAGGTGTCCGTAAATTTGACAACTTTGAAGTAATTGTATCTACTTTGAAAATCTAGGCGGGCGCCCTTGTCCGTTTACGTATTCCTACAGAAAAAGTGTGTAGAAACGTTACGGCGAAACTTATATTTCGCCCCAAAAAATTTTTCCCCTTAAGGTCGACTTTTCAACAACAACTTTCCCTCTAAGTGCCGAATTAGTGAAATATATATATATATATATATATATATATATATATATATATAGGTCGAAAGTGTTGTAGTAATAAATTCGATCATGAATTTTATACCGATCCAAGATAGAGCATAAACTCTTATTAAAGAAGGAACGGTTGAAGAAAAACACCAGAGAGAAAAATTGAGCCGCACGGGGGACCGAATCCACCATCCTCCGCTTTCTGGGCAGAGTCTATGACCACTACGCTAGAACAGCTCGTGATTCACAGAAGCGACAACAGGCTATAAATACCCCGCGTGAATCAATTTTCTCTCTTTATATATATATATATATATATATATATATATATATATTATATTTCACTAATTCGGCACTTAGGGGGAAAGTTGTTGTTTAAAAGTCAACCTTAAGGGGAAAAATTTTGGGGGGCGAAAAATAAGTTTCGCCGTAACGTTTCTACACACTTTTTCTATAGGAATACGTAAACGGACAAGGGCACCCTCCTAGATTTACAAGATAGATACAATTACTTCAGAGTTGTCAAATTTACGGACACCTAGCTGTTAACACGAACGGATGGCTGGCCATTGAAATAACGTTGTTTATATTTTTAGACGTTAGGGCGAACACTCTTTCTTATGTATTTCATTGTTATTTTTTCGCCCTATGTACGCGCAGATATTACAATTTCCCCCTAAGGTGGGAATAAGCGTGGTATATATATATTTATAACGCTAATTCCCACCTTAGGGGGAAATTGTTATATCTGCGCGCGCTAATTCCCACCTTAGGGGGAAATTGTTATATTTGCACGTACATAGGGCGAAAAAATAACAATGAAATACATAAGAAAGAGTGTTCGCCCTAACGTCTAAAAATATAAACAACGTTATTTCAGTGGCCAGCCATCCGTTCGTGTTAACAGCTAGGTGTCCGTAAATTTGACAACTTTGAAGTAATTGCATCTACTATGTAAATCTAGGAGGGCGTCCTTATCCGTTTACGTATTCCTATAAAAAAAGTGTGTAGAAACGTTAAGGTGAAGCTTATATTTCGCCCCCAAAATTTTTTCCCCCGAAGGTCGACTTTTCAGCAACAACTTTCCCCCTAAGTGCCGAATTAGTGAAATATATATATATATATATATAATATGTATGTAAGAATTAAGACTTATTCTGAAAAATTTTCATGTTGGTCAGAACCAGCAATTTGTGGGTCCTTGCTGGTAGGCAGCTGGTTAGTAGGGGCTGTTTAGCCCAAACTAGCACAGACCAGTTTGGTGACAACACTGATTGTCACCGTGGTTTTAATGTTACATGTGTTTTATGAATCACTCACATAATATCTTACATTACAGCTAGACTGTCCTGACCTTGTTTGGAATTGCTGTCATGGTGACACATCAAAGAAAGCTGTCCTCCACACTCTATAAAAGTCTTGCCTCTCCCTAACATGGTGCACTATTGGATTTTAAAAGCCTTGTATGGTTTCTAATCTGATACTTCTGTGGTTAAATTATTGTACCATTCAAAGACTGTTGCTATACCAAAAGGGAAACCTTTATGTTAAGTTTTCCAGACTATTGCAGAGGTAATCTTAAAATGATCGCTGTCATTGAGACAATTTTTAATTTTGCTCGCAACAGTCTAAGTCTGGTAAAGTGTGGGAAGTTGTAAAGAGTATAGGGCAGGCTAAGGGAAAGATTGTGATTCAATGTTTTTACAAGCCATTTCTTCATAATGAAGAGGTACAAAGATTTATTGAAGATGTTTTCTTCTGCCTTCTTCTTTGACTAGCGGTCCTTTCTTCTCTTACGTTGTTGAGCCGGATTACCTCCATCCTCTCTGATCCCACACAAGTTCCGCAGCAGGCAGTACAAGCAGTCAACAAAAGGGACAGAGCCAACACCACAGAGTAGGAGTGTTATGTCTATACATGGCATTACATTCTTCATATTTGTGACAGTAACCAACTGGCCTGTGAAGTCTCTAATCAGTTCTCCAGATGACAGCTACTGCCCCCTCCCTTGCTGGGTGCCAGGTTTGCAACCTTAGACCAGGTGGAGACACATGGAAGACAGAGAGAGAATGCTTTGACACTCGGTAATGAGGAGGGTATGATGTGCATAATGCCAACCATGGCTGTTTGCATGTCAACACACTGTACATTTCTCCTTTTGTAAATTTTTGAGTTGCAATGCACATGTTCATGCTTGTCTTGCTTATTGTAACATATCAAATTTACTAACTCAGAAAAAGGAAGCAAAATGGCCATGTTTTCTGCAGTCCTTTCCTGTCTGTCAGAGCACTTCTTAAAATGTAGTATTTGATTAGCAAAACTTCCCTAGCTTTGTTGATTAAAATAGTCATGCATGGATGCCTTCAGGAAGCAGTTTTGTAATACTGATGCAAATGTTGTTTTGAAGGTTGCACTAACAGGTAGAGAGCAATATCAAAATGTAAAGGTCTGGCAGTTTGGGCTGGTGGGGTGTCTGTGTTCAACAATATGTATGTTTAACACTGTTTTCAATCTTACTGATGACTGTTCTCAAGATAAGGGTTATGTACAAGGAATTGATATGTATCTTCTTTTTACAAAAGAAAAAAGAACAAATTTAATGTTATTGCATCTTTTGGGATTTCTGAGAGTTTAGCTACATATCTCCTCATACTTGTGCTCTTCCCTTTGTGTTTTGTCTCATCTATGGTATCATTTGGGATGCGTGCTATCCATATGTTCAAAGTATTATTGCCTGGGAGATTTGTAGTTCTTGTGTATTGAAAGATCATAGTGACATGTAGTTAAACGAAGAGGTGAATCTAGTTCAAATTGAAGATCATTTCTCCCCCCCCCGCCCCTCCATCTTGTCTCTTTCATGTGCAAGGGAAAAAAATGCATGCCTTTTGCCTTTAGCAATCTCTCATTATGATATAATTTGTCAAAAAGTTAACATTCAGCTTTTAGACAAGTGCAAACTATTTTAAGATGAGCTACAAAAGTCTCTGTAGGTTTTTTAAGTTCTCTACATTCAAGTCCTCTGCCCAAAAATGTGTGGTTTAAAAGAAATGAAAGATTTCTCCTGTGTAGAGCAACTTCCCAAATACTAAACTCTCTAGCTTTTTTGACATAATGTTTTTGATGATCCTCCCTGGGGCAAAATTTATGTCCGGTATGGTATTTGATCTCAAAAATATGGCCTCGGAGTTATAAAATGCTGCATTTTCTTAAGTCTCTTTTTCCCTGTCTATAAATTGAACTCAGGACTAGGTAATATTGTGAGGTATTTTCAAAGTAAGCAAAATTTTTCCTTTCTCTTTGTGACTTCAAATATTCAAAATTTGTTTGGTCCTTTAAAATATAATACATATGTAAAGGCAATGTAGTAAGTCAAATTGTTGTAATGTCAATACAAAGTATAAAGCATAATCACCAAAGAGGAAGTTAATGAAGCATTTTGTTATTGACATTGTAAAATTTAAAATTTACTGTCTCATTTGTTTAGTTGAAAGTTTTCAGTCCATATGGAGTGAACTAGTCAATCTCTGCAGGTTAAACTCAATTACTGTGTATGATATGGTATCTGTGGAGAAATTACTGTGCAACTATATACTACAAATGCATGCCCTTCAAAAATAGGAAGTATGGGAGGGAGGGCAATCCCATTTGAAATATGCATCAGTTTTCAAACATTGAATTACTTCAATCTGGTTCTAAACAAAAAAATTGTTCTAACCAAAAAAAATGTCAAGCAACTTTATTAATTATAATTAAACTTGTTTTAAAGCCTAAAGCTGGGTCATATTACCATTACTACCTGTGACCTGATGACACTCCTCCAGTGTAGACAAGCCAGTGAGCCACAACTGGAAAAAAGGCTGTGGCTGACTCGACATGAACAAGTAGGTTGGAAACTGGGATGTAAAACACTCATCTAACTAACTCCATTGTAAACAATTTGCTTGAATTGTAAATGTTCTGGTGCACTGACCCTATCCCACTACAACTAAAGCAGTTCAATAGTAGAGCAGATGACTTATGACACTGAGCAACACAGTGAAATCGTACTCATGACCGTTTTCACACCAACACGACTGTGTTGGACCTGACAGTCCATTGTGTCAGGTCATGAGTAATCACTACAGTGTGATCTGAGCTTAAAGATGTTGATGTATTTGGGGGAAAAGTAGCGCAGATGAAGAATAAGTTTATCTAGTTCCTCTGTACATACTATACACATCTTTGAAAGTCAGGCAAAGCATTGGAAGTCAGGCAATGGTAAAAATTTAGTTAATATATCATTTTGCTCTCCAACAATTAAGCCAGAAGCAGCTGTACAGAGAGCATTGAAATTTTGAGCTTTGATAGGGCTATCAACTCGTCACTGGAGAAAAGGCTGGCATGACATAAACCAATTGGTATTATAGACTGGATCATAATGCTCCATCTAACTTACTCTATTGATCCTGCCACTAACAGTTAGTGTCCATGATAGGCTGTTATCCCTGATGGCTAAACTTAGGTACACTTTTGTGCAGCCAAAGTTTGCTATTAGTGGTTTTAGTGGTGTTGGTAGGACTGTCAACATTCTGTGTGACTGGCAAAGGCAGTAATAGCAGGTATTATGAGGGATAATCCTGGTGGCTCATATTTTTCAAGGGTGGACCCCCTCCCCCTGTGTGGTTGTTTCAACACAACTTTTGATTACTTTTAGGAACATGGTATTCATCAGTGTTTGTCTGCCAGAAAAAGCAGCAACTTGGAAACACTTTATTCCCTCTTTTTTTCTTTGTTTTTGTTTCTTTTGTGTCAAACTTGGAATTCCTCAGGATGTCAATGGCAATTTGAGTGTATTAGATTATAAAATTTTCCAATTTGTTTTAGAGTGCTCAAATTGTCATAGTTGATGTTTTTGAGTAACAAAATTCAACCTTCATCTTTGAAGATAATTCAGTACAATTCCATCAATCTGAATTATAAACTTTCTCAATTGTAATGAATGAAGTCCAAACTACCTCTCAGGGCCTTCTACTAGGGATGCTTCAAAAGCTTTCTTTTGATGCAAAAATTATGGGTTTGACTTTCTTTTATAGTTTCAAAGTCAGGCTTAAGTGGTGAATTTAACCACTTTACAAAGTGTTATAAACTTGAACTTTATGCATATAGGCCCATATAACAAATGCTGTTGTGGAACATGAAGAGACAGATATTGACCAATAATAGGCACTGTAGACTAATACCACCCTTAAAATGTTGCCTACTCTGTCTTTCGGAAAGTATCTGCTTAAATAGCAAATTGCAAGACTTAAATGTTAAATTTGTGTCCTCACATAGCTAGTATTGCCCACTTGAACTTGAAGTAGTGTGGTTGTATTCCTCTGATTCCTGAAATGTTCATGGTGACAAGAAAAGCTTTGCTGTGAGAACAGTGGGATATCAGGTAAATTAAATCATCGAAATAGGTGAGCTACGCAACCTTCATTGTACTTACATGTTAATTTCCCCTTTACCTTTCTATTTATGATTGAGACCTAACACATTTGCATTGCAAATGATTTTGCCTATATGTGCCACTATTTTTCACATTAATTTTGATTTTTTCTATAATATTAAATGGTGTACAATTCATCTATGCTAAAACCTTTTATTTCCTCTATATCTAGCACAGGGTATGCCTATAGAATCTTTTCCCTCTTAGTGTTAGTGAATGGGGGAGTGGGATTCAGAACAGAGGATGTTATTCTTTGGAGAAGAAAGACTAATTGAAGTATGTGTTTGAGACTGTCCCTAAGAGTGGGGTGTTTGGCAGGACAGAAGGTTGGGGAATAATGGTATTATCTTTAATATGAATTTGAATCTTTTTTTTTCTTTTCTGCAATTATAATTACTGAAATAATAACCTTTATTAACCCTTTTGCTATTGAAGGGGGTCCATGCATCCTACCATACTGAGATATATATCATATTATGCATACACAGTTCTTGTATGTAGGATGTCATATGTGCATTTGCTTTGGCCCTAGAGGCTGCACATACGTAAAAACGTCTCCTCTTCAAGGCCATTCTTTGTCCAAGTCATGATTACTTACCTTAGATGTATAAGGAGCTATTTCGGGACGCAGCAGTGCAATGGTTTCGCTGCGAAACCATATGTATATAGCTATGGAAAATTACAGTTTCGCAGCGAAACCATGCATAGCGAAGGGGTTACACCTTATGAATGATTTTTTGACGGTCATATCGAATGTGAATAAATATGCACTGAAAGAATTATAACTTTGATGGCCATGGTGTGAAATTGTTTGAGTTGGATTGGGAGAAATGCCAGTGATGAGATCCATTTCCTTGACGCAACCAGCTAGACGTGGTTTTGTAGTAATTAAATCTTCTTTGCCTGTAGCTGCACTTGCAAACATCATGTGAGCTGTCTAGAGGTCCAACAGGACACCTCTTGTTGTCTCTTAGTTAGTTTCAAAAGAAGTATTTTGTGATTATTTTAGTATTCAACTAGTCCAGTTAAATCTGCTTTTTTCTTTCATCATATTTTCTGCAGATCATTAAGAAAAGGCTGATATGTTGAAAATATAAGTTTGTACACTACTGAACCTTTCAACAATGCATGGGAAGCAACAGTCGGCAATTTCGTTCCAAATGCTATCCCAAAAATATATTTTTTGCAATCACCTAAGATAACAGAGGGCCTAATCCATTGTTTCCATCTTACGGGGTTTATGGAATAGGTAACTCACCTTGTTTGGCTAATGAACCAATGCTTGGTGTCTTAATTCTTCAGATATTGTAATACTGTGGCATTAATTGTAGATGTAACAGTAATATTGTTCATTCAGATTTCATATTTTTGTTCTTTCTTATTCATGTGCCTATTCTAATCTCTTCACATTGTTTATGTTTTTGCCAATTTGGTCAAGAGCCTATCTTTCTATTTGTCTACTTTGGTTTAAATGAAACAGTATACAGAGCTTAGATCTTAGTTAAAGCAATTTATCACAGTAGGATGCTCAGTGTCATTAGCCACTTCTTTAATACATGGCTTTGTAGTCTTGTTATCAAAAAGATGTATTTTGTACAAGAAATTCCTTCTTAGGATCCGTAAGAATTTCAGGTCTAGTTTGGCTTTTGTTGAATGACAAAAAATTCATCTTTGTTGGCTATGGCACTTAAATTTTTTTCATCCCAAAATTTGCACCTTTTAAGTGTGAGCAATTCTTGGTGAATGTAAGTTTTGTTCCATTTTGTATGTTTCATAAACTGTTAATGACTTTCTATTCAAAATGATGTAGACAGGAGAAAGTTACATTTAGTGCTAACATAGTACTTGTAAAAAAGCATGTTAGTATTTCTTTTTTCTTTTTGTTTCGTCTTTTTTTTTTCTTTTTTTTGTGTGTTTGTTTGTGTGTGTTGTTTTGAGCAGTGTGTGGTACTTGATTTTGTAAATTCACTTGTATTTAAAAAAAATTCATTTGTATTTGCTTCACGAGTAAAAGAATGAAAATATTTAAAAAGAAATAAAACAAAAAAGTAAAAGTGGAATAAAATTTGTCACTTTTTTTTAAGGAAGTATTTAGGTAGTGTTAGTGGGCTTTCCTTCTTTGAAGTAGGCCCTAGTTAGGATGCTTTTGACCCTCCCAAGTACATGGTAAAGTTGCTTTGAACATGAACAAGATGAGAACCAAACATTATTTTAAAAAATTTAGCAATTGAGCCAAAAGAGTAGGTGCCATATAATTAGTTGGTAAGTAATGCATTAGGATACCAAGGAATAGTAATTCTACCTTGAGTGGATGCCAATTACCCTATGAGAATATTCCTTGCAAAGAAGAAAATGGGGGAAAAATCATGCAAGCCTTGCACAATACGATGTTGATACAGTGTAGTTGTCAAGTATCCACCAGACTTGTCACGAAAAGTCTGTACAAATAAAACCAGACTCATTAAGACATCTTCAAGAAACCTCTTTACAGCCCCTCTACTTACCTCCTATTCACACATGTAATCCAGACTTACCCACAACCAACCCTGGTAAACCAATAGCACTGCAAGGGAAGGTGCCCTTCCTCCCCACACAAGGAGGAAGGACGCCCTCCATCATCCTATTCTCGCTTACCATCTTTTGATACGCAACATGTTTTCTTCCCTGCTTTATTTCCTTTTTGATTCCCAATCCAGGGAGTGTTGGGATAGCACTTTGCCATAAGATATAAAATTGCAGTGGTCCCAAACAGGAAACAAAAACGTTTCTTTTTTCACAAAGTCACACCCACCTTATGCATAAATGCCCAGGGCAATGTTACACTTTCAGCTCAATGAGAGCAAGTACGAAATCAACGTGAATTCCACAGTCGATTAGCAAAACTGATTGATATGCTGTGTAGCATGAAAGCCTAATTTTATACTTGTGCAGCATTCTTGTGGTACAAATCAAGTTTTGTGGATCTGTTTCACATCAACGCTGTAGTTCTGCCCTTGTTCTACCTGATGATTCAAGACATTTAATATTAACAGACCAAGAGTTCTTGGTTTTGATGATAAGGGAAACCAATGATGGCATATGTAAGCATGTGTGTGTTCATGATGCTTTGCTTGTTAATACAATAGCTGAAGATATCTGACAATTACGAACTTGGCTTGTTAAGAGAAGCAATCCTATAGTTTTTGGTGGTCAGTGGTCATCTGGGGTCATTAAGGCCAATGTTTGAAAGACTTGTGGACACAATATCTCAAGTTAATAAGTTTGTATAGATTTCATATTTGGGACACTATGTGGATGTGTTTAAATGAGAAGATAGTTCCTCTTGTCTTGGGTATTAATTGGGTGGAAAGCAAAGGTTATCTGAGGTCACCTAGTCCTGGGGTCAAAGTCTGAAAACCTTGTTAATAATATATTGTAACATAGGAAACTTGAATATATTTTCATATTTGGTATGTGAAAACGTCACAGTGGGAAGATGGTCCCTATTGTTTGTTTGAAGGGGTCAAAATACTTCTCAAACATGTTTAGAATACTGTATAGCATTTGACTGAGAAGGTATGGGGCATTATGGTATTACTTTAAATGGAACATACATCATCGAAACAATGCACTTTTGCATTTTTGTTTTCTATAAAGCAGGGTCTGGCCCTGTTCCAACTTAAAGGCCCAGTTCTCTCACCCCAAACAGTACCAATTCTCCTAACCTTCTTACTAAAGCCCTTCCTACAATTGTCAGAAATTCATCCTCATCCAGACAAATCTCTCAGTTTGTTGCTTCAGGGTGAGTATAGAAAAACTCCAATTTATATAATCAAAACACTCTCCTTACCATTCATGCTGTGTAATATAAGCTTTGGCACTCTGCATTGTTTGAATTAGCTGTCAATCAAAGAGCTGAGCCAATTGAGAATTTCGGTACCCGGGTAACCAAAATTGTAGTTTGGGGTGAGAGGTTTGGCCCTTTAATGCCATTGTGCTTGGTGCTTAGCATAAGCAATGGAGTAGGGAAAGCAAGCCAGTGAGCCATAACTAGAAAAAACACTGTGGCCATCTTGACTTTAATCAATTGGTTGGAAACTGGCTGTATCACTTCATCAAACTACAATCCATCTATAAAGCAAGTATTTTTGTCATAAGCGACTTCCACCAAATTTTACATCTACTGGACCAGCTTTCATTTCTGTGGATTGTTATTAACACTTAAACAAATCTGGTGAAGTTGACAGCAATGAAAAACTGAAAGTAAAGTAGTGAGGATAAAATTTGTGTATTTCAGCAACTTTGTTACAAAAAGCAATTTTGTACACACCACACCATTGCAGATATACACCCATCTCACCATTTCATGTTGATAGGTGTACTTTTCAAATGCTATAGACCAGGGTTGTCCAACCTACGGCCCGCGGGCCACAATCTGGCCCGCGAAAAGGTTGCGTCCGGCCCGTCAGAAATAATCTATATTGCAAAATTATTCAATAAGCAGATTAATTGATGACAACTTTAGGCTTCGCCGTCCGCTATGGCATGCTTACTTTTGAATGAAATAATTCATTTCAAATCTCTGCTACATGTAGCTTAATTTAATTCAATCAAAAACGAAAATGAATCAGTGTTCCCTATGCCCAATGATTGCATTTTGTTGCCTTGGGCGTCGGGGAAAATTGAAAAAAAAAATGTATAGAATGCGGCCCCTCGTCCATCATAACCATTAAATGTGGCCCACAGCTGCGAAAGGTTGGACAACCCTGCTATAGACTAAACACCATTAGCACATTTCACAGCAAATAAGTGTCATGGAATGCAACTGATAATTCACAACACAGAAGCAAATTTTCAATTCTACCACGATAATGTTAGGTTTCAATACTAGTGTTAATGTTAGCCATCTTTCACAAAGGTTGGTTAGAGCCTGGGCAAATAACCAGTATATTTTAAGTGAGCTTTACCCTTGCAGTGAAACAAATTTATTCTGTTAAAAAAAAGATGAATTTTGAAAGACTTCTTTAATATCGGATAAACAAATATGATAAAATAAGGAAAAGTATAGAGGCTTTGCAATTGCGTCACGGAACCGCCATGCTGGAGGACATTCATGCCAAATACACGTGGCTTTGTGCCGAACGCATTGCACAGTGTGCACTGTGATGTGCACTGTGTGTACAAATTCAACGAGCAAGCGCGTCTCGTATGGTTTACTACGTAGTTACATGTACTCCAACATGGCCGCCAGAGAGTATAATGACGTCATGTGAAAGGCCTCTATTGTGCTTCATTCTGAAAAACATCCACCAAAATTGTACTTATCTAATGTTCACACTTCTTTGAAGGCATAAGCAGTTAAGCTGCTCCCCTCATTCCAGCATTAGATAACCCTTATCACAGAAGCATAGGCCAGAATTGTGTCACGGAAGGGGGGGGGTTTGGAGCACAACATGAGGGAAAAGTCTTAGGGGAAAGAGAAAAAACTGCTTTTTTTGGTGTATTTTGCATTTCAAGGTTGGGTCATGGTGGGGGGGGGGGGGAGGGGCTCAACCCCCAAAACCACCTCGTGGCTATGCCACTGCCTTATTGAGGGTATCAATCATATCTCCATCACCTGTAACCATAACACAAAGATTGATATTACAAGTTATATAGCAAATGCAAAATTTCTGAATAAAGGCTTGTCAGAATACAAAGAAACCACATACACACACAGACTTGTGCATTTTACCTAGGGTTTCCCCTGTCATTCATTGTGTGAGGCAGTCACCTCACAGATATTGGCTCCAGTATCACCTCACAGAAAACTGTTCATATTGCCACCTGCATTGCACTAGCTATAAGTTCTCCCACCAAATCAGTGTCAAAGTTTGCACTATTTTACCCCATGGACTACCTTAAAACCTCTTAAAACCAAGGGGAAACCCTGATGCATCATTTGAAACTAGAAAGCATTCTTATGCAGAAGAGAAGGAAAAGTCTTGAAAATATCTTGATGTTCCATTTCTTGGGAGGAGGGTATTTCTGACACCTATATGTGTTGTTTTCCAACAGAAGAAAATCACTTTCATATAAATCAGAAAAAGTCAAAAGCATTAAATGCACACCACTTCCACACTGTTTTTAACCATAGCTAAGTGCAAGTATCAAAAACATATCTTCCTTTTGGCATATTTTGTTCCCTCAAGCTGTTGGCATTTGAACTTCTTCCAAAAAGTTTAACAATGCTAGAAAACTCTTTCAAGAACCCAACTACCTTTTCACATTCAGCTTGAATTGTCGGAGCCATGCCATTTTTGTGGCAATTTGAAATTAAAATTACAGTTGTAATTTTTTAGACATACTGCAGTTATGTTCAGGTGTTGGCTTGTGCAACTCCTCCAAAAAAATTTTGGTCTGCTGAAAATTTACCCATTCTGTTTCGATACCTATACTCATAATTTTCTTTACTCTACTTATGTGACCATATTTTTGAAAGAAAGTGTGTCAACGCAGAAGCACCATTGAAACCACCAACAGGATTTAGCTTGGGAACCACAGCTCCTAAAATAAGACAAATAACTAAATGGTTAATCTAAAATACCCTAAAAAATTTGGGAAGGGTAGATTTACAGTCTCCTTATATTTTGAGCCTTAGTACCAACACTGCTCCACCTGACTCAGTTAAACTGCTTTTTTTTGTTGATGAACTTCCTGTGAAATTGTAAGATTTCAACCTTTCCACTTAGAAAATCTTACTCAAAATGTTGGCATTTCATCAGACTGACTTTATAATGTAAGAGAATCTTGGACATGATGTCTTGATGAGATAACATTTTTGGTAAATAAACATTGCCCGAGACTAGCGTTGGGCGGTTTACCAGTACTGATGTCAATACCGATACTAGAGGTACAGGTAATGAAAATACTGAAGATATTTGGTGTGTTATTAATACCAGTTCTTGAGAAAATACCGGTACTTGAAAAAAATATTGGTACTCATTATATTCGCTGGCAAAAATATGAAGATGTGTGGATGATTAAAATAGATACACATTTTATTGCATGGTAATTAACCCAGTCAAACACCCAGATACATTAATGTGCAGGATAACATGAGGGCCATGTGTGGCTGAGGTTCCTTCCCACCCAACTTCCCTACCTGAGAGTTGAGGACTGGTACTGCCTCAATACCGGTTCTGTGTGTTTTACAATACTGGTATCAATATTTTCACAGTACCGCCCAACCTTATCCAAGACTGACCACTCACTGTAGCACTTAATTAAACATGTTCATTCAAGTGGTCTCACATGGGTACATTGTCTGCAGGGTCCTCACCACCTTTTTTTGTCAAACTGGGTGAAGATACACTTCTTTGACGCCCAATTTCGGCACAACAGCTGAGTGATTGCCTAACTGGCATAGGTCAAGGGCCTCCCTTGTGGGGGCCCCTAGTGGTGATCTGGGGTGCCAAGCCAAAATTTTAGCACTTCCAACAGTAGCCATACTATTTAGAGTTTTTTCACCTGCTATGGAGTGATTGTTCATACAATTTACAAAAATAATATTTAACTTCCATAAAAAGTGTACAATCACTGGATTCCCTACGAGCTATGTGGTATGTACAGTAATAGCTTGCTGCAGTGCTTTTTTGAAAGCTTGTGTGCACAATACTAATAATCAGAGATACGATGTAAGGCAATACAAATCTGGCAAAGAGCCGTTGTTGCTTTTATAGGTAATTCAGATATGATTGGAAGTACAACAGTGACAAATGCCTCATATACATAGATGTAACATGTTTGTACTGATGCAAAAAGAGGCCTGCATGTTTTAGTTGCACTTAGTAGGGTTACTCTACACATTCCAAATTTCAAAAAGCTTTCAAAACAGGGTGTGAAATTTGCAAATTAGGTACTTGAAAGGAGCAAAATCAATTTTAAAGTGGACATGGTTATAACAGGCTGTTGATAACCCTGGCGCTGTACTCCACAGCAGGCTTACCATGGCACCAAACAAGTTACTTCATTCCATTGTAATGGAATGAAGTTTCATACAACTGATTAGAAAACAGCTTTGTGATAAAGGTACTACTAACTGACACATAAACGCTAGTTCAGACAGGAATTGACACTCATATCTGCTTACTCATGTAAGAAAAATGGAATGATTAAATGTAAAGATTAAAGGGATCACTACTGATTTGGGTGTACATATTAACAAGAAAGGAATGCTACACACAAAACAGAAGCTTCCCATGGAAATTATAAATCAATGTTTGAAGGTACACACTTTAAAATGTCTTTTATCCGTATTCCTCAGCAGACAATAAGATTGAAGGGTTTTTTCCTTATAATAGTTTTACTTGTGCAAATTGTTCTTGACTAGGCCTCTGTACATCACCACACACACTTCCCATGGACAATTTTAAGGTAACCCAGGTGCCTTGATAATAACACCAGTTTGTGCAAAAACTGAAAAATTTTCAGTGAAAATGTTAATCGAACACTTTGCAAGAATTCAGAAGTTATCGATATGTCTACTCATAAAGCAGTTGATAAAGCAGTTTATAAAAATCAAATCAATGCTTGTGGAATAGTTGCTGTAAACCAACAGAAAACACTAGTGCAGGCTTTTTTCACTCTCATTTTAGTCTTCCTCGTACAGCAAAACAGTATTTAGCAGCATTTTTGCAGTATACAGTCAGATATAAATACTTTCAGTATATAGTTTATTCATTTTCTGCTGAATTTATTGCCAATATACTGCTTGCTAATATTTGAGTGGTTACCATGGTGACTAACTAAGACTGATTTTAATTTCATTCTGTAGTCCTTTTGGACAAAATTTCCTCTTGCATCAATAAGTAATGAATATTAAGACTATAATTCAGGATCATGTACAGTCATACAGTCACTTCACATGGCCCCTTCCCACACCAGAAGTAGTAAACACTCACGGCCCTTTTATACTGTTTGATATTTTTGGCTTTTCGAGCCCACTCTTTTAACACAGATTTAAATCTGCATTTCTCTGGCAGCATATGGACCTCCTCCAACTAATTCTCAAAGTGAGTACTTCTTTTCTTTCAAAAAAATTGTACAAAAAGTGACGTGGATCCATCTCTCCAGGTGGGGTCATCTGCTACCTTCGCACGACACATAGGACAGGTTCGTTCCCGGTCAAACCAAAGTCCAACACAATCTTCACAAAAAATATGCTGCAAAGCAATAGCAAACAGCAGTAGAAGTAATTAAATTCATTTGGCAGAGTTTATTAGGAGAAATTTCAACTGAAAAAGAATTCATCAACATTTTTCAAGTTAAACTTCAAGTTGCACAAAAGCCTTTTGTGCCCATAATCTTGAAGAAAATGAACAGAGAAAATCTTTCAGGCCAATTTTTCGTAACAAAGAAAAAAAACTAGTGAAAATGGTGCAGGAGAAAACCACCCTCAATTCCTTTTTGCTATAATGGTGTTTCCATTTATAAAGTTAACAATCCTGACTTAAATTGGTGATCGGTCTCACCAGACGTCCCTCCTCATTTTTTGTCAGACAGTTAAGCCCTGCGTACACTGGACACATTTCAGGACACTTGTTTCAACAGGAATAATACACATTCAAAATGACAAAATTCCATGACTTTTCCATGACTTTCAAGGACCTTGACTGATATTTCCAGGACCTTTAAAACAGTCAGATCCCACATTTCCATTATATTTTTCCCACAACATTTGTATTTGAATATTGAGATATTAGAACAAAAAGTTCACTTTCTCAAAATTCCATGACTTTTCCAGGACCTTTTGAAAAGCCACCTATCTTCCCTGACTTTCCAGGCCTGAAAAATCAATTTTCAGATTTTCCTGACTCTCCAGGATTTCCAGGACCTGTACAAACCCTGTTCAACATGTTGCCAAAAGCACTTCGTGTTCTTAAATGTTGCCAGTGTGTAGAGAGCAGACACAAGAGACAACGTGTGGCAACTTGTGTCTGCGACATGTGTCGAGTGTACACAGAAGCAAAACATTTGTGTCCAGTTGTGCCTGCAACATGGTACGACATGTGTCCTGAAGTGTGTCCAGTGTACACAGGCCTTAATTGCAGGCAGTTACAACACACATTTAACTGGAGGTAAAATAGACTTCTGAAGTTCACCAGAGTGGCTTTAGCCTAATGAACAAATGAGGTGGTACTCTAGGCTATAATTCTTTAGATAGGTCATCTACACTATCATCCATTTGTCCATGAGCATGGTCATGAAAGTGCTCAAAACCTCAATCGGAAGACAAAGTAAGCAGTTAAAAATGTGAGCACTTTCCCACATGCTACTCTTTGTCCAAATTTGTTGGGAATACATTAAGTCCACATTGTGACAAGTTTTGTCAATCAGCATTGTCATGCAAATGTGTAAATGATATTTTGAACAATATGTATGGCATGTAGACAGGGCCGAGTCTACTTGGGTGGTTGGTGTTTGAGCCTGGGCTCAATCTTTGACAGCTCATAGCAAGATGGGTTTCCAATCTGCAGTTTCCACTCTGGAGATGAACCAAATGGTGAAGACTTCATACTTGAGTTTCAGTACTCAACTGAGTGAAGCCTACATCCAAGACTAATCCATGTTGGCACCTTCTACGTTTGTAAATATTTTTAAGCTTAGTACAGGGACTGCCTTAGCAGAGTGCCAGGGAAGAGTCTTTGGGTGTTGGGTAATTAATTCCATCCTCTGTGTATCAATGTGTTTTTAAATGTGTGGGCCTAGACCCTGCTTGATATACATGGGCTTTTCCTTTGGAGACCATATTTCTCTTCCAAATGGTTTTTAGACTTGTCATCAAAAACAATTCCCCCCACCTCCCCAACTTGCACCAGATTGATACCTGAGTTCAGGGAAACTAGTCATCCAGGCACCCTTTGTTTTGTGCCATTGATATCTAGGATGAGGGATGAGTGGAGTGTACTGAACATGCATGTAATTTTCCAATGTTTTAAGATATAGAAGTCTGCTAAAATTGAAATGTTTATTTTTTTCTTGGCAGGAGTGCATCTCCTACTTACCATCCTCAAAGCCCTCCCCTATCCCCAAGGTTCCAACAACCCAGCATAGTCCCTACTTTTTTCTCTTTTTTGTCATAATGGATTTTCACAGCTCAAACAACTATGAGATTAAGGAAGGAGTGAAGTTATCAACCTCCAAGGAACAGGAGTTGTTGACTGTGACAGTACATCACTAGTCAGATGCAGACAGACAACTCAGTTTGCTAAGTACAGATCTAGGTTTGTGCACAAGCATGGTTAAGAAGCACCTTGGTATGTTGCAGCCAGGAAGTTTGGAGTTTGACTGCTGGTTAGGTCACACCTAATGACATTTTGTTTGGTGTTCAGCATAAGCAATGAGGAAGGGAAAACTAGCAGGTGAGCCACCACAACTGGAAAAAATAAGTTGGACAGACTTAACCCTTTACTGGTCTTACGGGTCACTTTGGCCCCAGATGGAGAGCACGGCTGTCACCCATCTTAACTGTTTCACGCAGAGCTCCAAACTGCGAAAATTTGGTCACAGCAACGAGAGAGACAATTTTTTAAGGTCGCGAGGTCAATATTCTATGGAAGCTGATGCAGGGTGTGCTACGTCCACTTCTCCACCCACTCCTGAGGCGCACAAATATGCCCCGATTGGGGCCGGACGACAACGGCGTAAACCGAACATCAAACCTTGAACCTCATTGAACACTCTCTTTTGCACAAATTGAAAGTACATAAGATAATGAACTTCACCAGCACTGAGGCTAACATCAAATATAGAAATCAGATTGATTTGAAGGAAGAAGATGGTAACTTTATATGCTGCATGTTATTTTCCCAGTGAAATGTTTGTTGTTAGCATTTTGTAAAACTTACAAACTAAGGCCTTTGAAACTTCTACAGAAGTCTCAAATCACACTTTGATTTCAATTATTATTTCTTTTTTCAAAAGACTTTTCCGAGATCTGATCTTGGGAGTGTCACAGGGTGGTACTATGTGAAATAAGCTCTACCACAGCAAAACATTTTACTTACTTTACAATGCAGCTGAATTGGCTTGGTGAAGATGTCTTGACAGATGGGGCAGGAATCACCAATTTGGTCATCCTGGGGAGTAACACCATATTGCTAAAATGAAGATAAAAGAAAAAAAATAATCTCAGGAGCAATCTTCTTGAATGTATTGAACTACTTACATCACTACTAGAAGCTTCACAAATTTCAAAACTAAATTCTTACCAGTATTGAACTCCTATTGGTGTAGTAAATAAGTCACACATGCAAAATTTAATTAAAGGTATGTATAAATATGCATCATGAGTTCTGCAGGTGCAAGCTGGTTATTCATAAAGTAATACCATCACTTTCTGTTATAGAGCCAATGCTTTTTCGAGGTCTGGTGTGACCAGAATTCACAAGTGAACCAAAGTGTGATAAATGTTTAACACAGCAAATTCAAACTGCACCTTACAAGATAAGCTACTCTGATTGGATACATCAGGAAGGGGGAAGTTGCCCCTCATTGAGCATATTTATTAGCATGCTGTTATTTTTTGGTACTGCTAGTATTTTCTATTACTTACACCAGTATTTTTTTGCAGTGAATGGGCCTAGAAATTATTTCCAGTGACTGGGAGTCCGCCAAAATTGCCTTTATCTCATCTTTCAATAATAAACTAGTATGCTAAGATAGCCTGTGGACAAGTCTTCCCCTATGTGCCTACACTCAGTGTTGCATTGCATATGCAGTATATCCCACAGTTACCTCACCAGTTACTTAGGTAGTTAGATAGGGTCTTACACCTTATCTAATAATCTTTTGGTTAAATCTAGCAATGTTTACAGCCTTGTTTTCCATTCGTGGGGCACTGGGTTTCTCCCTACTCCATTATTCTTGAGTTGGTTAGATGGAGTTTTATGGCTCAGTTTCCAACCCACTGGTTCAAGTCATGCCGGCCAGGGCCATTTTTGCAGTAGTGGCTTCCTGGCTTGTTTTCCTACTCCATTGCTTATACGAAGCATTACACACATCGGCAGTAGGTTTCATTTTTAGAGCCTTTGGTGTGACTGGACGTGGGAATCGGACCCAGGCCTTCTGCGTGAGAAGAGGATGCTCTACCACTAGACCAAACACGTGGTCTCTTCATTTCTCCCGAGAATCATCACGCACAATAGCAGTAGGCTCCATTTTTGAAATATTTGACACGACCGGGAATAGAATCTAGGTCTACCACATGAGAAGGGGATGCTCAATCTACTACTTGACCAAACATGGGGTCGTTACCATATATCAGACCTCCATTACCCGTGTTGTCAGTAGAATTAGACCGTGCAGCTGCTTCATCTATAATTCTGTGTCTTCATGGGAGGTGCCAAGACTTGGCTGAATTTCAGAAAACATAACTTTTCTATTAATTGATATCAAGCATCAAAATTCTTATCACATAGTAGTAATTTGAATTGTATAAAAGAAGCAATTCAGGCAGAATTGACTAACATATATTTTAGAATGCTACGCATGACATCACATAAAACAACTTAAATGATTGGCCCAAAACTTTTTGATGTGCAGTGCTTCCTTTCTGATTATTCTGCACAATAACTCCTAAATAGCAAAAACATAGGAGGATTGCCAACATGCGGCTTTAATACCAAGGAAATATTTGAAGTCAAAAACAATGTGACATATTACTTGCTTTTCTAAACATGATATAACAGACAATAGAGTGAGACTCTACATTAGGCTTCCTCAATTAAATTTTCTGAAGCACCACGTTGCTAAATGTTGATATAATGCGCCACTGATCGTCGTCCTGGAGGAGGGGTATAAGAGGATGGGCTGTCCCCTTCCCCTTTTGAAAATTTTTGCATTTCAAAAGGGGCTTACAGGGATAATGGTGCAAAATTTGTTCAATTTTCCCAGCCAAAATTTGTCACAAGTTTCACATTTTTTGCTGATTCACCGGTAAAATCGACAAAGCCCTGACTCTAACAAATGTGAGCAGTGTCAGTGATTTTACTTTCCTGTGAGAACAAATTGGACGTTATTATATCCTTGTCGGTATGTGACGTTAGTCTGGGGGAAGTACTTGATTTATTTACAGTACCTATTTTTGAGACAGAATGATTCTTGTCAAAAAGGTTATGAAAAAGTAAAGATTTTTCACTATTCTCCCAGTAATATTTTGCGCCACTCCAAACCAGTTGTGTGCTACAAGTGGTGTGCACGCCGCTATTTGAGAAAGCCTGCTCTAAGGATAACCAGGCTAATAATTAAATCTTACACCAATAAATCAAGATTAACCTAGTTCAGGGATTCTTCCAGAGACTCAAAAAATAGAAAAAAGTGGGGATTTGTACTGATTTGTACAAACTCCTAGTCCCAAAATGATGGTCTCCTTGGAGATGAATTCTGCAAGAGAGGGAGGGGGGAGGTGGGCAGGGGAGGGACATTTACAATGTAGTTGCAAACAGACAAACAATCATAGCAATGCAAGCTGTAAGTTTGACATGTAATTTGCTTGATGATTTTTGACACAGTGAGATGATGGGACTTCTCCAATACGTTAACTGTGTGTGAGAACAAATTTACACATTGAAGGGATAACACACAGTATATCCCACTTAAAACATTGGCACACTGTCATGTGAAATCAATTCACTTGCTTTGGTGTATCAATATCTGATTTAGTAGAGTTATAGTACAACAACTTGCTGCATGATGCATTGCCTTAAATTTAAACATGAAACACTTGGTAAAGAGTTTCAACATTGATAACTTGGGTCAAAGTTTGATGAATCAACATTTTATGGAAATAATTTGGTAAAGGTCCACCTAAAACTTTTGGTAACAAGAGCCCAATGGGCACTGTGGTTCCTTGCTGGATATTATAAGAACTGTACAGCCAGTCTGTGAAACAGAGCTAAGCAAAAGTTCATACTCAATGTTTGTAACATCTTCACAGGGGGTAATTTAGTACTAATATTACATGAAATCAAAGATTAAATTTCTGTGGCCTTACTGACATTCAACTTTTGTAATGCTTGGTGATCCTTCAAAAACACTACCTCATTTCCATATGTATTTATGCTTGTAATCAAACTTGATATTATCACCAATAAATGATACACAATGTGGTCAGAGAGAGAAAAACACCCTTTGTATTTCTCTCACAAGTTATTTTTACCTGCTCTCAAATAAAACTTGCTATTACTTTAAAACAATCTACCATTTGTCCTGTTTGCTACCTCTACACAGAAAACAGGGTTTATTCAGCAGTAAAGCAGAAAGCAAGTGATTAATGAAGTGTGATAATAGAATGAGGATTGGGTTACCCCACAGAGCACAGCAGTATTAAAGAGACATACTGTGTAATCCATGCATTGCTTCCACTGGCTGAGAGACCAGTTTAATGCAGAGTGACCTGTGCTCAGTGAAATTTACAGATTTCAGTTATTGCCGTCTTAAAACTTTGAATGATCCAAAATATGTGTACAACCCGAAGGAATCATTACTGAACGAACATAAAGGACAAATTTCTAAGGTGTTTGGGTGCCTAAGCATGCAAAACCAGGTGAGATAAAAAATCGATTGAAACTATCTTTATCTAGCTAGCTTACAAGATTTTCTAAATAACATTTCCAGCAGTTGACCTCCAGTGACCTTGATGACCTTTGACCTTAACCAAACACAGATTGATTTGAAATCTGTCCTTTCTACCTTAAAATACTGTGTTAAAACATTTTTCAGTGTTTGACCCCTGGTGACCTCAGATGACCCCTTGACCTTCACCAAACATATCCACTTTCATCCTTACACCATAACACATCCACACACCAAGTATGACATCTATCCAAGTTTCCTAACTAGAAATATCGTGTTGAGAAGGTTTTTAGTTTTTGACCTCTGGTGACCCCAAATGACCTTTGACCTCCACCAAAAACGATAGGGCACACCTTCTCCCTATGACGAATCTATGTACCAAATCCAAGTTCCATCCAACCTTCCCTTGTTGAGTTAGAGCGTACCGAAGCAAGTGTCTCACACACTCACACACACACACACATACACACACACACACGCCGATCTGACTACATAGGTTCCTTTGCTACCGCAAGGAACCAATAACTAAGGAGGGCGGCGATTTCCATTATTTTTAGAAATTATTTCCATAACCTATAAACCATTTTCTGGGCGCTCTTGTGGGCCATTTTCTAAGTGTTCTTGTGGTACTTTCCCATGTGGAATTGCAGTGTGGCACTGGTAAGGTTGCTGCCCACATTTAT
The DNA here is from genome assembly GCA_037179385.1 of Holothuria scabra. Classification (NCBI taxonomy): domain Eukaryota; kingdom Metazoa; phylum Echinodermata; class Holothuroidea; order Aspidochirotida; family Holothuriidae; genus Holothuria; species Holothuria scabra. Next base: position 51,729,807 of record CM074183.1, on the reverse strand, counting down.
CAGGCATTGATTTGCAGCGAGTTTTTCATATTGTTTACTGGTAATGTAACGGGAGACAAGGATTATCAGAACACTTCACGTATATCAATGCATGTCTTTTTTAATATTACAAATTTTGAAATGTGCTGAAAATCCTACTTTTTTTTTCTCTTCTGGTACTGGTACCATTTGTGCTGGTACTGACTGTACCAATTGTCTATGGTACCATCACACCTTAGCTTGAACCAGAAAGCCAAAAGGCTTAGTGATTCCTTGCTGCTGAAATGTAAGGCCTTTTTTCACATTGACATTGCTTGGCAATGTTTTTCAATTAACAGGGCTCCATAATGTGCCCACAAAGTACACATGCAAGGCATCCAATCTTCTTACATTGAGATCCCCCTTGCCCGTTGTGAACCCAAATGACATTTGACCTCCACCAAAAACTTCTGGGACCATGTATTCACTATGTGCCATCTACAGGACAAGTTACAGGACCCTACAAGTGACATTTCTTGAAAGACTGTGCAGGAAAGCTTGTCAGGCTTTGAACATGCGGACTCCAAATGAACTTTGACCTTTCAGAAAATCAATAGGGACCATTTACTCAATATGACCAATCCACACACTAAATATGAGCACAGTCACATGTAACTCTTGAGATATCGTGTTTACGAAGTTTTGACCTTTTGACCTCTCATGACCCCAAATGACCTTTGACCTCCACCAAAAACAATAGGGATCATGCACTCAATATGGCCAAAAAACTCGCCAAATATGAGTATAGTCACATGTACCATTCTCGAGACATCGTGTTTACGAAGTTTTGACCTTTTGACCTCTCGTGACCCCAAATGACCTTTGATCTCCACCAAAAACAGTAGGGATCATCTAATCAATATGGCCAAGGCACACACCAAATATGAGATTAGTCACACTTACTCTTCTTGAGATACCGTGTTTACAAGCAATTTTTAAGGAATTTACCTATTGACCTCTCGTGACCCCAAATGACCTTTGACCTCCACCAAAAACAATAGGGATCATCTACTCAATATGACCAACCTACACACCAAATATGAGCATAGTCACATGTACCATTCTCGAGGTATCGTGTTTATGAAGTTTTGACCTTTTGACCTCTCGTGACCCCAAATGACCTTTGATCTCCACCAAAAACAGTAGGGATCATCTAATCAATATGGCCAAGGCACACACCAAATATGAGATTAGTCACACTTACTCTTCTTGAGATACCGTGTTTACAAGCAATTTTTAAGGAATTTACCTATTGACCTCTCGTGACCCCAAATGACCTTTGACCTCCACCAAAAACAATAGGGATCATCTACTCAATATGACCAACCTACACACCAAATATGAGCATAGTCACATGTACCATTCTCGAGGTATCGTGTTTATGAAGTTTTGACCTTTTGACCTCTCGTGACCCCAAATGACCTTTGACCTCCACCCAAAACACTATGGATCATCTACTCGATATGACCAACCCACACACCAAATATGAGCATAGTCACATGTACCGTTCTCGAGATATCGTGTTTACAATGTTTTGACCTTTTGACCTCTTGTGACCCCAAATGACCTTTGACCTCCATCAAAAACAATATGGATCATCTACTCGATATGACCAACCTACACACCAAATATAAGAATAGTCACATGTACCGTTCTCGAGATATTGTGTTTACAAAGTTTTGACCTTTTGACCTCTCGTGACCCCAAATGACCTTTGACCTCCACCAAAAACAATATGGATCATCTACTCAATATGACCAACCCACACACCAAATATGAGCATAGTCACATGTACTGTTCTCGAGATATCGTGTTTACGAAGTTTTGACCTTTTGACCTCTCGTGACCCCAAATGACCTTTGACCTCAACCAAAAACAATAGGGATCATCTACTCAATATGACCAACCCACACACCAAATATGAGCATAGTCACATGTACCGTTCTCGAGATATCGTGTTTACGAAGTTTTGACCTTTCGACCTCTCGTGACCCCAAATGACCTTTGATCTCCACCAAAAACGTTAGGGATCATCTACTCAATATGGCCAACCTACACACCAAATAAGAGTATAGTCACATGTACCGTTCTCGAGATATTGTGTTTCTGAAGTTTTGACCTTTTGACCTCTCGTGACCCCAAATGACCTTTGACCTCCACCAAAAACAAGATGGATCATCTACTCGATATGACCAACCCACACACCAAATATGAGTATAGTCACATGTACCGTTCTCGAGATATCGTGTTTACGAAGTTTTGACCTTTTGACCTCTCGAGACCCCAAATGACCTTTGACCTCCACCAAAAACAATAGGGATCATCTACTCAATATGACCAACCCACACACCAAATATGAGCATAGTCACATGTACCGTTCTTGAGATATGGTGTTTACGAAGTTTTGACCTTTTGACCTCTCGTGACCCCAAATGACCTTTGATCTACACCAAAAACAATAGGGATCATCTACTGAATATGGCCAATGCACACACCAAATATGAGATTAGTCACACTTACCCTTCTTGAGATACCGTGTTTACAAGCAATTTTTAAGGAATTTACCTATTGACCTCTCGTGACCCCAAATGACCTTTGACCTCCAAGAAAATCAATAGGGATCATCTACTCAATATGACCAACCCACACACCAAATATGAGCATAGTCACATGTACCGTTCTCGAGATATCGTGTTTACAAGATTTTGACCTTTTGACCTCTCGTGACCCCAAGTGACCTTTGACGTCCACCAAAAACAATAGGGATCATCTACTCAATATGGGCAATCCACATGCCAAGTATGAGATCCCTCGGACTTACCCTTCTTGAGATATCGTGTTTACAAGCCAAAGCGTCACATACGCACACACACACACACACACACACACACACACACATACACACGACATCACCATCGCATAGATTCCTTGCCTGCCTACGGCAAGGAATCAAAAAATGAATAATTGAATTTCATCTCTCTAATTTCATAGTTGACTTGAAATCATGTGGAAAAAATGTAACTCACTAAGATGCAAGTTTTGAAAGTATTTTTCTTTAGCTACCACTGTTAAGCAAATCTGGGTGATGGTGAACACTGACCAGGGCAAACTGCTGTATGAAAAATAAAACTGATCCAAACAGTTATATCATATGCCAATGTGTGTGATGCACTACATAAGCAATGGAGTAGGGAAAGCAATCCAACCCCCCAAAACTTGTTAAAGGGCCATAACTGGAGCAGCTGGAGATAAAACCAGATTATTACAAGATGAGTCTTAAATTCCTGTCTAAGTAACCAATGAAGAAAACAGACACAGAGGTATCTGCTCGACACTTACCACTTCTGAAAAGAGCTGACCTAAAGCATTTTTCAGAGCCAATCCCTTGCCATAGAATACATGAGCCTGTGAGGAAAACATCAATATCAGTGATATTAATGAGGAGAACATGTATATTTTTTCACTTTATAGGAATATTTTCTTCCAATAAAATAGAAAAAAACTGCAACATGGGATGTTACTATGTGAAACCCATCAAATTTTCTATCTGTAGTGATCAATGAATAGAAAACTAAACTATTTCAGGCACAGGCAAGGCAGAGAACATATCAAATTAAACAGAAAATCAACTACCTTTTAATAAATCACACTTTTAGGTCTTGGAGCACAGGCTGTTGGCCCAGGGCCATCAGAAGTCCAAGGCTTGCTGGCTGAGTTTTACTTAAAGCCCTAATGTACCTTGATGAATGCACAATTTTGTCCAAAAGTTTTTACTGGCTAAATGATCAAAATTAACTTTCACCAAAAATGTTAATAGGTTTTACCCTCTTATCTTAGAAGATGTCTCATGGTCATGCAACCACAACTTCCTGTTGTAAGCCCAGAGTGAGGAAATCAATATCTGAAACTTACCTTGTTTTGTAAACCTATTAGCCCTCACTACCTCACTCAAAGCTATTTCAAGACTTTGTTATTCTTTGGGTTGGCTAACCCATCCGTTTCCTTTCTGATCTTATGTGCTGGGTTCATGTAGTGTATAGAGAGTTCTATCAACAGCAACCACACCACAAAGGAGCTATAGAAAGCACCCCTGTTACCAGGAAAATGGAAAAAAACCAACAACAGGGACATACCACCCATAAAGGCACTATGGGAACTCAACCAATAACCACCAAAATTGAGGGATTACCCACAAACAGCAACAACCAGTCATGAAGGCACTACGGGAACCCAGCCAGTCCAAGGAAACAGAGGGGTTAACTGACCCAAGAACCAATTCAGCCCCTAAATCAAACAAAGTGTTGGACTTTCTGAATTAATATTTCATGCTCTGATATATATCTACTTGAAGTTTATGACTCAAGATGCACTTTAATGACAGTCACCTTTGATATCATATATGCTCCAGTGAAGATATAAGCTGCTACAAAGTGAGTCTCTTGGTCCTGATTAAAGTATAAGATCCATAAGGGTACTGGAGGTAAAGTCCTGTACAGCTGTGAGGCTTGCTCTATAGTGAGGAAGGCACGACCCTGCAGATGAGGATGGATAAGTATAAAGAAAAAAACTTAAGAGACTTCTTCCTTAACACTTGTTACAAAATCAACTAATGCATATATCAAACAGTGAGATTTAATTTTGTTACACTGCCTACAGGAAGGTAACCCAGTTTTTAAAGGCATACAGTACTGATGTCTGGTGGCTTTTTATGAAAGTCTCATGAGGAAGAAAAAATACTTCAGACCATGTCCTTGAAACCCTATATGAATAGCTTTTTCATTAACTCAAGAAACCTTGTTTCACAGTTTTGTTAAGAAATACCCCCCCTTTCCATTAAGCTCACAAGGTATTATGCTCACAAGGTATTATGTAAAGTGGGTACATTTCTCAGATTCCTTCAATTTTCTTCATAACTGAACGTTTGTACTTAAAATTTGATACCGTTAAAATGTTTGAATTTTTTTCTTGTGGATTTTGCATTATCCTTCACCATACAGAATGCAAACCAAACAATATCTAAATATTCCTTGATTGCTATGTCTCCAACTCATAACTTAGTATATTTAAAGGAGGTGCTACATCTGTGCTCATGATCATGAGCAATAAAATAATCGCAAGCCTTAAGTAGTGATTTTCTTACATGTAAGGCATCTCTTTTAATCATCAGTATATATTATGAGATGTGTGTTGTCACACTGGAATGCATCCATAACAAAGTAGAGCCTGGGAATAGAACCAATCGAAAGTACATGCATGCTTGCTTGTGGCATCATAATATGCATGGCTAGCAAAAATGCACACGTCCACCTGTGGTTGCTTGTGGTTTCTGCATATCACTATAACTGCCAGTGTGTTCAAGAATAACAAATTAGTTTTTAACCAATCAGAATGCAGGATTCTTGATAACCAGTAAGTAGCAGTAGTAGAATTGAAAATTAATATTCGGTTTTTTTAACTGTATTCAGTCTATGCATTCATACAATAATCAGGTCTTGACTAATAAGGCCTTGAAAAATCAGGCCTTGAAGGGCAGTTGTCTTATGTTGCTAAGAGACCACGAATGTGGGAGAAGCCATTGGCTTGTGAATTACAACTTCATGTCGGGTGGCAACCAATTCAACAATTTGGATCAAATTTGGTATTTTTTGAAAGCCCAGTCCATACTTACTTTTCTTTTCATGCTAAGGACAACATTTGGTAACAGTGCCACCAAGCACTTGAGGCTAATGGTTATAAACTTCAGAATGTAGTCAGTGATTCCAGCACACCACAGCACCGTCCAAAGGTCAAATGTGTCAAACTTTGGTGTTAGAAATATTAAGCTGGAAAATGGAAGAGACACAAGACAAAAATTATGTAATATTGAGGGGGCAATTAACAAAATTCAAACAATAGCATCAGTCTAGCTGGGCAACCATGTAGTTGCCAATTCACTCAGTAGGGCAAACAGCTCATACATAGCATGTAATGAGCCTGTGGATATAGTCATCAGCAAACTCAGTAGAAACAAAGGCCCCTTTGTCCAGGGCAAGTATGTTCTATTCCTGTTGAAAGAGAGGCTACAATCCTCGACAAAAGTACATGGGACAAACCCCGCTCCCTGTATCAATGTTGAAGTTTTAGGACGCCTTGGGCTGCCGCAACATTGAATGGGGGAGTGGGGGGATGGTGTTCCGTACATTGCTTGTTTTGCTTGTTTTGTCCCATCATTTTTGTCGAGGATTGTCGGAAGCCTGTACAAACATATATGAAGAAGTTTTCGGCCATGGGCAACGTAATGACAGTTGGTGAATAAAGGTTGTGTACTTTGAAAGGAGTGATTAGAAGACAAATGTCACGGCGTTAGCATTATGAAGAACAATTGCTGCATGACAAGACAATAAAAGCGGCTTTTAAATATTTCACGGGGAAGAAATGTAACTTATCACGCATTACAGACTTCTGTCCAAATTCGGTTTTTCTAATTAGGACCGGGAAGTGATCAAAAAAGGTACCCATGGCTGGTTTAACGTCGTTTATTTTGTCATTAACCTATTCAGAAGACCCGTTGCCGGAGGGTACCACAGGGAGGGGGGAGGGTCGCTTTGAAGCCAGAAATATTTCTCGGGGAGGGGGGCAGATCAAAACAACCTTGAGGGGAGGGGGACAGATATTGCAGATAAAATACAGGACAAACGCGGCGTTTTAAATTTTTGAAACCGAACTGCTACAGAAAGCGCCAAAAGTAGGCTTTATAACGCTTAATGTATTTGTTATCCCTATGTAGAACTCGTTACTGCTCCCCATTACTAAGAATATTTAATTAGCGCCACGGTTTACCGTTGACCTCACCACGATTAACCATTGACCTACACACTATTTCAATGACTGTCGAGGGTTAATCGTGCAAATAGAAGATCTCTCTATTTATAGGGAACTTTCATTGTGCAAAAATGGTTAACCGTTTCATTTTCGAGAAATCTTGACGTTAATTGTCACGTTCACTACCCCTAATACTTACATATAATTTCGTCTTTAACCAGACAGTAGTTTAAATCATCATTCAATGTTTATTTATGCGAAAAAAGAGAGAATTTTGTGGTTAACCGTTGGGTATATCGTGAAATATGTTACCCCCAACCCCTAACACGAAAAATAAGATGGAAAAACGTCTTTGTTTTTTCCCCATTACAGTACATGAAATTTGTAAAGTAAATTAAATCTCTCACCAGGCAGAATACTATTTCCCCCTCCCCCTTTCTCGTATGAGCTACTTGAGGAAGACAAATCTCTATTCGAGCGCCCATCGCTAATCTAACACACCAGTATACTGGTCGGACAAATTCAACTGTTACTACTTTCCTGTAGCTGAAAAAGTAAAAAGGCAACTGTACTCGTTTCAGAGCATTTAAAACAAAAATTTGGAAATCCCTATACCTTTGTACAGGCTTCCGACAATCCTCGACAAAAGTACATGGGACAAACCCCGCTCCCCGTATCAATGTTGAAGTTTTAGGACGCCTTGGGCTGCCGCAACATTGAATGGGGGAGTGGGGGGATGGTGTTCCGTACATTGCTTGTTTTGCTTGTTTTGTCCCATCATTTTTGTCGAGGATTGTAGATGGAAACATGATAAATGGGAGAGTTTTAATTCATCTGAGCAATACTTTTATCCTATTAAAAACACATGAGGCCAAAAACACAGCACGTATTGGCTGACTTTGGTTGAGATTTGCTAGCCTCTACTCTGAAAAATGAACTTCCTGTACAGAATGATTGAGGTCAATGAACTTCCAGCACATCTTACTGGAGGTCAATGAAATTACATGTGTACTACTATACTACAGTATGCTGTAGCATGATTGTGAATCAAATCAACAGCTTCCTTCAATTCCTTAAGAAAGGCAGTGCTAAACTGGCTCATGGGATCATGAAATTGAACCAAATTTTTCTGAACTACTTGTAAGTAAATTTTGGTAATATAAATGAAAAATGTCATATCCTACATACTGCCATGAGTGAGAAATTTTCAACTTGCACACGTGTACTTTTCAAGCGACAGAACGAACAAGCTCAAAATATAAACTTTCCTCATAAATATTTGATACCAGACATGAAAAGTGAAACAGATTTCGTTCATAAAATATAGAGTATTCAGTATTGATTTTTAATGATTTTGTCTTTTAGGAGCCCAGAAAGAGGAAACTTCCTTTGCAAATTTTTGAACACTATATCATTCCCTGCAAAAAAAAACATTATAACTGTCACACCAGGGGAAAAAATGAGTTGGCAGAACAAAATAACTTTTCTTGGATAAGCTTGGCTAAAATTTTCAATTGCTGTGAGTCTACAGAAACCCCACAGCTCAAAAGTGTATTCTGAATGGCTGTCAATCAGATTTGCTTCAAATGCAAGTGATACATTTTAGTCAATATTCTTGAAGCAGTGATGATGTTGAAAAATTCAGTGTTAAATTTTTTGTAATAATTTGTGTTAATACTGTACACTGTTCAGTATATCAGAGGTTCTGTTCCTACTGCTGTTTATTGCAAAACAATGGATACTAATTTTCACAAGAACTGATGGTTGGATTAAGCATGGGATAGAATTACAAAATCCCACAATGCAGTCTCAATGCCTCTTATTGTAAAAACAGGATGTTATCAAATAAATACAGCAGCATATGTTGCTCCAAATCTAAGCCAATCTTACCAAATGTGATTTTCATGCTTGGCAGAATTATTACCAACAGGATGTTATTTCACTTAAACCTTTGCCCTAAGTGTAAATGTCAGCCCTACACAAAAATGCAAACAACCCAGACAGTTAAAACTGAGAGCTCGATTTTGTGAGTCATCAGGTTTCTCATAGCAACATTATTTTGGAGTCTATCCAACAACCTACAGTAAAGGAACCTATTCCACAGCTAAGTCAGCCGTACAGAGATACAAAGACAACACTCTTACTTTAGTCTCACATACCAAATGCACAGGAAAACACTGCCTTACCTCAAGTTCAAGTAACAAAAATAGTTGGGTTCAGTCTTTGAATTTTGACTTACCTCAGACCATAGCATGGCGCAGTTTACAGGGCCAAACCTCTCACCCCAAACTACAATTTTGGTACCCAGGTACAGAAATTCTCAATTGGCTCAGCTCCTTGATTGACAGCTAATTCAAACAATTCAGGGTGCCAAAACTTATATTACACAGCATGAATGGTGCTGAGAGTGTTTTGATTACACAAATTGAGTTTTTCTATACTCACCCTGAAGCAATAAACTGAGATTGTTTCTGGATGAGGATGAATTTCAGACAATTGTGGGAGTGCTTCAGTAAGAAAGTCAGGAGAATTGGTACTGTTTGGGGTGAGAGAACTGGACCTTTGAACATGTAATCAAACAAGGTAACAGGTATTTTATGGCACTGATGACCGATACCTCTGTTTCATGTGTGCACCTCAAAATACTTTGTACTTACTCTCTGACATTATACAGCAATTAGTATATAAATTGTTGACCTTGTTTCTATGGTAGCACAACCCAATCTACCTCACTCAAGATATATGAGAACACAAGCTGGAAAAAGTGGTGTAAAAGAAGGGTTTAAGGTCACATCAAGTTTTTATATGCAGTAGAGGGAAACTTATTGTGAGCATTTTGGTGAAATTTGCACTGGAATGCCATGTGTCATGGTACAAGATATTTATAAGAAGGTAAAGTTTTCACATTTTCAACAAAAATGAACTTGCAAGCACATATGACATCATATCCTCACATTAATGGGCAGTAGTTTGTTTTCCTTTAAACTTTACCACAGTTTTTTCTTCAGCAATACCATATTATCAGAAAGTGATTGCAGAAGAGGCATGAGAACTTTACAGACTTTGTGTTACCCACGGGCAGGTCCTATTCCTATTGACTTCAAGGTCAATACAACAGGCTGAAAAACCAAAAGCTCTGCTGTTCTCAAGCTCAGTTTGTTACACAAATATATGGACTTCATTTTCTCATATTTTGAGAAATACATCCAATTTGAATAGACATTTTACCATGCTGTGTGGATTGGTTCCTCTTTCACATACGAATTTTAAATTTTTGCTTAAACTTCCCCATTAACCTGAAGTTCTGCCTAAATAAAACCACGAAGTAAACAAAGTGTCCAGGGATATGTGAGACCTAGCATTCTGAGTATCAGAGCTTGTAAATGGTTACAAGAGGAAACTTTACCTCTGCTCATGGGCAAACAGGAATAGTGGCAACTTCATTACTACAGTACTTGCTAGAGGACATAATATTTGGTATATGAGGCTTATGAACAATTCTTTCAAACCTTTGCAAAATTTCATCTGTGCCTTTTTTACATACTGTACAGAGAGGTATACTGTACTCTACAGTATGTTTGTTGTGATACACAGAGACAATAGAAAGTATTCAGTCAATAAGCATACTAATACAGGCCTCGATAATCAGAAAAACTTATGGTTGTCCTTCGGGCAACCATTTCACTAATTATAGCTCTCCACAAGTAAAATTTGGTCTTCCGAAAGAACAAAACACTAATCGTGTTCATGTACTTACAGTCAAGCCTCGCTGTAAGCATTAATGAGGCTGGTGACGTCATCCTCTAAAATAGAAACTCCGCCCACAAGGGAAAATCATGAGTTTCGCAGAATAGGTACCTAACATGCTGGGGGAACTTCAAACTTCTGAATAATGCATAAAAAGGCATTCCTTGTTGTTGTATCCTTGGTCATTTGAAATCTTGAAGTCTTTTCTTTACTAAAAATATCGTGAGGTATTGTTTCTTTTGCAATTTCACAGAGAAATTTTCCATCAAAAACAGGTCAACTTTTGGCGGGTTTTTTTGACTTGCCTCAAATTTTGTGAATACCTGACCGTATTCAGAACCATTGGGGTGTAAAACTTCCAAAATCGAGTGTTTGAGTCATAAAGCTAACTACTGATACCTATTACACTACGAGCAAAACAACAAAATAGTCGCGATGAACGTTTTTGCAAGTTGGAATTTTGCACTTTTTGGCCACGTAGAGCATCGCACAAGGCGGTCACGTTATGGTTAACATATGGTAAACTATTGTCATTGTCTTTTGATTCTAGGCTGCTAACTAGGATACTATTTTAGTCATTAGGCCCCTATGCCAAGTAATAAAATGAATTTTAATACGACTAACATATTGTAGGCCCTTTTAAGGTTTTAAACCACTAACAAATAACATTAAAATTTTACAGACAGGCCTAGCCTATACTACTAGGCCTTGGCCTATATGCATGCTAAAACTGCACACTATGGTACATAGTGAATGTATGAATGTGTACTGATGATCTGTGATCATCATACAGATACAACTTTACTAGTGCTTGCTTGCTGTATGAGTGAGTTTCCATTCCAGAAAAAAGCTTGTACAAAATTTTAAGAGGCCTGTAGCACATAATTATTGTGTCATATGCACCTTGTGAGTTGAATCGGAGCAATGTACAGTACCAACGATGAAGATGAAGAACTGAAATAAGCAAATTAGTGTTACACTTACAGGTATTGCAGGCTATATGAAACAATTGATATAGCCATTTATTTACGCATACACTTTATCAGCCTGTCGGTTCTTTCGTATGGTTTTACAAGACAAAGTCAAGAATTTTCAAAAGGGAAATGACTTGAGGAATATACTTAGAGTATATGGAATGCGCACCTATAGCTCCATCAGTTTCAGGATTTTTTTGTTTATTTTTTTGCCTTGGCCATTGTTCTCAGTTTTCTTACTTACCATATTTTTGTACTGTTATACTGAATCATATTTCTACACAAATGAATAAATTGTACCTTAGTTCTCAGCCTGTTCCTGTTGAAATGTAATTGCTAGTTATAGCACACCAGTACTACTTACTAGTGCTCTAGGCCCATTTGGGGGTTAAGGTCAAGATTAGAGCTTGCATTGCTATACCCGGCCTTTTCTTGTATAATGGCACAAATGGGATTCTGAGTCAGTGTACTAGCCTACAGGACAATTTTTCTCTACACAAGCAAAATGCCAATTTACTGACTTAAGAATTTTGGTTGTGCACTTGTGTCCTGTACGTATCATCAGCTGTTAATTCTGATGGATGAAATCTCGTATGTTCTTCTGAGACTGTCTTCTCATTTGAAGTATAAACTATTGTCATTTTATGCCACTAACTGAGCAGAGGAGAGATGAATAATGTAGCAATTGCCCCATAGTAATGGCACATTACAGTCAAAGTTTTTGTCACTAACTTGAATTAACTTGATGGCCTGTTGTTACCTAGGACTCTCAGTTGATATGCTTCCAGTTGTGCATGGGGGTGGGGGTTGTGTACTGAGTACCCAGTTCCCTAAAAAAACTTAAGACCCACCCAGTTCCACATGCTGTTCACAACTTATATTACTTAACAAAGTGTTTCTGATCTTCATTTCTTCGACCTCACCACCTAAGGATAAGGACTGACTGTATAGCGTTAATTACCCCAGAGTTCACTAACAAGCCTAACAAGAGAGCTATACATTCCAATATCCCTCCATTTTACCTCTTTATTGTCTAGTTTAATGCCACAATTTTTCTATCATGTTATTGTTTGCAATAATTTATGAGTCTAGTACAACAACTGTGATTTACTGATTGTATAATATGGTAACGTGCAAAGTGTATGGCCATATATGTCAAAAGGTTACCATGAGTCGGTCAATTAACAGGTGTTGTACATCGTGCCGTACGTTGTATTACACTGTGGTGATCGACTCAAGGTACTAACGTACTTAAGATACAATCACTATAACCCTTGCATCGGTAGCCACTTAATCGTTACAAGGTTTTCAAAAATTGACTCTCAATGTAATTTTCCTGCTATAAATAGGTAAATCAAACGTAAAGGAAGACTCGACGAGGTTAACATGATTAATACTTATGTGGAGGATATTTTCTCCCTCGGTGTAGTTCCATTTTCACGCAACTAATGCAAACACTTCAGTACGGGAAATTGGGCTTTTTACGTACGTTGCAAGGCAGTGTCAATACCTGCTCTACACTTTGCGAATACCTGACCGTATTCAGAAATATTTCATGGTAATGTTAGATTTTTTAGGTGGATAAGGAAATTTCTGATGTACCCTCTTTCTGGCACGTGCCAAAAACTCGTTTTCGAGAAAAAAACAGATTTTCCGAACAGAATGAAAACTGTTTTTACGAGTTCAAAAGATCGTCTCAACTTCATTGTTTTGTGTATTGAATACTTCAAAAATGTTGCGAAACTATCGGAAAATGTGTTCTCTATTAATTTTAATGATGATTTTGTAAGATTATGTGTTTTTCATGTCGAAATTTGGATTTGAAAACAGTTTTTGCTAATTATATATGCAAAGGCTGTGACGTCGTGCATACTCAAATTAGAAAAGAAGCAACTTTTGGTGGCTGTGAGGACTGGCTGCTTATAGTCTGAAAGAATAAAAAGATGTGATGTTTGAGAGACAGAAACACTTGAAGTCTGAAATATGGTACCATGCAAAAAGTCAAAAGAGTTGGTCAGTCAGCAGTATTTGTTTAGTCCTAGAGAAAAATGGTTGTCCATCGGACAACCAACCTTTCACTTTCGGTTGCCCATATCAAATTTTAGTTGTTCCGGACAATCAAAAACGAAAATCAAGCCCTGTTATATGGAGGGAATAAGAGGACAAATGTCTTGTAAACACCTACCATCTATACAACTGCTGCTCTTCAAATACAAAATAAACAAAAAATGAACTGAAAAACAGCATAATCAACATCAGTAGTAACAAAGGTATTCTCCTTTTGTCCTGTAAAGATAAAAAGGAAAATGTTTCAGTGAGTTAGGTTAGGTGTACTATTGTCCTATCTGATTCCATTGAGGCATTCAACCACCACCGGTGACAGTGCACATGTGCACATCCTCCAAGTCATCAGGATAAACAAACCAATCCCGCACCTCCAACACCGTCAACACATATTCCAAAATTTGAGTTTTCATGAAAATTTGGTGAGATCATTTTTTCTTGATCCATCCATAGCATAAGGAGGGATCCCAAGTTTATTTTGTGAAGTGGATTTTGTCTAAATTGTCTTTCTGGTGTAAAACCTTGCATTTTAATGTGCCATTAAGTAGCACTGAGACTCCTACAACACTTTTGTTCCACTTGGCTAGACACATAGTGTTGTATGCACGTACTGACGAAAACAAGGGAATACTGTACTCTACGTGCTGAGCTTGGTCTATTTATCCCTCACCATGCCCCACAATTCCATGCGGCAATGAATTACCGAACTCACTTATTACAGCCCCTTAAAGTGAATTCAAGCCCCAATACAGAACTTGCATTTTATAATGTACAGTATGCACTGTACATACAGTATGACATTCACCAAATGACAACACTTAATGCCATCATGTGGTGAATTTTTAGGGCACAACTAGCTGAATGTATCTGTTGTGTGATGCAAGCCCCTCCCCCTCCAATGGAAAATGGGCTTCTAATACCACAGTCACTTTAAGACACCTTTTGCTTCCTTCACCATATGCAGGCAAAGTGATTCCACTAAAACTTAATATTTGTGCAAAGATCCAGTATTTGATAACATTTAATCTGGGTATTGTGATAATATACTGCTAATATACTGCAGCTTGACAATGAAATTATTATGCGGAGAGTTACAACAGGAATATTGAACAACAGTAGGGTTCAGGGATGCAGCTACATAGTGGTTGGCTTCAACCAGCAATGACCTTTGACTCCCACGAAAAAACATCGGGTTCTTCCTCACATCATAACGCATCAACATATCAAGTTTGAAATGAATCCAAGTTTCCAACCTTGCGATACAGTGTAAACAAGGATTTCGGGGTTTGACCCCATGTGACCCCAAATGACCTTTGACCTCCACCAAAGTCAACAGGGTTCTTCCTTACTGTACATCATAACACATCAACATATCAAGTTTGAAATGAATCCAAGTTTCCTACCTTGCAATACAGTGTAAACAAGGATTTCGGGGTTTGACCCCATGTGACCCCAAATGACCTTTGAATCCACCAAAATCAATAGGGTTCTTTCTTACATCATAACACATCAAGGTATCAAGTTTGAAATTAATCCAATTTTCCTACCATGAGATATCGTGTAAACAAGGATTTTGGGGTTCGACCCCCTGTGACCCCAAATGACCTTTGACCTACACCAAAATCAATTGGGTTCTTTCTTACATCAGTAACGCATGAACATATCAAGTTTGAAATGAATCCAAGTTTCCTACCTTGCAATATCATGTAAACAAGGATTTTGGGGTGTGACCCCATGTGACCCCAAATGACCTTTGACCTCCACCAAAATCAATAGGGTTCTTTCTTACATCATAACGCATCAACGTATCAAGTTTGAAATTAATCCAAGTTTCCTATCTTGAGATATCGTGTAAACAAGGAATTGGGGTATTGACCCCATGTGACCCCAAATGACCTTTGACCTCCACCAAAATCAATAGGGTTCTTCCTTACATCATAATGCATCAATGTATCAAGTTTGAAGTTAATCCAAGTTTTCTATCTTGAGATATCGTGTAAACAAGGATTTCGGGGTTTCACCCCCTGTGACCCCAGATGACCTTTGACTTCCACCAAAATATATAGGGTTCTTCCTCTCAGTATGGGGTATCTTTGTACCAAGTTTGAGAATTGTTAGATCTTCCCTTCTCAAGATATCGTGTAAACAAGCAAAGTGTCACAAACACATACACACACCTATACATACACACGCACATACACACATACATACACACACACGCCATCATGAATGCATAGGTTTCTCTTTTCATCGAAACCAAAAATGCATTGAGGTTTCGATGATACATAAATGGTCCCTTTTAAAGAGTGCCATCATGCACCATTATCTTCTCATTCAAATGTTATGCTAGCATGTTCAAAAAATAATTTTGTCATTCCAGATGACCTTTTGACCTCCATAAAAGCCAAACATTGCTAGACATACAAACAACAGACAGACAATGGACAAACAGCTATCTTGAAAGATCATATTTAAAAAGGTTTCCAGGCTTTGACCCCTGGAGACCCCAGATGACCTTTCATATCTGCCAAAAACAATGGAGACCATCCCCTGACCATAATGCATCCACATACAGTACCCAAATATGAAATCTATCAAAGTTTCCCATCTAGAGATATTGCATTAGCAGGGTTTTCAGACTTTGACCAGCAGTGACCCCAGATGACCTTTGACCTCCATCAAAAACATTAAGTACCATCGCCTGACCATAACGCTCCACATACCAAATATGAAATCTATATAAGCTTCCTACTGTACCTTGAGATATTGTGTTAAAGAGGTTTTCAGACTTTGACTCCTGGTGACCCCAGATGACCTTTGCCCTCCAAGAAAAATGATAGGGGCCATCTACTGACTATAACGCATCCACATACCAAATATGAAGTCTATCCAAGTTTCCAAACTTGAGATATCGTGTTAACGAGATTTTCAGACTTTGACCCCCCCTGACCCCATATGACCTTTGACCTCCACCAATAATGATAGGGACCATCTTCTGACTATAAGCCATCCACATACCAAATATGCAATCTATCCAAGTTTCCTACCTTGAGATATCAGGTTAACCAGGTTTTTCAGACTTTGACCCCTGGTGACCCCAAATGACCTTTGACCTCTACCAAAAACAATAGGGCCCATCTCCTGACCATAACGCATCCACATACCAAAAATGAAATCTGTCAAAGCTTTCAAACTTGAGATATCGTGTTAACGAGATTTGCAGACTTTGACCCCCGGTGACCCCAGATGACCTTTGACCCCCACCAAAAACAATAGGGACCATCTTCTGACTATAATGCATCTACATAGCAAATAGGAAATCTATCCAAGTTTCCTAGCATGAGATATTGCGTTAACAAGGTTTTTCGACTTTGACCCCTGGTGACCCCAAATGACCTTCCACCTCCACCAAAAACAAATAGGGTTCTTCCTCTTAATATGGTGCATCTATGTACCAAGTTTGAAAACTGTCAGACATTCCTATCTTGTTAACAAGCAAAGTGTCACAAACACACACACATACACACACACACATGCACACACACATACATACATACACACGCACGCCATCATGAATGCATTGGTTTCTCTTATCATCGAAACCAAAACTACACCAACAGTATTACCAACCACTACTTGTACACCTGTGGGACCAGCCCCTCTAGTCCAAGCTAAAGCAAAATGGTATTAAAATCACTGACTTAAATGCAGATATTGCAGTGACTTTTCTTAAACAGCCACCACTTCATTTCATTTTTGCGTAATTGGGGAATACCCAATTCCAAATGATACAGAAAGAGGAAGTATTAAACAGTGCTGAGCTGCCTTGCTATTAATTTGAGACATACTGTACATACAGTACAGTACTTCCCAGTTGCTGTATTGAAACTGTGGAAGTCATAAAATAACTTTTCCAATTCTTTTGTTTTGCATTCTGTCAAACTTTTATTCTTGGTATTCTGACAATAATAAGGAAGTTAAATGTCAGCTCTGTAAATCTACTGTACAGAGAGATGAAGTAGGGGGAACAAAGAAAGACTATACCATTCTATTTATAACTTTGGTATCCAGGAAGGAAGCAAGTTGCAATCTGTACATATTTTTTTTAAAAACAATGCTGGGCTGCTTTGCTAATAATTGCAGATACACAGAACAGTAATTCCCAGTTGCTGTGTTGACACAGTGGAAGTCATTAAAACATTTTCCCAATTCTTTTGTTTTGCATTCTGTCAACTTTTTCTTGGTAATCTGACAATTATAAGGAAGTTTTTTAGATGTGAATTTACAGAGAAAAATTAAAGAAAAACTATACCATAAAAAACAGAAAAAAAAAATAGAAAATAGCAATACTCCTGCAAGGCCCACAGCCATAAAATGTCTTACATGACTGGAATTTATCCATTACTGCTACTTTCCCTCTCTTGTCTCCTTAACAAACACCCTCAGCCAAAAAATATCTCTCTCCTGCAAACACCATGTACTTTTCAAACTGTAGGTGTATTTAATTATGATGCCATTAAATACATGCAAGGACCCACTATGTAGGCCTACAGGCTATTGATTCCAACCCTTGATGACTGCATACTGTTCCTCCCCGTATGTACAGGGGTACTAGCAAATACAATATATAGTTCAAATGCATGATTGTGACATGCTTGTGAGTTGAACTGTTTAGCAAACTAAGCAAGTGAAAAACCTGCCCCATAGACCTACTTCCAAATAGCAATTACAAAGGATAGTGGGATAGAGTTTTGGTGTTTGTCATTTTTGTCAATGGCATTTTACTGTGGTGAAAACTGACGCACACCCAAAACTCTATCCCACAATTCATTGTAATTGCTATTTGGAAATAGGTCTATAGCTAACAGGCAAATGACAGGCCTTTGGAAGCTACAGGTACCCAATAGGTGAAATCTAGGCATGTACTGTTGACAGTAGCCACATATATTTTTTATCAAACTCTATTGCATCCAATATTTACCTTTTTAAAAAACAATCAGTTGGTGAATGGGTGCTGACTGTAATATAAAACAGCATCACCCTAATAAAAACCAAAAATGCTCTTACTATTGTCATACTCTCTTTTAAATTTTTCGATCTAATCTCGATCATCTTCAGATTAAGACTACAATAAACAGTGTGTAAAATTGTGTTTAGTTTAGTATTGTAGTCTTAATGTGAAGATGATTGAGTAGGCCTATAGATCCAAACTTAAAAGGAGAGTATGACGACATTTAGAGCTTTTTTTGTTTTTATTAGCGTGACACTGTTTTATATTAGAGTACGAATGGCTACTACTACCCATTCACCAACTATCTTGACGATGACTCTGTCACAGGTCAATAAAATTCTTTGGAATTCAATTTCAAACTTTAAAAAACAATGACATTTTGACCCACAACATAATACAAGTTCACAAGCTACAGCATATGAACTTGCCAAGGAGTGGACAGTGAGTCTTACAACATATGCATTTCTTCTTTTCCTTTGTTTTCAACACCTTCATACAAAGGATATGTTTCTATACCCATAGGCCTGATTTCACTTTGAATACTCTTACTTGCAGTAGAATTGGGAGCATTCTAAATACTTGTCTCATTTAAACCCCTGAAAATTTAAGGCTCTCCCCACCTACAGTGGTACCTGCCCTCATTCTCATTCACTTTAGTGTAGAGTAGGGTTGTTTACCAAAACCAAACAAATGGCCCTGAAATATTAAACTTAACTTGAACTATTATGAAGTGTACATTGCTAACCCACACTTATATTTATTCACAGAATCTATCTTCAACCCACAATCAAGAAGTCAATGAAAGTGCACAGAGGTCAAAGATGACTTACCTTAAGGAAAACTTGTTTTTTAAGGGATCCATTGTGATGACCAAAAGTGCCAGTAAGACCAATGAAAACTAGTAAACCTGACAACAAAAAAGAAATTACGGTGAAGTACATACAGCTTTCTCATTGTGACTAGGAAGTGATACTGTATATATTGCAAAAGATACTGGACGCCATGTTACAGTACGTGATGGCAAGAAGGTAATTTCAACTGCAGTCAAATTCTGTCTTTGAAAGAGGACATCATCACTTGGCTCATATTCATGACTTGGCCAAAGTCTGAACAACCACCTAAAACAATAGAGGCTCACTGGACCATGTGATCAGCAACAATGTGGCCTTTGTCAGTTGTTTTTAAACAAGCAAGGACTTCAAGGACAGGATAAGATTGTCCAAGTTTCCAGCCTGAAAATTCTGTAATGCCACTTTTCACCATAAATGTTGGTCTCTCATACAGTCAAGCAATACAAACTGTTTGAATACATTCAGTACAGTACAGTAACAACGCATTTTGCATTACTTACAAGGGGTTACACCTCTCGAGTTTCTCATTAGGTGAAAAAGCCCTCATTCAAATCAACTACCACTAGCATTCTAAAACCTGACCTTTGGGCGGCGAGTCCGGTTTCTACTTCTTGATGATCACACCTACAGTTTATAGCCATTCCAACCCTAAAAACAATAAAAATATGATCAAATCCTAGCAGCCCTTTGGCTGGTTATAAACTGTGGGTGCTAACATCAAGAAAAGCCTGACTTACTGCCCAAAGGTCAGGTTTAGACTGTTCAGATCAATTGGCAATTTGAGTAAGGGCTATTTCATGTAATGCTGTTACTGTAGGAAAGTATAAAGGCCGCCCAGGTCCAGGATTTCCTATGAAATGCAAGGCAGCTTACAGTATCTTGGCTCATCTGTGCCTCCATTCACATATTAATTGATTTGTTTACTTGGTCAGCTGACTGGCTGCTCACATTTCCTGCTGATATGAAAAGAAACAAATGAGCAGGGCTTATGGCTTCTGCATCCTGCACTAAGGAAGTAAGGCACATAATTGCCTAATCAGTAACCAGCAATGCTAAAGGTTACTGTAACTATGAAACTGAAAAGTTTGAGTTTTGTGATTGATAGTCCTTCAGAAGTTGACTTCCAAACTAACCAGGACTTTAAAGTAGAGTATGTCTAGTCAAGCATTCTTATTTTTCATTACAACACAAAGTCTCTGTCAAAAATGAAAACATCATTTACTGTATTTTTCCTTAAACTGTAACATTGATACTTAATTTGTAAACAATAAAATTCAATTTGCTTTGATTAACCAAGGAAGAAAAAATGATTTTAAATAAAATGAAGACACATACATCTTATGTGCATTCCATGCCTTCAATTTCCAGTATGCCATTTTTTTTTTCAATTTTTTGATGCATGCTGCAATATGATGCTGCATTCAAATGGCTTTCAGAACCAGGGCTAGAAATTGCTGAAAGTTTGCCTTGCTGTAGCTAATGGATCATTTGATATTACGTATTGTACAGGGCTGAAGAAAACTTATGTGGCACAGTGCAACTGCCCACAGACTTACAGAAGTTTGCACAGTTACTGTACAATAGCTAGATGCAGCTTACTGTTACTGTCTACTGAAGAGTTTATACCATTTGGTACTTCTATTTACTTGGATCCAATTACATCCATGGCATTGTAAGATGCACCCCCTGACCACCAGGTAAACAATTTTGTGCATCCATGTACCACTGTGTTACACACTTGATGTACAACATTTCATACTGTAGCGTAGAGGTTTACTGGTTGTAGAATAAGCAGCACATGATAGGATGCCTTGATGAAATATTTGAGGAACTTTGTCACACACCAAAAGTATACCACAACTTGATTGAACATGAACTGCATTTGACTCACACATGCCCAGAAGTCTGGGGGGGGGGTTTCACAACTGATAATGACAGGTGCCTACTGCCAAACTCTGGTCCTCCGGCCAGATAGTTCATGTAGTCTGGTAAAATGTAAAATCTGGTCTTAAAATTATTGATCTGGTACATTCCTCGTATATAGCATCAGCTACGACAGAAAGGTGAAGTTTGAATACTGTCTAAAATACCATTCCATTCAAGTTTGATTTCATAAACAGTGCAAATACTGATATATAGGTTCAAGTCCTCCTATTTAGTCACCTGTTACAACAGGTAGAGTTGGGGAATGCCATGGGCATGTTGAAGTCCCAACACATGGGAGGGGAGGGGAGGTAGAGAGACAATGGATCATGGAAGCACTCCAGTCCATACAGTAGTGCCATGAATGGCCAACTCAACAGTATCAGCTTTCATTTGAGGTGCAGTAGACTACTGTATCTAGACAGTAACCTTCAATAAAGTGGAGGAGGTTGACATCAAGGTACAGAGACAACTAAATGGTACTGTACATTGCAGTGTGACAATACATGTACACAAAATTCTTGTGGAGGGATTTCAGCAAGTTTGTTTGTCAGTACTCACAAAATAAATTAAAGAAGTACTGTAGCCTGTGGGACTCTCCGGTAACAGACTGTCAAGATATTGTCCAAGGTCAAAATCGCCTTACAGTACTGGTAAGTTAAAATGTACATGCAAGTCCTTGGTGTATAACTGTAGCCCGATGGGTTTAAGAGCTCTGGAACATTGAAGTATAAGCCCGGGCACTCAGGATGTAGGATTCCTGCCCTGTTTGGGGACCTATGGCATGTCTATAGGTGAATTACTGTAAAGAAAGGAGTTTTTTGAAAAAAATTTTAAATAGACTTTAAAAGCAAAGCTCAAAGCTAACTTCTACAAATAACCTAACTTCTTACCAAGACTGTGGTCGTAAAGTACTTTTGCTAGGATGATGATCAAAAATATAATAAGCCTGCTGTCTGACATAACCCGCATCATCCTCATATCTAAAAGTCCCCCACTTCCAACTGGAGGATCCTCTCCATTTCTGGGGGGTACAGCACTGCCTCCTGTTCCTGGAGTATTTTCATAACCAGTAGACTCAGAATCACCATCCATATTTATAACAACCTCCTCAGCATTCTGATGACCCCTTGTTTGGCTGGTAGGGAGAACTGGATCTTCCATTGTAGCCAGACCTGGTACAAAGCCCTCTAAGACATTCCCCAGGCGATCTCCTATGCCAGCTTCTGTTGCCATGATACTCCTTCAACCAATCCAATGGTAGGCACAGATAATGATGGCCTCACTGCAACAATCACAACAAAATAATCAGAGAGATTTTAACATGAATTTCATGCATGAATATGCTGTAAAAAAGCTATGAAAATTTTAACATGATTCTAATTTAGGCTACATGTACATCATGATGCTCACTGAAATTTACCAAGACCCTAAACAAGTTCCTTAAAATCTAACAACTCAGATACAGAAGGCTACATTATTACACAGCATGATACAAGTCCATATCAAACAAAAATTTTAAGATTGGTAATTGGTCATACTGTAACTACTGTAAAGCCTTCAGTACTCTGGGAGCAATTTCAGACTGTTTAGGAAAGTGGAAGTATGGTATGGTTTAGCATGGTACTGTACAATGATGATACATGTACTAGTATACTACACCATGATAAAAAGAATTGTTCATTTTTAAAAGGGGGTTAAAGGGGAGCACTGGAAAGGGGAAGGGACAGGAAATACATTAATGAAAAAATAACTGTTTTATTGAAGGGAAATATTGCCAGACTTTTTATTGAATCTTACTTACTGTACAGCAGTTTACATTCTTACTGTAGATCAGTCTACTGTAGATTGAGTTCAATGAAAAGAATGTAACCTCCACTGTAAATTTAACAAGTAATTTAATTGACCTTTCTGTGACATCTGACAAGTTTGTCCAAACAGTTACTCATGATCATGAAAAACCACATCTTCATTTAGCACCTGACCCCTGATTCAAAATACACAACCAGGTATCATGTTGTGTCAAACAACAACAAACGCCTCCTACTTGACTGTAAAAAGCAAGAACAAAATGTTCCTAAAATATAATCAACTTACTGAGATTTACAGTACACTACGTCAAAGCTTAAAACCCCAGTTCTCTCACCCCAAACAGTACCAATTCTCCTAACCCTCTTCCTTAAGCCCCTCTCACAATTGTCTGAAATTCATCCTTACATGTATCTACAGTAGTCACAATCTCAGCTTATTGCTTCAAGGTGGGTATAGAAAAGGTTTGTGTCACAATCAAAACACTCTCAGTACAGTTCATGCATAAAGGTTTTGGTACTGTAATCTGCATTGTTTGAATTAACAGTCAATTAAAAAGCTGAGCCAATGGAGAGTTTCTGTACCCCATACAAGAGTGTACTGTAGTTTGGGGTGAGAGGATTGGCCTTTTAGCTCTCAGTTGTTGTCTCACACCGATTAAACTATACAAGAGAATGCTTAAAGGCATACTGTACATGACCTCTCTGATACATTATTCTATGATGGAAAATCTAACAAAACTAAAACTACTATATATTACAGCCCTTTGGCCATAGCCATTTTTTTTTTTTTGAAATAGAAAAGTACTGGTGTTTCAACAACTGCTGCTGACTGGTTTAGGCCCTTGTACAGCACAAAATATTGGCTGACAGGGCAAGCTAGTGGGTCATAAGTGCCCTTTGCGTACTGTATCATGTATGGTATGTGTGCCTACAGGTTATCATGGGTTACCATGATCAAAAAGCACGCAACCTGAGGAACCCTTTGAAGAACAGTGTATCAGAAGCGAAATCCTGACTCAAGACTCCCTCAAAAAATTATGGCAAGTACACAATTCAGAAAGAACCAAGTACACTTACTTAATGATCATCTTTCATAGCATTTCCCTTGGAAGTTTGCAACTCGTAACAGGACACTACTTGGTACAACAATTTTGACGAATACTCCTTCACAGTTCACACAAATGATACACCAAACTAATACACAATGGACAAGATACCATACTGCTGCACTTTGATAGAACTACAGTCTTACTGTTAGCTACTGTAGCAGGTTTTCTCCTTAAATGTGGTCAAGTGTTCATGTATAGTTTACACTAGCCCTCGAACAGGGCTGTGTGTGTTACATAGCCTAGGCTCATTCCTCTCATAACACAGCCCATGTGCAGATACACTTCACAACTGTAGTCACTAGCCAGGATGCCTGCGGAAAGTCACCTCTTGCATCTCCAAATAACAAAATATTCTGATTAAACTTCACACAGATGATCTCTGGCACCGCATTTACCTTTCCACAAAAGATGTTCACAAAGTTTCATCAAAGAATGGCCAAATTTTTACTGCCAATTTTGACCGTAACAGTTAGTCAATGCAGCATGTTTTCAAGCTCTCGACAACTGTTCTAAGTAGAGGTCAAAGGTCATGAGTGGCAACCTTGGCGAAATGGGATGCTCCACCTGCGTAACGGTCTTCATAATACCATCTTTGATTTCTGTGACAACAGAAGTGTGCATTCGGAATACCCTATAGACTCAAGTGACTACGGTTGTGAAGTGTTTCCGCGCAAGGGCTGTATTGTGAGAGGAACGAACACACAGCCCTGTTCGAGGGCTAAGTTTACACATGAGAGAACATGATTGAACTTAATTTACTTAATACTACTCAGTAATAGTGTTTGCACGGGTAACCCGGGTACCCGTCTGTCATCGTACTACCCAGGTCCAAATCTACTACCCGAATCTTAAAAAAGAAAATGCATGCAAAATGGATCACCCCATTTACGCCATTGCCCACGGTAATGGACTAAAATATTTTGCCAGTTTGGTAAACATTCTCCGAGACTGAGAATGAAGAGAGCCCGTAGAAATTATGTGTAAGTTTGAAAGTTGTCTGTACTTCGTTTCTGAAGTTGAAATTTTTATCAGCGTGCGGCCCGATCGCGCTATCGTCACGTAGTGGGTTGCTTCTCACACATCACATGTATATCGCTTATAAACTTACACGCAAGCAAGTATCTGACGGCCGATTCAAAATCACATCGTACTGTTTCACACAGACATAGCAAGACATACCTGCACTGTATCACCCCCATCCAGCTTGCAAAGACACTAGTGCCCGTAACGTTCGGCATGCTAGGTAAACTGAGCCTTGCATGTACGATCTTATTATTAATACAGTATGCCACCTTGAGTATAACCCTCGAATATTTCTTAATGGTTAAAGGTGTCAGTTTTACAGAAATCAACACTTTGCCGCTATCTGCAAAGCAAAACGACATAAATGTAATAACACCGTTAACATTTACAATTTTTTTTTAAAACAGGCCAGTACATATTATGTTATTTTGCCCCAAAATGGCTCTCGAGCAGACTACGAAGTTTATCTGTGAAAGCTATGTTACCGCGCCTGGATGTCAACACGAGGCTAGCTACGTAAGAACGTACATACCCCATTAGTGATAATTCCAACGCACATTGCAAAGTAGTGTGAGGGAAGTTCACAAACATGACGTCATTTGTTTACAATCAGTAATTTTTGACGTGCAAGAGAATACCATAATACAAGGCCCTGATTAGTTGATATTTTTTAATCAGTGTTTTAAAAGGAGAAGCTTCGAGCTCTTAGTATGCTGGCTTTTCGAGTAGGCGTCCCAAAATTCAATATCAAATTGATATAGGCCTTGGGAAGTATAATTTTCTTATTTGACTGTTTTCTGTTACGTTTTTTTTTTACTTGTCATTTTGATCTAGGCCTAAAACAAAACGAGACGATTAAACCTGCTAACAAATCAAATGTTTTTGAACTTGGGAATGTGATCGCTATACCTATCCAATACAGATGTTAATGTTACCATGCATGTCTTATGGGGTATGCTTTACAAAATGCTCGTATCTTTTAGTCACCGTAACACCGGGTAACCCGGGTACCCGACGGGTATGGCGATCGGGTACCCGGGTCCTTATTTTTAGTACCCGTGCAAACACTATTCAGTAACTTAATACATGTATGCAAGTTTTTGCACAGCTGTATGGTTTAACAACATATAAATGCAGGAAATTGAAGAAAAGTTTGATAATCTACTGTAGCTATCTAGAAAAAACACCTGCCCTTTTTAAGCCACAAACCCTTGTTTCTTTGTCCGTTGACAACCACTGGAGTCTGGAGAGTTGTATAGGCCTAAGCCCCTAGGCCTAGGCCTAACGTTAGGCTACAGCTGATAAGGAAAGAACAATAAAGTGGGGGCTAAATTCGTTATTGGTCTCTAGCTTTTTGTTAAGCGAGCACCAGGTGGGGGGTCAAACTCGTTAGGGGAACTCACAAAAAGTGACAAGGGTGTGAAAACACTGGCTACCTACAGTACACTAACTGTTACAGTCTACGGTAGTCCTAACGTAGGCTTGTTCTAACTTCTAGCCTACAGTAGGCCTAACGTTAGGTAAGTTAACATTAGGCCTCCGATTTGTAGGCATTTTGAATGAACTGCCGTAAAAGTAAAACT
The DNA here is from genome assembly GCA_037179385.1 of Holothuria scabra. Classification (NCBI taxonomy): domain Eukaryota; kingdom Metazoa; phylum Echinodermata; class Holothuroidea; order Aspidochirotida; family Holothuriidae; genus Holothuria; species Holothuria scabra. Next base: position 51,702,892 of record CM074183.1, on the reverse strand, counting down.
ATGGTTTGCCGTCGCATTACAACAATTTAAGTGACAATTTTGTCCAGAAAAAGATGGTAGACTTAAACTGTGCTCACTTACCAGTCAAGTTAGGCCTAGGCTAAGTGCTCTCCATGTTTGACGACTAATTTTTAAAAAGTGAGTGAGGCCCACGGTACCGTGCGTACATCACCTGTACTGTACTACTAGCCTATGTGACGTCGCTCGCGACCAAAATAACTTCTGATTTTCCATTTAGGCTACAATGACAAGAAAACAACTTGAACGTCGATTTTTGTAATCACTCCTTCTAATTCTGTAAAAGTGTATCTAGAGCACATTTCTCATGTTCATGTTGCACTGAAACGTTCAAAATTTCCTGAAATATTAAAAAAGTTAGTCGAGATCTACAGGTCCCATTGAAAGTGTGCGTAGGCTATACTGGAACATGACAGCAGGACCGTGAACATTGAAGGTCGTGGGGCCCGGGAAAGGAAGTTCCCCAGCTAAAACCTAGCTACCAGCCAGTGGCGTACGAGGGGGGGGGGGGGCATTGGACCATGCCCCCCTCTCGGATGCCATTTTTTATCCTAAAAATACGTAACCATAATAACAGCCACAGATTTACTTAAAAGATAGAATATGTGGCACCCAGTGGCGTAACCAGCGGGGGGGGGGGGGGCAGGGGCGGGATCCCCCAGTAAAATGCTTTGGCCCCCGCTTGCCCCTCCAAATGAAATTCGTAGGTAGAAAAAAATGAATGAAAATGGGTAGGCGATGGTATTACCTGATACTACGTATGCAGTCCCTTGTCACAGTTTTGAATGTCGATGCGTTCTTAACGGATATTCTGTCTTGTAATTAGTCTAAATTAGAGAAGTAGCATCTTTTGTGCTGTGCGGGTGGGGTTAAAGACCGCAGATACTTTGAAGAACTGATCTGTTAGGTTCCAAAAGGGAAAATCTTCTTGCAAAGTCTCAAAAGTGTCGAATCAAGTGTTCAGCCGACTCGGAGTTAAAACTGCCAATTTGGTCTGAATTAAGGCGGAACAAACCGAGCAGGCTTCATCAATAACCTCTCCGATATAGATCTCTATCGGATGAATATAATATAAAACAGCCCTAGGTTCCGGGGTGACAGTTTATAGCTATACCCCGCCCTCCAATCAGAATATCAAGCCTCATAGTCCTCAAAGGACCATTTAAAACAATGAGGATACGATAAAATTTGTACACATTACCAACTCATCTGCTTAGAGATCAAAACTCTGGTTTTGGAATCATAAACTAGGTATCTGTTACCAAATCCAATTAAATTTGATTTCTGTGAACATGGCTGATTTATTCTCAGTGACATATGAACCCTTCTTTGCGTAATTAAAGGCTTCCTGTTCAAAATCTAAACAAAAGGTTAACTCTGCAATCACTGGACAGTTGAGTGACTTATCTTCTGTTTTAATAGGTTGTGTAATCAACCGGAAAAAAGTTCTTCACAGGCCAGGGTTTAAGTGCTATTCTAGAAGTGATAGTGAAGTTACAACAAATAAATGAACTGATAAGGAGGATTTTATATTACACCCGACCTCCCCTTTGTGAGGTCTGGTCAGAATGTCCTTATTTTTAAGCAAGTGAAGTCATAACCGAAGAGCTAAAACAAAACCTGCAGTGCTAAGACACTGGTACTTAATATCGGCAAATCCACATCTATGTCAAATTTTCCGACATGACCGGTCATAGCCTGTGAGAGGGCACTCTGGCAAACTAAATAATACCTCCGGGTTAATTCTAGGCGTAAAAGCGACAGTGAACTGGAAACAACTTACGAGAAGAATGAAGATTGCTCCCTCGATTCTCTCATCGAGGCGCTCTATAGAGGAAATATTCTATCAAATTAAGACCAGGACAAACTAAAAAGCCCAACCACTGATAATCAGGCCTTGAATAATCAGGCCTTGAAGGGCAGTTGTTTTACGACTCTAAACGACCACGAATGTGGGAAAAGCCGTTGGCTTATTAATTACAACTTCACGTCGGATGGCAACCAACTCAACAATTTGGATCAAATTTGGTATTTTTTGAAAGGCCAGTTCAGATGTTACTGATGAAGCTCAACATCTAAAAACCAAGAGCAGAAACATGTCTAGTTACAGGTTTTAGAAACCTGACAGAGCAGTACTTCAAAGTATCTGCGGTCTTTAATCCCACCCCACAGTACGAAGAAGCTACCTGTCTATTTACAAGACAGAATACCCGTTATGAACGCATAAAAATTCAAAATTGAAACAAGGGACTGCATGAGTAGCAGATAATGCCACCGCCTACCCGTTTTCATTCATTTATTGAACAGTTTGTCTCCCAACACAAGAACTAATTGGCAATTAACTTGTGTTAGGCTATAGCTAACGTAGCCTTAGACATCTTTTATACATGTATGTGGGCTGCCGGTGGGGTGGGGTGGGAGTAGAAATTTTATAAATGAGTGAAGATATTGTACAGCAGTTACTGAAATCTTCTTGTTTTTATTTGCTAATATATTTTTTCTTAAAACAGAAAGAAATAGCCCTAACTTAATTTATATTGAAGAAAAGTCAAGACCAAAAATAAGAGAGTAAAAGCAAACAATTGATTTTAAAAGCAACTTTAAGGTCCCCATACAATAGCATTGTTGATAGGAAGAGTGGCGAATCGTGTTTCTGATTAGGCATAAATCAAACTTTATACAAATTAAAAAACCTGAGCCATTTAATTGAGAAATTTTGGATGTGCTTTTCTTGAAATGTGTATGATTAATTACATATAGTTCATGTGCAGTTTCAGATTTTTACAGTTTACAAAGGCATGGAATTACTATTTCCACAGGTACAATGACAGCAGTAAAATGGTCAACTTGTTCAATAAACGGAGGAACAAGCGACGCTTTGACGCAGTGGAGATCCGTTTCGGCCAACCTTTTAAGACTGTAGCAGGTCATTCGTTGGTATAAAGCAAACATTCTTAGCGGAAGTATAAATTTCCAAACCTGTGTTTCAAAAAGTTAGGGATATTTAGCTGAAATTCACAGGGCCAAAGACACTGGAAAGTGCCATTTCCGACAATTTGAGAGGCATTTTTAGCCAAAATTTTCTCTGTACGCTACGCGCCAACTGATGGTGGGGCTCCGCTTAGATAGTGCTATTTGTGCTAGCCCCCCATATCAACCTTTGCCCCTCCCAGCCCCCCCCCCAATGAAAAAGTCTGGTTACGCCACTGGTGGCACCAGATAAGGACACCCAATTAATTCTCAACAATTTTCAAAGCTGGGGAAGGGTTGTCTCTGCAATTAGGCCCCTCACTGATGCCCTTTTTTTAAATTCCTAAAAATAGGCAAATTCCGTCAAATTCCAAATTTTACTTAAAAGGTAGTCTGTATCTTCCTTTTGGCACCGTTTGCCCCTAAGAACACCTAGGAGGCCTACCATTTTAAGAATTTTCAAGTTAAAGAGACGGGCGCCCGGCCACCCCTTAGACTCCTTCCCCGCCCGACATAGAGATACCAGACGGGGACCGTGGGAGCAGAGGGTGTTCAAGTGCGGTGAGAAAATGTTTGCCATTTATCACGCACGAGATGTTAGGCAAAGGCGTACGAGGAGGGGCCCGGGTGCAGAGGGGCATCTGGCTCTAGATCTCAATTCGGGCAAAAACAGTTGGTCCATTCGGGCAAAACAATCATCATAAAAGCTGGGTGCCGTTATTGGCCAGCCAATGGTGGCGCTTTGCTCAGTCTTTTAGGCAAAATTACATTTTTGGGGTCAAATTAAGTAGCTTTTATTGACTCTCTCACTTGCACGGTATTCTGGCGTAAGAGGTGACTTAATGGGAGGACTTGAACAGTAAATTTGAACAGTATGACACGTACTATGATAACACATTCGTGTTGGTGTGCATGTCCTCAAATCTTTTCTAACTTCAGTAACTAACAAACTAGCTAACTAGCTGACTAACTAAGGCTAACTAACTGACTAACTGACTAGCTGACTAACTGCTGTCTAACTGATTAATTGATTAAATGATTAACTGATTAACTGATTAACTGATTAACTAATTAACTAACCAACTAACTAACTAACTAACTATAACTAACTATAACTAACTAATTAACTAACTAATTAACTAACTAATTAACTAACTAACTCTCTGGTCACTTTGCAGCTAGAACATATTTTGAAGGAAGCATTTTATTGTAAACCGAAAAAGCCTTAGCGAATTGTAATTAAGATTCTTCATATAAGTCTGGAAAATGCTATTTCCGGCCATCTGAGGGGTCTGATTTTTCGAATCTTTCTCTCAGGTTACACTCCGCGCCAACCAATGGTTGTGCTCAGGTTAGATAATCTTTTATGGCAGAATAACGTTTTGTCGCCAAGAAAACCGCATATTAAAATGCCTTCGTTCACTTATACCGATCGATGCTCTTTTATTTTGACTCCTAAGTCTGCAAATTTAATGATAATATGACAAGTTTTACTTCGAAAGGTAGCGTAATGAAGTGGCCTAAGATTGCATGTAAAGACACTGACAAAAGTTTCAGTTTTATCCTCATGAACTTCCACAATTTAACTTCAACTCTGTTCCTGTCAAAGTCGAAAATCTTTCACCGTTTTGCATCTAGGCTCCTTGAAAACGCCAAAACATTTTGTCCCCTCCCCTTAGACCCCGCCCCAGACCGGTGAACACTCACAATACTGCATTGCCACCCTCAGTGAAATCCTACGTACTGCCACCAGCAGACCGTCAACGAGCCACCCGACTGGGACAATTCTCTGACGGACCGCCGAAGTGGCCGCTAACGGGCCGTCAGAGGATCGATTAAATTTTGCTAATTACAGGGATTTGTGAAATCATCTTCATGTTACAGTCGGACAAACAATGAACTTCAACTGAATGCACCGAGCAAACTACATCGGAAAGTTCCACCTATCACGACATACACAAGGAGGGTTGGGCAATCTGAGACAAAACAAAAGTTATCTTTCGTGATAATTCACTAACGGAACCGTGATTGAATTATATACCTCGCCCATTATTACTAAACTATTACTACACTACGGTCTTACGTGTGAAAGTATGATGAGCAGTTGACAGCTCCCTTCACTGAGTAAGTGGTGAAAAATGCTAAGGCCACAGGTTCCACGCAATTGATCCGTTCGTGTAATGTCTCCGTCCGATGGACTCGTTCAAGTTGGCGAATGAAGTGATATTTTGAGGAAGAATAGTCACTGAAAAGTATTCTTCAAATCAGCATAGCCAGGATTGTGTCATGGGAGGAGGGGGGGGGGCTGGGTTGGAGCACGCCATGAGGGAATTGTCTAACAGGAAGGGAGAAAAAAAAGGCAAATGTACTAGGTGTATTTTCATTTTTAAAGGTTGGGTCATGAAGGGGGGGGGGGGTTCAACCCCAAACCACCCCGTGGCTAAGCCACTACTTCAAACCTAGTAAACAGAAAGTGATCCCCTTAGTTGTGCAAAGGTCATTCAGGGTCATATTGTAAATTGTCTCACTGTGCCCCTTAGTGCGGGCAAAATAGTGCCAGATAATTGGCACTATAGGAGGTGAAAACCTTTCCAGGTGAGAATTTTTTGCGGCCAAGAGTGTAGAAAAGGGACTTTTCCCCTGCCACTGGCTAGTGGCTTCTAGCCTTTACAGTAGGCACACCCTTCCCCACGCTGGCAATCACTCACCATTCCCCTTCCCTTACCGCCACAGAAAGGACACAAATTAGGTTGCGGTGCAAGCTGACGTTCAACTTAAAAAGCAAACCCATTCCCTTAGAAGTGAAGAGGTCACGGCATTCGGCGATAGACTGCGGCTACGAGTAAAAAACCATCCTGATCAGTGGCGGCGTTACATGGGGAAAGGGGAAATTTGCCTACCCCCGCCTACCCCCACAGATTTTGGCCTTGCCCCCCCCCCCCCCTCTATCCAACTTAGGTCAGTTAGGAGTTGGGTTGACCGAAAAATATTATATACTTCTCCAGAGACGTATTTTTTTCAGCCAGAAATATGCAGCTGAAACCTAAGAGGTTCCGAGGCTTCCTCCTGGAAGTCCCGATTTGAGCTCGGTTTCCCATTGCGTCCGAACATTTTTGCCACCAACATTATCCTGTGCCTCTTGTGCCCCCTCCCAATTTTGACATTCTGGTGCCGACACCAGCAGATCCTAGTGCTTCTCACCGTGTTCTCTAGTATCGACATCCTTCGAGTGTTGGGATGTCCCATAGTGTGTAAAGGACGGCATGGGAAACAGGGCGTTGAAACTGACTGCACAAGTTTAGGGATAGTGAGGAGGTCATGGGATAGAAATTAAATAAATTTGCTACCCAAAGTTATCCTGAAATGACACAAGACCCAAGTTCAATAATTCTTCTCAATGATCCAATTTTTATCTCATGTATATTATACAAAAAAAAATAACTTTCTTGTCTCTTGTAACAGCTGTTTTTTTCTTTTTAATTCAGACAATTCGATTGCTTATAGCTCGTTTTGAATGCCAGACTAATCCTAGCAGGAAGGGGTGGCTTACGTACTGTGGCTACTGCAGCGCAACGCTTAAACAACACACCTATAAGAATTACCGTACCATACGCTTCTTAAAGAGATGCCATTTGACCTTAATACGTCAGATTGCATCTAAGGGCAGTGGGCACTGAAATGATCAAATGTTTCTCATGGGGGGGGGGGGGATGCCCTCTCCTTGTACCCAAAGCTTGGAAAAAATGAAATTTTTACCGTACAATTCTGCAGTAGCGAAGTCAGGATTGGGTCATGGGGGGCACGGCATGAGGGAAAAGTCTAAAGAAAGAGAGAAAAACCGCTATTTTAGTTTTTTTTTGCATTGCAAGGTTGGGTCATGGGGGGTTCTAACCCCCCCCCCCCCAAACCACCCCTGTGGCTACGCCACTGCAATTCTGTAATAGACAAAATGCCGGTTTTAATACATTGAATAAGTTAATGAAAAAAGGGAAACATTTACAATTTAAGAAAATATAAGGAGGCGTACATAGAATTTTACATTAACCATTTATTTAAAAGCCATCCATATAAAACAAGACGACGTGTTTTCTATGTATATCATCCTGAGTCGCTGTAGCAAAGTCTTCTCTAACAAACTCGCTTCCTACCAAAATACCCTCCTCACAAAAGTCCAGCCTGGAGATGGGGACAAGTCATTTCTTGCAGGTCCAAGTCAAGTCTCAAGTCATACAGCCAGCTGCAGATCAAGTTAAGTCACAAGTCATTTCAATATTGCGTGTCCGAGTCAAGTCGAGTGTTATTGTTATATGTCGGGTGAAAAGCTATTGCTCACAAATGCACAGTGGCGGATCAAAGAAACGGAATGTGATGATTCAATCCAGTCCTCCAAGATTTTGTCTATAGACTACCAACAAAATGAGTATTACCCCATGTCACAAATACAAAGGAAAAGCTTCAAGTTTCTCCTTTAACACAGTATGTGTGGAATGCTTTTTCTGGAATCTGGACAACGACCCAGATTGTGAACGATCTGGGTACCACCTCATGTGCCGGTCACTTCACTTGAAATGAGGGCGATGTCCGACATCAATTCTGCAAGCTTGAGTGCCTTCAAAGGCTCCGGGTCCGGGTAATATCTCCCCGCGATTTACTTAAATTCTGTAGTGACCAGCACAGTGGTACCTTCGTACCCTCTTCAATTTGTCGTTCCTCACTGGCATGGTCCCTAAAATCTAGAAAACGTCTTTGTATTCTGTCCCCGTGTCCAATTCAAGTGGACGACCGTCAGAGGCCGTAAAAGATTTTATGCACCGTCCCTCTACAGTTTGCAGTCAGAAGTGATAGAAGCTGTGAAGTTACCATTCTGGTGATCATCAGTGCCATTGCTTCACCCATCGACTCACTACTAAAGCTGCCTCTGAGGTTCAAAAGATGAGGGGGGTTCCAATTGTAACAAAGTCCCAGAACTTAGCCAAGATCATGTTCTTTGATTTCTCCTCAGCCTTCAACCCCATTTATTGGCTTCCTGACTTTTGAAGGTGAGAGTTCCAATTGTATTGTGGATTCTCAATTACATTACAATTAAATTACAATTACACCGGTTGTTCCCCTTTGGGCGAGCACAATCTCTAACACCGAACGCTGCTGTCGGTAGCGGACCTTTAACTCCAATATTCGTGCCTGTGAAAATGTTAACTGACATGAAAGTGCCTTAAAATTTTATGGGATGTTGTTTCTGACTGTATTACTTACAAAAAAATGATCATTTTTGCATTTGGATTTTGTAGACAATGAGTTGAAATACAGAGTGCAAAATTCAAGGCAATTTGATCAATTTCAGTGCCCTTTTTTCATTGTATTAATCGCTATGTGAAATGCCGTTTTGGAGTAGCTTTTATTGCGGAAAATACATAGCGATCATTCAAGGCTCTCTAACTTTCAGAGGTCATGGTATGAAAGTTTGAAAGTGCAACGAAAGCCTAGATTGTGAGCTACGATCAGAGGGGTGGCATGCCCTGGTTAAAAACTTCTACTGGGATCTAGGGGGCACGGAAATAGCCTAATTTTGTGTGTAGGTCAACGAGACTTTTATAATTAGTGGCCAAATACCTGTTCAACACGTACAGGTACACCGCAAAGTATAGTACTGGCGCCCTTTCTCATTAGCTTATATACTTCTGAGTGCCGTGCTCCATTGTCAAGTTGGTCGACGAAACTCAGGCTTCATTGGCGGGACTCCTTACAAATGATAACCATACCAAATATGCTGGTGAAGTTAACAACTTTGTTCAGTATTGTAAAGATAACTATCTTGGGTTAAATGTCAATAAAACGAAAGAAATGGTCACTGATTTTAGGGAAGTACTGATCCACCAGATCATGTAACTATCCCCATTTTGCAGTTGAGCGTGTTCACACATGCAAATACCCGGGCATTTTTCTTAATGATACTCTTCCACGGAGAGTGAATACCGTTCATATCATGGAAAAGCTCAATTCTTTTTTTCAAGGTTGGATCATGGGATGGGGGTTCAACAGCCCAAATCTGAGCTTGTGGCTACGTCAATGTTCATCGGTTATTTTTATCTTATCGGGTTTTGTTTTAAACTATTGGTTGGTTTTACATGTTAGTTAATTTTTACATTATTATCGGTTATAACATGAGCAGCCTGATGATCTTAGACTCACAGGCTTACATGCCCGAAATTACCTGAGTGGGAATTAAATGAGACTTACCTAAACCGTTTACCGCGCAAGATACTGGTAGTATGCATTAATAATTACATGCATCAAAACAAGTTCGAAAATGATTTTCTTACAAACGGCCTATAAGTCCATATTAACGGTTTCGTCACCAGGGCTGGCCCCAGGATTTGCCCAAGGGGGGGGGGGCAAGCTCCCTGACAGGGGGCAGCTTTCTAGGCCCCGACAAAGGCGATGATCTAGACTCAGTGGCGGAGCTAGGGATTTCGGTCAGAGGGGGCAAAATGGTCTGCAGGGGCGCTTCGAAGGAGTAACTTCCCTGAGCCTCAGCACAATCGAAGCCACGACTTTTCAGGCTTTCCATTTGATTTGATTTCCGCACATTGTGGAAGACTACTTTGCCATTTCTCCTCAGCAAGTTTTTTTTAATAACATGTGTAAGTTTTCTATTCATGGGCCTTCGCAGAAGAAAATTCGGGGGGAGGGGACAAAATTCTTTTCGGGGGGAAAGCTCCACCATGAGTTGGCGCGGAGCACAAGAAAATTTTTGCCCAAAATGCCTCTCAGATCTCGGGAAATGGCATTTCTAAAGCCTATTTACCGCATATAAATACTGAAAACAATGAGTGAACTGTTAAGAAATTTTGATGTTAATTTTTTCTTCGTCTTTTTCTTTATGTTTTCTTCGTTTTTTTTTTCAGGTTTTTTATTTTCCACTGGAGGGCAAGTTCCCCCCTTGCCCCTACCTGTGGATGCCCATGTTTCTATCCCTATCTTCCACATTATAGTATGAAGGCGGTCATTATATTTTGTGTTACTGCCAGGTCTCGATTTAAGATTCTAATGTAATAATGGGCTATTTTGTGAAGATAAAGATTAAACCTGCTAGAGCAAAATAGCAAGCAATCTTACAGAAGGAAAAAATTATGGAAATTATAATCACCGTTAGGCGTACATTTTTGGCATCTGGAAATGAAGACACTGTAAGTACACGAAGAAACATTAATTGACGTAATTTACATCATGTGACCACTCTGAAATAGCTATTAATTACGTACATTGCAAGAAATAGCCAAGACGAAAGGTCTGCTTGGCTCTCTAGATACCGAATTCATAATAAATAAAAGTAGCCTAAACCTGTAAACCTAGGCTTATTACATGCAATTTTCTGACTTTTGAGACCACGAAAGTACAAAAATTAGCACTTTCATGGGATTATCGTAAAGTGTCAGAATAGCCATTTATCATGAGAGTGGTCACTTGCAGGAAAGCAAAATGAAAACTGCTCATTAAAACTCTATCATCATTACTTCTATGATAAAAGTTTTATTTTATTTTAACCTGAATGTTCTCTTCAAATAATTTTGAAAAATGTTGTGGAAGCTATTTTGGTATCTTTATAAACTTTTTATTGTCTATGTTGACAATTATCAAGAGGGGTATTTGCCAATTATTGTTGCGCCATTTGCAAACATCCTTATTGGTCGGGAGGGTGAATTTAATACCAGTCTGTGTAATTTTGTAAGCTTATGATCACGCTTGGTGTGGAAGCAACTTAGCACAGCGACAGCATTCATTTAGTGCGTATAAAGCATGAAGATATGTTTCGGCAAAACATATCCCTATATTACATTAGATGACCCTTTTCATCAGAACAAAGTGCAGATAGTACAGTTTCTGCTGGCCTTTGAGCATTTTGTTAGCTGGGCCTTTAAACAACGCTATTAAATTATGTCTTTTGCCAATAATGGTGCAAGAGTAAAGTATGTTAAAAACCTAAAAAGGGCGCCGACAGACGATTTTGATCCGTCAGGGGGGCGACCGCCCTTGACCATATGGCAGCTCCTCCACTGCCTAGACTATGGGAGACGTGACCTGGCAAAATATCAGGGACGCGCAGAGCGCCGAAATTGTGGTCTTTTTTTTAACCAATATTTAAAAATGTGCAGTTTGTTTTGATGAAAATTTAAAATCTGTTGAAGAAATTTTGCTTTTTGTAAAAACCATTAAAAAAGATGAGGTCTCTATAGCAAAACCAGCTTGTCAAGTTTGTAAGGAAAATTAGAAATTGTGAGAGTTCATTCCTTGCAGAATATGGCTTCTAAACAAAATCAAGAAGATCGTCCGGGCAGCCGGGGACTGAAGTTTATCGGGCTTACATCTTTTATCGTAGGCTTATAGATGAAGGTTACCCGACGAAATTGCATCTTCTCAACGACGGGTGGGGGCAGCCTTCCCCGACGAGGGGTATGGTACCCCCTGGTGCCACTCTTAGTTACGTCTGCACATGGAACTTCCAGCTCCCTGGTCTGCAACATAAGTCTTCGTTATGGTTGGCCATGTGAGCACGGCTCATGGGACAAAATAGATAGAAAGGGGCATAACAAAGCTTAGAAGAAGTGATTAAAACCGATTCCGATATATGTAAAAAAGCGTTAAAAATAGTAAACAATTTTCCATCCAGTAAATATGAAATGTCTTCTAAAGTCGTTGTTTTATTTTGTTGTTGACTTGATTTGAGCGCACCTGTTGTGACTTTTGTTTCATGAGTTCTCCAGCTGTCAAGGTAGAACATCTTGCGTTTTTGTGCAAACTGTTGTATGGCACGACGCCCCCCGGAAGGTCATATGACATTATTTACTGCAAAATTTATAATTTTAAATTTTTGTTAAAATCGCCCTAATCAAAATGTTGCGGCAGGAGTATGCTTTCGCACTATTCAAGATTGAAAACCCCTTTTTCTTTTTTTTTTTAAATGTCAAACAAGTGTTGTAACTTTCCCACAAAAATTTGCCTAATAATAAACTTCACTACATTATATTTGAGGAAACTAATTATGTTATTAATTTTTCCAAAGATAAAGGCCCCTTTCTCTAGCCCCGTCCCGATGACGAATTACAGAGTTCGAAATACCGGGGCAAGACTTGTCGCTCTCATCCCAGAGTTTTGTCACATTACACCAATTTTGCACGATCTCCATTTGCTACCGGTTTCAATCAATTAACCTAAGCCCTCCTAGTTCCATGTACTTTATATGCAGGGTGAAAACAGTTATGTAATTGAAGAGACAAACGTTTTGGTGCTTTAAAAGTAAGCGCTGCACATTATTATTTGGAAAATTTGGAATGCACCTGGGCAATGAGTCGGGGGGGAGGGGGGGGGGGAGGAGTCCATTTGGTTTGGAAGAATTTTAATCTGAACCACAAACATGGGCGTCCGCAGAAATTTTTACAAGGGGGGCAAGGTCATTCATAGATGATAGAATTATGAATACTATCTTCGCGGAGCACCACCATCAGTTGGCGCGGGGCGAACAAGAAAATTTTGGGCCTTACAAACCCTCCAGATGGCCGGAAACGACACTTGGCGAGTGTTCTAAGCTGCATGTTTTTACAATTACAAATTTCCAACAGATACCACGAATGATGGTCCCCAAACTACGATTTCACTATTAGATAGTATACACAATTCAATCATCTATGAATGACCTTGGCCCCCCCCCCCCCCCCTTGTAAAACTTTGTGCGGACGCCCATGACAGGATGATAATTTTTTTGGTACTTTCGAAATGTGGATGGAGGAGGTTTAAAGAAAAACTCATAAAAATCGAATCGTAATCCGATCTGATATCGCTGTTGCCTACGTAGCAGATTGTAGGGCATATTCCTTACTCAGTCATATCCCCACAGTCTGCCAAAATGAACATCGAACAGATTTTTTTGGATATTCATAGAAGTGTGTGACCTCGAGATTGGTTCAGTGTTAGTGAATATTCACAAGAACGCAACATCTGGTCCCGTTTAAATCATGCAGTAGCCCATCTCACCCTCAGAGTTGGTATAAGATCGTAAAGCACACTTCCAAGTAGTACCTACTGGACAGGCGGTTATGCAACACAGTAATGATCGAATCAGGTGTCAGTCTGGTCCTTCAGTTAGTGTCACCCCAAGCAATAACATGAATAATGAGGGAGACATGAATAAGTCATATTATGGTGCCGTTAATGAAGTTAGCGTCTAAAATTGGACGCAGGCCTCTTCGCTTTGATGGACGGTGGTTTGTGAAGCTGAACAAACCAAGTCCTCTCCGCGGGGTAATATCGCTGCAGTGTGACCTTGGCTTAAGAGAGTCCGCCTAGACCAGTTTGAACTTTCTTCAAGGGGAATCCATTGCACAACAGTTTAAAGGTTAAAGGGTAAGACTTTCATGTGTTTAAAGCTGATGGCGGGATAAAAACAAACATCTGCGCACAAAATTAAGAACAAATAACCAAAAATTCCATTGTAACGAGAGGTTAGCGTGCATGCATTTTTAAAACGGTCCAATACAAGCATCATGCATTTCTCTGTGTATCTTCTGGCTTAAAGGCTCAGTTCTCTCACCCCAAACAGTACCAATTCTACTAACCTTCTTACTGAAGCCCCTCCCACAATTGTCTCAAATTGATCCTCATCCAGATACAATCTCAGTTTATTGATTCAAGGTGAGTATAGAAAAACTCAATTTATATAATCAAAACACTCTCAGTACCGTTCATGCTGTGTAATATAAGCTTTGGTATTCTGCATTGTTTGAATTAGCTGCCAATCAAAGAACTGAGCCAATTGAGAATTCCGGTACCCCCCGTGTAGTTTGGGGTGAGAGGTTTGGCCCTCTAATTATCAAACAGTTCTCTGAGAACTATGCGGTTGGAAGACCAATCCGCTCTTTGCATTGAGAACTCTCAGATCTTCCCTTCTAAAGATATTGTGTAAACAAGTAAAGTGTCAAAAACACACACATACACATACACACATACATACACACGCACGCCATCAAGAATGCATAGGTTTATCTTTTCATCGAAACCAATTAATCCAAAGGACCGGTAAGGACGGGCCGATTTCCACCGCGCGGAGCAGACTCTGATTTCTCAGCTCCTCAGCTTCCAAAGCTAGGGATATGTCTTGAACAAGGAATGCATATGTGCCGTACAGCCTGCTACGCAGAGTGTACGCAGACTGTCTCAAGTGTTGATTCAGCAGTGTACATCTTCAATATGGGCTTCATAGTGCATGCAGTAGCCTGCTTATGGACAGATATATTTGATTCCTAATGGAATATAAAACCAACTACTACTATAATGTGCCAACTAATGTAACATTACGTTATACTGTAACCCAGTATTCTTGTAAATTTGCTTCCGCTTTCCTTCCCCAGAGCATGTGCGTGTGATGCATGAAAGTGGACAGCCGAGGGGGGGGGGGGGGATGGGGACCAATCCCCTCTCCCACATCTCAATATCCGTATGAAAGGTAAATTTTATAGGAACAATTAGGCCCATATATTACCAAATCAAAGAATACTGTGGACAACATCAGTCTTTTTTGGACCGAATCTAATAGTTTGGGCTTAAGTAGGTGGGCGGATGATTGGGGATTGGGATGTATCTGAATTCCGGTAGTTCATGTAACGGGAGCGAGTTGGGGGAGAAGTGGTGGGCGACGAGGTGATGTTGAAAAATATGATATTCAAAAACACTTACTACCTAGTTCAGAATATGAGGTTCAGCTTAAATTTCGATGTTACGGTGGCGCTCTGCTTAGACAGTCATCTCCCTTGGATATTTTTCGCCCAATCGCCAGCAAAGGTTGTTGCCCACTTGCCTTTGTGCCAGACAACATACTCCCACAGTCCGACGTTTAACCGTAGACGAACGGGATCATTTCAGTTTTGGGTGGGCAGAGGACTTTTTGCCCGAAAAAAGTAATTCTGCCCAAAAGACTATCTAAACTGAGAACCACGATTGGTTGGCGAGGAGCGTACAGAAAATTTGAAGGAAACCTACCCGTGAGACAACCGAAAAAGGCATTTCCCAGACTTACAACGTTGGTCTACGCGGTCGCTATTCTGAGTTTTCAATTGCAGAAAACGTTCACTTCAAACGAAATTTCATAATAGAGACCATGTTAGCAAAGCGCCATCATTAGTTGGCGCACGGGAAATTTCGAAAATCGCACAACTCAGAGAGCCGGAAATGGCATTTCCCATGCTTGGAAGGGGATCTAGGCAGTAGGCTTGATTTTGATCCTAAAAATACCAGATCAAATGTACCTCTACCATTAGATAAAATAGTCTTGTAGCCTATCTTTTAAGGAAAACTATAAAGCGGAATTTTAAAGCATGCTTAGTTATTTTATAATGGGAGTCTTGGCTAATTTTGAATTTTGTAATTATTATTCAGATGGAATAGTCTACCGGTCCTAACTTTACTTGGTGTCACTTTCAGTAACAACAGGAAAGACCTTTTTGAGCCCACTTTCCTCCTAGATTCAAGCAAGTGTTGAACCTCACAGGGATTTGATCTCAATAGGTAAGAATATTACTATTGAGTCATTTTGCTTTTTCTCAGCTTGTTTACGTTTTTCAAGTTCAACCAAATCCACCGCAAAGGTTTATCAATGAGCTCATTAAAACACTGCTTAGAGTGGTAATCCAGACAAGGTCCGAAGGTAAAGTCTTTTCCATCCCACTATAGTTCAGGAGGCCTGTATTTGACACACATTGAAAGCAGCATTTCAAGCGTTTAGATAGGGTGAGTGTTAGATATAAAATACAAATAATAGTGGTTCGTGGAAATTGTTTTTTGACTAATATTTAAAAATTTCCGCAAAACCGTTTTTCTTTAGATAGAATTGTAAGGTTACTGACCTGATCGATGGATATCCCGAATGTGTGTATTATCAATATATGTTAAGCATGGTCTTCTTTCAACTTTCTGCCGATAACCAATAATTTTAAGCTAACCCGGTACACTACACGACTTTGCACGCCGCAACCAACATGTTGGTTCTCCCCGCAGTGGCGGAGCTAGGGATTTCGGTCAAAGGGGGCAAAAATGGTCTGCAGGGGAGCTTCGCAGAAGTAAATACCCTGAGCCTCAGCACTATCGAAGCCACGGCTTTTCAGACTTTCCATTTGATTTTCTGCACCTGGTAGAAGACTACACTTTGCCGTTTCTCCTCAGCAAGTTTTTCTATTGAAACATGTTTAAATTTTCTATCCATGGGCCTCCTCAGAAGAAAATGCGGGGGGGGGGGGGGAGGGTGGGGACCAAGTTCTTTAAGGGGGGAAGCTCCGCGCCACTATGAGTTGGCGCAGAGCGCAAGAAAATTTTGGCTCAAAATGCCTCTCGGATTGCTAGAAATGCCATTTCTAAAGCCTATTTACCGCATATAAATAGGGAAAACACTGAGTGAACTGTTAAGAAATGTTGATGTTAATTTCTCTTCGTCTTTTTCTTTATGTTTTCTTCGTTTTTTATCAGGTTTTTTATTTTCCAGGGGAGGGAAAGTTCCCCCTTGCCCTTACCTGCGGACGCCCATGTTTCTATCCCTCTCCTCCACATTCTAGTATGAAGGCGGTCATTGTATTTTGTGTCATTGTCAGATTTCGATTTAAGATTTTAAGGTAATAATAGGCTACTTTATGAAGATAAAGATTAAACCTGCTAGAGCCAAAAAGCAAGCAATCTTACAGGGGAAAAAAGTTATGGAAATTAATCATCGCCAGATGTACATTTTTGTATCTGCAAATCAAGATAAGTACTCGACTTGAACCAATAGGTTGGAAACTGGGCCGTAAAACTCTAACTAACTTACTAACTACACGGAGAAACATTAATTGAGGTAATTTACATCACTCTGAAATAGCCATCAATTAAGTACATTGGGAGAAATGGCCGAGACAAAGTTCTGCTTGTCTCTCTAGACACCGAATTCGTAATAAATAGAAGGAGCCCACACCTAGGCTTATAGATGCAATTTTTTGGCTTTTAAGATCACGAAAGTACAGAAATAAGGATTGTCGTGCAGTGTCAGAAATAGCAAATTTATCATGAGAATGGTCACTTGAAGAAAAGCAAAATGGAAACTGCTCATTAAAACTTAAACCATTACAACTATGATAACAGTTTTATTTTATTTTTACCTGAATGTTCTCTTCAAATGATTTTTAAAAATGTTGTGGAAACTATTTTGGTATCTTTATAAACTCTTTTTATTGTCTATGTTGACAATTATCCCCGACAACAAGAGCGTTTTTTGCGCTACAATTATTGTTGCGCCCTTTGCAACTTTTTCTATTGGCCGGGAGGGTAAATTTGGCAGTCTATGTATTTTGTAAGTTTATAATCACGCTCGAAGTGGAAGCAATTAACTAACCACAGCTACCACATTCATTAGTGCGCATAAAGCATGAAGATACGTCTCCGCAAAACCTATCCCTTTATTACAGAAGATGACCCTTTTCATCAGAATAAAGTGCAGATAGTACAGTTACTGGCTGTTTGAGCATTTTGTTATGTGGGCCTTAAAACAACGCTATAAAATTATGTCTTTTGCCAATAATGCTGCAAGAGTAAAAGTATGTCAAAAACCTAAAAAGGGCGCCGACAGACGATTTTGGTCCGTCAGGGGGGAGGGGGGCACCGCCCCCCTGACCATATGGCAGCTCCGCCACTGTCCCCCCGACTGAAGTCGGCGCGACTTAAACCTGGCCTTGCAACTGTCAATCGCAGTCATAAACTCACGCACATTAATTACACGACTGTTGAAGATCCGATGATCGAGTTGAGTTGCGGTGTGCAAAGTCGTGTAAGTGTGCGGCTAGCTGTTTACAAACTATCTGGAATAATGTATGGATCTTTGTCAATAGAAAAATAACTTACCACGGACGGTTATCTAAACATTGAAGACATTTCTTACCTCAATGATATTTTAAACGTCGGGTCATTTTAATCTGTTACGAAATTAGTGACTAAATATGACTTAAAATCGTTTTCGTGTACAATTTGGGGGCTATGGGTCTTGTGTCTGCCATTACATCTGACTGGAAAAACTGTCTTGGCATTGATGAATTGAGTAACACCAATGAAGATTGACTTGAAAGATTACTGTAACACCACAGTCCCTCCCAATTTGTTAACAGTCATTCAATGAAGAAAATCTCTTTCTCTCATTGCAATTGAAAAGCAGTGGCGTAGCCAGGATGGGATATTTTGGGGGGCCTAGGTAACAAGTGGGGGGGGGGCTGGTACCTCTGAGGGTCAGGCACGGGAAGACTTTCTAGCGGAGCGCCACCATCGGTTGGCGCGGAGCGTAGAAGAAAATTTTGGGCTTTAAAACCCCTCCAGATGGCCGGAAACGGCACTTCCCATGTGTTTTAAGCTGGATGACCGAGCCTTGAGATACGAATCACATGTCTGCGACTTCCCAAATAATGAGAATAAAAAATCAGTCAATGAAAAATGGTAATACATACACTTTTTAGGGACCCCAAAACTGGGTACTTCTGACCTGTGGCCTGGGGGATGAGACTAAAGGGAACCGGCATCTCCCTTTCCCTTGGGAAAAATTGTAAACTTCAGAAGGACGTAGTTCGCAAATGCGGCAATATTTGAATCTAAGCGGAGCGTCACCATCTGTTGGCGCGGAGCGTACAAGAAAATTTTGGGCTTTGAAACCCCTCCAGATGGCCGGAAAGGGCACTTCCCACGTGTTTTAAGTTGGATGTACCCAGCCGCAAATGCGGCAATATTTGAATGGATTTCAGCTTACCTAAGGCAGTACCTTACCCTTTATCAGGAAAACCAAAAGTAGTTGTGTCTCCCTCTGAGAAACTTTCTTTGCTTTAGATTTCCTAGATGCAGAATGGTGCTATGTTTGGCAAAACTTTGAACTGATTATAAGCCTAAGTTTTAGGATTTTCCCTTTTTGGGGAACATGAAACATATCAAAATATTTTTAGTTTTTGTAGAGATGTTACAAGAGACATACATACTACCAAAGAAACAATGTGCCAAATGGTGCAGTATTATGGCGAGCAATCGGTATCAAATCATGGGGAATTGACACATACCAATTTAAATCGACACCTACCAATTTAAATTGACACATACCAATTTAAATCGACATATACCAGTTTAAATCGGCACATACCAATTTAAACTGACATATACCAGTTTAAACTGACACATACCGATTTAACTTCGACAAATGCCAATTTTAACTGACACATACCAATTTAAATCGGCACATACCAGTTTAAATCGACACCTACCAATTTACCTCATTAACATATTTGATATCCCGATTTCGCAACCCCAGCAAAACACATGCTCTTTGCAATCCGCTAAGGCCTCACCACCTCTTTGTACGCATTTAGCCACTGTTAATGCCCATTGCTGTCATGCTCTGTTGAGTGTGGTAAGTTATTCTCAATGAGCGCACATGTCAGTAGGCCCTAGTTAGATGATGTTGTTGTACATATCACTCCAGTTTCTTACCAATTGGTTTAAATCGGGTAGACCTTTTGTCCAGTTGTGGCTCCCGGCTTGTTTTCAGTACTCCATTGATAACGCTGAGCACGAAGCACAACATCAGTAGATTCCATTTTTTAACTCTTTCATTTCATTGAAGTGTTACTCCTGGCACTGTGTAAGGTTTTTACCATTTTGTGTTTTCAACTGAGGAAGAGCAGTGGTGTCACGCTCGAAATATTTTTTACGTATTCTTCATCGATAAATTCTAGTTGGAAATGAAAGTATCATTTTTTATTTCGTTTTTCTATTGCATCTATATATATATTTATATATATATATATATATATATATATATATATATATATATATATATATATATATATATATATATATATATATATATATATATATATATATATATATATATACATATGTAGGTCGAAAGTGTTATAGTAATGAATTCGATCATGAATTTTATACCGATCCAAAATAGAGTATAAACTCTTAACAAAGAAGGAACGGTTGAAGAACGGTTGAAGAACGGTTGGTGTTTTTCTTCAACCGTTCCTTCTTTGATAAGAGTTTATACTCTATCTTGGATCGGTATAAAATTCATGATCGAATTCATTACTATAACACTTTCGACCTACACATTCTAACTTCGATCAACCAACTTCGACCTATATATATATATATATATATATATATATATATATATATATATATATATATATTTATATATATATATATATACATATATATATGTATATATATTAATATATATATATATGTATATATATATATATATATATATATATATATATATATATAGGTCGAAAGTGTTATAGTAATGAATTCGATCATGAATTTTATACCGATCCAAGATAGAGTATAAACTCTTATCAAAGAAGGAACGGTTGAAGAAAAACACCAGAGAGAAAAATTGAGCCGCACGGGGGATCGAACCCACCATCCTCCGCTTTCCGGGCAGAGTCTATGACCACTATGCTAGAACAGCTCGTGATTCACAGAAGCGACAACAGGCTATAAATACCCCGCGTGAATCAATTTTCTCTCTTTGTTACCATGGTACTCCCAAGCGGGAGTATTTATAGCCTGTTATTCACGCGGGGTATTTATAGCCTGTTGTCGCTTCTGTGAATCACGAGCTGTTCTAGCATAGTGGTCATAGACTCTGCCCGGAAAGCGGAGGATGGTGGGTTCGATCCCCCGTGCGGCTCAATTTTTCTCTCTGGTGTTTTTCTTCAACCGTTCC
Organism: Holothuria scabra; assembly: GCA_037179385.1. Classification (NCBI taxonomy): domain Eukaryota; kingdom Metazoa; phylum Echinodermata; class Holothuroidea; order Aspidochirotida; family Holothuriidae; genus Holothuria; species Holothuria scabra. Next base: position 51,682,125 of record CM074183.1, on the reverse strand, counting down.
TTCTTTGATAAGAGTTTATACTCTATCTTGGATCGGTATAAAATTCATGATCGAATTCATTACTATAACACTTTCGACCTACACATTCTAACTTCGATCTACCAACTTCGACCTACTATATATATATATATATATATATATATATATTTATATTATTGGTTAAAACTTGTTAACGTTACGTAACCCGTGCATAATAGAAAAATCAAAAGCATAAATTCGCGAAAAATTCTGGCGACTAAAAACAATTCTTCCCTCATTTCTTTGTTTTTTATTTCTTAATAAAATACTCGGGCGACATCTGAAAAAGTTCTTGGACGTTCCCAATTGCCACAAAGTAGAGGGGCCCGTTAGACGGAACGGTCTAGGTGAATACACACATTCACAGGGGCACCGTGGCGGTGCATGAGGGTTGCCGAGAATCATATTTTGACCCCCAAAAAATTAAAACCTAAACGTTTTTTTTTAAGCCAAATCCATTTGAAGGTGTGGAGTAAGGAACAAATAAAGAAATTCAACTCAATGGAGATCGAAAATGTCATCTAGTGATATGGCAGGTATTTTTGACCAATCTTCGGTCCACTCTGGGTGTGTTGCAACATGAAATCCAAGAACGTGGGAACTTATGTATTGCAATTTCAATATGCATGCATTGTAGTTTCAACACAATTTAAAAGATGACCATAAAGAGAGAATAGAATGCGTCTAAATTCTATTTTATATCTAAACGTTCTTGAGCTACTGTAAGTTAATGAGATTTTTACTTAACTTGAAAAAACACATTATACAAACAAATTTTAGATAACTAAAGTTTGTGATCAGGAAAAATTTAAGGACACTGGTAGAGAAAACGTGACGGTAATCAGTCTCATTGCATACCCTGTATAAAGTGTATTCAAGCAAACGTCCACCTCTTATCAATCTCATTAATTGCCGATTTTTCCAAAGGCTCAGATATTGTAATCAGAATTACTCATAACCTCTGCGTATTTGACACAAATTAAGGTCTACGGGAACACCCATCACCTAAAACTGTATTGCGATAAAGTGTGGCAACTTTTCGCACTGCTCTTTGAGTCCATCCACTTAAAAAGATACAGAGTAGCTTGTATTACACATAATGGTCAAAGGGTGTGCTGAACTTCCGATTTCTCAACTTATTCAATCGACAGATATGCAATTAGCCACAACTACGTTGTGTGGGAGAGCTAGATGAAAAAATGGAAAAATGTTTTGGAGCATTGAAACTATCCGTCTTGAGAAGAATTGAGAGAAAAACGTCGCAAATCTCTTTTTTTAGTTTATTTACACTTAAGAAACGTTAATGTCAAACAGCAATCAGTTCTCTTACATAGAAAAATTTATAATTCAGGTTCTTTACTCCGTATCTGGCTCCTTTTCGCAAACAAAGGCACATTTTGTTGTGCAGCGTCTGTCATTCCATTGACCAGGTTTTCCATTGTAATTGGTCTCCAAACAGTCCTCTTGTTCACCCCAGTTGTTAGGTTCTCCCATTTTAAAACCGTTAAACCCAGTCCAAGCCTCGCCAGTAACCCAGTCAAATTCAGCTGTTGGTGCAAAGAGCAAAAATATTGAGAGTTTACTTGGTCCAGTTATCGGATTATACTGTCAGGTTTTTTGTTATTATTGTTATTTTCTCGAAAAAACTCCTTTATTTTCATTCAAGTATATGTGAAATATGCACAGGTAGGCAATACACACTCAAAAGCAAAGAGTTAACTAATTAGTCGGTCTTTATTAGAGTGAAAAGTATGAATTCATTCCATTCGGGTGTTATTTCACTACCAAAATAGTGACATTTTTAAGGAGCGACTGTAGTGTTAGATAATATTGTAGCCGATCTTGCTCCTCCAACATGTTAGATAATAAAGCCCGCTCCTCCGCTCAAGTAAAGTGATGAAGCCACGCGACTCCAACATGTCAGATAATATGTTGTTGTCGTACGGGATCTTGAGGTGTAGCTCCAGACAAAAAGAACAGAGAGTTCCCGTTGATTTGAAATGATTTTTTTCGATGATTTGAGTTCCAAAAAAAGATCAAGTTTGATTAAGTCGGCCGGCCTAATATGATTACTGAGATATATACAAAGTTGACTACATGCTTATCTTTCTGTGTCTACGGCACGAGTGACCAGCTAGCGGGCTCGGTCTTGGGAATCTCGTGCGAGATCCGAACACCTGCAGTCCCCTGACTGGTCAAAAGTTATGACGCACCAATTAAAATGAGTGTAATGATATAGATGACCAATGAGGAGGCTGCAAATTGGGAAATTGGCCACGCCTTGGAAATATGGGTTACAGTGTGCACGTGGAACTAGGGCGATGTAATATGTCACGTCCACCGGTCACACGTGACGGGAAACAGGGAATCTAGAACAAAAGGAAGGGTGAGTTGCTCGTAAACAACAAGATAACGTCTGCTAAAGGTCATGGAGAGTGCACCATACTACATGACAGTAGCAACTAGTTTTGTCACAAATACCACTTTTGTCTCACCAACCACTTTTGTCAAAATTTTTTGCCCACTTTTGTCACAAATACCACTTTTGTCACAAGGTCACGCCTTTTGTCGCCACAATCGCCCATATTTGTCACAATTTGACAGGACACGACTTTTGTCACACACATTTTGCCCACTATAATCACACACGTTGAGAAAATTGGTTAAGCCTTGAAGTCATACTCAGTACGTTTTAAGTAGTTGAAGCACGACTATATGTTCAGTTTCGAGCAAATCACCTCTATAAGCTGTAATACTCACAGGGAGAGGGAAAGGAGCCCCTCCTCCCCAATAACTTTACCAAGGTGGTTTCGTGCACCAAGTTGTGCACCGAAATCATATAAGTTTTTGATCTTGCCCCTCACTCCAATTCTGAAGAGCACTAGGATTTCTTCCATTAGGGCTGGAAATGAGAATCTTGCTTTCATTTTAAATAAAACTGTAAGACATTACGAAGAAACAACTTTAAATCAGAATTTGAGGCCAACAATTTATGACAATGTAGAAATGCTTAAAGAGGGTGCTTCGAAAATTAAAGGCATGTTCTGGTGACTTTTGGCCTCGAAATTAAACGCATGTTCTGGTGACTTTTGGCCTCTGTCTTATAAGAAAAAAGAAAATATTCCACACTATGTCCTTCAAACCCTATCACAATACCATTTTTCTAACTGAAGATATCTCACTCCAAAGATTGGTTATTTCTGTTAAAAAATACCTCTGCTTCCCAACAAAGCCACAGAAAGTTATGTAATATGGGCACATTGCTTCAAATTCCTTTTGTTTTTCTTTATAATTAAACATCCTGTCTGTCCTTGAAATTTGACACTGTTGGAATGTTTAAATACCTCTTCCTATAGCTCTAGCAATACCACTCACCATTTTTAGAGCTCGACAAACAATGTTGCTTAATATTGCCTGCAGCGGTATCATAATTATAAAATAAATTGAATGCAATGTCAAATTAATGTGCCACGATGACATCACAGATTTTCCATGATGCATCAAATCCCAAGAAAAATTTGCAATACTTCAAAAATTTGTATCTTCCGAATGCTATAAGCTATTGAAATGCAGTTTTCACCTTCTGAAAGAGCATACTTTTCTGCTTATTTTGAACTTAACGAATTTTGTCTCCAGAATTTGCCTTTAATTGTTGACTCAAGTTATTGAATATCTCACATGGTTGGTGACGAAATGAACGGAGTGTCCCTTAAAAATTTCCCGGGTGGGGCGACTTCATACCGAGCTCAGAAAGGGACGAAAGGAAGAATAAGGAAAAGGGAAAGAAAAAGACGACGGAGCTTGTGTCAGTTTGCGTTACAAAGTCCTTCTCTAAAGACAAGAATGTCTTGATATTCGAAATAAAGAGAAGTGTTGACTGAACTTAAAACAGATAAAGTATATGAGATATTACAAGAGTAGTATATATACTTTTGCAAAGAAGGCGCTATCAATAAAGTTCCTCGACTGTTGCCATACTCTCCATATTTTGAAGAACTCTTTCTCTCCACCCTCATCCTCTTCATTTCCTTCGAGTTTCCTCGGCCGTAGTCTGCGTGTGTGTATGGGGGGAATAGTGGATAGGAGTAAAAATTTCCCCAACAGGAAATAATAGTTCCTCTACTTTAACGAAATACATGCATGCTAAAAAACACTGTCCTCGTTACGATTTTAGGGCTCTAGGACCTGTGAAATCGCATGTAACAACTCATGTTATCTTCAAATGTACCCGTCACGCGACCGACAATACTGTACTAATAAATCCTCTTCCTCCCACATGATAACAGCCTGAATACAACTACATATACGTGGGCTGAAGATCTTCAGTATTACACTTTATACCGTGCCACAGCAGATCTGTATTAAATGGCCAGTTATAACCTTTTTTCTCCTGCTGAAATCAATTGACTCGAAAGGAAACTTTTAACGGAAGGTACCCTTTCTTCAGGAAGTCTGAGCTTTTAAAGCATTAAATCTTTAGGTGTTAAATGCCAAGGCGCAACCAAAATCTTAGCAATGTGCATAGGCGGCGGGAGGGGGCCTTCCCCAATATTTTTTTATGGGATTTGGGGGGTATGCTCCCCAATAACTGAATGTCGCAAAATAAATTTTCAAAAGTAATTAAACAAATTATGTTGCTTTTATTACATTTCGGCTATTCTTTGTCTAAAGTATTACTTTTCAGAGTGCAAGGGTTGCAAATCTTCCGGGGGCTTCGCCCCCTGGACCCCTTCATCAACGATAACCTGAAGGAATGTTTAATGTGGTGGGTAGAATATTTGGGTCTATTATGGTTGGAAGGAACTTGCACGGCCATTGCTGCCATTCATTGGCCAGTGCAACCACCAACCCATATTGGGCTAATGCAGTCGCAACTTAACTGCCTTTCCACTATTACCTCACAGGACCTCACTTAGCTCTTGGCTGAAGTGGACATACCCAGTTGCGTACAAGACGGGGAAGGGGGACGATTGAAAAATTTTCGGGCAGGAATTTGGAAATGATTCGGATAGCCATTAAATTTTGAAAAAAAATGGGATGGTTTTTCAGAAGATTCCTAAATGTGACCGTAATCTCAAAAAGATTTAACGAGAAAAAGGAAAGAAGCGTCATAAAGTAGCAATAAAATTTTCATGAAAACCCAAGTCAAGATTCCAAAAAGTCGCTACACATTCGGGCAGCTCAACAAGCTATTATTCGTGAGCGTTACTTCACAGATAATTACACCACATTGTCCGATATTGTCGAATATCCAAATTCTTTCAAGCATTTGGCCGAAAATGGAAAAGTATTATAGTAAGGGTTACATAGTTACGAAAAATTAAAGAGATAAAAAAATCGCGACACATTTGGGAAGCCTGTGGCTTAAAAGAAACAATTATTCTTGAGACTGTTTTTAGATCCTGGGTAACACAATACTCGAAATGGCCGATTATTTTAATAGCTTCAAATCTTTGCCGAAAAACAGTAGACGCTATATTTAAAGTGCAATTTCCTTAAATGAAAAAGATTTGCAACACATTTGGGTAGAATGTGAAAAAAAGATTTTCATCATCCCAACCTCACACTGTTGTCTTGCAAAAATTTGCCCGAAATGGTCAAATATTCGGGCAAAGGTTAAAAAAATGCTGGGACGTTTTCAGTTGCCAAATTAATTCAACGGATAGAGCGGAGGGTATTCAGGTGCCCAAAAGTTTGCCATCTATCCTGCTCTAGAGCCAAATACGGGCAATGGTTATGAAAATCGGGTAATTTGTTTTTCGATACTTAATTGATGCAGGGTGAGAATGTCTTCCCGTAAGTCTGCTTAAAAATTCATTTCAACACACCTTGTAACGTGACAATTCTGTCAATATGTGTTATTAATAGGGGAAAAATCATCTACTTTATTTCATCCAATGGTAGTGGTACATTTTATCTGATTCTTCTGATCAAATAGCGACTGCTAAGATCCCCATAGGACTACTTTTTTCAAAAGTAAAATCATATATAGTTGGGAGTTCGGGCACACAATTTTTCAATATATATTGAACTTAGCCAAGAGTCGCAATAGAGTAAAATTCATTAGCATGTTTTCAATTCCGTTTTGTAGAATCCCCCGAAAATATGCGGAACCATTTCATCGATTTGTTAAGATACATATCATCTGGTAATTTTCTGATCAAATAGCGACTGTTTAGATCCCCCTATAAGCATGGGAAATGTCATTTTCGACTGTCTCAGGGGTCCGATTTTTCAAAATTTTCTGTTCGCTTCTCGCCAACCAGTGGTGAAGCTCCGAGCAGATAGTCTTCCTAGCAGAATGTTAGTCTTGAGTGAAATTTTTCTGTGCGAACAGAACTTCGAATTAGCGATTTCTAAGACCCCTTTAAACATAGGAAATGATAGTTTTGACTGTCTGAAGGGTCAAACTTGTCAAATTTTCCTGTACGTTTCGCCCTGAGTTATGGTGGTGCTCCACTTAGACAGCTTCATAGCAGAATTTAAGTTTCAAGTGAACATTTTTTACGAAAGGAAACTTAAAAAAGCGACTGTTTAGATCCCCATATAATCCCGGGAAATGCTAATTTCAACTGTTTGAGGTGTCGAATATTTATAAATGTTTTGTACACTTCGCGTCAACTAATGGAGGCGCTCCGCTTAGTCTTTCTGGCTGAATTTTAATTTGGAACGAAAGTACGTTTATCTGTAATTGAAACTTAAAAAGCGACTGCTTGGATCCCCTTTACAAGCCTGGGAAGTGTCATTTTCGACTGTCTGAGAGGTACGTGGTGGCGCTCCTCTTTGACTGTCTTACAGGCAGAATAACATTTTTCGGGCAAGAATCTTCTGCCCCCAAACTGAAATGCTCCCCTACGTCTATGGAAATACCTTACTCGGGCGTGCACTGGAACAGCTGCTTGCAACATTCAGTAGGTTTCCGGATTTGCGATCCTAGGATACATAGTCCAGTGGAGTAACGAACTGAGCTAATCAGTATCTCAATAGTGTGTTTTAATCTTAGAAAAATCACACATTTTTCGCAACAGAATAAAAGACAAACCTGGCAAATACCACTTCCAACCATCTGGGAGGTTTTAAAATCCAAAATTTTCTTTAAACGCTCGCTCCACGTCAACCGATCGTGGCGTTACGTTTAGATAGTAAATTCCAGTCACCCCCTACAAAACTATCCAGCCCCCAATAGCCCCACCACAAAAAATCCTAGCTATGCCACTGCCCTGGACCCCTACCAGGGCTTTGCCACTGAACCCCACCAGGCGTCTTTATGCGGGCCACTGGACCCCACGCCGATGGGGTTTTGTGCTTCGCGCAAAACCGGACGCCTTACGGCGTCACCATTATGTCGCCTACCGGAAACTTGTGGCCCCCAATAAAAAAACAGCTTCTGCCGCCTATGAATTGTGTCATGTTCCATCTATACGAGGGAGCTAACCAAACATTTCGACCAAACATTCTCTGCAGTGCCGTTACCACCCACAAAATTGACGTATTAACCCAAAATAGTAAAATTAGATCCCGCACAGTGACACCCCAAATAGGTGTTCATACGCCAGTAAATATGGTTAATGTTACACAAATTTGTGGACATGTAGTATTATGTATTACACATTTGTGACACTGGGTAAATGTACGCCACATATGGATAATGTTACTACATATTTGTGATACTTTGTGAAAAGGTACACTTGACGTGGGTAAAATTAATCTTTTTTTTGCTGAAATATAAATACCCACTTGGGTTGTCGCCGTGCAGGATTTACATTCATCATTTTGAGGGAAGATAAACCCTTTTTAGAGTATTAGTTACGGCTACACTCCAACTAACTGTTGTTCCTTTCACCTTTAACCCCTACATGTAAGATAGTACTCTTGCGTGGGTGAAAGCCGGAAGGAAGGGTCCACACAGAGTGTCTGTTATCTATGGCAACGCCACTAGGTTCTCCGTCTAAAGGGATGACTGCCCCCTCAGTATTTCGCCCAAACAAGTCCTTGATCCCTTGGTATAGTCATAGCATTTTTTGTCGTTTCCTCATTCTTTTAATTCGAATTTTCAAGCCGGTTTCTTATTTCACTGATCCCAGCCACAAAAGTTTACTCTGAACCACCCCCTTTCTGAACCGCCCGACATGATTATGAGTTGTGGGTGTAATTATCTAAAATCATTTTTCTTGCTACGTGCCCCTCTGATATACAAAAGTGAATACTAATAAATCACAGCCCCTATTTCGTAAGCCAAGGTTTAGCTGCGTAACACTTCTCACTTCAACTAAGCCTATGTGTGTGACAAAAGTGGACAAAATATGTGTGATAAAAGTCGTGCCCTGTCAAATTGTGACAAATATGGGCGATTGTTGTGACAAAAAAGGTTGGTGAGACAAAAGTGGTATTTGTGACAAAACTAGTTGCTACAGCGACTTCTATATAGGATCACAGCTCTCTTAACATAGTGGTCTCTGCAGGCACTTCGACAAGAATGAAGTTATGCATTTTGGAATGAATTTCACGCGTCTTGTAGTGGAATTTTGCTCTCTTGCATTGAACTTTCGAACATTCTCTTTTCTAAAGAGTGAAATTTAGCCTCTTTTTGTTAAATTGTAGAGTGCAATGTCTTATAGAAGAGCGCTAATCCTGGAGGATGACACAATCTTCCACATTTTGTAAATATGCACATTGACTTTGGGACAGAAGAGGATGCGCCCTTTACATTCGAGTGACGATTTTCTCTACTGGGTTCTATTACATTGAACCATTTCGGGAAAAATCGTCAAAGCTAGTAAACATTTCCCCTTAGCCGGAAGATCATTATCTTCATCCCAACCTTTAGGGGAACCTTTGTTATGGTACACAAAGCAAAAGCAAAAGAGATAAAATTGAAACAAGAGGATCTTGATTTTGCTATTCTTTACCACATATGCTGTAGCTGTATATCGATAATATGTATAATATGTATAATTCAATTTTAGCTTTATTATCGATATCCATTTTTGAACAACATACATATATGGAAAACACTATATTATAGAAAATATCGATATCTACTACAAAATGCGATTTACTGATTCAACTAAAATATTGATAAAAACAAAATTGTTCTCAAATATTGATATTCTGCAGCAATGATTCATGACTGATATCCTGGTATAAGTTGTAGGAAATTGAAAAATTTTATCGGAGAGCGTCCTTTTGGGTTTAAGATCACATCTGGAATGCCAGCTATCTTTTGATGCCCCTAAAATGTCAGATTTTGCAAATAGAAAAGGAGGAGTAGAGTGCACATTCTTAAATAATCTCCAAAGTTGTCAAATGGAAAAAATGTCGAAACAATCACTAATTTTCCTAATGTTAGCTGCATATATTTTCAAGTGTTAGAAAGGGTAAAAATGTTGAAGCAAGTCCCTCCCATCCTTTTGCCAACTCATAACACATTGTCAAAATTCGAGTTGCTGCTTGCCTGTGGCAATTTGGAGAGCTTATACTAGCCCCTGTGGGACAAATCCTGGCAGCAGTTATGGAAATACAGTGTTTGCAATGCTCTGGTCATTAGGAATATGAAGTCACTCTGTAGCGGGGAATTGAAAACCATGATGAGAAATGAAAATTTTCCAAAAGGGAGGGAGCACACGGGTGTGACCCTGATCATGTACCGGTATGTATGGTAGGAACATGCAGGTTGTGCCATCATATTTCGTTTTTCGTCAAAATGAACTAAAATTGCGACATTTCAGGGCATGGCTCTGGAACAAAATCAATACAGCCGTTGCATCTATAGACGAATACGATTAGCGCTTGCTTTTAGTGACTGTAGGCAGCCATTAGTGGGGTCCATCAGCCTTTAATCGGCTTCATTTATGACCTACGTGAATTTCAAATCCTCATATTCATTCAATTTGACAAAATCAAGATACACTTTAGCTGTTTAGTGTACAACCATCCATGGAAGAGGTAAGAAGGAAATTTAGATTAAAGGTGATGGACCCCAGTAATGGCCGACTAAAATCAGGCCATCACAACCTGCCCGGATTCGTCTATAATGGCCAGGGACGATGACTCCATTTTCCCCTCACACCAAAATCCTGGATCTCCCAGCCATTGACTGTTTACTCGTCTTCCGTTCATTGAAGTGAGGAAGTATGTCGGCAAAATCGTGCGTGACACAATTGCTATATCGAGCGTTATGTCCAGAACTAATTGAGAACGCACTGGGTGAAAAACTAGTGCCATACATACAACCACAGTACATACAATTCATGTTGGCAAAAACTCAGGCTCATTATGTATAATCGAAAGATAGATACGGTTCGGGGCCGAGTATAAAGTAACAAAACTAGTAAGTAGCCCTGAACAAGAATAAGGTAAAAGGGGGACCAAATAAATGACTCATTCAAGATCCAAGAGACAATAATTCAGGTAGCGTTTTAACCCCTCTCTAACATAAAAAAAAAACAAAAAAAAAACAAGCAAACAAACAAACAAACAAACAAAAAAACAAATTAGTGTTTACCAGTCGAGATACAGCTAGTAGATAAAACCTGCATGCCAAACGAGTGAATTAGTAATTTCAGTTCTTTGTTTAAATAACGTGTCAAACACCTAATCTAATTGTGTTCAAATATATCTCTGAAGTGTTTTGCATCGAAATTCGTTGTATCTGTTGAAAAAATTATGTAAAGAACTTCTGAGATTTTGACCCATCCGTCATCTATGAAACAACAGCTATATCTCAAAATTTTCTCCTCATCCTTTCATCCAAGAATTGCGCATTCAGTTCAAACCAAGCAGTAACTTGGAGTAACCTTTACAATAGGCCAGTTCGGTAATTCGTTTTGGTGGCTATGCACATGCACACCTCCTCCAAATCGTCGGGATAAACACATTACCCGTTATAGGGGCAAATTTTCCAAAAATAACGTTATTCGATGTGACATGAATAAAAAGTAGCCCTTTACTTAATCTGGGTAAACTATCCCAGCCTTCTATCTCATAAAAATGTCATGTATTATAAATAAAGTATAATGCCCAATTGTCAAGGATTTTCGTAATTGTATCAAAATTTTAGCCCAGTACCGGCCGCACAGAAGCGTTAATAGCGCTACCAGCACCAATAGCAGTACTGAATCAGTACTGTTTTGGTGTTGGTAGATCTATCAACGCTTCTGTGCGGCCGGTTCAGGTTTACAGGCTCATTCGACTACTGGTCATATGAATTTTTATGATTTGAAAAGTCATGATTTCAATATATTTTAAGCGGGTGTGCAGTTCCTTGAAAAAAAAAGGCCAGAACCAAATTTATGTTTGATATTTTGAAGAGGAACATATTCTAGGCAAAGCTTAATGGTGAAATTTTTGCTCATTTCCCATGTTTGGTTCACGAAATATTAGAATTGAAGTTGACATTTTTTCTACAAAGAGTGAGCTTGCAACAAGTAGGCTTAATGTCATGTGTTCACATTGATCAACAATGTTTAGTAGTTTTTCTATAAAAATTTAACACCATATTTGCACAACTTTACTGTGGTATGTTGTTACCATAAGTGCATTCCGAGTAATGTAAAGTTTAATAACTTAATTTGCCTTAGGGGCAAAATAGCGTCCCTCAGGTCAAACAGCAGGATGAAAAAAAAAAAAAAAAACATTGACCATCAATATGAAAACATGACATCGCACCTGCCTGATTCAAGTTTACTTTTTGTAGAAAAAGTGTCTTCTTCAATTGCTAATATCTCGAGAATTGACCATGGGAAATGTATGAAAACTTCACCAAAGTGCTTAGAATATGTTTCTTTTCAACATATTAAACAAAAGTTTGGTTCTGGTCTAATCTTTTTAATGGAGATTCTACTTTGCGACAAAGAAAAAGGTAAAATGTCACGTCGTCCTGTAAAAGAGCCAGTACATTTTTTCTGGTAGTTTTCTAATCATTTTCCAAATTGATCATTTTCTAATTATTAAAATGAAGATTACATTGCAAAGAAAAGCTCAAAATAACGACTGCTTAAACTATATTACAGGCCTGGCAAATGCAATTTCCGGCTATCTGAGAGGTCGCGATTTTCAACATTTTCTGTACGCTCCGCGTCAACTAATGGTGGCGCTCCGCTAAGGTAGTCTTTTGGGCCATCAGTCACACTTCTCATGCCATCATCAAAAAATATTTTTGCACGACATCCCTGAGACGTCTTGGTCTCAAGTTGAGTTTGCCCCTCCCTTAAACAAATTTCCTTATATCCGCCCTTGGATAAACAAACCATTCCCGCACTTACAAGGCGTATTCCAAAATTTGAGTTTACTTGAAAATTTAGTGAAACAATTCTCTCTTAATCCATTTATAACATAAGGAGGGATCTCAAGTGAGGTTTTCTGCAGCGGATGTGTCCAAATTGTCTCTTTGGTGTACAAATCTTTTTCATTTTAATTTGCCATAAAGTAGCTCTGAGAAACTTTTTTTCGTTCGAGTTGGTTAGACACTTGGGGTTGTAAGCACGTACTGACGAAAACGAATGAATGCTATACTCTACGTGCTGAGCTCAGTTTGTATATCCCTCGCTGTGCCCCACAATTCCATGCGGCAACGAATTACCGAACTCGCTTATTGAGGAGAAAAAACGTTGTCACATGATCGACAGGAGCCATTCATGATATGGGATGGTCTATAAATTATGAATTACCTAAATTTGGAAAGACTGCCTTTCCCCTTTAGCTTCTTGTCTTGGAGAGTTTTTAGTTTCAACAAATGCCTTGCAATAAACCTTTATGTGATCGCTAAGCTGACTCTGTTTGGCCTTTTTTATACTTACAATTGTAAAACTTCCATACGCCTTCTTCGCCATCAGTTCTGGCGGCCACGTAACGAATATCAAGTATGCGAGCCTTTTCATTTACTTTTAGGACTTCCAGGATGCGTTCGTTGTTGCGAGTGCCTATTTCTACAACACTGCCATTAATTGTGACGTAGAACATCGTCTCTCTGTCTCGTCGAACATATGATCCAGTTTCATTTTTGATAGATTCACAAATCAAACACCGGCTGAATGAATTTATTCTGCCATTGCCACTGCCACTGCCATTAATTGTGACGTAGAACATCGTCTCTCTGTCTCGTCGAACATATGATCCAGTTTCATTTTTGATAGATTCACAAATCAAACACCGGCTGAATGAATTTATTGGGTTATTCGGGCCTCCGAGAACTGAAAGAGCATTGAAAAAACAAACGTCCAATTCAAAAGCAACCAGAATTTCGAAAACCGATACAAAATTTTGGGGTAAGCAGTACCAGGGATGGCTTCTGAAATTCCCATAAAATGGAAGTTTTCATTGCCTTAAAGCATTTAACTTTGTCTTATCTGACAAACATTCAACCCGTTAACACATTTTTGCACTTTAGTACCTTGCCTGGCTTGATCCCCTTTATACAAAGTTCAATGCGTCAGTCCTGTACAGGTTAAGCCCGGGTCCCCTTTACGCGATTCAACTTGCGATTCAACTTTCAACCAAGTTGATACAAAAGTTGGGAAGTGGGACCGGGAATCAACTTGACAATGGATTCAACTCGGACGAGTTGATTCATGGGCCAGTTGCAGGAATTAGAACATATAATTTGGTGAAACTTTACAATCAACTTTCCGACTGCGCATGCGCTGAAATATAACAGTGCTTTCCGCGAAATTTGACTGATAAAACGAACGCGAAGTTTGTAAATATGACAAGACAGTTCATTATTTCTCATTTAGAGAAGACCTGCTTCAATGTTCAATATCTCTTGCAAACGAACTCGATGGTTTAACAGTTAAGAAACCTATTAAAGATAAGCTTCGGAACAAATGGCTGAGAAATTTGATACAGCAATTTCAAATGCGATCGAAAGGTGACGGAGGCGGGGCAGTGAGTGTACAGCCTAGCATACATACATAGTGTACACAATGATCAGCGTAGTCTAGCCGTTAAAACGTTGTTGTTGGTTTTCGTTGTTTATCTCAAACAAGCCAGAAGTATACAGTTCCTTCCACAGTGCTTCTTTTGGCCTAGACTCAGTCTAGTAGAGGCGGCTGATTTTTGTGATGCTCAATAAGAACCGGGCAATTTCAACCGTCAATTATTTTACCTTGTGACTATGATAGGCCTAGATCTTGACATAAAAACCCTCATAGGATCATTTTTCCAACGTCATGGTTACCTCATGCAGTGAACTATATGCTAGCTTTGTTTGGTCAGGTTGAAACGATTCCTCGTGGAAATCAATTTACATTGCTTATCAACTGCTTCCGCTATGTTTTAGCTTCCTTCCAGCTTTTTCCCATAATTTCTGCCGGATTCGCATATGTAATAGTTTCGCCACCAACAAAATCTTACTTGAAGTTAACTTCTTGCACCAGGAGTTGTGTTTTGCAGTCTCCCTGTGCCTCCTCACTCCTCCCAGAAGAAAAACTGAAGTCTAGAGACGCCTCTAGTAATGTGATAGCAAATTTAGTAACATAGAGTGCTGAAAGTGACAAAGGTCTATTCCTTTGATTTCAATGTGCTTTTACAATTTTACAGTGTAAGCTAATACAACAACCTCAAACATGTAACTGAGGTTTTCATAAGGAAAAAGGAAAAAAAAAAACCTGCTTACCATTGTGCTTAATGTTATATTGGGGATTATATAATTGAATGAATAAATAAATGATTATGACCCCTGAAAGTGCTCCCTGAACAGGACGACTCGAATCGGACAAATGTTGGCATCATTTTGTCCCTTTTTACCTCGTAGAAAATTTGAAGATTTTTAAAAACGTGATTAATGCTATTACTTACGAATATCATACACAGGAGTTTCACCATCATCAATTGCACGGAAGGAACTAAGAATAAGATGAGCGTCGCTTTCCGTTTGTACACTAAATTTGAAAGAGCCGAAGTTCTTGGGCATTCTGAAGACGGATGTATTTACGTCACCGCCACTCGAATTAAACGTATGTACAGGGTCTTCGTGCAAGGAAAGAAAGAAAAGGAAATGTTGTTTCCATGAAAACCTCATGATTCCACTCAAAAAAAAATATATGTGTCATTCTTCAAAACTGGGTAATGAAAGTGTGAAATGCATACCCAAAATTACAAATCATCAAATAATTTTGAAAAGCATCTTATCACCTTCCAAATGTCCTGCTTTAACTGAGTATCAGATAGGAAGATAGTTGAATAATAGTTGACTGAGATATTCCAGAGAGTAGGTCATTTTGTCTACATGTGTGACGTACAGTATGTAACATGGTGTCCACTTACATGCTTGTAATTGAGTATGAAAAAAACAAAATGAGATTTTTGTGTGTTACCATATATTTCTTGCCTATCTGAGTTACTTAAATGCCCCAAAAGGGTATATTATATGAAAAGGTGTCGAAAACACAACGTTAGAAAAGTGGACACCGTTACGTACGTCACAATGCTGCTATTTGTTCTTAAAACACTGAAAATGTGCATTTACTTGTTAGAACCAGAATGTATTACTACACTGCTGACTATTTTTGCACAAATTAAGTGATATAGTATATATTCTAGGTGTCTGGAAAGAGTCAGCCTAAGTCAGGTGTTTGTAAAACAGAGTTTTGACTAAAATTGTGACCTGAGTAACGGTGTCCACACCCAAAATTTGAAATTTTCAAATCCTTCATCTTTCAGTAAAAAAATAATATTATGTGTATTACTCATTTTTCTGAAGTTGTTAATAATAGCAGTGTCACAAAGAGCCTAATTTTTTTGTGACGTATGTAACAGGACACCAAGGGGTGGACACCAAGTCTGTATTCACATACAGTGACTCTCCTTCTGAACATTGCCACAAATGACAA
Source organism: Holothuria scabra (assembly GCA_037179385.1). NCBI lineage: Eukaryota > Metazoa > Echinodermata > Holothuroidea > Aspidochirotida > Holothuriidae > Holothuria > Holothuria scabra. The sequence goes on along the minus strand of CM074183.1, from coordinate 51,666,277 downwards.
TACTTATCTAAAAGAAAATCTTATGGGCTATTGTGATATACCTGTGTATACAACTGGAAATTTATTGTGTGGATGTATGGCTGTGATATAGCTTTGTGACATATGAATTGGGTGGGTGGACACCAATGTTACATACGTCACAAATCCAGTTTTTGTGTCCTTTAATTTCTGTAAAGATGGTAGCAATGTGCAAGCCCATGTGGATATGAACTACTGGTGCCTAAGTCTTGACAAACCCACATCTAGTCAATCCATAACTTCTTGCAGTTTTCAGTTCTCCGAGTTGTGTGACGTATGTAACAGGGTGGACACCAAATGTTACATACGTAAAAATCTTTTTGTATAGCTCATAGGAAATAACTCCCGTAACGTTTGTCCCCATGCTTTGTCACTTTCAATAAAGTGATGTGATCCACTTCGTATGACATACCGTACATTATGAGGAGATCTAACCCTTGTTCTGCATCTGTGGTGTCCACTTTTTGGCCACTTTCCAACTAATATCGGCTCTCAGAAAAATACTAGGGGTGGTATGATAGTAATGTTATCTTATGTATCTCTGTGCTGGGTGAGGTCTATGAAAATACATCAGCTACAGACTTCCACCCTAAAGAGGCTGGGTAGGTGCTCTATATATTTGTCTACTGTGAATCTCTCCAGTACTGGAGAATAGCACATACTCTTGTTTTAGTTGAAAAGCTAAATGTTGAGCGATCTTTTAAAGCATTTCTAGATTACATTGTTATAAACATATTTCAACCTTCCTTTTCAGAGGTCCGCAGTTGCGCCCATTGTTACATTTATGTACAGTACCGTACGATTCGTGTTAACATTACTGTTACAATTAATCTTAAAATAGTTTACCGTTATGGGATTTTTTAATCTTTTCAAATTATTCAAGCTCTCCCCCAAATTACCTTAATATAAACTCGACATCTGATGTAAGGTTAGATGGAGTTTCAAGGTCCAGTTTTTGACCAAACGATAAATTGGTTAGATATCAGAGGATATTTCTGTGAAATGCCTATTCGAGTGGTTATATCTCTTTTCCTTAGCAATAGTGAATTATATGTTCTTGAATAGTGAACAAATACTTTGCACCCCACACATGTTCCAACCAGGGAGGTCTCCCTGTTTCAACACTGTGTAGTTGATCCGTCATTGACTCTAGCTTAACTTTCCCGACTTTCTATGTCAAGCGAAAAAAAGCTATCAAATATAGTGGGTTAATGCAGCTTTAGATCAAAGCTATGTTTTCGTGATACAGTACCCCTTCCAGGCCCATCCCAAACAAAATATTACGATAAAAATATCTCCCTGAAACTAGTAACATTTTGATTTTAGTCATGGGGCGAAAATGTCTTGCAGGGACACTTTGAATCATGGCAATACCCTCAACATGGCAATAACCCTGAAAGTCATAGCTTCACAAACTCTTTTCATTTGGTGTTTGGACCATTCTCTCATACCTATTACAAGGTATTATTTCTACAAGAGTATAGTTTTGCCCTTTCCTTCCACAAACATTAGAATACATGCCATTAAAGGAACTATCTTTGTGTTACTTTTCTTTTACCCAAAGATAATATATAGAAATATTACACAACACGATAAATATACCACTCGAACGGTTAAATTTGTATAATTTACATTATGCGAACGATTTGAAACAGCTGGGACCTAAGTTCATCGTAAGAATTGACAGGAAAGGCCAACTTAGCCCTCTACTAGATAACTTCATGAAAAATGGGCTACACGTTCTTTAAACAACTTCGAATTTCAACATGTCTGGATGTGACGCATGTAACTAAGTAAGATCAGGGAGGTGGTACTACTATCACCTCAATGGTAAGATGTACCCCACGGAGCGGACGATCGTTTTTTCGTTAACCTCATCGATTCGAAAAACCTGCGAGAGGGTAGCTCAAGGGAATGGCATTTGCAGAAGCGCTACATGATATAAGATTGCTAATACTGTAATTCTTACCGTCAACATTCCTCTTGGCACCAATCCATGATGGCCGTTTGACGGCAAAGTCACCAACAAACGCATTTTCTTCGGTTGAAGTTATGGTGACAAGATGGGCACATTCACTTTCACATTGAAGTTTCGCTGATTTGAAATTCTTTGGGCCAGGGAAATATTTGTAGCAGGATCTCTGGAACAGTGTATAACCATCCGGGCATTCGACAGGTTCTGTGTGAAGAGTTACAAATGCACTGAATATTGCTTCATTGTCATACAAAACTAAGAACATTAGAAACCAACAAAGGCTTGGAAAAAAAGAGTTAAAAAAAGTTTCCACCAAATTGCTTTTGACTAAATGCAGTCTCTTTTCTTTTCTTCTTTTCAGCGCATAGAGACTGTACTGTAGTTTGCTCTATATAAGAACTGTAGTCATCGTCATCGTCATCGTCATTTTCATCGTCATCGTCATCGTCATCGCCATCATCAAAAAAAAAAAAAAAACGTCAAAACACACTGATGAATAGGATTTTTTGTCAACCCTACCAACTATTTAATTTATGAAGGCTACTTGCACACTTTCAGATCAAATTCGTTTACATAAACTTACTGCAATCTGGAACAGTGTTTCTCCAGTCAATTCTTGGTGTACCGCCGTTACTCCTGCAAGCAAGTACGTACTGTTCAATATTTTCACAAAGTTGTTGCATTGAAGGGAGTGTGCCACATATATCATAGATGCAGGATTTGTAAAAACCCATCGGATTTTCGTAATCATGGCAAGAAGCGAGTGGACCTAAGAATGTAAATCACAATATCAAAGATTTGTTAAGCGTTGGTACATGACTAGCAATTCCTCCTAAAGAGATGAGGGGCATTACGTCTATGTCTTTTGTCAAAACCATAAATATTACAATTTAGAATAGACTGAATTTGTCGGAGTATTGTGTAGTGAATAACCTGTCGAAGATCTAAATTTGGAAAAATAACAGAGCAGGCGAAACAATTATCCGACGGAGTGGTTTATTTCTATTCGGGCACCGAAAAAAGTCTTTTTGGGGTTTACTTTCTCTAACATTGGACCTGATTTGTAGGCCTTGTTACGGTAGAGTGTGTGTTGCTCACAACGCAGTATGACCGCGTCTCATTAAGTAAAAGACCTTAACATAGAAATTCTAAGCATAAGATCTGTGTGGATCTTTTGCATATGATGTCACGTAGCAAAAAGTACCCCTTCCTTTGGGGGCAAAACAAACCAACAACCAGATGAATACACGCATAGTCAGCTATACGTGCAGGGCGAATTCTTATGTGTGCAGCAACGTGTTTTCACCCCCAAGTATGACGTCAGTGTGTAGTCAATGTGTGAGGCGCGCCGCTACATTAAACTTGAATGTTATCAGTTAAGGCGTAAAACCAATCTAACTAATTGATCCGTCGTCTTTTCAAGCAGAACGAAACAGATGTTTGGAACTTCAAATACTTCTTTTGGATGTGCAATTGACCCTTTGCCGGGAATTTTAGTCAGTGTTTTATATTTTCTTCCACAAATTCCGATCTTTATAAAGCTAAACTGATTAATTCCCTGGCAAGCATTTAATTTTTGTAACAAACCATTGGTATTAAGTATTCAACCTGTAAGGTAACAAGTGCTTTTTGGAACGAAGTCGTCTTGTAGCTGAAAAAACATAACATTATTTGTAAAGATCCTTCAAATTTACATGTGTTATTTTTGTTCAATGATAATAAGCGTTTCCTCTCTCTAAACACATGAGTTTTCGTTCGTTAACATGTAAATATTTTTCCAGTAAATACCAGGGAAACGCTTTAAAATTTCAACCCTTAAATAAATTTCGTTTCCTATATGAAATGGAATGTCAAGTTTCTCTTTTAGGAATAAGTCTGCTCTTAATCGTAAAAAATGGTTCAGCGTTCTTTTGATGTCATTCCGTCCGTCACACCCATATGGTAAGATTATTTTATAGTTTGACGTAAAAGTATTTCTCACATTATGGTCACTAATTTATAATTTCATGGGCACCAACTGAGTCGCAGATTGGTATCTTATGCACATTTTTCTAGTTTTTTCTCGCCGCTTTTCAAAATGCCCTTTCTTGCATTTGTTTATATTTCTCTTTATGTACATAAAGGTTACATTGCATTTATTATATAATTTTACATTTCTTGGAGGGAGGTCCCTAGTCTTTAAGTAAAATGCATGACGGGACAAATAAAAATAACAAAAAACCCATCTAACTAATTAACATACCATATTTTTGAATCAAAACGGAACAGCTGTCTAGAGCTATTTCCTTCTCTGGGGAACCCTCTTCGCATGTGTCAATCTCTTTCTTTACCACAGGGCAGTTCCGGAACGCTCTCCAAGAATTGGCAAAGTCCAGTTTCTTTTGGACCTTGCAAAAATGAAAAGGTTAAAGAAAATGACAGTCGTACAAAATAGCAAATAGAGAGATAAAACATAGTGACACAGAAACAAAAAAAATCTTCTTTTAATGTAGAGTTGACCGGGCAAGGACGAAGCTTAGTAAAGCAGAAGTCACTCCAAATTTAATAAGTGTACAATTTACCCTTCATTTACATTTATAATTGAAAATATCAAAGACTGCTATCTAGCATTGTACACTTGAAACGATTTAAGAAAACTAAAAGAGTTTGGTCACTAACAACGATTTGAGACATTTATTCAGTTTGTTATCATCCGTTTTTTTTTGGGGGGGGAGGGGGGAATTTATGATTTTCATACCAACTAAACTCCTTATTGGGGACATCGCACGATAAATATTAAGTTTATTTGTATCAGTGCATTGTTATGTATGACTCAAGACAGCGGCATGACAGTGGCATGTGAAGCAGTATGAAAGTGGGAGGGGGAGTAAATTGTGGACTATGTACCTCACCCTACCCAATTGACCAAACGGTACATTTGTATGTAAATTTTTTCGCTTTTTTTCTTCCGGGAAGAACGATTTAAGAAAAAATACAAAAAAAAATGTATGTCATAACTTATTTTTGTCAAAAGAAACTGCGCACTGAAAAAGGTGGAAATCATCGGTTTTTGTCAGCCATGCTACGCTGAACAACAATTTCAGTATATCTATGCCCTCGGCAAACTGACAATCATTGGTATCATTTTGACACTGCAATGATAAGAGAATTCATCTACACAGAGGAATCAACTGACAGGGTTGAAAGGAATCTGATGATAGATGTATATGAGAGTTGTGAGTACGGTAGGCGAATGATCTCTGCCAGAAATACGGTATGAAGTCTTGCCGGAAAGACTATCTAAGCGGATCTTTACCTTCAGTTGGAGCGAAACAAACACAAATTTGGCAAAACTGCAACCTCTCAGACAGCCGGAAATGTCATTTCTGAGGCTTGTAAGTAGTAGCTAAGCAGTAGGGGTTTCAAAATAAAATTTTCATTGGGAATAGGAAAGCACTCAAAATTTCAGTGTGAACGGCACTGCATTAGAGACGTAATTTGCGGCACGAGACGCTCAGAAATTGCGCCCCTTTGTTAGCAAATATTTTTTGATACGTAACATTTATTTTAGAAAATTTCGGATTCTGGTTTTCCTGCAAAGAACTTTGAAAAGTTGGAGGATAACTGAAGAATCTGCACTTCCTATATTGGCAAATCTGAGAATGATTGCACAACAAGTGAACATCTTTGTTGCCTCTTAATGGTATGTATAAGGCCTACGAACTGAAGTTTTCCGATAACATTTCGAGTCCTGGCCGGGTTACACCGAAGACTAAAAACGGAACATAGTGCCGTTGTGCTTGACGCTCAGCATAAGCAATGGAGTGAGGAAAATAAGCAAGTGCACCACAACTGGAAAAGAGGTCGTGGAGGGCTAGACATGACCCATTTGGATGAAAATGGGCCGTGAAGCTCCATCTAACATATCCTAACCGATTACATTTCAAAGGTTCCCCGATTTCAAAATGGATTGCTAAAATCCGCGTCTTTTCACTATTTTCATCAATTATGTTTGTTTCTTTGGGATTCATGTCGACAATACCCCCAAAAAAATTCCCCTTTTTGCAATAATCCGTGGGACAGTGACTTCTTGTCACATGCGCGAAGTAGTAAATCCGTTCAATCCAACTACTAGTCACACACACGACATGGAATTTTTTCCTTGTCTGAGAGCATGTCATTTTTGAAATAATTCTCTACCCTTGTCACATGTGTTACATGGAGTTAGTCCTTTTCCCACGGAATAAGTGTATGAGGATATCGTATTGAGCTAAAATTTGGTCAAAGTACGCAAAAGGTTATGAAAAAGGAGCTGTCCAGATAAAAGTAGAAAATCCATTTTAAAAACAGAACTTGTTTAAATGTTGTTGTCCTTTTGACAAAATATTTCAAAATTATGAGCTCACAGTCACATTGGAGAAAGAAGCACTGTAGTTGCCAGTGTGTCTTGATGATCTGGTGTCACGCATGGCTAATATATGATTTTGCTATTTCCAGAACTTGGAAAAGTTTTAGAAACTGGTTTCTGAGTGAACAATACTGTATTATAAATTGCACTGTGTGGCTCGCACAGCGCGCGGAATTTTTTTGCCTTTTTTGAAACAATTGCATACAAATATGCAGCTTTTATTGGGAAGAAATTTGAATTTCATTGTAGAAGAGTTTGGAAAATCACATTGACACCGTTAATGACTGGTGTCACTATTGGTAAATTTCCAAAATTTTTCGCAGCCTGGAGCTATCCCCCTGCCCCTTGTAGCTACGCCAGTGTTAATCAGTCTCGTTTTCGTTTGCAAAAGATTTTTTTTTTCCAAAAAAAAAAATGAAACAAATCGCAAAATGATCTGAAAATTGCCAAATGAGAAGTACGTGCACCACTGAATACAAAGTTATAGCCAATCATGCCCATACTACAATCTTTTTTATTTTTCATTGAAATTTTGCAGTGACTATCATAATGATGCTTTTTATATTTCGGGTTATTTAATTGCATTAGACTCATGTTTACAACTTTCCAAACGGTCCGATAGTTCGAATCTCGATTGAATTTCTTAATGGTGGAAACACAGAATGCATACTCGGATAATATAGTTGCACCGTGCATGCGATACATAGGCCGTGGAAGTCGGCCTGTCACGCCACTGTTGTGTACGTGCGGGGAACGATTTGTAAAGATAATCTCGGATAAACATAATACGTCGCAACGGCTATGAGATAAAATTCTGGGGTGACGATCGGGGGATGCCCGAATGGGGGGAAACGAGAAGAGCTTGGACGAAGGTTTTAAAAATCATTTGTATTGACTCATTGTAAATTTGGAGAAATGAAAAAAGGGGTTTTCCTGACCCGGGGGAATATGGGCGGAAGCATACTTCCGCCTACTCTAATTTTTCACTGGGGGCTATCGCCTGAACCCCTTTCCTCACTTCCTACGCCCTTGACTCAGGAAGTTCATTTAAAATCTGAGTTGACCACTGTTTGTAAATCTCGCATTTATGACAGAAATAAAGAGAGGCAAAACCAGAGGAGCAATCATCCCTAGCTAATGAATGGATCTTGAGGTCATGTGACGAAGTTTTTTCCGCTACATTCTGAAATTTATAACGGGTGCTTCTTGGTCCACTCCATTAAAGAGCAATATTTATATTTTAAAATGCAATTTAGAGACACTTGGAAAGGAAAAGAGGAAAAAAAAACTGATTTAGTTGTTCTTTCAAAATAAGGTTGGAATGACTGCCTATGCCCTTTAAGTTATAAACCCCGTAAATTTTAAAAAGACTCTTGAAAATTGAGTTACAAGTTACCAGAGTTCCGTCTGGCTTCACTTTTTCGTTTTTGTCGTCATTATCAGCATTTCCACATAGACCACAAACGTTTCCTTGATAAGCTGATGGAATTTTAACTGAAGCCTTATATCTGCGATCATATTGAATGGTCAAACCAAAGCTTGTTTCAATTATCTGGAAGAGAAATATTATTCAACGTTGTGAATTTACGATTTCTGTATTTTTCACTTAGTTGTATATACTTGACACGCAGAAATGTTCTTGAAAAGCAAATTTGAAGCAGGTGCAGCACCCCGCAATCTGCGAAAAGCCTAAACAGTGTACTTTTAGTTCAGTGGTTCTTAACATTATACCCCCCCCCCCTCACTTCAATCAACCATCCTACCATCCAGCAATCCGGTATTTCTCCTTCAAAGATATCATGTTAAAAATGGTTTCTTCATAGTCAGATATTTCACATTGATAGCACAAGGAACTCCTAGTTGATCCATGAAAGAAGACAGACAAGGAATCTATGCAATGATAACGTCGTATGTGTGTGTGTGTTTGTGGCACTTTGCTTGTGAACACGATACTTCAAGACGGTAATCCTTTCATACTTGGTTTAAAGATTTGTCATGTTGTGAGGAAGAATCCAACTGCTTTTGTTGGAGGTTAAATATAATTTGAGGTATCCAGGGGTCTAAGTCCCCAAACCCTGTAAACACAATATTCCAAGATACATGTAGCAAAGACTGAAACTTTCATATTTGGTATGTGGAATTGCCATGTTGAGAAGAAGTACGCTATTGTTTGATGGAGGCGAAAGGTTCTTTGAAGTTAACGGCTTTAATACTGAGAAAACTGTCAGAATGGCTTGTATACATGATATCTCAAGATAGTAATGACCGACACTTTTCGAATTTAGCATATATCATTTTTTGAGGAAGAATCCTGCAGGAGGATCTAAGGCCATTTGAGGTGATTATAGTTAAAATTTCGAAAGTTACCCGTGAACATGATATCTCAAGCTAAAGGAGAAGGACCTTTTTTGGTAGGCCTATGTAGAATTACCATGTTGAGGGGAAGTTCCCTAATGTTTTTATTTTTATTTGGGGTTCAATATTTGAGGTCATCATGGGTAAAAAATTTGTTGTTGATGCAGGCCAGATGTCATGGTTGAGGTTAAAATCTTTGTTGAAAAGTACTTGTTAGTTAGTTTAATGGAGTTTTACTGCCCAGTTTCCAACCTATTGGTTCAAGTCGAGCGGGCCAAGGCCTTTGTTCCAGTTGTAGCTCACTGGTTTGTTGTCCCTACTCCGTTGCTTATGTGGAATACCACGCCCAACGGCAGCAGGTACTTGAAAGAAGGAAGGTTCGAAGAATCTTTAATTTAGTGTGTGGGTGCAGTGTGATTCAGAAATGGACCCTTATTTTTTGGGGAAGCGAAAAGTCATATGGCGTCATTAGGGGTCTGAAAGCAATTTTTTTCACATTTTCTGTTCCCAAATTTTTCTTTTGGAAAGGAATCACTAAGTCTTTTGGTTCTCTGGTTAACCAAATATCTGACACTAAGATTCGTGCCATTCCGTACTTCGGCTCAATCAGTGGCGTGTACATATGGGGGGGTGATGCAATAAATTCTGTGACCACTTGCCTAGGGGAAGAGCGTCAGAACAGTTGTGTTCCCTTTTTGATATTTTTTCTTTAATTTCAGTGCCCTGATGTCCCTTTATGACATAATCAATAATAACCCGTCCCCTCCCGAGATATAAAATTTACCCAACAAGGAGAATTTACGCCTTCCACATTGGGTTAAGAGCCACTATTCAAGTTTCATTAATATTGGGGGCAAAACGTATCTGCCATTTGAAACGGATGAACAACGGTATGCTTCATTTTTTATATATATTTTCCATAATAAACAACACATCTTTATAGATGTGGCTTAAAGTTGTAACATGGATGGGTGAAATATCGGGTAAACAACTTTAAAAAGCAGAAATATTCTACAAGTGAAGATGAATTGTGCCCTTAAAGCTTCATATGCTCATTCAATCAAGTCTTAATTAAATGTAATCCGGTGATCTCTTCAGAACTTTGCCTTGAAATTCGTGATATCGCTTTGACGCAAACAAATGAGCTGTAAAACTGCCAATTTCGTTCACTCCGTGGAGTTCGTTAGCAATTACTTAAGAGGCTCATTGAGTTGATATCGATAACTTAATGAGAGTCTCAAAGGACGACAACCACATAAAAATGCTTAAAGTTAGCAAAACAAGTCAAGGTTTTAGTCCAAAAGTCACAGAAAACATTAGATTTTGAATTTTCTAGTGTCCTGACTTGTAAAGGCTTTGCACATAATTTGAAAAAGTGTCTGGTCACGAATTTTTGAAAACGGATTTGAACCGTCAATTACCCACTCCTAAAACAGTTATGCATAGGTATGGGAATTGTCTAAGTTTGACCATTTGTCATTGGTTTGTGAAGAAAAAATAATAGCTGTTGAAAAATTTGTTGAATAATATGAACCAACTCAATGAACTGCTTTGAGATATTTTATGGATGCCTCTAATGTCTGCTGGGTAACCTGGCGATCTCCTGCCAATGTTATAGCTGATAAAGTTGGAGCAAACAAACGTAATTTCGAATGACCAAAAGTAAAGAACGGACGCTGGCTACAGTGAAGATGTAACTTAATGAAAATCATAAGGGTAAAGATTAAAAGGAACCGAAAATTTTTAACTTCAATTTGGACAAAAGCAACGTGCTTGGATTGGTAGAAATCTCTACAGCTGAGGGTCAGTACCCAAATTAGGGTAGCGTTCTACGGCGTCAATTGAACACAGTTCCTTCACTTCTTCTTTAAACCAATTTTGTCGGCATAACCTGTCAGTTGGATAAAGAAAGTCCATAGACATGGAATAGAACTTGCAAGAAAGTAGATGTTGAAAATTTGAGTAAGATTGATGGTGATTTAGACTGTTAGACTGTAAAGTATATAAGCAGCTGCATGAACGTTAGGAGTGAAAAAAAACTTAACCGAATGCTTCCTTATAGGTATAAGTAATAATATTGTGTTCTCAAACAGTCAAGCGAATTGTTTAACAGTTTTTAATTTTCGCAAATTACATAGAAATAGAAACTCATCAGACGATTCCTGCAATTTGTAGATTAAATGGTATCTTGTGATCAAGCAATATGCAGAAGGGGTGCGGTAGAATGCAGTTATTACGTATCTCTGCGTTCCATGCTTCTACTGAAGGGAAATCTTTTCCGGAAGTGTCATACTAGGATTCAGGGGGAATCTAACGGAGTATTGTATCCGTCTCTAGAATATTGGGTTAAAGGGCCAAACCTCTCACCTCAAACTACAATTTTGCTATGGGGGTACTGAAATTCTCAATTGGCTCAACTCTTTGACTGACAGCTAATTCAAACAGTGCAGAGTACCAAAGATTATATTACACAGCATGATTTGTAATGAGAGTGTTTTCATTATATAAATTGAGTTTTTCTATACTCACCGAGAAGCAATAAACTGAGATTTTATCTAGATGAGGATGAATTTCAGGCAATTGTGGGAGGGGCTTAAGTAAGAAGGTTAGGAGAATTGGTATTGTTTGGGGTGAGAGAACTGGGCCTTTAAGTCTTATTTTATAGCTCTTTTAAGACCTCACCAAGTCATCTCCCTGTCTTTTTATTTCCACTCCGTCTTTTTCAAAGGTCAATCTGTCTCTCACATCCTCACCGTCGACGGTTACTGCTCCAGTATGGCTCAACTTGTAAGTTGTGTCCGAGTAATTCAATTGAATAGCGGTCATCCAGGTAAATCTCTCCATTGGGTTTAGCTTTTCAGTTTCCACAAGAACCTCAAAAGGTGGGTAACCATCTAATAGATCTCCACACGTACGGGTAGCGATATATGTACAGTCACCTTGAAAGGAGTAGTGCCAGTCATCAAAGCTATGAAAGTGTGGGTCCCCATATATGCTACAAGTCTTTGTTCCTGTATGTAAGAGAAAATGTAACCTATATAACCGAACCTAGTTTAAAATATTTTAGATCGAAGAAAATACGGAAGGAAGCGTTGAGAGATACGTTATCGCACTGAACTTTTGCAACCCTTACTTTTTGAGGCTTAGGGTCAAGTTTTCGGCTTATATAGACTCGCCCAATCCCGTTTTACACAACCCTAACCTTAAAACTAAAAACAACCACTTGCATATTTACCGAACTAAGTAATTCTAACCGGTTCGTCACGTCGCTGGACTCTATTAGTTTATTTGCATCGTTTTACTCGAAGTGTGAGAAGGCATCTAAATACTTACCATTCCAACATTCTTCTCTTCCGTTTCCTTCGTATCCTTCTACGCAGAAGCAATCTTTGAAACCATCTTTGATGGTACACTCGGCATTCTCAACACACGAGCCTTTTGTAATTACCGTAAAGTTACGTCTGACGCATTCGGTGACCATGCTGCAGTTCTCTGAAACGAAGACCTCCCCTTTCTGAAAGCGAAAATTAGATACCGACTTCCATATTTTGATTGTGTCACATGAAGTGTCAAAAACTCATAATATCTTGTCGGAAGTTTTTTCTTTTAATCTTTTTTATTTTGCCCTGATTAAAACGTAAGCGAGAAAAAGTCCTAAGACTATCCAAAGACTTGTAACACCTCCCTGAACTACCTACACTGTGAAAGAAAGTTGTAAATTTCACAGTAAAACCACCGTCAGCAATAATGCCAACAAAAACGCGTTCTTTATACAGTCAATTTTACATTATTTTGCTAATGTTAGCTCGTGTCTCAGGCATGAGAACAAGAGTCCAGGGAGCTTTTTACGTGCTTGGAAACGGACACGGTCGGAACAAAGTTTCAATCAAAGAGTCCAAGGTACTTTTTTCAAAGTCCTCCCGACCCTCTGGCAAAGGGCCGTTTGGTTCCGCCGAACAAAGAGCCCAAGGGCGGCGTTCAAAATAAGACTTGTACCTTAATTGTGTAAGGTATACGTTGTGCGTAGCACGTCTATTACACGTTGATTATCGTGAATAACTTTACTACGCAGTTTTTAAAGAAATACAGTTCATGCATCTCAATTTTCTTTACCAATATTGATTGTCTACTCATTCTTTTTCCCCAAGACTCTTTTCTACAGATCCAATTACTTTAGACCCGACCTAAGCATAAAGTTACAATTTTTATGTCAAAATTTTGGCCACGCCCACTTAAGTAGCTAAAAGGTCAGTTTGAACTAATCTGAAGGTTAAACATGCAGTGCTTTATTGTGATATCACTAATACCCTATTCCTCGCAGAGTGTTTACAGTGTAACCTTTTAACAAGTTAGGTATCCTTCTAATTTACATATTTGAAAAACAACTCTTTTGTGGTGAACAGAAGAAACAGAAATAATGCTGTAAATTTTATAGGAATTTGTTGTAAATTTTACAGTTTTTTTTTTTTTACAATGTAGACGCTTGAGACAGGGGCAAATTTATTGAACTAGCCTGTGACTGCTGAAAAACTAGGTTTTTTTTGGAGATACACATTCCAACGATATACAAACTTATAAAACTTACATTTGAGTTATAGAGATTTCCTATCGTGTCATGTCTTATGAGATCTAAGAAATGTCTCTCCTGTACCATTGTAAGACACAGAGGTACTGCCATGATTAAAAGATTTACTAATGGCGCTAAAAATATAAATTGCAACTATATGGAATCAGAATATTGTTTTTATAAATTGCTTCATATAGCCTCTTACTTTGGTAGGAGTCTATAGGTCAAGACAATACCATACACCCGTAATACTAGATTGCTGCATTCATCAGATTCAATAACAGCATCTCCCACAAATCTGCCTTAATTAACTGGTAGGTTAAATCCAAGCAATTTATAAATTTGAATACAGTTCGTTGTAGGCGGTGTCCCTTGTTATGGCCAAGAGTTAAGGACCAAGAGAGCGGTGGCGTAGCATTTGTAATAGGCAAAGGTCATTTTTCCATAGATCGTTATAACGTGTTATATCAGAATGAAAATGGGAACAGTTTTAAGATTTTAATTTTCTTCTAGACCACAAGATCGAATACTTTTCATACTCTTATATCTAAAGTGAAAGTGTAGTCTAAATCCTAATCAAATAAAATTTAATCTTATTATTGAGAAGGCTTCTCAGAAAATATTATGAAAGAAGGGTCTCAAGGTTACCTCAATCAAGCTGTCTCACAGCTCGACGATCGTTAGATGAGATGAGATGTATTAACTTTAAAAAGCATAGCTATGCAAAGCGCGATCAAAAAGATGAGCGCACGGGCTGCTGAGATTGCGCACAAGCTTAATTGCCGAACTGTTTTTGAGGTAAGGGCAGGGGCGTAGCCAGGATTTTTTTGTGGAGGGGGGGGGGCAAAGTCGACTCATCGTCCCCAATCTTGACCGACAGGACTATCTAAGCGGAGCGCCACCATCGGTTGGCGCGGAGCGTACAAGAAAATTTTTGGTTTTAGAAACCCCTCAGATGGCAGGAAACGGCACTTCCCGAGTGTTTTATGCTGCATGTTCCCAACCTGGATATGGATATCATTTCTGAAACTTCTCAATTAATGCAAAAAAAAAATCTATAAAAAATGTCAATACATGTTTCTAAGCGGAGCTTTACCATCGATTGGTGCGGAGCGAACCAGGAAATTTTTGGTTTTAGAAACCCCTCAGATGGTCGGTAACGGCACCTCCCGAGTGTTCAGAGCAAGAATATGTTCAGCCCAACTTTGAAATCCTCCCCGCTTCTTAATTGGAGCACTTGACAAATATTGAGGGGCTGCACATACCTTTAGCCCCCACTTTTTCATTTTTCATCGCCTCCACTTGGATGTGGCATTTTCTTGAGGGAGCGAAGCGCCCAAGTGAGGAGCCCAGCATCCGAACGGGGAGAGGGTGTGGTTCTCCCACTCCTACCTCAAGGAGATGTTACAATTTTACATCAAAATTGAGCGATCTGGTGAACACCTTAGCTGGAATTTTTGGACATTTTCAATCCTGTATCAATGTTTTCCTTATTCCCTCGAGAGTTAGTGTGTGCCTGTAAGAGGGTTACTGTACGAGTCAATGGGGCCCTAGGAAATTGTGTTGCACTGAAACAAAACAGCTACTCATAAGACTTACATTGGCTAAACCAGCGGAATTGACATTTAACCTTGAAAACGCCAAAACTCCATTTAAATAAAAAAATAATAAAAAAATAGGTCTGGGCGGGAGTAAGTGCGAACCCCCTGGCTACGGGCCTGTCTTCCTGGGTGTCCCCCTCCCCTTTTGGAATATTTTGCTGTCTCGAAGAGCTTAGATGCAACATGGTGCTATATTTTGTTCTTTTTATACTAGATTCTAGTGTTCTCCACAGGGGGTTTTAGAGGGGCGACACGCCCTCCTAGTGAAATTGGCCGCCCCTCCAAAATAGTTGCCGCTCTCCAAAAAATTCAGCTTCCATCTTTAGTTCATTGCTTCATTACACATATACAAGTCATAACTAGAAAATGTGTCTTCCCTCCAGGCTTGGCGCCAGGATTTGCCCGACGAAGGGCCACTCTCCGAACGGGGGAGGGGTAGGGTAGGTAGCGACCCCAAGCCCCGACAGCCAGGATGCCGTCGATGAGTTGGTGAGGGAGATTTGAAGAAAACCTGTGCACTATACCTGCCATTGCGGGTGATATACGACATAAAATTTGTATATGCTAGAGGAAGATATTTCCGCACTGATTTAACCGTGGAAAAGCGGGCGAAATTTTTTGGGGTTAGCCTACACTCAAAAGAATCTATACTTATTTAAAGCTTACATAGATCAATTGTCTCGGCCTTTTGGCCCTATCGGGCACAACTTATATTGTACTTCCCTCTTCGAGTCCGTACCGCACGACTGACGCAAGAGATCACACCTCCCTGGTTTAGCGAAATGAGATGAAATTCCCGACATGTTCATTAATCCATTTATTCTACATATTAATTAACTTGAAAAGATGGGAAGGGTTTGTAATTTATTAGCTCTAGGTAACGGAAGTGAGGAAGAGTGTGAAAAGCATTCTGAACATTTTGGGTTTTATCGCAGAAGTAACTCTTTTGAAAGCCAAAATAATTAAACCGACCATGGGAAGGCAACAGATTATTCCCGACAGGGGGCGGGCCATGTCACGACCACAAGTTCCGACGGCCCCTATGTCGAGGGGGTGGTGAGAAGGGGATATGAAGGAGCCTAACTATCCCATGTTATTGAACCCCTTGGCCCATTTTGCACAATATCACTTAATATTTTAAAAGCCGAGTTGCGCACTGATAGTGTTCTGTTGAGTCTGAATCGTGAAATTGCAAAGCGCGCGAAAATTTTTGGTAGACTTACAAAAATAACATAGCCTATGTAATCATTAAAAACAAAAAGAAAAAAAAACAAAAAGAAACTGTGGGGGTTGTAGACCGTATCGGGGATAACATACATTGCGTCGAAAACACCTGGAATACCCGATAAAATAACCAAACTATGCTCCGTCTGTCCGTGAGTCGCCCACCAACTGACCTATCGCATGACACACACAAGAGAACAGCAACTAGGCTTTGTGATATGGGATGAAATTTAAGACCTCTAAATAACATGTGTACTCTGCCTCCCTGTTTCTTGGCAAGGTTGACAGGACTTACTCTCTCTAGATATGTGGAATGGAAGTATTAAAATAAACTGGAGTGAATCTACAGCGCGCGTAGCGCGCCGAAAATTTGGGGTTCTTATTAGGGAAATTGTCCCTTAAGAGCAAAAAACAGGTAAACCATCGGGGACACTAGCCGCCGTCGGGGACTGCATACTTTATCGTAACGACTAAGAGCTCCGCCCCCCTCGAAAAACTGTAAAAAATGCACCCGATTCCCTCCTCTTGCCGTTTATCTTTTTTTTATTTATTTATTTATTTATTTTTTTTGTGCTCTCCTTCATTTTTTCAACATCGCCCATCGCGTCCCCAAAATTTCTGTGGGGGGAACTCTGCCCCCCTGCCCCCCCCCCCGCTGGCTGCGCTAGTGGGTAAGGGTTACCAGGAATGGGCAACGGTTTTATTTTGCATGGATACAACACTGAGGCGCGATTCACTCTATTAGGTTGCCTGCGTAGCAGACTGTGGGGCATATTCCTTGTTCAGACATATCCCCACGATATGAAGCCTTGTGAAGCCTTAAAGGGGGAATGAACAAACCAAGTCCGCTTCGCGGGGTATCTATTAGGCGGCTTACAGTCCCCTATTTTACTGATGACAATAAAATTAGTTGCACAACAACTGTTACCATTTGTTGTTAAGAAATCAAATGTGGGTATGATATTATGCACGTATTTATCAGTTTTCAACGTCATATTGACAATAAAGAGAAGTCCTTTTCTGAAACTCAAATAAGTACTATTTTGAAGTTCTTCAGGCTCACATGTTGTTGTGAGAAATTCAACTTGAGTGAAATAACTTTTCTGAAGCTGCATAAGAATTATCATTACATCATCCTTGCTGTGGATCGATAAGTCCCTGAAGTCACAAAATCTTGAAACTGTCAAATCTGAGTTACGCTTTGCAGAATTCTGTCGACTCCGTTTAAAGCTTACTTAATGTAACCAAAGCAGAACCTTAGAATTAGCAGCGACTTTTTAGGGTTACTCAATCGATGAATGGAACCTGCAAGGACCTGTCGGACAAAATATACACTTTCAGCCTGAAACTTCTTAGGTTTCACAAGCGATTTTTGCCTTAAATGTAGCTAGAGGCGCGGGGGGAAGGGGAATCGACACACACACCTGGCTCACAAATATGAAACATCCTGAAATTTACCAAACGTGGAAAAGGGGCGTCAAGTGACATCGGTCCTGAACTACAGCGCGCTTTCCCAATTTCTTTTTTATTAATTTTCCAAATTTTCTTCAATACAAGCTACAGATTTCCAAACATATTTGTTCAAATATAGGGAAGTTTTAGGCGAGATTCGTCTCATACGATTTGCCTTCCCTAATACGTTAATGCTTACTCTGTAAAGAAAATAGGAAAATTTTGGTGCTTGCCTTCTGAAAAAGTATATCTACGCCACTCCCACAATCTTAGCTGTTCTGGGTATAAAAAGTAAATCTCCATCCCTCAAAGACCCTGGATTCAGCCAAGCCATATAAGAATAAAAATTTTTGTAAGCCCACAGAAGAAATTTTGTTTTGATCAGGGATTCGCCAAAGGATGAGTTTTAGACAATGGTAGGAGGGTCGTAAGTGATTTGGTTAGGCTGTTAGGAGAATTGGAACTGTGTTGAGTGTGGAGATTGTCTTTCACTGATTACATTGCTTGGCCCTACACGCTACTTACCGACAAGTATCTTCCGTTCTCAAGCAAACATCCACACTCCTCAAGGGTAACGCATTTTACACCATCAAATACCATATCGTACGGACAATCACACCGCTCTATGTTAGGAAAGGGACAAGTCCCCTTATATCCGTTCGGATATGGGCAGCTAGGTGGACAAGCATCGCCCTTTGGGTTGTAATACATGCCCTCAAGGCAAGTGGATGCTATTAAAGAGAAAGGAAAAATATTATCAATATGAATCATACACATTGTTTTTAATAGGAATATCATAAAACCCAGCATTGCAAACTTAATGCCTCCTGCGTAAATATCGAACTAAAATAATGGGCTCATGTGATTTGTTACAACGGGATTCATGGCAATAAAATGGATGAACCCGCATCATAATGTACACAGTTCTCTATTCTTCAATTAAGTCAACTGGAATACATTACCTACAGGGGAAGATGAAAAGAAGGCCCTTCATTTCAAAATACATTTGGCTAGTAGAACTTTCCAATGCTTTTTGTTATAGATGATTGACTGAGTCATTTACATATCCTTCTTTACTCAGCACGTAGATTTTTCAAAGTTGTTGTTCAAAATTATTTGGCATATAACCTTTGGAAAATCTAGTTGCAAAAACTATAACTATTGGATTTAAAAGAAAATATGGTTTCTTTGTTTTTATTAAATCTAAGAAGCCCTACTTGACGGTCCTGGTCCCTCGTGTTGTCCGCAACACTTTGGCCTAAAACAATCACTCATATTTATGAAAATTGGTACTGGACTTTTCCTTTAATTTTAAATGTGGGTCTTGCAGTAATCGATCTTTCATTGAACATAAACTTCTTTTAAGATGTTAGGAAAAACTTACGACACTCTTCCACGGTGATTCTCCAGTTCAGTAAATCCTCCAACTTCCAGTCCGAGACACTCTGGCAATCGTAATAATACATATCCATACTTTTGCATGCGAATCTTGTACCAGGGTAGAGTTCACACCCGTCGAACTCACATGTTTCAGCATACAACTCTGGACTAACTGCCTCATGACAAGCTGCGAATGGTCCTGGAAAAATGTAGTCAAGAGACCAATTTGAAATAAAATCTATAGGTTGTTGCACTTTTTACTAAAAATCAATTAATTATAACAGTAAGAAACTGAACAATTCACAACTTCTTGCCTCAATAAAATCGTAGGTTTGACTGTAACGGATCCTTCATCTCCACGAAATCCCTGTATTGTTTTCCAACCTGAGCAAAATGTGCTACTGATATTGAACATTTGAACATGTATAATATTTCTTGATTTCATTATCCATCAGGCAAAAGTTTAAGGGATATATTGCGTTTGTTTTGCAAGAAAAAAAATCACCCTTTTATAACTAATATTTAATGACACATGGTGATAGATTATCAAAAATAAGGCAGTATATGGTACCCTTCTTTTCATGGAATAAGTTTTCCACAGATAGAAATACAGTTGTTTGTTGCTCAAGAACAGTTTGATGACCCAAACTTTCAACATTTCAAATGATGCAACGTTCATGGCTCTTCTTGCGCATAGTATTTTGAAGAGATGTAGCTATTGCTGGGGTTTATGTTTAAGACTGAATTGTTGGATAGTGTCTGAACCATTTTCTTTGTACTCTTTGTTGGAGCATTTTTAACACAATATGTCTCGTTAATTTGAATGTACAAGCTTTAAGGAGAAGTTTAAGCAAAAATGTAATTTTCATATGTGAAAGAGGAGCAAAATCTACACAGTGTGGTGAAAGTTCCATTCAAATCGGGCATGTATTTCTTGAGATATCAGTAAATGAAGTCAGTAGATTTGTGTTCAAAAGTGAGTTTGAGGGCAGCAGAGCTTATATCACTTCCTCACATTGACAAGAAATGCTTTGTTTCCCTTTGTTTTATCAGACTGTTGTGTTGACCTTGAAGTTAATAGGAGTATGACCTCCCTGTGGGGGATGCAAAGTTTGTAAAATTCTCATGCTTCTTATGCAATCACATTTTAATAATATGGGATTGTTGAGGAGAAAATCCAGAATAAAGTTTAAAGAAAAACAAAAGACTGCCCATTAATGTGGGGGTGTAATGTCATGTGTGCTTGCTTCAAGTTAACTTTTGGTTGAAAATGTGAAAACTTTACCTGTTCATATCTTGAGAACCACACATCGGATTTCAATGCAAATTTCACCAAAATGGTTAGAATAAGCACTTCTCTAACATACCAAATTCTGTTGTGACCTTAAACTCTTCTTTTAATGAGTTACATAAAACTGGCAAGTAGGTGACGCTGTTGCGTCTCGAATGCAAAGATATTATAAACGTAGATACCAAATTCCTGTCCCTACACTGTTAGACGCGCTGACTCAACAAGGAGACTCAATCGGAGGGGCGGAAGTGTTGATTTGACATGCGCACAGTTCTATTTGGTTATCTGCGTGCACAATGACGCATGCGTAACAGAAAATTCTATTGTGACGAGAAGTCAGCGTGCGTGCATTTTTAAAGCGAGTTCTGTACACGCACAGTGCATTTTCTCCGTGTGAAGTCCGGAATAATTGACGCATACTTCCGCCCGCCTGGAAAAAGAACGCTGTAGTTGATTTTGTGTTGTGAGCGCGTAAGAATGTAAACACGTGCATAGATGTGCGCTTGTGAAGATACCACAAACTCTGACCAATCACTAAGCCAATGAACCATACCAGTCGTTGTGCGTTAATGCTCAAATGTTTTTAAGTAGAAAGCCGGCGAAGGGGCAAAGAACTTTTCCATGTAAGTGGAATTTATTGAAGAACGGTGTGTGCAAGAATTGCAATGTTTTAAAACCACATGTATTTATACTACCGGAAGATATCAATTAACTGTCAGCTTTCAAAACGACTGATCAGTGATCAGCACTTCCGCCCCTCCGATTCGGCCTCCCTTAGGAGTCACCGCGCCATTTCAAGTTTGGTATCTATGTTTATAATATCTTTGCTCGAATGCAAAGGTATTATAACTTTGTTCAAAGAAAGAACCCTGTAGCTATCACATAAAAATAGCAGTGATGTATACTTTTTACCGATTATGTGAACCGATCAATGAAAGTTAACAGTGGCGTCGCCACGAGGAGGGGGGTCACAAGTCCCCCATGACCCACCCTTGCAATGGGAAAAATACCTAAAAATAGCGGTTTTTCTCTCTATCCTTAGACTTTTCCCTCATGTCACGCCCCAACCCCCCCTCTTCGATGACACAATGGCTTTGCGCCTGGACGTTACCAGATTTAAAAGTATTGTTCAGTGAGAAAAGAAAAGTCGTGTAGATGAAAGGCACGACACAGATGGTTTCAATATTTTTTCACTTCTGTTGGACTGAGTTGGCTCCAAAGATACCATGGCACGCCAGCTCTATTAATTATTACTAATGGATAGAGAATTTTCATTATATGTTCTTAAGAAATACGGATGAAAGCGAAATACTAAACATTTTTTAGAAATTTTGGTAGCAAACAGTCTCGTGATTAACGATATCTGTGTGACATTAGTGGGGAATATTCTGTATCATCCAACCCTCACGTTTATATTTAACTAATCGTTTCCTAATTGCATCTGCCCAGGTAGTATGGAATATAAAAAAATTAAAAACAAAAAAACAAAAAAAAAAAAAAAAACAATATATAAATCAGGAAAAAAGGAATTGTTCACAAATTATGAACCAGTGTTCTTGCTACCACAACTTTTTACTGGCTTGAAAAGTTGTTAAATGATGGTTTAGAAAATTTTATTGTCAAGTGCAATCTCCTCTCTGAGAATCAATTTGGTTTTAAATCTGGTCTACATCTGTGACTCTGTTAGATCATGATGGTGTTACTGATAATACCTCCATGGTCAGTTCTAACAGTAAATATCACCACAGCACAGTGAACGCTAGGCGCGTAGCCAGGATTGTGTCATGGGGGGGTTGGTGTCTAGAGGGTTTGGGGCACGAAATGAAGGTAAAGTCTAAGGATAGAGAGAAAAAACCCGCTACTATAGGTGTGTTTTGCATTGCAAGGTTGGGTCATGGGGTGTTCTCACCCCCCTTCCATGGCTACGCCACTGGCGACCGCTAAGTCAATTTTGAAGTGCGGGGCTATAACCATCGGCTCAGTCCAGTGTAGTTTCCAAAAATAAATGCAGTGTACGGTGGTCCAAAACCCCACGGGAGGAAAGGTCTCCTCGTCCCCGCTGTTCCTACAGTAAAAGACAATAAGCAGACAACGAAGGAGTATTCACTGATTGGAATTGCGTGGGACCCAATTGATAATCATCTGTAACTAGATCACTATGAAATCCGTGGCAAACCGTACCTTACAACTACCTGTGTATAAGAGGAACCAGTATGTACAATTAAAAGATTTCTGTTCTGATAATCAAGAAAAGTGGCGGCGTAGCGGAAAGCTTCCCCCTGCATTGCCCACCCCAAATTGGTAAGTTAGTAGATGGGTTAAACGAAAAAGATAAATAAGTAAATAAGTTATGTCTCCAGATACTTAATTTTGTATCCAGAGGTATGCTGAGTCCTCGGAGCTTCCGGCGGCTTCGCCTCTAGACCCCCACCCGAGGAACGGGGTATTTTTTGCCTTTGTCTCTGTTTCGCCCTGCGCACGAAAATCTTTGTCCGTAAAATTATCCTTCGACATTGTTTGACATTCTGCTGCCACCACTGATCAAGAGCGATGCTGTGGGGTACCTCAAGGATCTATCCTTGGTCCTAATTACATTAGGCTAATAATATTTGCAATGTATCATCTTTATTAAAGTAGCTTAAATTTAATTTTTTGTGGTCATTTAGTTCTACTTTCTGCAATCTTATAAGTGATGAGCAAGAAAAGTAAAATGAGTGGTTTGCAGTAAATAAACTTTATCTTAATTTTATTTTGCTTTGTGAAAGCCGTTGTCTGTCTACTGTTATACATGACGAAAATGTTAAAAGATTCTATGCTGCATAAGTTATAAGTGTATTAACTGGTTTTAATTTGAGCTGGAAAGAAAATGCTGTTAATTTATCGAAAAACTCTCCAAGAGTTTTACAAATCTAGGCACTCATTATCGTATATTGTGTGCCTTCCTACCGTTTCTTAATATAGAGTATCACATATAACTCTAAATATAATAAAATAATACTTATAGTTTTTTAGGCCAATTACTTAGTTCAAACGGCTCAACTTGTCAACGGTCTGAAAATTCTGAATCTTCAACAACTTACAGATTTTAGGACCGGTATATTTATGTTCAAAGCATATTATAACTTTCAAACCTTTAAAATAATTTTGCACGCAGTTACATTATAGCACCAGACGGAAAATAACTTAAAACAAAATTTTGTAAGAACAAAAAAAAAAAAAAAAAACAACTTTGTACATCAAATGGAAACTTTGGAACTCACTTGGTGCTAGATGGAAAATTTGCAAGAATTTGGAATAATTTGAAAAGAATGTACAAGCAAGATTCATTGCTATTATAAAACCGT
This sequence comes from Holothuria scabra, assembly GCA_037179385.1. Taxonomy (NCBI): domain Eukaryota; kingdom Metazoa; phylum Echinodermata; class Holothuroidea; order Aspidochirotida; family Holothuriidae; genus Holothuria; species Holothuria scabra. Next base: position 51,642,683 of record CM074183.1, on the reverse strand, counting down.
ACTTAATTTCTATGTAAACGTACCTCATTTCAATGCAAAGCGCTTACTTTGAGGTACCGCCATGATTAAAGCCATTATTACGTAATTGCCCTTTGTGCAATGTAAGTATGTATTATTTAAAGGTTAATCAACGCTGGACCGTGCATTGGTAGAGGATAATGCACGACGGCGGGTTAATGCAAGCGATGCACGAGGGCGCAGCCCGAGTGCATCCAGCGATAGCATTAACCCGCCGAGAGTGCATTATGCTCTACTCAATGCACAGGTCCAGCGTTGATTAACCTTGTTCATTCATACACCCAATATTTTTATTTCAAATGACGGAAAAAGAGAACATTTTGCATTTTCATTAGAAGGACAACTCCGTTGCTTCTATGCCCAATGTGGTGGGTCTTGTGCAACGTATCAACGATGATTAACTCTCCACAACAATTGAATTCTATGGCATAGAGAATAGCCTTGTACTAGTTCGCACTTAATGCTGTGTTTTACGTACCGCATGAGACGTAAACAGACTAGACCGTTCCTTTGTTGTTAAGTACTCACGTTTTAAGTAGAAAAACAACTCTTCACCACTGTTGAAAAGAAAATGTTCCGCGCAGTTCAAAGAGTGCCGCGTAAGAAAATTAACTTCACGTACATGTTCATAAATCATCGGATACAATAACGATGTTATTAGATTATCAAAACATGACATTTTTTGATAAATCAGTAAAATCAAAAAGGACAAAATTGGCATCTGGTTATAATAGGATAACATCACTCATTACTCAATGCAACCCGTCCCATTTTGCTTTTAGCTTACGTACTACTTGGCGCTTTTTATTGCATACTATGTTTTACGTGCCGTATGAGTAACGTAAAAAGACATATTCAGCCTGGTACAGTAAATAAGGCATACAGATCGATTGTATTTGTGCTATTTGCTAATATATTAATATTGGTGGGGCCTATTTGACCGATCGTCGGTCAAATGAGCGCCACAATTGTGCTTATTTGACCGATCGTCGGTCAAATGAGCGAAGCATTTGTGCGTGCTTGACCGATCGTCGGTCAAAGAATGACGTTAGCTTATGTATTTCACCGATCGTTAGATCGGTCGAATGGGCGCTGCACTTCTTGCAATTACAAGCTCGGACATTAAAATTGTCAAGTTTCTAGGTGGTAGTTTGTCGTCTGCTAGGCTATCCCTTAATCATAAATTATACTGTGGCGTACATTTTCCGCGATGGCGAAGGTTACTTGCAGTGTGGCGTAGCTAGATTTTTTCCCGCGGGAAGGAAGAGGGGGAAGAAAGCACTTAAATTTTCCGATTTTTTTACGAACATGCGACGGCTTACATTTAACACATATCACATACTTGCCACTCTGACAGTTTGGGCGGTAGAATGCCGCTTTTTAGAGATTTGAACAGGCTACCGATTTTTTAGTCTAATATACCGATCTTTGGCAAACTTGCCATAGGATTTATTGAAACTAACTATGCTTTTAATTACACTTTGCTGTTTAAGGGTGCGTGTTGTGCGTAATTCACCCTATGTGAGTCCAGAAAATATTCGATTCATCGATCGAGCTTGAACTGGGAGATATGGAACGATCGAAACCCGCGCGCGTACGTACGTACCTGTGTACTGTGTTCTGCAGTATACAAGTATTTCCCCTTGCATACTGAGTCACTGACTGCGATCGGTTAAACAAGCAAAATCGTCATCGCTACGTGACCGACGATCGGTCAAATATCCACAACGATTAATATTACTGTCATAGATATAGTACGGCGTTGACGTTACTTTATTTTCAAGCAGCGTTACGTTACCGCGTTGTTTAGTCTGTTGACTCATTTTTACAAATCAACGGAGTTAACATTTTAGTGCTTTAAAAGACTTGAACTTTACTCTGGATGAAAATCGGGAGTTCTACTTATTTTGAATATAAACATTAACTGATTTCTGAAAGTGACATTTGGTAAACAATTTGGAGAGAGACTGGACAGCCAGGCCTGCAGTGCCACTCTTATTTTTAACACTAAGTTACAGCAGTGCTAACGTTTAAATCGAGGAGCCATAACGAGATGAACAGCTATGGATAGTATACACGTTGTCGTTGCAGACGTTAAGGTCTAAGCCTAACGTTAGGTTGTTTGCCTTTGTCTTTGGGATATTGTGTACTGTACGTAGATTCTTTGTCTGTTGTTAGGACTTCATGCAGGATTTTGGAACATTAGTTTCTGGGAAATTGAAGCATCTTGACAATACTTTGAATGTTTTTTTTTTTTTCGTTTCTGTGGCCGCTCATCATGGCCATGATGACATGCGTTTCAACCCCAGCATTACCGAAAGCTGTGCCATAGGCATAAATGTGGCTCGAATGCTGTGGTTGGCGTACTTTTGGCTCAATCTTGCCTTTTAAAATTTAAGAAATCTTCACCATCATTTGGTCCAGTGAATTGATACCTAGGCTGGCCTAATTACTTGGGTGAGTTGTCGTACCATGTTGTCTGATTCCAGCACAGATGATTTTGGCCTTTGAAAAAAAATACTCGCATTTTGGATTTAATTTACTCAAGTACTTTTGGTAGGAAGAATTAGGCCTAGGCAAGGTAGTCCTAGGCTAGGTCTAGGCAACTTTAGCCCTAGCAATAAACTAGCCTAACCTTTTAAGACTGAGTTTGACACCCCATTTGGTGGAATTTTTGGTTGATTTCTCATTCCTTGCTTCACCTGTGAGGTTTGAAAATCTTTCCAAATTTTTGGCAGTCTCTAGGCCTAGGCCCATATTGTCTAATGTGTTTAGGACCAAAGTTAAAGTTTATATCAAAGTTTATTCCTGAGAAATCCATTGTTTTGTTGTTATTATGTTGTACATAAAACAAATACACATACCATATATGGCCAGTACAACATGAACAAAAACACCGTTCGTGCGCTAGTGTAATAATTAGTGTAATCATCCGCCGGTGATTTGTACCGTGTTTTATCCGTGGAGGATAAAGAACGTACGTGTTTTATCCGTGGAGGATAACGAACGGTTTTTTTTTTTTGGTGGTTTTGGGGGTCTGTCACGGATTACGCACGGTCACCCGACCACAATAGACCAATATGAGTTCAGGATTATTACCAAGTATGAATGAATTTAAATTCAATTCAATTCTTTTTTCGTTTTTCTGTGTGGAATGGGTAAAATTATAAAAATTGAACTTCTGTTTTCCCCTTTCTGGCATTTCCCTCTGTATTGTATGATCTGTACTGTTAATTATACTGGATGTTTTGTTTTTAAATAAACTGTTTCATTCATTCATAAAGAAATTCGTACCTGTGGGGTCCGTCAAAAATGAACACAATTCCTCGACTTGCCTCCGCACCTCTTCTTTATCACAAGGCGGCCCCACTGTAACCAGAGGCGTAGGTGGGATTAAATAACATGAATCTTTAACAGACCACTCCTCGGTATGTCTTTCTGTGCATTCAACATTCGTTTCGTTCATCTTAAATGAAGTAAAATAATAAAGCAAATTTAAATTTGCTAAGGATTAATTCCCTTGAATAAGATGGTGTTCGAGAAATGATATTGAAGCGGTGCCTCGAGGAAAGGAAGGAAATAACTTTGGGACAATTATGCAGCTAAACTTCATTCCTTTTAGTATATTTTAAAGTATTAGCATGAAATGAAATCTCCGTTGTATCTCCTCCCAAATGACAACTTTCTGCTATGGAACAAATCAGCATCAACGCTTATTACATATCAGAAGCTATTCACATAATTAAGATTGAAATCATTCCACTTTTTAAGTACCAACCATCTCCATCTTACCACCAGATTAAGACATAATTTAGTGCAAACTGATGGTTCATAGCGAGAGTGTGAGGTTATGTCGAAATGAACTGAAACTGAAAGAGCGTCGTTCATAGTCATGAGAACAGTCTTTCCCATCAAATTAAAATAGCCATGAAAATGGGTGAAAAGAACTCCAATGAAGGATATTTTTCAAAGCCTTTTTAACTTCTCGTAAAAGTTTACAAGAGGATGGGTTTCAAATACGACTTGAGACATTTTTTTATGACATCCTTGACAAAATTGAGTGGTGCCCATTTGGTCCCCAATTGGCACAACGCTTTATGTACCAAACGTTTTCTAAAACTGGAACCTAATGCCATTGTGTTTCATAGCAATGAAGTAGTGAACACAATGCAGGGCCCCACAGCTGAAAAGTCCATGAGGCCCCTAGACTGAACCGGAAGATTCAAGGTTGAGGCACCACCTAAACTCCAAAACCAAAAAACTTACATTTGTACCGTTCCTGTAATGGCATTCGTTCGTTCGATCTTCATCAAAGTTCCCACACAAACCACATACTTTGTTTTGGTAGTTGTCAGAAAGAGTTATATCCCCGTTGTGCTCATCATCTAAACGTATCGTCAGGCCAAAGTCTGTCTTCAAAATCTTAATAAGTACAAGACGAGTATTTTTATCGACGGTAATTTAATAGTCTTCTTCACTTAATATTCAAAAAGGGATTCAAGCCCAAATGAATACTGTCATATGTGGAAAAGGAACAAAGAATATGGACATTTTGATGAAATTTTCATCACCTCCAAGAGTATAGTTCTCGAAATCAAAGCACAGAGAGTTAAGATATCTTCTATGACATCACTCAATGTTGATAAGTTGTGCTTTTGTTACTGTTTCAATTTTTGAACTTCCCTTTGAGGATTTGTGTGTAAATTGCTTGCATTGCCAATATGGCTGACGCTATCCTTCAAGTTTGTTTTTGCTATCTTCATTTCAGAGGCAATTAATTGTGACATTTTTATGTGGCAAGGGTTTTATTGTGAAATTTTAAATTGTGTCCTTTAAATTAATCAGTATCAATTAACAAACCATAATCTATCTGAGAGTAATTAAGAGGTTATGTAGGGTTTAGAGTACCTTAAGTTGGAAGCTGTATAATGAATGAAAACTCCATTCCTTTAATCTTTGAAGAATGCGAGACATGATATTGCAATTAAAAATTGTGACTTTCTCGGCTGCCCATTCCAACATGGGAGCACCACTTCAACATTCCATAATTCTGTCAATTTCACACACAGTAAAGGGGTTTCTCGCTGATCTTTTCAATTAGAGGTTCAGAATCTCATTTATCACCATAGGCGTACGAGGCGGCGGTGCTTGGGGGGGGGGGCAGTCGCCCTCCCAATTCCAGGAAAAGTTGTTGGTCTATTCGGGCAGAACATTGGCAAAACATGTAAACGGTGACATTATTCGGGCATAAAATGCTCTTGCCCCTCATTGAAAATTACCCCCGTACGCCTATGTACGCCCCTGTGCGCCTATGTTTACCATGACATAACAAAAACTTGAACGCGAGTTTAAGCTGAATGACACAAAAATTGACTTTTGTTTAATTAAAGTCTTTGTAAAGTTACAAGTTAGCCCGGGGAGTTGGTAACAACAGGAAGGTGTTACTTATTACACCTCCCTGGTTGCCCCAAACTTGTTTACATCGTTCCACCTCCACTGCAGTAAATGAAAGGATTTTTTTTTGTGGGCGCCTTTACCAAGCAAGCTCATTTTACTTTAACCGTTGACCGAGTCCCGAATAAGTTAATGTTTTGGTTTACTTGTTGTCGCTACTAGTCTTTTATGGTGCGCCTTAGATCAAAGTTTAGTTCGTCTGCTAAAGAGAACGTGTTTAACCTAGTATCACTTTTTTTGCATAGACTTGAGCACTTGATTCCCCTGTACCGCGGTTACGATATTTCCTTTACTTTTATCAGTCCTATTTCATACTTTGAAGTTCTGAAGTAACTTTTTTTTTTACTAACAAAAATAAGCCTACCTTATTAGGAGCTGCATAATGAATGAAAACTCTATTTCGTGGATCTTGAAACGGCAGGGTTACTTTAACACCATCGACGGTGACTTCATTCGGGTGAGTAAGAGCATAGGCTACACCATTATATTCCAGTCTTAGCTCTCGTATGTAAGTGATTGCTTTAGAAGGTTGTCTTCGGAAGTTATCTACGATTACTTTGAAGTCCTCATCTCCGTCTTCATTTTTGCACGTCTCTACTGCAACGTATTCACACTCTCCTTGAAAAGTATAGCCATATCCGTCAAAGGTTTTCTGGTGAGGATCTCCCCACAAACGACAGGTAGCGTTGCCTTGATAAAGTAGAAATGTACCGTACTGAACCATTGAAAAACACTTAGATCACAGGCAGATCCTCAGTTAAAGGTTAATCAGCGCTGGACCGTGAATTAGTTGATGGATAATGCATGATCGGGGTTAATGCAAGTGATGCACGAGGGCGTAGCCAGGGTTCATCCAGCGATACCATTACCATACTATTACGATACCATTGCTACTGAATCCAGTGGTTTACGTTGCTAAGTAAACATTTCTTTTAACGGTTATTAGGATTAATCTTTCCACATTCAGTGGGAATGCGGTTATTTATAAACGACGTTTTCCCTCTTTTCAGTCTGTTTTAAGGGAAATCTTTTTGTGTATCAATGGACAAATTTAATCAATGCTGGACCCGTGCATTACATGGAGGAAAATGCACGATCTGAGGTTAATGCAAGCGAACTCGTGCATCCAGCGATAGCATTAACCACCTTGAGTGCATATTTGTCCAGTTAATGCCCTGTCCAGCGTTGGGTAACCTTTAATTGTGACGATATAGGGTTTTGCGTGTGTAGTCATCTCACTGCTTCTCAGCATGGAGGTACTAACTGTACGAAGTATGGTACTCGTTCCATGTTCCGAGTAGCAGGAGCTCCCTTGTGAAGGGCCATCAACAAAACCTACACTCATTAAGTCGCCATCCCACAACCTTTGTAATTGTTGCTGGAAACGTGGTTTTACGTTACGGAAGTCAAATGCATTGATTCCTCACGAATTGCTTGTAATCTTCTCTCGGTGAACGGGACTGCATACTGTATTAGTAGTGGGTTGGCAGCAATGGCGTAGATCATAAGTCTGAAGAAACTGGATTAAAGTGGTAGAGGATTGAATAGAACTACGTCACAAAGTATTGACACGAATTGGTCTGAAGTGGCTTGTACTGATATAGAACGTTCACTGACGTCTAAGCTCCACCCTTTTGACGGGCAAAATATAGTAAAGCATGGAGCATTTAGTGTAGCTAGCTGAATAGCACCAAACTACGCGTGATTGATGCACTAAAACACTGTTGTTTTTTGCCCGACAGTGGGCCTGGCTCACCACATGTGACGTGAAAGCAGAATGTACACTGAATTGGGAGCTATAAGAAAAGATAACATGAATTGAAGTTTCAGCCATTCAAAAGTTAATTAATTGGTAAGTTAGATTAGACTTAACGACACACCAACACGAATGTGTTAGTGTCAGTCAACTCGATAAAAAGTTCAAAGTTAAAATTTATTTCCAAGTGTGGTGTTAGTTCAAATTTGGTTTCCCTTTAGTCGCCTCTTACGACAGGCAAGAGATAACGTGTGTATATTCTACAACACCCAGCCCGCAAGATTTTCAGCCATTCAAATTTACTCAGAGCCAAACATGTTATAGCCTAGTAGAATATCTTTAGTCTAAATTAAAAAAGGTGTTTAGTGATCAGAAGACACTGTGGCAGCCATGAAAGCTAAAATGTTTTAGTTTTTTTCTACAAGGAAAATAATTGTCATCACGGCACTCATGTAGCCTAGAAGGCATACTAAACACTGATTTAATCAATACACTCTAAACATATCTAGTCAATTGGGGGAATGGACTGTATTCTTATCAAGTATTTGTAAAAAAAATGGTTTAAAAATGAAACTATCCGTTCCATTTAGTATAAGCCGAATCTAGTGAAAAATTTGACAAGTTTCACTTCGTGCCCAATTGCTTAGATCCTATTCAAATTTGACTAGGAAATTTTTAGAGTACCTTACTTGACTGAACATGAGGAGGAGTGTATGGAAGGGATTATGTTACACATACCTGCTGGAAAAGGTTCGCAATAAGTCAGTTCGCCGTCGTAGTTAAATGTAATATTTGTCCGTGGTACCAGAGTGAAACAAAGATAACCATGAGATTCGGTGTTGGCTAAAGTTATACTGCAGGGGAAAAAAACAACACAGAGGTCATTGTTCTTAAATTTCGATCAAATACAAATAAGGATCAAAATGGTTATACATAAAGTACCGTGAGGGTGTGATGTACCTACCATACATATGTCTTGCGCTTGGCCAAAGTTGCTTAACAAATTTATGACAACTGATGATGAAATTTCCATGCGAGGTCATTTGAACAGTCGGAATGTTCAGATTTGACCTAGTTGAACTTTTGGTATACAGATTTTCAGAAACCCAAAACCTCTACTTTAATATGTCTCACAATAACAATTACCCTACCCGAGTGAAAAAGCCCTGTGAAAGAGGATTCTTTTTTTTTTCTCGTGTATTTGGAATTTCCTAGAGCTTCTCAATTACCTTAATTTTCATATGCAATGCCTGGATTTTAAACAATTAATCTCTTGTAGCTAATTTTGTTCTTTTAGCAGGGCTTACACACATGTAAAGAATGTAAAGACATCCAATTTCGCCTGGCCAAATTATCCTTTTCTGAATATTCATCTGCCAGTGTTGTTCAAGGTGGAAGTTCTGCCCAATTATCTTTCAATTTCCCCTTTCGTGTAACCCCCCCCCCCCCAATCCTTTCTAAAGTTTCCCGAATCTATGGCAAAGAGCCCCAGTCGGCTAAACCAAACTTTTACTGCTTCCAGAAGAAGCCTTCAGACCATTTACCAAGGAGCTGTTACAGCTCCTTGCATTTATATCATTGGTCTGTCATGTATGGTTCCATTCTAGACAGGATGAAAAGAACAGTCATATACTACACATGATCAAACAGTAGGCCTACTGTAGGAACGTATGTGTAATAATTGTAAAACGTGGGACTTGGTGAGTACGTGTACCTAGTAATTCCCAAAAGAACATGCAATGCACAATGCGCTCCAACCATGGGGGTACTTGCCCCAGCTGCAATTTGTTTCGTAAAATTGGTTAGTCGGTTTGTTAGATGCAGTTTTACGGCTCAATTTCTATCCAATTGGTTTTTTCCTCTTCGGTGGCTTATTCTGAGCCGCAGGCACAAATGCTGAATTCGACGCTTAGGCCTAATACTAATATGCCTTCTTGGCCATGATCGAGCCTAGGCTAGCACTAATTCGTGTAATGTGCATAATAGCAAATTTTCCCAAGAGAGCTTGAGGATATGCAGCTAGAGAATAGGCCCCCTCAGTATGTCCCTTCCTCGATTGACATGGAATGAAGACTTTCTCTTTATTTTCCAACCAGTTGTTTTTTTTTCTTGAATGATGTTAATGGGGACGGATGCCATAGCCGGGACTCTGTGCAGTCACTACGATGGAACCATAGGATATTATTTAAGCGCACGAAACTTATTCCAAGCCAACATGCCCAGTTGGGCCCCGACTGGGCTCCATTTGGGCTACTTGCTGGGCCCCAGCTGGGACCCATTCGTGCTTGTCAGGTGTTCCCACATGGGGCCCAACTGGGCTAGCCTTCCCCAGATGATGCCCAGCTGAAGCCCAGCTGGAGCCCAGCTAGGCTTCAGTTGTTGAAGCTGGGCCAAGGGTAAGGATAAGGGTTGTTGGTTAGGGTTAGATGATAGGGGTGGGGTCAAGTCTAGGAGTTCGGGTAAGAAGGTGAAATAGTGTGAGAAACTAGTTTCGGACCAATGAGATGGGCACTGATGAAACAAGGGGAACTCGAGATGTGACTATAGATTTCTTGTTCCTATCTGGCACGCATCGAATTTCTATACACATTTCACATTCATAGGCGGCGGAACGGGGGGGGGGGGGCCTGGCCCCCAATAATTTATTATGAGTTTTTTGGGGGGGCATGCCCCCCAATAATTGAATGTCGCAGAGTAATTTTTTCAAAAGTAATTAAACAAATTTAAGTTGCTTTTATTACATTTCGGTTATTCCTTGGCTCAATTATTACTTTTCAGAGCGCAAAAGTTTCAAAGCTTCCGGGGGAATCCCCCTCGGGGACCCCCACATTAACGATTACATGTAGGAGAGTTTATTTGCGCCCTTCAAACAGTTAAAAACAAAACCTTTTGCAAGATATCTTTCCTTCAAATTATCTTTCTTCTTCTCAAATCAGGGCCTCTTAAACATACTGAGCGGGGGGGAATGTCCCCAGTCCCCTTTTTGGAAGCAATGACATACATTTGCCCCAGTAATAATGTCCCTTTTAGGAATATAAGTAATACCTATGCAAAGGTACTTTTTTGCTTTCATTAAGTCCCCTAAAAATGCAAAAATATCAGAGCTTCCGGGGCCCTGTTGCGGACCCCTGGACGCAGGCATATTGCCTCCGGATTTTAAATATAACTCCCTATTGATAAAATGCCCCCAAACGCTTTGGCTCTCTTAAAATGCCCTGTCTCAAATTATCAATCACATGTTTAATTTTGAGTAGCTTCAACATTTTGGCTTTGCCCCCTAAAATTAATGTAAAGTATGTTTCTTAGCCATAGTACTTCCCAATTCCATTCTCGTCCCGAACTTTACCCCTCTCCTGGATTAAATTCATAGTTTAAAATCCTTAATTGGAATATGATTTTCGACCTTTTGCAAGCCTCTTAAATAAATAAAACCGCTGAGCTTCGGGGGCGTCGCCACCTGGACCCCTACCGAGCTTTCAGGAGCGGATCCAGGGGCACTTTTACGGCCTCAGCCCCCCTTTTTTGTCACATCAACAATAACAAATACACTAAAATAAGCAAATACTTATCTACGAGAATGTACAAGGGGGCTATTTCAGGCTCATCCTTTCCCTCAAAACACAAATCCAAATAAACTAACCTCGTATGATGTTAAGTCCTGGTGAATAGTCAAAATGGAGGGGCCCGTCCCTTAGACTCCTTCCGCGGCCAGCATAGACGTACGAGACACGGACAGGGAGCGGAAGGTGTTCAGTTGCGGTGAGAAATAGTTTGCCATTTATCACGCAAGAGATGTTAAGGGGAAAATAATTAACAGACATGAGTCCGAGCAGTCACAGACAATTTCACAATTAAGCGGATCTTTACTTTAGCCAAGAGTCATGGCATAGAAAAGCATTAGAATATTTTCAATTCCTTTTTTTAGTTTCCTCGAAAAGAATCAAGATCATTTAATAAATTAAATGGTAGTAATTTTCTGATCACTTAGGAATGAGACTGCATGTAAAGACACAGAAGTTTCAGTTTTATCCTCATTAACCACCGTCAAAATAAAAAATATTGCACCATTTTGCATCTAGGCTCCTTGAAAACGCCAAAAATTTTCAAAAGGAAGGGGAACACCCCCTCCCCTTAAACCCCTCTGCAAGGCCGGTTATCACTGAACACAAGGCAAACACCCATTCAGAGAAATCCTGCGTACGCCACTGGTGCGTCCCCATTACCGTCTCTTTCCCTGAGATAAGCCCCACCCTTTTGGAGTTGTCTGGATCCGCCCGTGGCTTTCCCATGGACCCCACCAGGGGCCCTTAAGCAGGCCCTTGGACCCCACGCCGATTGGGTTTTGCGCTTCGCGCGAAACCGGATTTCCCTAAGGCGTCAACATTATGTCGGCTGTCGAAAACCTGTCCCCCCCCCCCTCCCAATAAAAGACATCTTCCGCCGCTTATGACACTTTAAAATGCTTGGAATAATTAAGTTTCCCTCAACCATATCAAAACTCATTCGTCCAAACCCATCTGGCATCCATCAAACTAGCCATTTCCGAGTCTCCAACAAAGAGCGATCCCACAATTCAAGGGTCAAGGGCTTCGATATGTACTTGCCTGCAAGTACAACCTTTTGTTTTTCTTTTGTACTTTCACGATGAACTCACTGGTACACCGGATTGGAAATGCATGCATATTGTAAACTCATGGTTGGATCAGGAAGCATTAGCTCCCTGATCAGAGGAGCATCAAAGACAACGCCCTAATCTTGATGTTTTTGAATTAAAAATCTTCCATGGCCAGTTGTGACAACTCAACAGCTTGGTGTAAGTTTACAGAATTATCTGCTATAAAGGATTCTTCTCTTTCTTTTAGACTTAAGGTACGAAGGCCTTCTTTGATTTTTTCCAGTAACTTATTATATCCTATGCAGTTCTATAAACTCATGCGTACAACCATGGGCGTCCGCAGAAATTTTTACAAGGGGGGGGGGCAAGGTCATTCATGGATGATTGAATTGTGTGCACTATCTAAGCGGAGCGCCACCATAGGTTGGCGCGGAGCGAACAAGAAAATTTTGGGCCTTACAAACCCTCCAGATGGCCGGAAACGACACTTGGCGAGTGTTATAAGCTGCATGTACCCAGCCCTGAAACAGGAATTTCATGTCTGTAATTTTTAGATTTTTAGAATTTTCAATGTAAAAAATTGTTGAAGGGAAATCTGCCTCTCGGTAACGGCCTCGCACGCCTATGCACGATAAAACTTACAACTGTCAAACAGCCTATATAGGCCTATATCCGTTACCCAATTATGAATCATACCTTCCCCCTATTCACCTTGTATATCCCAGTTACATCCGCGCGTCGCCACTTGAGATCAGCACGGGACCAAATTAAACCAAGACCAACGCATTCATCAATAGTCGGATGCCATATGCACACTATATACCTGACAACTAGTACAATTTTGGCATAGTTTTTACAATTACAAATTTCCAATAGATATCACGAATGATGGTCCCCAAATTACGATTTCACTATTCAGAATACCATCTTCTCTTTTGCTATTCCTGGTCAAATGTCCGCATATTTCACGAGTAAAAACTGACGCTGTGAGTGAAGATATTTCGATGATTTATTTTTAATTTTTTTATTTCAATTTTTAATTGATTTTTTCACTAGTTTGTAAGTGCCCCCCCCCCTTCCGGACGCCCATGCGTACAACACACCTTCATTCGTATAGCTCATGATAACTGTTCACCACCAACAAGAAAATATGTTTCATGAACTGTAGTTGACAATTAAGCGCAGTGCACTCATTTTATCAAATAAACTGAAAATATTTCTAACGTCTTGTAAAATGAGAAATATACGGTTAAGGCCGCAAGCGCTCTCGTTTTATAAAATAAACCGAAAATTTTACGTTTTGAACAGGACTTCCCAAATAAGTGCTACAGACTAACGGGATAAATTTATTCCCTTTGAGATAAATGTACCTTACGTTAAATACGCCTTATTAAATAATGATGGAGGATACTCACGTTTGACTGAGTTTTCCTGAAAACATGCTATCAGGTTCAATGACAGGATTTGGGCCGATTTGAGGATATTGACTGGCAAGTCTTTGTACATCCTCTGTACCATCGGAACTATTACTCAAAAATACCTCTACGTCATACATGTCGTGGCCTGTTATGTAGTCAGTGTTCTTTCCAAATGAGAGCTCATATGAAATAAAACCGAAATTAATGTCACCCCCGAAGAGGAATCTAATTGCTGGGTCAAAGCCAGCTATTTCAGCGGAAGATTCTGTGAAGAAAAAAGGCAAAATGAAACATCTGAACCAACGTTTATGTACATATTTTTAGAACTGTTCAACCACGTTTTAAACAACTCGCTCAGTCCCTGGATTAATAATATTACCATCTGGTTATTCATAGGCGTAGGAAGCCGGGGGGGGGGGTATGTGAGCGATAGCCCCCCAGTGGAAAATGAGGGGGCGGAAGTATTCTTCCGCCTCCTCCCACTTCCCGGGTCAGAAAACCCCTTTTTTCATTTGTGTGACATTGTTAACTCTTCCATCCCATGAAATTCTGAGTTCTCTTTAATACAAGCGCCAGTTTGTAATTCATTGTTTCAAAAAAGCAAAAGTTTCCCCGCGCTTCGCGTGCCTCGACGTTTAAACTTAGGTGAATCCTATTTCACTGAGGTGAGATATGTTTTGCACAAGGAAATTATATTCCACTAAATTAACGTTCTATTGTATCTAAGTGAAATGCATTTTAGTCAATTAAACGGGTGATTTTTTTTTTTAAAGGAGACTGTAAGCCATAGGAAAATCGTGCAACAATTACACAAATATTTGGAAAAATTTTCGCTCCTCAAGATTTTTCCTACTACCGTCGGTACTTGTCTGGCCACCGGTTTGCTTAACCCCGATGATTGCGGCGTCTGCCTTCACCGTATTCTAACTGAAATAAAGAGCAAACGTGCAGATTTAGACTAGACATGAACACTGCCGACTACCAATTCATCTACACCACTAGCATGAAGTAAGGGCGTGTTCCCCATTCTGGAATGTTTTGTTGGTTTAATAATCGTACACGCGAATTGTCACCACCATCATCGCTATCGTCATCGTCATCGTCAGAAAAAAGATAAGAAAAAAAAAACGAAAGGAAAAGTAAACTGCACATTAAAAGCTTGCTTTAAAGGGTAAGTCTTAAGTTTGGATTTAAAAACGCCAATGGAGTGATTTCATCTGGGAGAGAATTCCAAGGGCGAGGACCAGCCACAGCGAAAGAATGTTCACCAAAAGACCGAGGAACAATTAAGTGAATTTCGGAGACAGGGCGCAGCTAGTACCGTCAGGGAACTGTTCCGTAACAGCCCCATGGTAATGTTAACCCTCCCTCTTTGACAATAGACTGGAAAATGCGAAGTCATATTCGCTCGTTTTGCGCGCTTTCGTCTCTTGTTGCACCTGGCTGAAAGGTAGCACCCTTTCCAAGTATGTGAGGTATATGTTCCACAATTAGGATATTGTTTTGTCAAATGGACGTGATTCTAACGAAACACGATATGGGATCGAGAAGAAGATCTTAATTGCTTCGTTTTGTTTCTGGGTGAAAGATTCATAATGCAGCCATATCATAATTCGTAAGAAACATTTTTTCTTAATATTGAGTCCAGAATAGTGGTAGATGCTTATCCACATTTGCACCAATTTTGGTTAGTTTCACACAAAACCAGCAGATGCAACATACTAGCTCACATAACACAGCATGTCTCCCCGGACAACTTTTTCGGTGAGTGTGGGACACAATTTCAATGTAAACATTGTTCGGCCGAACACAATTTCCAGGGGAGATATGATGATTTTTCTTCACCGGTACAACTACCTTGCTGTGATTCCCTCTCCTCGCTTCTGAAACCCGTATCTACGCTACTATCCTACAACGTTACAAAACCCTAACTTACCAAAACGAGTGCATCTTTCAATGTTACTGTCTCCGTTAAGAGTTATTGTTACACCATCAATACCTTGCAAAACCGAACACATCAAGTCACCTTTCTTGAGACGGTCAGCAGTCAAAACTCTGGCAAACAAAATACAAAACAACTTTTGAGGAAACCAAGAATAAAATTTTGACGCTTGAGGACAGACACTAAGATTATTTGGGAGACAGCATCATTGTTAATTGGTGAATGGTATTTGATAATATTTATTGGTGTCAAATTCAATACCTGCAGAGTAACTGCTCCTAATTCGTCAACCACTTCCATGCTTAAAGACTCAGTTCTCTCACCCCAAACAGTACCAATTCTCCTAACTTTCTTACTGAAGCCCCTCCCACAATTGTCTGAAATTCATCCTCATCCAAATACAATCTCAATTTATTGCTTCAAGGTGAGTATAGAAAAACTCAATTTACATAATCAAAACACTCTCAGTACCGTTCATGCTGTGTAATATAAGCTTTGGTACTCTGCATTAATTGAATTAGCTACCAATCAAAGAGTGGAGCCAGTTGAGAATTTCGGTACTCCC
This sequence comes from Holothuria scabra, assembly GCA_037179385.1. NCBI lineage: Eukaryota > Metazoa > Echinodermata > Holothuroidea > Aspidochirotida > Holothuriidae > Holothuria > Holothuria scabra. The sequence goes on along the minus strand of CM074183.1, from coordinate 51,626,915 downwards.
TTACCAAAATTGTAGTTTGGGGTGAGAGGTTTGGCCTGGTGTTTTTCTAGTCCACTTTACTGTGTAGGAGAGACATAGGCAAATTGATTGATTGACCGATAGACAGATCTAATCGTAAACTCCTACTTTTATTGTTAGTTGAAATATTGAGACATCATGCATTTTCAAAGGTTTCCCGCCGTGGGCATGTTAGAAAATATTTCAAATGGGTAGAAAGCTTACCCCTGAAATTTTCCCCCATTGGAAAACGATTGCATGCAAGTTCAACGTATGCATGGTCTCTGTTCATCTATCTCATTAAAATAAGTTCTTTTTCAAGAAGGAATTCTCTTAATATTCAAACCCAGAACGAAACAATGTCAGTCTTGGTCCAAGGACCAAGGTTTTACAACCTCTACATCATCTCTACTTAAAGGAAAAACATTTAAAGGGCCAAGACAGCTCAATCTCTCAATTTTCTTATTTCTCTTCAAAATATCTTCCATAATATTTTAGGACTTCACTATTGCATGTTCAATGTAAACCAAGCAGTTACTCCTAGTAAGTTTCACATTTGATGAGGAAAATATTGCCACATGACTCTCAGAGCCAATCATGAGACAGTGCAGTCTACTTCATCTCTCCTCTGAGAGAGTGCAGGCTACCTCAAGATGGGGGACTGAATGTTCTTTCCCTTTAAACCGTCTCTGGTTGCATGCTTTTCTAAAGTGGTTAAAGTGCAAGAGCATTCGTCCAAAACTTATTTTGAAGCAACAGCTAAATCTCACAATTTCCTTTCACTTCTCTTCAAATTATCCTTTGTGATATTTTAGGACTCCAATATTGCATATTTTTATTCCAAGCAAAGCAGTGAGTCCCAGTAAATTTCACATTTGTGGAGAATAATACTGTCACATGACACTGAAGAGCCAATCTTGAAACAAGACAGTATTCTACACTATACTTGAAGTTGGGGAGAAGATTGCCCTTGCCCTTTTAGTGAACCTTCTTTTCGAATATATTAGGACAGTAAATTTGGGATGTCATTCCTAACTCCCGACACAAATATTTCTGCGTGTTTAACTACAAACCGAGGAAATTGTGCTTTTGCAATTTCTTGAAATGCATGTGGGTGTGACAACGTTGTACTAACAAATAATCCGTGTGCGCCACTGGTGCAGAGTTATAGTTCAAACTACAAAATACAACGTCATCTTCATTACCATACCAATATCAATATAAAAAAATTGAATTTGCCGATACTTAGAGAAAATCTCGAGGGTTCATTTGTTAATTATTCATTTATTTTTTTTTACATTTTTGATACCTTGCCGAAGGCAGGCAAGGAATCTATGCGATGGTGATGTCGTGTGTGTGTGTATGTGTGTGTGTGTGTGTATGCGTGCGTTTGTGGGGTCAATCGGGGATACACACATGAAAATTACAGTGGAACTGGGGATACCCCGCGAAACGGGGATATCCCCGGTTTTAGAAAGTCCAAAATAATGCAAAGTGGGGTGTCAAATGAGTGCCTGTAGCTTTACAGTTTGATCTGAGGTATATCCGCGATTCCATGGTTTTTGTTTGAATTTGTGTGAAAATGTGTGTGTAAATTTTTCAGGATCCCCAGTCACCTTGATTATGACCTGTGATTATCCCCAGTTGACTAGGAAAAACACAATATCCCCACTTGACTGGTATAATAAGCATGTCCCCGATAGGCGCCAGAAACGCGTATAGGTGTGTGTGTGTGTGACGCACGCTTGTAAACACGATATCACAAGAAGGAAAAAACGTGAGTGATCTCATACTTACCATGCGGATTGCCCATATTAAGTAAATGATCTCTATTGTTTTTGGTGGAGGTCAAAGGTCTTCCGGGTCACCAGAGGTCAAATGGTATAAACCTTGGAAATTGCTTGTAAACATGGTATCTCAAGAAGCGTAACTGTGAGTGATCTCATACTTACCATGTGGATTGTCCATATTAAGTAGATGATCCCTATTGTTTTTGGTGGAGGTCAAAGGTCATCCGGGTCACCAGAGGTCAAAACGTCAAAACTTTGTTAACACTTTATCTCAGGAAGGGTAACTGTGAGGGATCTCATACTTAGCATGTGGATTGCCCATATTGAGTAGATGATCCCTATTGTTTTTATTGGAGGTCAAAGGTCATTTGGGGTCATCATAGGTTACACCTTGCAAATACTACATCTCAAAAAGGGTAACTTTTAGAGTTAATATTCATTAGTGGGTAGGGTTAAGAGTTTTGAATGACATGGGTAATGTAAGATGCATAGGTAAGCTTTTGAAATCCACTTCATTATGTAAATGATCAAGTTGAGTAATTTAAAAAAAAAATGTGCACTGAAGCAAACTCACGGCATTAAGAATATCTAAAGTGCATAAAAGTGCACATTATTTGGTACAGTATTTACGTTGATTTTGGTTTAAAGTTTTGCCTTATTATATTTAGTGCCAGTATTAATACACATAAGAGTAAGTGGGTAGGACAAAATCTGAAAAAGTTAAAAAGGAAAAAAAATGTTCATCAGGCTGACATGTTAATTACTTCATCTTTGTCATAGGTATGCTGATTTTGCCACAAGAATCTAGGCATATAGATTTTCCTGAAATATATTCCCTACTGTTTAGTGGAAGTTTCTAGCAGTGTCTGGAACATGTGTTGTAAACAAAGGCTGTATGAGGTTCATTTGGAGACATTGTCTGAACATATTGGAGAGAGCTTCCATGCCCACAAAGCAAAGGAATTGTTCAGTAGGGAACTTCATAAGTGTAAACTTTGAACAGATCAAGTGCTCTGTATGATGCACAAAATTTCTTTTAGAGTATGAAAAGATTGTCTCTTCTATAACCCCAAAGAAAACATGAAGATAACATTAAATTTAGTATCAAAGATTGTTAAAACTTACAGACAGACCTTGTGCCACTGTCCTCATAGGGACGTGTAAGTGGGAACTAAATAAATAAATACACCACGGGTAATTAGTTTTATAAAAAGAACTAAATAACTGATCATTTGGATCAAATACCCTTGATCATGCTTGAACTGAGATTGTCTAATTGAGTGAATCAAATTGTAACTGACCTACCAGAGTCTGTGGAAATTGCTGGTCACTGTTATCTTACCTAATTTATCACAGTTGACTGCCACAGTGTCCTGAAGGATTTTTTTCATTAAATCATACAGCTCAATGGACTTAACCATTTCCTACCTGTCTAGAAATATTGTCTGACACTTATTTAGCCCTCTCAGTAAGGCTCATTTTTCAGAAAGTACTGTAGTTCAGGTAATCAAAGCAAGCATAATAGTATCTACTATGTATCAAACAAAGGACACTTGACTTGTACTCTGTTATGTGGTGTTCCTACAAGCAGACAATTTAAGGCAAATTACAAATCTTGTTAATTTCTGTATTAATAGGGTCCCCATTTTTTGTTAATTTTCAAGGACATCATAGTCATTGGGAAGGGCATTAAACCAAAAAAAAAAAAAAACAAACAAATACAAAAGGGCTACCACTAAAAGCCAAGGTTACACCTTTCTTCTGAGATGTCTCTAGTGTATGTTCCAATATATGGATGACTGTTAGGATTAGGACTTGTTGTAACACTAACCTCAATGCAGTCAACTTTTTTGTTCATAGAGACATCATTAAATAGAGAGCTATCCTCAATACCCGAAATTTTTATTTAAAGGAGCATGTTTTAAAAATACCTCTTCATCAAGTTATTAGACAACATAGTTTACCAGCATCATAACTGTGTGGGAGATTTCTCCTGTTTGTAGTGGTCAAACGTTGGGGTCACAAAAGGGCAGAACCTTGTAGACATGACATTTTTATGTGGATATTGAACTGTGGAGGGATCTCTTACTCAACTTGTGAATTGCTCATATTTAGCATGTTGATGGTCTTTTTAGGTAGTTTCTCCCTATTGTTTTAAGTGAGGGTGAAAGGTCATTTTGGGTCACATGATCTCAAAGTGTTTCATCCTTACTAGTATACCTCAGTATTTGTGAGGGATCTCATGCTTGTCATGTGGGCATCCATGCTCATTATTACAATATATCATATGGCAAGGAATCACTAAGCCTTTTGGCTTTCTAGTTTACCTAATATCAAACGACATATTTCAGAAAAGGAATGTTTTCCCCGTTTACTTCCCTCTCCATCTAATTATCCCATTCCACTTAACGAAAGTCTGGAAGAAAAACAATTTTAAAGCCAGTTTCTGAATTAAAGACATATATCAGACCGAACTACATTTTAGCAAAGGGGAGGTAAAATCTAATTGGTTAATTGTTCTTCGCTTGACAACAATATCCAAAGATATCATGTATGACTCTTTGATGATTGCCTGCAGTGACCACTTTTTATGAGAGAACTCAGGCGCTTAGCCAGGATTATGTCATGGGGAGGGTTTGCTGTCATGGGGAGGGGGGGGTGGGCACAACATGAGAGAAAAGTTTAAGTATAGAGAGAAAAAACGTTATTTTAGTTGTTTTTTGCATTGATAGGTTGGATCATGGGGGGGGGGTTTAACCCCCAAACCACCCTCATAGCTACGCCTTTGAGAGAAATAATTGACTAAAATCCACTGTGCCCGGCCTAGAAGGCTAATTAACTCTAAATAAATGCAAATGTGACTCGATGGAGAGTGAAATGCCCATCGGAACAGAGAGTGGTCAATGTCATCAATCGTTTTGGTATATTTTCACCCTGTAAAGGCACAGGATATAAAGAAGGGTCCCGATTACATGGGGACCGCGGAGACGGGACTTGGGGATCATATAGGGACTGCTTTGGTGATGAGTTTTTTTTTTTTCAAAATTCGCTATGGGCCCTTGCTACACAGTATGACCTTGCATACTCACCACGTTATGACCTTCAACAACTAACTAGGTTTCTATTACCACAAGGTTGAGACTGATACGGGAAAGGCTAAAAGAGGTTTAGTTGAAAGAATTAGAACTATCTGTGATGGAAAGATTAGTTCCTTAAGGAAACTGGTTATGTAATTCTTGTTAGGTAAAGACCTTATGCATATGATGTCACAAAGCAAAATACGCCTTCCTTTGGAGGAACACGTGACACACATTACGAGCAGAGTAACGCCAACAAATGCAGACAACTGATTCGTCAACTGATTGGATACGAGTGTTAAAGGCATATTCTGGACACAAAATTCGTTAACTTCAAAATAAGCAGAAAGTTTTTCTCATTCAGAAGGTGAAAACAGCATCTCCATAGCTTATAGCGTTCGGAAGATACAAATTTTTAAAATATTGCAAATTTTTCTTGGAATCTGATGCATCATGGCACATTAATTTTACATTACATTCAATCTATTTATAATTATGATGCCGCTGCAGGCAATATTAAGTAATATTGTTGGTTTTACTCTATGTATGATGACGGCTAATGCTAGGTCTACAGGAAAAGATATTCAAATATTCCAACAGTATCAAATTTCAAAGACAAACAGGATGTTTAATTATAAAGAAAAGCAAAAGGAATTTGAAGCAATGTGCCCACATTACATAACTTCTTTTGACGTTGTTGAAAAGCAGAGGTATTTTTTAACAAAATAACCAATCCTTAAAGTGAGATATCTTGAGTTAGGAAAATGGTATTGTGATAGGGTTTGAAGGACATGGTGTAGAATATTTTTGTTTTCCTTACAAGACTGAGACGAAAATCCACCAGAACATGCCTTCAAGTCTACCAAACGCACGGGTAATTTTACTACGTGCAGCCACGTGCTTATCGTAACATCAATGCAACATCAATGCACAAGGTCTGTACCAGAGACAAAAAACAATCGAAACGTCATCGTACAGTGTAGCGATTGTTCCGTTTGCGCCGCGTAATCCATCCAAAGAAGTCTGTAGATTTTGAATTGCCCTGTGAATTTGTAGTCGTCTGTCACCACGCTTTACGAAAAATTCGACTTCAGCAGCATTTTCTACGTCATTACCCTCATATTCGTCGGCACTCATTTCGTAATCGAGGTAAACCAGTAGGGTGTGTTTTCTAGTTTCATAAAAGGACCACCTGACGTTGTATTCTGTGAGATCAATTGAACTATCAGCCTCTGTAATGAAAGATTAACAAGGTTAAATATTTCGAATCTTACAACCACGGACAGGGTGGTTAAGGGTACAGGTTGCATTGTAAAGTACAATTTATTTGCTGGTTCAAACATTATGGTTCTGTCAAAGTCAAAATGATATGAAATTATTTATTATCATGGGATCATTTTGTCGAAATGCGGTTGGAAATTTCACCTTTGGGCCATTTAACAGACTAAAGGATCAATTAAGTTATGTCTCATATGTAAATGTAAAATGCACCTCTCTCTCTCCTATGTTTCACCAGGAAAATGAAGGTCAGTATGTTCTTTAAAGGACTCGGTTATGCATAGATAGTTCTGAAGTGATGGCTTAAGAGTTTTTAACATGGTGTAATTCAACCATGTTTTAGGGCAACCCCTGCAATACATACAGGCTTGACTTTAGACATGGCAGTTGCTAATGACTATAGTTGTTACATTAGTGAGAATTACCTAAACATGCACAATGCAAAAGAACGTTGAATTCTATTCTCTTGTGTATTTTGGAAGTCCTTTGACTAACTCGAGTAATATCTTTGGCGGAGCTAAAAGGATCTCTGTCAGAGGGGGTGAAATGGCGGAACCAGGATTTTCGTTCGGAGGGGGTAAAAATGACCTGCAGGAGCGCTTTGGTGGTAAGCACTTCAAATCTCAGCTCGGTCTAGAAAAAGGCCGCATTTCAAACCTTTCGTTTAGTTTTTAACAGCTGGTAGAAATCCACCTTCCCATTTCTCCTATGTTAGTTTTTCCATTCAAAAATCTTTAACATTTACTATCTTTTGCTTTCTATTAATTTGGGTAAAAGCGGTCATTACGATTCTGTTTTTTCAGGTCCAGATTAGAGGGGATTTTATAATTTAAGATTAAACAAAGACATTTAGCTTTGTGTCAATCTACCAGAGCCAAAGGCAAGGAGTGCTAAAGAGGGAGCTTAATTATTCTCAATCACAGTTACATTTTTGGCATCTGGAAATCAACACAGTTGAGAACCATCAATGTATATAACTTTATACGTGACCCCTATGAAAAATCCAGTATTAAAGTAAATTGTAAAACGGCGAAAGATCTGCTTGGCCCTCTAGTCCTCTACATTGTTTCTTCGCGCTAAATGTAAGTGAACTTTATTAGATGTGATATTCTGACATCGGATCTACGAAATAGGCCTACTGAAAGTAGTATATTAATGGCATCTTGATGTCATGTCAGATGACCACTACTATGTATTTGAAGATTAATTAGACGTTTGCTATGAAAATGATAATTTAAATAAGAGCAAAATAGAATCATCATAAACCCTTCCTCCTTTACTGATTCCTTCCAAACGCAGGCAAGAAACCTTAGGCGATGATGATGTCGTGTTTGTGTGTTTGTGATCCTTTCGCTTGCAAACATGGTATCTCAAAATAGAAATGACCGACTTAATATGTAGAATTGTCATTTGGTGAAAGGAAGAATATTGTTGATTTTGGTGGAGGTCAAAGGTCATGTGCGGTAAAGCTGTGTAAGCCTCAAAATGGCATGTAAACACGATATCTCAAGATAGGAACGAACAACACTTCCATAGTTTGACAGGTTTATCAGATTGAAAAAAAGCCTATTATTTTTGTTGGAGGACAGAGGACACTGGCTGTAAAACTGCGATTTAATGGAAAATAGCTTGTAAATATGATATCTCAAGGTAGGAATAAGCAGCACTTTTTATAGTTGATATGTAAATTCATCATGTTGAGAAAAAGAACCTTGTTGAAATTTTAGTAGAGGTCAAAGGACATTTGAGGTCACTAGTTTAAAAACTACGAATAATCTTGAAAATGTTTGTACCTACTATTTCTCAATCTGGCAATGACGGTCACTTACAAATTTGACGTATTGATTGTCATTTTCAGAGGAAGAACACGTCAGTCAGGTCAAAAGGTCATTTGAGGTCCTCAGAGGGTAAAACTGCCTAAAATAAGTAACTGGCTTCAATTTTCAATTGATTTGCCCCCTGAAGGACTTTTAGTTTCTTTTAAACACTTTCGTTCATTTTACCGCCTGGTAAGACTCTCCTTCTTTTTCCTGTCTCTCCCTTTTTCCTGTCTCCCCGAAAAGCTTTCCCCATCCAGCACCTTGCCTTGCTACAGTCCTGAATGACTAGTTATCGCAATATCTCAGGATTGCAATGATGGACACACTTTTCATATTTGTACGATTTGCAAAGTTCATAGAAAGAGGCCTATTGTATTCGGTAGAGGTCCAAGGTCATATGAAATCACAGGCGAAAGGTCCCAAAACCTCGTAAATGGCTTGTAAGCACAACATTTCAAGGAAGCAATGATGAACGATTTTCATATTTAGTATGTAGATTTTTTGTTTTGAGATAAAGAAGGCTACTGGTTTAAGTCGAGGGCAAAGTTTATTTGGTTTCACCAGAAGTAAAATTGTAAAAACCTTGTTGAACGAAGTGAAAGGAAGGACTTTGTTTTTGTAGAGTTTAGCAAGGTCACCGGAGGTCAAATGCTAGGTAGAGTTGGAAGAATGTAATATTTGGTATGTGGATGTAGTTTGGTTAACAAAATCTTACTTGTTTTTGTTGGGGGGGGGGGAGGTCAGAGGTCATCTGGGGTCACCATTTATCCAAAGGTAAAATCTCCCAAGAATTTTCAAGCCTATTAACTGAAGTCGACAGAGGTCAAAAAGTAACATTTTTCAAATTTTTCTTTTGGCAAGCAATCATTAAGCCTTCTGGCTTTCTGGTTTAAGAAAGATGACCTTTTAACTCTGATGACCTCAATTGAACTTTGAACTCTGATGACCTCAAATGACACTTGACTTTCACCAAAAGCAAAGGTCTTGAATTCGACTCCTGGCATATTATCCTGGAGACTTTAAAATGGAACCTACTGTCATGATTGTGCTATAGATGCTCAGCATAAACAATGGAGTAGGGAAAAGAAGTCAGTGTTCCACAACTCAGAAATAGGTGGTTGGCGGCCCGACTTAATACAATTGGCAGGAAACTGGGCCATAAAAGTCCATCAAATTTAACCTAAGCTGAACATTGTAAATCTATAAACCTTACATGAAAGGTTTCCATTATTAGCAACTTGAGATATTGTGTTAACAAGTCAATCAGGCCTGCAGCCAGGCAAAGTTACTGCAGGATGCAAACTTTTACGGGGGATTATGTAAAGAGAGTAAATATGTTAACAGCGAACTCCAAGCTCTCTAGGGTCGAAAAAATCGAAAATCGAAAATGACACCGTTACCTTTGATGACCTCAACGGACCTTTGATCAAAAATGATTCGATTTTTCTCTTAACATTAAAAATCTACAGCCTAAATTTAAAGAGTGTTACTCATTCCTTCCTTGACAGAGATATCGTGCCTACGAGCCATTTTAGAGGTTTCACAGCTGTACCTTTAATGACATCAAATGACCTCTGACCTCGACCAAGAACAATAGGGTCCTGTTTCTAAGCATAAAAATGTAGGCCTGTATACCAAAAATGGAAACTGTCAGTCATTCCCACCTTGAGATATAGTGTTTACAGGGTTTGTGGGTTTGACCTTAAATGACCTTTGACTTCTACCAAAAGCAAAAGGGGTTTCCCTCTCAACATAATATCCCATACAAAAATTTCCCACAGAATTCTACAGAAAAATCTAGAGAAACTGCATAGATTTTTTTTTAATAGAATATCCTTTAGAAAATCGTATAGACCGTCTCTATATAAAATTCACAGTTCAAGCAGTTCAAAACAAGCTCCAAAGAAACTCCAAAGAAGCCCTGTAGATAGATAAAGGTTCTATTAAAAAAATATGAGTAATTTTTCTACAGAAACTAGTCTACAGATTTCTATGGAAAAAAGGGACAGATTTCCAAAGAGATTGCATGATGGAACTTAAACTCTAGAGAGGTTGCATAGAAAAAGTAAAGATTTCTATAGAGATGAGTGAACGGTCTAAAAAAACTTTATGGCGCTTCGAAGTAAAAAAAGGGATTTCTATAGGGAATAATAGCCGGTTCTAAAGGTAATTTATAGAAATCCCTTATTTGGGACGTGTAAAATGTATGACCAAAATGGTGTACTACAGACATTACAATATATGACTGTACTGAAAGTAAGCATGATTTACGTGATACATAATAAACGTGATTTAGTCCCATAGTTTTTGCATATGAACACTTTCGCGAGAATTCCTGTCCCTCAACAACGCAATCTGTGAACCAAGTATTAGTGTCCATAATTGCCATAATGGGATACCGTAGCAGACGTTTTGAAATGGGGAGGGAACAAATGAGAAAAAATGTTAAGAGCCAACTTTATAACTCTCTGGGGAAAATAGTGAACATGGAAACCCATTACAACGCTTTACAATATTGACTTTGCAATGTTTTACAATATTAACTTTGGTGACTTCCAATAATCTTTGACCTCTACACTGCAAGATAGCTTTCTTCTTCTCAATTTGACAAATTTTCACACCAAATATGAAGCGTCGGTCACTGCTGTCTTGATATAGGCTATTGTGTTTACAAGCCACTTCACAAGGATTACAGAACCTTTTTGAGGAGGAAAGGAGGCTCCAAAAGCCTCTCAAAATTTCGGCCACTTTCACTGATTTTGATGTACAAAATAGATATCAACGCAACTTCCATTTGCTAACACATAGGAGGCGGGTAATGTCAGAAAGAACTTGTTGGGCAAGAACGTGACGCGAAAAAACTGGTGGAGCAGAAAAAACTGGGTTTGTTGATGAAACCAGCGGAAAAGCATTAGTTTCTGGGTCCGTCAGAGAGAAATCCAATTTTGAAACGATTGCAACCCACAAAAGTCAATTGCAAGCAGCAAAGGTTGATGTCAAAAAGTTCAATATTACTTGGCCTGCCGCTGAGTCGTTGCCACGTTCTAGCCATCTAAACTACCTGTTTACTACATCTACAATCCTCGACAAAAATGATAGGAAAAAAAGCAAAACAAGCGATGAACGGATCACCATCCCCCACTCTCCCATTCAATGTTGCTGCAGTCCAAGGCGTCCTGAAATTTCATCATTGATACGGGCAGCGGGGTTTGTCCCATGTAATTTTGTCGAGGATTGTAGTAAGTTACGTACAGGACATTGTTAGTAGGATTTTACTTAGTCCTGTTTGAGCTATTCCAGCACTACGGAGAGTGAAGGTGTCGCAGAATGTAAGGAACAACTAAAGTAACTAACCTTAACCCAAATCTAACCCTAATCCTCTCCCTAACCCGCAACCCCAAGGTTAAATTGCATTCGGGACAATTTTTCAAAAACACAGGCAACGTGGTCTTAAAATGGTTTCAAGTGGTTTATGAATGGTGCCAATTGATCAAAAACAGGAAAATGGTAATCTGAAACGGTGTGTTATGGTGATAAATGGTTTTGAGTGGAACATCTTAAAAATTAGTGTAAACCATTTTTGAACCTGAGTGATTTCAAATAGTGTCTGTCAAATGAAACTTAACACTGGGACCCCAGCCCCCTACACTTGACCCGTTTATTTTGTACTACTTAACATTCAGCTTCGCTGAAGTGCTCTAAATTGTTTTCATCTTTCGCTTTATGTATGTAGGTACAAAATAATGATAAGACTGTTGACATAGTCTCTCCTTTTTGCCCCTGTACGAATTGGGGGAAACTGTACAATGAACTGACAAAAGCTTATTATCGATTTTCTAACAATTAATTTGAAAGTGACAATACTTAGTCGAGCTATCTGTAGCAGCTTCAGTAGGAATACTAATTTTTACCCCAATTTCATGATGTTCTGTGGATACGCTCTTGAAAGGAGCCTGACGCTGGACCAGCACTGACTTGAATTTCGCCATGGTAGAGACTAACGGAGGTCTAAACTCTTGGCACTCCAAGCATCATAGACCAAAGGAAATCGCCATCTACGGCAAACTTTGTCACGATACGTTTTTGCCTGTGCACATGTTCAACAGGTGGGGGAATATTCGATAGAAATTAAACTTCTCTATGCAGGGTTTTAAAGAGGAAATACGGTCACTCCGGGTCACTCATGACAGGACGATCCACATTGCGGAGTTGTCACCATGACTCATCAATTTTTTACGCCTGGCTACAGTGCTGTCGCACGCTACACAAGGAAAGAGAGCACAATAGTCTGCTAGCACCTAGATTTATTATATATCATACCTTATAAACGCTGAATGCATGAAAGTTCTATTGTCGTTAGACATGTGCAAGGGCGTCGATTTGAGGGGGACAGGAGAGACATGTCCTCCACTTTTTTCAGTGGAGGGAACACACACGTAAAAGCCCCCGACCCCCCTTTTTGTGACGTGAAACTTAAAAATAAGGTATTACCAAAAAGACTATACATGTAGGTTATGAAAGGTGTCCTCTACCGATTGCGATCGACTAGCTTACTGTATCAATAATTCCGCACGTTTACTTTGCAAATCCCCCAAATTTTCGCTGGTTCCGCGCGCTTGCAGTCTCATTGGTGTTCTGTTTTAACTTGCATATCGAACACACATTATTCATTGGTCTCTATAATTATGACGATTGTTCGTGTGCATAGGGCAGCGGGTGTGGCTATGAAGGAGCACAATATTAAGGAATATGTGGAAGATGAACCGTCCCCTACTATGTTTAAATGAAATCTGTAGTGTTTAGTGATTGACCAGCCTGGCAGTCTGAAATTGGCAAACACATTTAAAGGAAACTTAAAATGTCTCGGTGCACATCTGCATGCATCTTTTTTAGAAAAATGTATGATTTCTAATGCAAAATTTCAACACGCTCAGACCATTCTTTTGTACAGCGATTCAACCATTTCGTATTTAGAACATTATCAGAGAAGTAAAATCACACAGACGTTTGCTAGATAAGAGACTTCAATCAGGAATTAGAGGTAAACCTACATCCTCTGTCTGCAGATGATGTATGATGAGGTGTCGTTCTAAAAATAACATTTTAATTGTTTTTTGTATGAACAATCTTACACTGGGAGGCCTATGCAACGGTGTCTCAGTGGCACCGTGCCAGCGGGTACTATTGCCCCACCCCTCGAGCTGTGATTTTTCCGTAGTAGATTGTAGTGCGATTTTGATTCAAGTCTTTCGCAATTTGACAATTTTCGTTGTGATTCTAATTACTTCTAGAGTACACCACGTATTTAAATTGACCGTATAGTCCGTTGAAGTAATTACCAACACTTTCAAGATCATGCTTTGAAAATTTTGGAGTCTTCTAGTATGCCCCCAAAATTGAAACATTTAGCACCATTTTGCATCTGGGCCAGTGGCGTACAGCCACAGGGGCAAGTGGCTCTTAAAAATGAAGAATTCGAAAATTTGCTATTTGTGAAACCAGTCTACTGTGTAGTTTTGACAACTCATGAAATTCCGAAATCTCCCCATTGAAAGGTCCACATTCGTCATTATTTGTCCCGAAAGGAGCAAAATTTTCCGCGGGCTTCGCGCGCCACAAATTGCGATTCCCAAGAAGAACTGCTTCTCTCACACCTTGAGTAAATTTTCCGAGCTCTGGACTTTTTAAGAGAAAAAAGCGGAAATGTGATATATGTGACACCAGATCATCAAGTGACATCAGTAACTACTGTGCCATTTTCATGAATGTTCTTTTATTAAATTCAATTTTTTCCAATAAACTCTTGACTCAAAAAATTTAGTCAGAGAGTCTCATTTTGTAGGGGTTGGATAACATTAGGTAGCAACAACGATCTTTGGTCGCCTTTCAATCTCAGATTTGCCAATAGGAAATGCAAACTCCTCAGTAATTCCCCCTCTTTTCAAATAATTTTGTTACAGGAAATACAGAAACAAAATTTTTCTGCAAAACAAGCTCCATATTTTCAAATATTTGAAAAATGGCAAAAGTTTCAGTGCGCTCCGCAAATTACGGCCATAGTACAGTGGTGTTCACAGTCAAAAAATAGTGAAATCTAGATGCTTGCCCACTCCCCCCCCCCCCTTCCCGAAGAAATGTCTAGCAACGCCGCTGTACACATCTTACCACGACAGGAGAAAAAATTAAGGCCAGACGCCCCCCCCCCCCACTTGGAAAACCAAATCGACGCCCCTGGACATGTGTACGTGCAACTTGCAGTGCGTGTACTCTGTGGTGTGCTAAACATAGCTAATGTAAGATATATTTCTGTAGGGAGGAAGGAAGCAATAAACGACCATTGTTGATGTGCTATACTCGCGTCAGAAACGATACACGTCAGACGACGATACGGCAAATTCGAATGTGGAACCGTCTTCGCACGCAGCTTAGTGTTACTTAGCAGTACTTAGAGAATAGTACAATACCCTGTTCCGGGATGGAGAGTTGTGTGACAGTATATCTCCAACTCAAATATGTAAATTACTGGGAAGTTACTGCTAAATGTACCTTGGGAAAATGCAACTGCGCGTCAATGATGTCATATCTCAACTACCATCCCCTCATAAACAATAAGAAGTTTGAGGCACCAGAAGATAAAGAAAGTGTGGAAAGTCCAGTACCCACTGTTCATGTTATTATCACAGTAGTGGCAAATCAGAGTTATCTAGCCTGAGACTTGTTTTTTTTATTGATAACAATATTGCAAATGATTCTGCTGTCAAATATGAAGTGCTTTATATACCTTACTTTGTCAGTCTTTAAAAAAAAATCATTAAGGCAATATCAAACAAGACTAAAGTCCTATGGAAAAGCAATACCGTGGGTGTCCAAATCTGGCCCTTTTAACCTCAAATGACAATTCACATTAATGCAATGTGCAACTATGATAATGATCCATGATCAAAATCGAAAAGTTTCTAGCACAATCCTTTCAAAATAAACGCTTTACTTGATTAGAGTGTTTGGTTTTTTGAAATGCCTTTGACCTTTTCAAAAGTACACTTTCATAATCCAACATCGGACTAGGTATCCCTAAATACCTTGATGAGACTCCTACACATTTCTTACAACTAGAACAACTTCATTATTTAAATGATCTTTGACCTTTTAAAGTACAAACATGATGACACATCTCCCGAATTCCCCCATCTTTGATAAGATCTGCATGGAAAAATCCCACATTGGTTGAATGCTTAAAGCTAATGTCACTGTTTGATCTTTATGACCCCAATTGGCATAGCTTACTTCCAAGAACAACTTTGTTTACCGCTTATTATTTGTGCACAAGCCACAAACTTGATATAACAAGTACATTAACCCTAGAAAAGGGTAAGTTTGTGTTATTCCATTGTGCAACGTTGCGTAACCCCAAATGACATTCGAATTACTTCGAAACTACAACTTTAATGTCTGTTGAAAACTCTGCCAAACTTTTAGAAGGACTGTTATAAACTCATGAGTTTTACTGAATTTTGAGTGATTACAATGTTTGACCCATATATGGCCTCAATGAACTTTGACCTACTTCATCAACAGTTAGAATTCGATGTCACACCAGCAAGTGAACACTATGACCTCTTGTCATAAAATTAACACTTAACCTTAACACTACACCCCACAGAGTTATTGCTCGTATATAATGTCAAATTTCTGACCTCTACATGACCACCAAATGACCTTTGACCTACTTACAAAGATGCAACACTGATAACCCATCGTCTATAGACGAATCCGATTAGCGCTTGTTTTTAGTGACTGTAGGCCGCCATTAGTGGGGTCCATCAGCCAAACATCGTCTTTGTTTATTGCTTACATGAATTTCAAACCCTCATATTTGGTGAAATTGGAGGATTTAAGATACAAATTAGTGCACAACCATCCATGATAGAGGTAAGCAAGATATCGAAAGATTTAACGGTGACGGACCCCAGTTATGGCCGACTGAAATCAGACCGTCACTTACTATCCGGATTCGTGTCTAAGGGAGTTCGGTAATTCGTTTCGGTGGCTATGCACATGCTCACATCGTCCAAATCGTCGGGATAAACAAGCCAATCCCACACCTTCAACACTTTTTCCAAAATTTGAGTTTACATGAAAAATTGGTATATCATTCTCTTCTATTCCATCCATAACATAAGGAAGGATCTGAAGTGTGGTTAAGTGAAGTGGATTGTGTCTAAAAAGGTCCTTTTGGTATGAAAATTTCAATTTTAATATGTCGTAAAGTAGCATTGAGAGCCCTACTTTCGTTCTGCTTGGCTAGACACTTTGATAATTTTGAATGACCGTACTGACATGAAAAGGGAACGCGGTAAGCTCGGTTTCTAAATCTCATGCTGTGCCCCACAGTTCCATGCGGCAACGAATTACCGAACTACCTTATTCAACAGGCCTACCAAGTATGAGGAATTTCAATTTAACCTAACGAAGTGGCAGGATTTGTGGGAAATCACTGTTTAACCCCCTTTGGTGTGACCTTTTTTGGCCCATTTTGACTTTGACCTACTTCAAAGGAACAACTTTGACCCACTATCAGCTTAACACTCCCGTCAAATTTGAAACAAAAAAGGACATAACCACAAGGCTTTGTATTTTTCACAATATGACCTCGAAAAGACTCCATGAAACCTTTGCCCTACTTGCTGTTAATTGTGAAGTCTTTGATTTGTTGTATAACCTTACAATTTTTGACAAGGATAAGGCAAATAACAATTTTTTTTCAATATTCACAAACGGACAGACAGAGAGACGCATTGTCATGTCAATATTTCAACTAGTTGAGCTTTTAGTGGACACTTAAAATATTATGAAGACGATTTGAAAAGAAACAAGGCAATTGTGAGATTTTACCTGTTGCTTCCAAATAAGTTTGAAGCTTCCTCTCTAGTCCTTTACAAAGATTTGCAATTTTTCAATTAAATCGTGGAGTCAAAACTGTAGATAGATATACGTAGGCTATGCACTTCCCTACAGCCTGGATGAGTCAAAGAAAGAAGGGAAGTTTAAAAGTTTTACTCGAGGTATGGAAAACCGGTGACGAAAGGAGCGCGGGAACCAGACAATGACTACCCATGGAGCTACTACCTGACAAATTTAACTCTCTGCCAGCTTTAGCCAATGACTTCCACAGTCAAAGGCTGTGGGAAACGGATAAAACTGGTGAAATCTGTTCAATACATTATTTACCTTTAACGTAAGCTTCATCCTGTTTTGTCGCTCTCCCAATGAGGACTAGCCCGCGGGGCGGACGAATTATTTCGTTCAGCTCAGCTCATCGCTACGAAAAAATCTGAGGGGTGGCAGCTTAAAGGGGGCTGCAGCCACAGAGGCGCTACGCAGGCTAAATGAGGACATGACTTTCCAAGTAATCTGGCTAGTGATCCAAGAAGCTCCCTGATCCAAGTACGATATGTTTCAGGTGTTCAAATCCAGGGAGCTACTAACAGCTGACTGTCAAATGAGAGTAATGCCCAAAACGCAAGAGTGAAAGCACGTCTAACTTCCTTGTTATGCAACATATGGTATGGGATAAAATTATGTGGGGGCGGGTGCCTGTTCGCTTATGCTGTAGCGCTCTTCAAATTCAAAATCAAGAAAACAGCTAGACAAGTTGTACTTGCTTTTCAGTAGGTACAACTTGTCTAGTAGCTTTCTTGATAACCCGTTATTTAAAAACAACCGATAAAGTGAAGTTTTTCGTTAACCGGTGAAGTATAATTTGTCCTAAGGATAATTTCATGTAGTCTAACGTGCAAGCAGCAGCGTAGCCAGGATTTTGTCATGAGGGGCTAGGGGTTAGGGCACCTCATAAGGGAGAGGTCTAGGGGGAGAGAGAGATAAATTTTTATTTTAGGTGTATTTTCCATTGCAAGGATGGGTCATGGGGGTTTTCACCCCCTAAACCTCCCCGTGGCTACTCCACTTCGTACGACTGTGTTTTTGTGCGAATTTTATGTAGGTACAGAAGCAGTGGCGTCACCAAGGGGAGCCAGGGAGGGGAAAAACCTCCCGGAAAATCTTGTCCCCCTGTGTGCCCCCTCCCCCCCCCCCAACTGAGATTTGAGATTTTCAAAAACGATGTTTTCTGTAGTTAGTGTGTGAATACGAAATGTTTTGAGATTTGAATTTTCATTTGAAGAGAAAAGGCATTAATTTCCATGCATTTCAAATGAAAATATCGCAAAAAAAAAAGAGGCTTTAAAATGCCATTTCTGGCTGTCTGAGGGGTTGCGTTTTTTCAAAATTTTCTGTACACTTCCGACTACACCAATTAAAGGCGGCACACTGCTCAGCATAGAGACTAATGCTAAACTGCCCATCTAATTCCTTCTCGTTCTCTTTCTAGTTTCAGCTTTCCTTCCTCAAGATGTCGGCTGGATCCGCTATTGGTAGTAGTTTCACTAGACTTGTTACCGATAAAATCTTACTTGCAGTTGCCCTGGAAGTAATTTTAGACCAGTGTAAAGGAAATAAAATTACCATTAATTGCCTCACAAATAACTTAAACCCCAGGAGGTTGGCCCCCGTGGACTCTCACCTGGACACCCACATTTAACTGCCCGTCGACTTCTCTCTCTATAGTTCATCTCCCCTTTTACAAAATGTCAGCTGCATCCGCTCTTAGTAGTAGTTTCCCTAGATTTTTTACCTATAAGTCTAACTTGAAGTAACGCATTTTCAGGCCAATGTTAAGTCAATGAAATAACCCTTAAATAAAGACTTAAACACCTCAAAAACTCTTTCAAACCCAATACCTTACGGGGGTTCACCTTCTGGACCCCCATTGAGGCTTTGCCTCAGGACTCCATATGGGGCCTTAAGGTGGGCCCCTGGACTCCAGCCGGTGAGCTTCGCCTCTCGATCTCGTTGAGTGAAGTCTGGAAGTGCCCCATGCACTGTTGTGCTCTCCCAGTGTCTCCTAAAATGTCTGGTAACGCCACATTATAGCAGGCATGCAGGTAGGCAAGTAGGCTGGCAGAGTGGGGAAGCAAATAGATAGGTTCGTTGAATTTTTCGGGGGTGTTCAGGGGTGTTATCTGCGCCGATAAGCTATTTCATTCGTGTGTGATCCGTTACGTAATTTATTGGCCGGGTTTCAGTTTTCCTTTGTTTTAGCGTGGAAAGAAAGCACGCAGATATTTGAGTTGAGCGTGGTCTCGCGAGGCTCGTGCAGGCTAGTCACTTCTGTTCCTGTTTTCGTTAAGCCAGCGTCGCATTCTCCTATCAACCGTTTCGTTTCTATTTTGTATTTTTCATTTATTTTATTCTCAAGTCAAATTAGGCGGACGTTATCCGTTTATGCATCTCACTGCAGTTGGGGTTAATTCATGTTAATTCATGCACATCAATTCCTTCTGGGTGTAGTGTATGACTACCGCATTCGGGTTGCTACTGATTTAGCTAATTATCTGTCATTCACACTGTTCCCTTAATTTCCTCCCTGACTGTTTAACCCTAGTATACCGCAGTGAACCCAGTTTAACGCCGTCGACGAGCCCAGTTAACGTAGAAAGCCGCTGTTAAGACACTGTGTGTGTTCCCCTCCGTAATGATTTGTAAGTGAGGTTTTTTCAGTGTTCTGTCAAGCCACGTATTATGTCACCTTTTACAGTCTCGTTAAAGTCCGAGTGTGTGTATGTCAGTGTTGTGCTAGTGTGAGCATGTGTGCACTTGTATTGTAGTACAAACAGAAGACCAGAACAATGGATCTTAGGTCCTCTGGTGGAAATTCAATAGATTTTTGGAGTCCTCTCTTGTCCAAACAGTAAAAAGTCTATTGTTAAGGTTAGGGTTAAGGTAGCAGGAACAAAGGAAACCGCACTGAGGTCCTCAGGTTGTGTGTTAGAGCAACATGTGTGTGCAGGTGTGTGTGTGTGTGTGTATGTGTGTGTGTCGTATGTTTCAATGTCTCAATTAAACTTGCATGTCTTCCTTTCCGGCCTCAATGTTCAAATGTTTTCTGTAATGTATTGCTTGTTACTGATTATATTTTATTATTATATTACTAGGCACTGTAAAAGATATAGGCCTAATAGGTGTGTTTGACCACTAAACACGTCGCCCCCGAACTTGAAAGCTAATAGAATCAAAAAAAGGTAGTCTGACCCCTTCACTTGGCTTCTGCCCTCTTCCGGTTACCTCTCCTTGCAACTGGTTGATATCCCTGACTTTTATTCACGTCGCCGATGTCAACGGGTCAACATTTTTTCGGATGAGTATTTCTTTCTTTTTTATGCTCCGTTAAGCGGAATTAGTTATCCCACTACTATGACTTCGTCTAATCTTGGCTCCTTTGAGCAAGAAAACGTACTAATTGCTACTCCCGGATCATCTGATCGGGGATAATGGACAAAAATGCTGGCTCAGTTGAGCAGACAACAGGTCTGGCTGCAGGGGATGCCAGTAGGCCTAACGGCGGTAGCCGTAACGTTAAGGTCAAGTAACGATAGGCCTAAAAGTAAGAGTAGTTCCCTGCAGCCTACACTTAACGTTACCCCTAATTTGCCTAACCTTACCTCAGATCCCGCGACAGTCCAATCTGCTATTGTTGCGGGTAGGCCTAGTCCCAAGACTAATTTGAGTCGACCAGTTAGTCCCTCTCTGTCCATCATGGCCTCAGAGGGACCTTCCATGCTAGGCCTAGAGCCAGAGGCATAGGAAGATGTTGAAGGTGAAAATTCACTCTCAGCACAGAGTTTTTCAGTGGCTTCTCCACACTGTGCCTTAGGCCTAGATTCAGGAACCGCGAAAAGCTTTCCTCTAGGCAAGGTACCAGCTTCAACACCTTCCCCCAACTTTTTGAGCTGGAGCTGCCTTCTCCTGCCGAGGACCTTAATGAACCTTAGAGTGCTCTGTTGAGGGAGACCGCATTAATCCCTCACAAGAGTAAAGAGTCCTATGTAGCCTGGGCCCCTACTATTCGTATTCAGGAATTTTTGGAAGAGGCTTTTAGTCAGCCTCTTCCAAAATAAGCACACGCAGACTTGTGCAGACTTTATCCTAGACCACAAGTGGAGACCCTCATGGTTCCACAGATTGATGAGTTTTTCAAATGTCTGGGAAACATCGACCAGTTGAAACGTTCACTCCCATTGGAGGCAGACCTGCACAACCATTTGAGAAATTTTATCGATGTGGCAGGCCCTCTCAGCCTTATGCTGCACCACATGGAGAAAGAGCCGATGGCTTACGACTTGATTAAACACATCACATGCCAGTTCGTGCGCTTGCTTGGGCATGCTGTTGCATCCTTTACTAAGATGCGAAGGGAAGCCATTTTGAAGAAAGTAGGTTTGCAGAAATTCAATTCAGTGGCAGCAAAAGGGCCCTCTTAGGGCTCTGATCTCTTCAGTGAGGATCTGAGAGATCTTCTAAGAGAAAGAACACAGGATGCAAGAGACCTGTTAGGTGCTTCTAAGGTTGTTCCAGAGTCTAGTAACTATTCTCTCCACTCTTCTCCCCATCTTAAGGGTTGGACAAAACTTAAAAGAAAATTCCAAGAGTCCGAGGAGCGCAACTTTGGTGCTGGTGGGCCAGGGAGACAAGCAAAGAAATTTCGCGGGAACCAGTTTTTTCGTCCAGCCGCCCCTTCCGGCTCCTCACGAAGGGGCGGTGCCCACAGCAGGGTTCTCAAGAACCACAGCAAAGGAAAGAGAAATTAGTAGTAAGTCAACCTATATCATGTTAAAATCTTCAGAGGACATTCATTGGAGGAAATGTGAAAAATTGTCTAAAGGCTTCGGAACAACTCACGGGAGATGCATGGACTCTTCAGGCTATGAAGGGGTATAAAATACCCTTTACAAGACCTCCATATCAGCGCTTGCACCCACCTCTGCCAACGAGTCAGGGCAAAACCGAGGTCTTGGATACAGAAATTCAAAAACTCCTCAAGAAGGCAATAGAACCTGTCCCACAAGAGAAATCAAATGTGGAATATCTGAGCACTATATTTGTTTTCCCCAAAAAGAATGGAGGTCACAACCAGTTTTCAACTAAGAAAGTCTGAACAACTTAATGAACCCACCCACTTCAAAATGGAAGGTTTCCACACCCTAAAGGAAATTCTGAAAAGGGAGATTTCATGGGGAAACTAGACCTCAAAGATGCCTCTATGTCAGTACCAATATTGCACCAAAGGACAGGGCAAAAGTAGGTATCTCCAGTTTTTGGCAAAACAGATCTGGGATTACTGTCAAGATCATCCATCTCGGCATTGGGAGGACGCATCAGATTGGATGCTAGAAAAAAAGACCTTCCTAAAAATCCAGAAGGTGCACGGGTTTTTTCACAAAGACCTGTTTCCCAACCGACTGAATTTTCAATGTCCGAATTATTGCAGTTGGAAACCAGACTCAGGGGCAATTTGGGTGAACTCATTCACAAACCCGAGGAAAGACCTGCAACGTCCCTATGCCTTTCCCCCATGCATTCGCCTTAGTCGCAAGGTGTCTGAGGGAGATCTCGGAGGAGAAAGCAACAATGTGCATTGTTACTCCCAAGTGGCAAGCTCAACCCTGGAATGCTCAAGCACTGAAAATGAGCATTTGTCACCCTCTCCTGATTCCTCCCAGTCACAACCTTCTTCTATCGAGTCTAGGGGAGCAACACCTCCTAGTGATAGACAGTTCCCTTTACCTGGTCGTCTGGAGAGTATCAGGAAGAGATTCTCTTCCAAAGGCTTATCGAAAGGGACTGTTACCTTGTTACCTCCTCTTGGAGGCAAGGCACCAGTGTGCAGTGCAATAGTGCTTGGAAGCTCTTTTCAAGCTGGTGTGGTGGAAGGCAAACTGATCCCCTTTGTGCCTCTGTAGAAGATGTGGCTAATTTTTCAGCAGAACAGTTTGAACAAGGTAAGGCTTATCGGACCTGAAATGCATACAGATCAGCAATTTCGTCAACCTTGCCTCACTTTGAAGGCAAACCCGTAGGTCAGCACCCGCTATTAACAAGGCTTTTAAAGGGGGCTGCCAGCCAGTGCCCCCTCAACCTAAGTACTCATTTACTTGGGATTTACAAACTGTTCTTGACTACATTGATGGTTTAGGAGATAATAGTGACCTTGATTTGAAAACCCTGTCCAAGAGAACAGCAACTCTGGTGGACATGTCTACAGGGTGTAGAGGATCAGAAATTGCAAGCATGGGGCTTAGTTTGGTCAAAAGGGGGCAGGGAAGATAGAGGTTGGACTGGTGAGTCCGTCAAAAACCTCCAAACCAGGTCAGAGGAAAGTTCTTTCCCTCCCATTTCTACATAACAAAGGAACATGCCCTGCAACAACCCTTGTCACTTACTCATTCAGCGAACAGAAAATCGTCGAGCTGAAACTCGTGATAGTTCGTTTTCCATTTATTTCATTAATAATTAGATCGGTTCAGCCTCAATTGCTAGATGGATTAAGGACGTCCTATCCCTAGCTGGGATTGATACGTCAATCTTCACAGCACATTCCACCAGAAGTGCTGCCACATCTGCTGCTTTAGAGGCAAATATGGCTGTTGAGGATATCGTTAAGTTGGTGATTGGTCAAGGGTTCCCGCTTTCAAAACTTTTTACTTACGTCAGATTTCTCCTAGTGCTGGGTTAGCGCCTGCTATTTTCCCCTCAGAGGTAAGTGAAGTTTTAAAACTTCACCTGTTATATCTTGTGCAGTGCCAAGTAATATAATTTCCAATTTAGACAAGGTGCTCAGTACCTGCCATAAAATTGGAATTATATAAGGGGCGCAAACAAGATATAACAGGGCCTCCTCACACATCCCAACCATATTGGGCTCACTGAACAGTTCTGTTTAGTGTTCTTTGTGGTTGCAATTATGATATTTCTTCTTTTTATTTGCAGAAATGTCCAAAAGCCTCTTAAGAGTGTCCGTGATTACTGATTAGCAACTCTGGGTCTCGACCTCCTCAAGCAGTCAAGTTCAGCATTGATTTGGAATTTATCTACCCTTATGTTGTTCAACCTTTCCTTGTTTGTTGAAAAGTTAGTGTTATTGATTTAATCATAATCTTAACTGTTGGTGCTGATATGTTAATTGAAGTGATATGATTGAAGACAGAACAATAAGAAAAAAAATGTTGGAAAGTTACAAGACACGCCAAACTTCGGTGTTGTCATATTTTGGCCTTTACAGTCAGCTGGTCTCAGTCTTGGAGTCTCCTTTCCCTAATCGGCTTGTTCCTAACAGTCATTGATATCAACCAGTTGCAAGGAGAGGTCACACTGAGGTCACCGGAAGAGAGCAGCAGCCAAGTGAAGGGGTCAGACTACCTTTTTCTCTTCTATTAGCTTTCAAGTTCGGGAGCGACGTGTTTAGAGGTCAAACACCCATGTTATATCTTGTTTGTGCCCCTTATATAATTCCAATTTTTATGGCAGGTACTGAGTGCCTTGTCTAAATTGGAAATTTTTCAAGCAGTTTTACCGTATTTAGTGGCACGTGTACAAATAAAAGGGGGAAATCTTTATCGATGCCTCATTTCGTCATTTTGTTGCACGCACAGCGACTTCCATAGTCAAAGGTTGCGGGAAACTGATAAAACTGGTGAAATCGTTCCAATATATTATTTCCTTTTAAGGTTAGCTGCATCCTGTTTTGTGTCTCTCCCAATGAGGACATGACTTTCCAAGTAATCCGGCTAGTGATGCAAGTACGATGTGTTCCAGGTGTTCAAATCCAGGGAGCTCCTAATTAACAGCTCACTGGCAATTGAGAGTAATGCGCAAAACGCAAGAGTGAAAGATTGAAAGATTGACCTACTTACTCTGCACGTCCAACTTCCTTGTTGTGTAACATATGGTATCGGATGAAATAATGTGGGGCGGGTGCCTGTTCGCTTTGCCTGTTCGCATATGTTGTAGCGCTCTTCAAACTCAAAATCAAAGATATTACAAGCATAGATACCAAACTTAAAATGGCGCGGTGACTCAACATGGGGGCCGAAATGGACGGGAGGAAGTGCTGATCACTGATCAGTCGTTTTGACAGCCAACAGGTAAATTAATATGTTCTGATAGTATACATACGTGTGATGTGAAAACATTGCAAATCTCGCAAGCCCGTTCTTCAATAAATTTCACTTACATGGAAAAGTTCTTCGCTTCTTCTAGGCATTCCACGTAAGAACAATTATACATGAACGCACAACTAGCTGGTTTTAATTAAGTTCATGGACTCGCTGGTTGGTAGGTTTCTATGGTATCGTCACAAACGCACATTTATACACGCGTTTGTATTCTATACGCGTTAATAACGTAAAATCAACTTGTGCGTTCGTTTTCCATGCACGCAGAAGTACGCGTCAATCACTCCATACTATACACGGAGAAATGTATTACGCGCGTACAGAACTCGGTTTGAAAATTAACGCACGCTGCCACTCGTTACAATGGAAATTTCTGTTACGCATGCATAATTGTGGCGCAAATCACTGAATAAAACTGCGCGCATGTCAATAAACACTTCCACCTTCCCTTTGGGCCTCCGTGAAGAGTCAGCGCGTCTAACAGTGTAGGGATAGAAGTTTGGTATCTACGTTTATAATATCTTTACTCAAAATCAAGAAAACAACTAGACAAGTTGTACCTGCTGGCTGCTGGCCAGTAGGTACAACTTGTCTAGTAGATTTCCTGATTTTCAGTAATTACCCATTATTTAAATACAACCGATAAAGTGAAAATTTTCGTTTACCGATGAAGTTAAAATTGTCCTAACGATGATTTCATGTAGTCTAACGTACAAGCAACAACGTAGCCAGGATTGTGTCATGAGGGGGCGGGGGGGGGGGGTGAGCACCACATGAGAGAAAGATCTAAGGGGAGAGAATAAAAACTTTTAAAAAAATTTAGGTGTGTTTTGCATTGCAAGGTTGGTTCATGCGGGTTTCAACCCCCCCCCCCCAACCGCCCAGTGGCTACTCCACTGCGAACAGGTTTCCATGCGTGTGAGTGCGTTTTTATGTAGGTACAGAAGCAGTGGCGTCACGAAGGGGAGCCAGGGAGGGAAAACCTTTCCCGGAAAAACGATGTTTTCTGTAGTTTGTGCGTGAATACGAAATGTGTTGAGATTTTAATCTTCATTTTTTTCCATGCATTTCAAATATAAATATGTCGGAAATAGAAGCTTCACAATGCCATTTCAAGCTGTCTAAGGGGTTGCGTTTTTACAAATTTTTCTGAACACTTCCGACTACACCAATTTAAGGCGGCACACGGCTCAGGTTAGACACTCATGCAAAACTGCCCATCAAATTCCTTCTCGTTCTCTTTGTAGTGTCAGCTCCCTTCCTCAAGATGTCGGCTGGATCCGCTACTGGTAGTAATTTCACTAGACTTGTTACCGATAAAATCTTACTTGAAGTTGCCCTGGAAGTAATTTTAGACCAGTGTAAAGAAAATAGAATTACCCTTAAATTTCTTCGTTAATGCCTCACAAACGCCTTAAACCCCAAGAGCTCCAGGGGGGTTCGCCCCCATTGACTCTCACCTGGACACCCACATTTAACTGCCCGTTGCCTTCTCTCTCTATAGTTCATCTCCCCCTTTACAAAATGTCAGTCGGATTCCCTCTTAGTAGTAGTTTCCCTAGATTTTTTACCTATAATCTTACTTGAAGTAACGCAGGAGGTAATTTTCAGACCAATGTTAAGTCAATGAAATAACCCTTCACCTAACAAACTCCCTCAAACTCAATACCTTACGGGTGGTTCACCCTCTGGACCCCCATTGGGGCTTTGCCCCTGGACCCCATATGGGGCCCTAAGGTGGGCCCCTGGACTGCACCTTATGAGCTTCGCCTTTCGACCTCGTTGAGTGAAGTCTGGAAGTGCCCCATGCACTGTTGTGCACTGATGTCTGGTAACACCACATTATAGCAGGCATGCAGGTAGGCAAGTAGGCTGGCAGGGTGGGGAAGCAAATAGATAGGTTGTTGACTTTTCCGGGGGTGTTAAGGGGTGTAATCTCCGCCGATAAGTTATTTCATTCGTGTGTGATCCGTTACGTAATTTATTGGCCGGGTTTCAGTTTTCCTTTGTTTTAGCGTGGAAAGAAAGCACGCAGATATTTTAGTTGAGCGTGGTCTCGCGAGACTCGTGCAGGCTAGTCACTTCTGTTCCTGATTTCGTTAAGCTAGCCTAGCACCCTACTGTCAACCGTTTCGTTTCTATTTTGTAAGTATTTTTCATGTATTTAATTATTTTGCAAGTCAAATTTGGCGGAGGTTATCTGTTTTTGCACATCAGTGCAGTGGGGGTTAATTCATGCAAGCCAATTACTTCTGGTCGTGGTATATGACTACCGCATTCGGTTGCTACTAATTAAGCTGTTATTTGTCATTTACACTCTTCCCTTATTTTCCTCCCTGACAGTTCAACCCCAGTACACCGTTGTGACACCAGTTTAACGTCGACGACCCCAGTTAACGCAGAAAGCCGCTGTTAAGACCCTGTGTGTGTTCCCCTCCGTAATGATTTGTAAGTGAGGCTTTTTTCAGTGTTCTGTCAAGCCACGTATTATGTCACCTTTTACGGTCTCGTTAAAGTCCGAGTGTGTGTATGACAGTGTTGTGTTAGTGTACGTGTGTGTATGTGGGTGTGTGCGTATTTTTTTTGG
Source organism: Holothuria scabra (assembly GCA_037179385.1). Taxonomy (NCBI): domain Eukaryota; kingdom Metazoa; phylum Echinodermata; class Holothuroidea; order Aspidochirotida; family Holothuriidae; genus Holothuria; species Holothuria scabra. The sequence goes on along the minus strand of CM074183.1, from coordinate 51,599,300 downwards.
TGTAGAACGGGGACATGAGCCTTTTTCTCCGGGCAAGTGTGGAATACACCTGCAAGTGGGGATATCCCCACCTGCCAAATGCAAAATTAGCCATGGAATTGAATTATTCACGTTTCAAGGATGTGCCCCAGTAAGTTTGAAGCATTTTTCAGTTTTCCCCAATTTCCATGTGATGGACCTAACATCAGGTGATAAACCATGGACCGGTGCATGGGTGTGTGTGTATCTGTGTAGTGCCAGTGAATCGGGGATATGAGCGTTTTCTCCCCTAGTCAAGTGTCGATACACCCAAAGTAGGGATATCAACATTTTCATGGTTTAAAAAATGTGTTCCCGATTGACGGTCAAAACATGTATGTGTGTTTGTGTGTCGTATGTTTCAATGTCTGTATTTACCTTGCATGTCTTCCTCGCCGGCCTCAATGTTCAAATGTTTTCTATAATGTATTGCTTGTTACTGATTATATTTTATTATTATTTTTTCAAGCAGTTTTACCGTATTTTGTGGTACGTGTACAAAAACTAGTAACAAATCAAGGGAAAAATTCTACATGGCACGGACTCTCCTCAAAGGCACTGGTATCCAAATTAATGAGGACCTCACTTATAATAATCAACTTCTTTTTGCAAATGCCCGTCGTCACCAGAAAGTCACTAAATCGTGGACCCTTGATGGAAACGTATTTATTATTGACAGTGCTGGTCAAAGGAAACGGATCATTTCTCTCTCGACCTGGATAAACTCCGTTTATTCATTGGACAAACGTTAACTATGAGGCCGCTATCTTTATAAACACTGCTGTTTTTTAACTACTTCGTCGGTTGTGTGCAAGTTTACAGGATTTCACATATAACTGATAAGATTGGTCGGCTATTCTACCTCGACTGTCTTGCTGATAATCTACCCTAGTTCTCCCGATTTGTCTTTTCTTGACCTGTACTGCTCCTCTTCGATTTTCTCTTTCTTTGTTGTGACATCCGATCTCAGCTTTCTTTTGTTACTGCTTGTACTTTTTGCTTTGTGTGTGTGTTTTTTGTTTGTTGCTTTTGTTTGTTTGTTTGTTTGACGATATCCTATGGTATGTACCACTCTTAATCCTATTTGCTGTAGTTGCCTGCATAACTTAAATAATGTTGATCTAGCTGAAGGCAATTGTTGTTATTGCTCCTCTGTGATTAAATGGCACTACACTTGTGCTACTAATATTACTGTTAGATCAGCTGAAGGAATTTCTTGCTTAATCTGTAAACAGTCTCGCCTGAATGGTAACTCCAACCTGCTATCTGTTGATCCTGTTGATCCTGACTTAAACTTTTATCATTTAACTCTGTTGAACGAATGTGATTACTACGAGTATGATTTTTAATAGTATTTCCTTTAATGTCTGGAATAAAAACTGACCCTTTATCATGTAAATGCTAGGTCTCTGGACGGTAATTTCATCAACTTAAATATTTCGTTGAATTCAGTCTCTCCTAAAATTTCAGTTATTGGTGTAACCGAGACTTGGCTTAATGAAGCTGATAATTTTTGCTCTTTGTATAATATCCCCGGCTTTAATTTAGAAAAGGCATCCAGACAAGGGTATGGTGGCGGTGCAGCCCTTTATGTTAATTCCTTACTTTAGTATAAACTCCATCCCGATTTCAGTATTTTTCTTGAAAGTATCTTTGAATCACTTTTTGTTGAAATTATCTCTCCCAATGCGTTTACGCTCATCGGAATCATATACTGTCCCAAAGGAGTTTCTGATTATGCTTTTGAGACCTTTGCCCAGTGTTTTCGTGTTGCTAAGCAGGAAGAAGGTAGATTGCTACTTAATGGGTGATATTAATTGCTATGTGTTAAATCACACTGATTGTATATGTAATCAATTTTTAAATCTGGTCCAATGCCATGCTTTTCGCCCCTTCAAACTTTACCTACTAGGGTCACTTCTACCTCAGATAACCTCGTATAACAGGAAGGTCACTCCTTGAGCGTTTTAAAAGTGTTTTACAAGGTGAAAATTGGGCTTTTTACCCAGTTTACCAGTGTAGTGATACAAACACAGCCTTCAATAAGTTCAGTGATATTTTTCTTCATCATTTTAATGACTGTTTTCCTCTTGTTCCTCATAACATAAGATCAAAGGGTAATGGTAATGCTTGGATGTCTCCAGGTATTTTAAATTCATGTAAAACTAAACAACGGTTGTACAGGAAATATTTAAAGAGACGTATTGATCAAAACTTTATGATTACCAGCGTTTTCATAATCGTCTCAATTCTGTTATTCGTAGCGCTAGAAATGAATTTTATAAGATTTTTTTTCTAGTTGAAGGAATGATGTTAAAAGTACTTGGCGTTCTATTAATTACCTTCTCCGTGGTCATAGTAACGATAAGTCCATTGATGAACTCACTCACCTTGGTAATGTAATTTCTGATCCTAATGAAATCAGTGATACCTTCAATGAATATTGTACTGGTGTTGGCCCTACTACCCAGCAGAATATCCCCACCGTGCGCTCTACTACTTTTAAGTCTTATCTTGGGGCCCCTGTTCCTAACTCATTGTATATTACTCCCACAACGAATGATGAAATCTTCAATTAGATCAAACTTTCTGCAGCTGGGTCTGATGGCATCTCCCCTAGAGTGGTGAAACACGTTGCCCTTTGTCTATGCGATCCCCTTACTTTTGTGTTTAATTTTTCTCTTACACAAGGTGTTGTTCCTGAGATGCTTAAAACTGCTCGTGTAGTCCCAGTGTTTAAAATTGGTGATGAGAAAGATGTTAGTAATTATAGACCTATTTCTGTTTTACCCTGCTTCTCTAAGATACTTGAAAAACTTATTTTTTCCAGATTATATAAATTTCTGATGGGCAACAATTCTATTCATGACTACCAGTTAGGTTTTCTTCCAGGTCGCTCAACTTTTCATGCTCTTATTCATTTTTGTGATACTGTCATGAATGTCTTTGAGAATAATAATTACGTATCTGGTACTTTCCTCGATCTTTCAAAGGCTTTTGACACCCTTGATCATAAAATTTTATTAAGTAAGCTTGAGTATTATGGAGTTAGAGGCTTGTCCCTCAGCTGGTTTAGAAGTTACCCTTCCGATAGACAACAGTATGTTACAATTAGTAATGCAAATTCTGACCTTAAACCTATTACTTGTGGTGTCCCACAAGGTTCGATTTTAGGTCCGCTCCTCTTCATTATCTATGTCAATGACCTGTATAAAGCTGGTAATAAGCTACATATTATCTCTTATGCTGATGATGCTAATCTCTTCTTTTCAAGTCCTGACCAATTTAAATTATTAGAAACTGTTCGAAAAGAATTTGAAAAAGTTCGGGATTGGTTTTGTGTAAACAAACTCTCGCTTGATGTCAAGAAGACCACCTCTGTAATTTTTTGATCCCCCTCTAAGCCTCTTCAGTCATACTGGTATCAAACATATTGAACTCTGTGGCGTAAAAATTATGGTTTCAAGTAAATCCAAGTTCCTTGGAGTAGTTATTGACCAACATCTTACATGGAATGATCATATTCTTCATGTAAGTAATAAAGTATCTAAGGGGGTTAGTATTCTATGCCGTTTGCGCCATCTTCTACCTAGACATATTCTCCTCACGCTGTATAATACACTAATCCTTCCTTACTTATCCTATTGCAACGTTGTTTGGGGCGGTGCTTTACCAGCTAGGATCCAGCCACTCTTTATTCTTCAGAAAAGATGTGTGCGCATTATTTCCAGTAAGCACCGCCTGCATCATACCACCCCTTTATTTGCTAAACTGAAAATTCTTTCTATTTATAATCTTAATCGTTACTGCAATGACATGTTCATGGACAGTTGGATTCATGGTACTTGCCCAGTAATATTTAATTAGTATTTTCACTTCTGCGGCGTGGCTCATGCCTACCATACACGCTCTGAAAGTAATATTTCTGTCCCATTGTTTAGATTTAAATACTCTCTGCTCAGCATTACATACATAGGTGTTAAATTATGGAACTCTCCCCCAACAATAAAGAAATTGAATTCTGTTAACACTTTCAAAAGGACGCTTAAAGATCATCTCCTTCATATATAGCAATAGCTTTTAAGATACATTTTCTTTTCTCCTGCTTGTTGTATTTACGTTTATGTTTGTTTGTGTTGTGTAGAAGTGATTACCCCTATAAGCTTTCCAAGCTTCTTGTAATCACTCCTCAGGCTCTTCCTGTTCTTTTATTTTGTATTTCTTTACATTTGTATGTCTATAAATGTGAATGAGTCTGAAATAAAGTTTTGTGTGAAACTAAAAAAAAAAAACTAAAAGTAAGGGGGGGAACTTCATCGATGCCTCATTTCGTCATTTTGTTGCACGCACAGTGCCTTCCACAGTCAAAGGTTATGAGAAACTGATAAATCTGGTGAAATCGGTTCAATACATTATTTCCTATTTCCTTTTAATGTTAGCTGCATCATGTTTTGTCTCGCCCAATGAGGACATGATTTCCAAGTAATCCAAGTGATCCAAGTACGATGTGTTCCAGGTGTTCAAATTCAGAGAGCTCCTAACAGCTCACTGCCAAATGTGAGTAATGTTCAAAACGCAAGAGTGAATGATTGAAAGATTGACCTACAAACTCTACACGTCCAACTTCCTTGTTGTGGGGACGGATGCCTGTTCGCTTATGTTGTAGCGCTCTTCAAACTCAAAATCAAGAAAACAACTAGAAAAGTTGTACTTGCTGGCCAGTAGGTACAACTTGTCTGGTAGATTTCTTGATTTTTAGTAATTACCCATTTTTTAAAAACAACCGATAAAGTGAAAATTTTCGTTTACCTATGAAGTAAGTATTAATCTAACGATGATTTCATGTAGTCTAAAGTACAAGCAACAGCGTCGGGTGTTTTTGCATTGCAAGGTTGGATCATGTGGTTCGGAGCGAATAGATAAAGAAAATTGAAGACTGTTAAAAGTTACACACTTAAAGAAGCAACATCGTCTGTTTATAATGGGTATAAAACGAATGACCCTTGAGAATGCCTAAGTCCTTGTTTAGACCCATAGTGTGAGTACCACAAGGTTGGCATCGAAGCCTGTAAGAACTTTCTTGGCCAGCATGGTCATTCCAAGAATTTCATCAGTGATATCTGCTCTCTCATCGGATTTATACCAACCTATAACAACTTCACTTTTGATAGTAATCATTTTTTGCAAATGAAAAATACGGCTACGCATGGGGACAAATGGGTCCATGCTACTCCAATATTTTTACGACCCATTTAAAAGATGTAGTGATTTATTTAATGATTTGATTCATATCTCCACTTGATTATATTACAAACAAGCCAAAAATCCACATTAAAGTAACAGAGAAATATAACAACGACATTTGAAATATTAGCTAGGCATAGCTGTTTAACAAAACAAGATAAAGGACCAGAAAAAGTAATTGTTTCAAGTCTAGCCCTTGCCCTTAAGTAAGGAAACAACGCAAAATCAAACATAGAAAAACATAAAAAAGACAAGCAGGAACAAAAGAGGGTTAAGTATATAAATTTGCCTATGACAGTAGAAGAATTACGACAGCATATCAATTAAGTAATTTTTAAGTTTTCTTTTGAATGATGCTAAGGACAAGCAGTTGCATATATTTAAAGAGAGGGAATTCCATAATTTAATTCTAGACAAAGGTGGTTGCAACTGATTTCTTGCCCGAGTATAATAGGAATGAAAGTCAGAATTAAAGTTGAAATAAGTTGCAAAAACATTTGGAAGGAGACCGTGATAGAAGCGATATATAAATATGCCTACCTGGTAATATTTAGGCCAAAAATTGAGAGAATATGTAGTTCTTTAAAAATTTCTGTTGTGTGAGTGCGATACGAAACGTTACAAAATTCCTAACTACTCGCTTTTGAAGTTTGTGCAAGTTACTCAGCAAAGTAATATGGGCATTTCCCCAAGTAACAAGGTTATAAGTTAAATGAGGAAGAATGAGGGAATTATAAAGGATGAGGAGAGCATTTGGGGTAAGAAGTGTTTCGTCGATTAAGGACTCCGCTCTCTCTATCTCTCTTGCTACTTTGTTACTTACAAAGGAAATATGATTTTACAATCTAATTTGTAGCCAATGTGGATACCTAAAAAATTAGCATGGAGTGATGGTGTGATAGGAATGTCATTTAGATGAATGCTGTAAATAGTGGGGGTCAGAAATTCTTTTATCAAATAGTAACAACTTAGTTTTTGCTATGTTTAAAGTCAATCTACTAGCTGTTAACCATTTGAAAATATGAGAATGATTAGTTCGGAAACCGTACTGACTTTTTATGAAGCATCTCATGTTTGGAAATAAAGTCTATTGTAAACCAGCCGTTCAACAATCTTAGAAATAGAAGGCAATATAGAAATAGGCCTATAATTTGATAAGGTTTGTGCATCACCTGATTTAAAAAGAGGGATAATCTTCGCAGTTTTAAGCTCTGAAGGGAAAATGCCAGAAGCAAAAGAAAGGTTGATAATATGAATCAAAGGTGTAACAATAACATAAAAAATTTGTTTAAGCAAGTCACAGTTAATTTCATCAAATCAACAGCAGCTCTTTCCGTTTCTCATCTTCATGACGATGGCTGACAACTCCCCAACACAAGTGGGAAACATAAAGAATGATACTTGGGCATTACTGGAGATAAAACTCAATGGGTTGACGTTTACTGACGGGAGACTGTTAGCTAATGAATGGGCAACAGAAGCAAAATAATTGTTAAAATCATTTGCAATATGCAAGCGATCGTTACTAAGACCATCCTCACACATAAACAAGTTATTTGAGTGGAGAAGGTCTGTTGTCCCGAAACCTATACATTGTTATCGTTACATTGACAACATTTGTTTTTCATTTGGCCACATCGCGAATGCTCTTCATAATTTTCTTATGACATTGTAATAATTATCATTGCATCTCATTTACGGAAAACTACTTCTCTAGGGATATTCCTTTCCTCGAAATTTTGGTCCGTTTTTAAGATGGCAACTTGTTAACCTCCCTTTAATCAAAAGATAACGACCGGTTTCTTGATTTTCAAAGTTGTCATCCCAACCACCTGAAAACATCAATTATCTTCAGTCGAGGATAAAGTACTAAAGCGTAGTTGTTTCAACATCGACGAATTTGAGGCAGAAATTGCCGTATTTGTTGGCTACCTTTCAAAATGCGGTTAATCATTCAAATTTATTTCTGAAGAGATTATCGATTTGTCACTATACACCCGGGCTAATCTCCTGGGATACAGAGAGAAAAAACCCGAACATTCGTATTCCTATGGTATTTGACTCTCACCCATCTATCGAGAAATTGTTCAAGAATCTTAAAACGGATTTTGCCTTTTGAGAGAAGATAACTCTATTCGTTATTTATTATCTGAACCCCCTCTATACAGCACGAGACAAACGTAAAGCCTGAAGGACATACTCACCTATTCAAAAACCTCCTCAGGAAACCCCTGGGGCAATTTAAAATGCCTTAAACCTAGATGCAGAATTTGTGAATTCATCACTACTGAAAGTTCCTTCAGATCTCGAGGCACCACTGTGTCACCATTAAAGCTCCCCTCTTTGCTGCGATTCGCCCGACGTAGTTTATCTTTTGACTTGTTCCGTCTGTGATTCAGGTAACCATGCAGGAGAGAAAAGTACCCCTTTTCCGTTCCAATAACCATACTTGGTCCATAGGTAACCACTTTTTAGGATTCCCTGTGGCACAAAACTTAAACTTTCCACGCACAGGATTAGAAACATTGCTTGTACTCTCATTTCCTTGTGGTTTGCTTCTCGGGAAGCTCGTAAAAAGTGCAAGTTACGTTGGATTCTTCGACTTAATACTCACACTTAGGGTCTAAACATGGACTGAGGCATTCTGAAGGGTTTTTTGTTCATCCATCGTAGCCAGACGACTTTGCTTCTTAAAGCGTGTAACTTAAAACAGTCTTCACTTCTGATTTATCCATTCGCTCCGTTCGGTTTGTGAGAGTCTGGACTAACTTCGTCTCCTTGAGAATTCTAGAATAACGTTCATATGTGTTAGGTTTTCTTTTTCTATCCTAAACTCATTTTCGTATATACTTGTATCTACTATTTTCGTATATACTACTAATTTTCAGTCAACATTCCTTTGTTACCTGCTTATGTATACCTTATTAAAACTTAAATCTGCCAGCGTACGTATTCATATTCATTATTATAAATTCTTATTCATATTTACAATCGCAGACTACATAATTTCTTACAAGACTCCAAAGCCAAGACCTTGGCTAGCCTGTTGCCCAAATCCCTGCCCACCCAAGCCGAAACTAACTTCAAAAACCAGCCAGACACCAAGCTTGTAGTCACCATCCCGCCTGATCTGGAACTCTCTTCCTCCGAACGCTCAGTTTTAGCGAAAGGTCTCAACTTCGTACCACTGAACCCCCTTCCTGATGAGTTTTCCATACGCAGAGACGTTTCGTCTTTCTATAGGAAACTCCGCCTTCGTTACCATTTCTGGATGACAGGCGATCAGGAAGACACACCCTCAGAGGAAGTTCTCAACCCCGCCAACTCTGTCGTTCCTCCTGGACGCCAAAGCCAGAAGAAAATCCCACCCTTGACAATGTAATAAATACCATTAACAAAGATGTAAACGACCTCCTTCCCCCAAAAATGACCTCACTTGGGAACCTTTGTCCTGAGGAACGAGATGCCATTTTATCCCTTAAAAGAAACAGGGACATCATCATCAAACAAGGGTGAAGCTGTTGTAGTTTGGCGGAAGGACCTGTGTATTGCTGAGGCCAACAAACATATCCCACTCCTGATTGCCAAAAGTTGGTTAAGAACACATTATCCCAGCTCATGGAGAATAACCAACTACCCAAAAAGCTACTTCTCTACTACACTCTTGCCCACAGATTTCTAATTTCTACCTAGTTCCCAAAATCTACAAAGCCAACAACCCTGGTAGACCTATCGTCTCTTCACACAGCTGCCCCACCGTACTTATTTCTGAGTATGCAGATTCCGTGCTCTCCCCTTTAGTTTTAGCCTTGCCATCGTTTGTTCAAGACACCCCACATTTCTTGAGACTTATTCGTGACTTTGAGTTTCCTGAAAATTTCGGTGAACGTCTTGTATTCACCATGGATGTGTCCAGCCTCTACACGTCCATTCCTCATGACGCTGCCTTAACAGCTATCCGTTACTGCCTAGACAAACGGCGTGATCCCCTAATATCGACTGACATCTTCCTACGTTTAACGGTACTTGTTCTCACGCAAAATTGTTTCAGTTTAATGGGCGTTTTTTCCGTCAAGTTAAAAGAGTGGCTATGCGAACCAAAATGGGCCCTTCTGTTGCCTGTTTGACCATGGGTCACTTTGAAGAACAACTATTTTCTCGGTATACAGGGCCCCGACCTATACTTTACAAAAGGTATATTGATGATATTGTAGGAGTTGCCAAGGGGTCCCGTCGTGATTTAGAAACTTTTATCGACTTTGTTAATTCATTTTGCCCCCTTTTTGAAATTTACCCATTGTATCTCGGACTCATCTGTTGTATTTTTCGACCTTAAACTGTCCATTAACAACCGTATAATTACCTCTAACCTACACTTTAAGCCAACCGACTCGCATAACTACCTATTGTACCCTTCCAACCATCCCGAATCTTGTACTAAATCTATCCCTTATTACCAGCTCTTGCGAGCCAGGCGAATTTGTTCGGAGGATTCTGACTTCTCCACTGCCTCTGATGAAATTTTATCCTTTTTTGAAAAACGCTAGTACCCTGTCAAAATCCTCTCTAATGCCCTACGCAGAATTCAAGGAACTAGCAGAGAGAAAGTCTTGGAGAAAAAGAACAAATTTGGTATCAATCTACGGTATTACTTTGGTTTTTTTCATATCACCCTTCGGTCCGTCCTATTTTACGCGCTATCAGCAAAAATGTAGAGTCGCTCTGACAAGACCCCTCAACCCGTGATATTTTCCGGAAAACCCCCAATACTGCTTTTAGAGTTGAGAAAAATTTAGCAAACCATTTAGTTCGGGCTTCCCACTCAGAACTTCTTTTAATGCCACCCCTGGTACCTTTTCCTGTAACCGTCCGAGGTGTAATACATGCCCAGTTGTTGGCAAACACGACCTCGTGAACATTTCAGGCACCAACGGCAATAGCTTCATTGTCAAAAAAAGATTCTCCTGCATTTCCTCTAATGTAGTTAATGTTTTATCTTGTGTGAGTTGTAACTCGTTGTACGTGGGAGAGATCAAGCACCTAAGGTCCATCAAACAGAATCTCCATGGATGCCCGATGGCTTCACAATTCCATCCCCCTTCACCTTGTTCAATACAGCACTTAACCGTTACGGCAGCTGTAATGTGGCGAGGCTCCGATCGTGACCGCCTTAGTGCGGTAAAACGATTTTTCATGAGGTTATGTACTCTCGCTCCACACGGTCTTAACGTTAAAATTGACCTTTTGTAATATTCACCCTCCTTTGAGCCAATTTTAACTCCTTTTACTCTTATCCGTTCGTGCTCGTTTTTAGGTATGTACCTTTTTCCCGGCCTGTTTTTTTTTTTTTACTTTTTTCTTTTTTCTGACCGTGTTCGATTTTTACGTGTACTTTTTCATACAGTACCCTCTTTTCCTTTTTTGGTTTTGTGTTTCATTCGTCGCACTCATGTTTTCTGACAATCACTTTCGTTCGGTTCTGTTTTCACACTGACCGCTACGGATTTGATGTTGGTTGTGTCCAATCGTTGTTAGTTGTTAAGTTTGGTTTTTGCCACGTGATGAAGGGTTTATACCCGAAACGTCGTAGAGTTTTACGCAAACTTTTGAGCACTTTTTACTACTTCTTTTCGACCTATATACATATATATATATATATATATATATATATATATATATGTATATAGGTCGAATATATATATATAATGAAAAGATTGCAATAGGATTTTACAACATAGCTTTACACAACTGTTTTGTAAGGGCCAATAATGTAGGTTCTCACTCCTCAGAAGCCTGAAGTAGAATGATGTCAATAACGTTGAATACCCTACTCAACAGAAACAAATTGCTTTATTTCTTTCTTTAAATATTTTTAGAGTGTATATATATTTATATATATATGTGTGTGTGTGTGTGTGTGTTTGTGTGTATGTGTGTGTATTTATATATCTATATATTTATTTACATTTTTAAATGTAAAAATATAAAAGCGATGAAAAATAGTGATGTACACATGGATGGCATAAAAGGGAGCACAATAGTTAAATACAGTGATGTATATTTCAGACACACCTCGACAGTACACTTAATGCAAAAGCTCACAGAGTCACATTTCACCAAGAATGGCCTCGTGGCCTACCCAACTTACATTCTTTTGTATCATTTTGCAATGCTTTTCATCCTTCTATTGAGTTCACATTTAATTTTGCTGCCAAGGAAATTCCTTTCGTTGATGTGCTTATTAAGCTTAAAAATGATTCCATAGGTACGACACTTTGTTGTAAATCAACAGATACCCATGGCTACCTTACTCTTCAGAGCTCGCAAGTTCGAAAAAGTCTTCTGTGTTTTCTCAATGCATTAGAATCACACGTTTTTGTTCTTCCTAGCCCAAATACAAAACACATTTAAATAACCTCGTTTTTTCGCAATAATGAATACCCCCTACCCATTATAAAAGCGGAAATCAGCAAGGCTTCCTGTCACGACCGCGACAAACTACTGTCTTAAAAACCTAAAGTTGAAAATACACGTATTCTACTTGTTTTTGTTATTCCTCTAAAACAGAAATTTTACATAAATGTATTCATTCAGATTTTGCTTTTCTTCGGGCAGACACGTCAATCTCTGTTCTTTGTGAAGACCCTCTCTAACTGCGAGACGACAACCCCCTTACATCAAATCCCTCCTGACATCATCCAGGCTTCTTAAAGCGGGAAACACAGGCAACAAAAAGTGTGGCAAGCCTTTGTGTCAGGTGTGCCCTTTCATTATCACAGACGAAACTTTTAACCCTCTGGGCACTACTTGTAACATTCACCCCTTCCCTTAGACTGTGACACGGCTAATGTCGTTTATTAACTGTGCTGCAACATGTGTGAGAAAGGCAGCTGTGTGCCTCAGACTGGCACCAAATTCAGACTGAGGTTTAAAGGGAATTACTGCGTTTTTTTAAGAAAATGCATCCTTTTTGAACTACTATTTATTCACACAGGGTGATAGATTATCAAAAATAAGGCAGTTTGGTAGCCTTCTTTTCATTTCAAGAGATAAATTTCCCACAGGTAGAAATTCAGTTGTTTGATGCTCAAGGTAAAAATGTTTACCCAAACTTTCAACATTTCAAATAATGCAACGTCCATGGCTCTTATTGCGCATAGTATATGGAAGAGATATGGCTATTTCTGAGGTTTATGATAAAGAAGGAATCGTTGGATAGTGTCTGAACCATTTTCTTCGCTCCTTGATACATTAAAGTTGTATCTTACTCAGTTCTAATTATCAATCTGTCGCTAATAGGCTTGAATCGGAAAGCAAATTGATGCAGGCCAAAATAAGGAATGGATAAAAGAGCTGCAGTCTTTGCATTTCAGATACGTTGATATTGCATAAATATTCTTTAAATTCGCAAGATAGGTGTTACCTAATATTTGACGACTTGAACAAAAATGAACCTTTAGGTTCAAATTAAACCGTTGTGTTAACTTTTGCCTTCACGCGGTGAATTATTATGCAATACAATAAATATATCGTAACATATAATAACATTATCGTAAAAACAAAGTTTAAGCTGTTTCATATATGTTCAAATTTTGAAACATTTTTTCAAAACTTATGAATATACTTAAAAAAAATCAAATAATTCTAAGTCGAGTTTAACAACTTACACACATTTCAAAGAAATTTTAACAAAGTATGTAAAAGAATCTTATTGAACCTAACTTAATGAGTCGTGGTAGACTTATTATTTTCTTCCAGATTGGAATTGCGATCAGTCCATTCTGAAAACCGGCTTTTTCACAAATACCAAAGCTGTTTTACATGTTTCCCCTTTGATCCCCCAGGTGAATCCATTTAAATGAAAAGAACGACTTACCAACTACACTCGGGTGAAAGCAAACAGCAGCCAATAGGCTGATTATCTGTAGAAGACGCATGACTGGTACGGATCCTGCACTCCCCCACCACGAATCGAATAAAGAATGCAATCCCGACTAACTGCACTTCAATATTTATATTTCCATACTCACCATCTTGAAGGCAAATTGCCAATAACCGGCGTCACGGTTTTAATGACAGGAAGCTTTTTATGCTAAGACTTATAGAAATATCTCTGCATGCCAAAATTTCACGAACTAATAGTCCAGGAAGTTAAATGTCATATGTCAGAGTTCAACGATAATTCCAGTGCTGAAATGGAATAATCTGCAGTTTTCTGATTTCATGGTTCATTACCTTCAGACTCCAGACATCAAGAATAGATACTATTTTTACAACTATCCAGTGTACACTGTTAAAAATTTCTGTAAATTTACAGACTTTTTTTAACTTAAACTTTTTGTATTTTACTTTTAATAGAGATTTTCTGTATCTTTACAGACACTTTGTATTTCTACAATAAAAAAAGGTTGTTTAACATGTATTTTCTGTTTATTTGAAAAACCATTTCTGTCTGCTTTTTTAACCAAATTTTACTGCTTTGTAAAACTTTTTCTGTAAATGTACAGAAATTTTAACAGTATTTTGTATTTTTCTGATTTCACATAAATATACTGTCATTTAACAAACATTCATTTTGTTTTTACGCTGAAAGAGAAACAAAAATAAGCCCAAACAAACAAACAAATAAGAAATAGCCAGAAAATTTTCAATATATAACATGCATCGTTCTGCGAAGTTTCAGTTAAAAAAAGAAAACATTTTTGGCAAATTTATGGCCCTATTTGAAAATTAACTTACATTTATTATACTGACAATTGGTATACTGATGTCAACTCATCGCCACAGGCGCTCATGCACTTGATCGAATTAAAAACGTTTCACAAATTTACTTGAAAGGGTCTGTAAATTTACCACTTTATGACGTAAATCTCATTTTGCATAAATGGGTGGAGCTTATTTTGTTGGCATTTTCCTAACAAAAGGATTGCTGTTGAATAATATCTTTTTTGGCTTTTTGTAATCAGGAAGTGATAAACTTATTGTTTACCTTGTCTGGAAATGTTTGCAACCAATGTATTTGCATTCTTTGTCATATTTATTTTAAAAACAATTATTATATTGTAACAAAAATGTGACTTTCCAATTACAAAGTTCCTAGAGATAGCAGTCTACTGGACAATAATGTGATAACAAAGCATCCTCATTGTGTTTTGATTGATCGCTTCTCGGCCTTTTGGCTAAGATCATTTGTAGTATCTGATCTTTTCATCTAGTTAAGAATGGAGCCATACATGACAGACCAATGATGAAAATGGTCTGAAGGCCGCGAGGTTGGTCGTTAAGTGTTGTCCTTCAGTGGACGTAATAGCTTCTTCGGGAAGCAGTATCAAGTTTGGTTTCGCCGAACGGCCTTTTGCCAGAGGGGACTTTAGAAAAATTTGAATGAAAATAACTTCGTAACGACACTTTACGTTGATAAGCAAATACCTGATCTACGTAATGGTGAAGTGTATGTTACGTAATAACATATGAAAGGAAAAAAGCGATATTATAATAAATATTAAAACGCCGAGAATGAAAACAGTAGGCTGTAAATTCACATAAAAATAAGTTAAAAAAAACAGAACAATTCTGTAATTCGATTTTACAGTAGACATTTGTAAACTAATTTACATGCAAAAACTGTAAAGAAAAAACAAACACTTAATATTTTTTCATGATTACAGTCTGGCTGTAAAAAAAACATTATTTGGTTGGAAAAAAATTTGCCATAAAAATTATGTAAATTTTACAGAGAAATTTCTAACAGTGTAGGTGAATAATACGATTAATAAGCCCACAGGTACAGTTTTCATTCTTAGCGGAAGAGTTAAATTATTTTTAGAGGGGAGTCAATGCTTTTTTCTTCGGATTTTGAACACTTCAAAATAAATGTTACCAAAAAAAAACACGTTAGTTTTAATTCAAATGCATGGGCATTTTGATGTGAGTTTCCAGGCTTTCTCATCAGTAAGCTTGTTTTAAAGAGGTCTTTGCGTAATGAGTGACTGCAAGCCTGTTTTACGTGGTCACTTGATTTAATTTTAGCAGATATGAAAGAGGGACTCTTCTCAATTCTCAATGCTTCATGAGGAAAGATTACTCATTATCATGTATTTAATTTTAATTAAAGTTTGAACCCAGGGTTACCGACCATTAAGTTTCTCAAGACTAAAACTTGTGGATGGTAAGAATAAACTACGTAACCTCTAGCTCTTGTATTACGAGCTAGAAAAAAAAACATTTGACACGATCACCAACTCTTAAACACTGAAGTAATGGAAAGATTGATGAAAGTGACACTTGTAAGCAATATTTTTGAAAAATTTGTTTACTCTTTTTACTTTATAGAAATCAACTATTGGTAATAAAATATATCCCATTTAGCTACATCCTTTGAACTTGCTTTTCGGAAATGCAACATTGAAACCAACGTAGATCAAAGGCGGTGAAGTGGTGTAATTGGTTTCTGATATTGTCACATGATGTGTTACCCCAAGTTAGTGATCTATGCTTTCATTTTGTTCGCACTTCGTAAAATAGCAATAACCACACAGCCTACTTAAGCGGCTTGTTTACTAACTATTAATGGTACGTAACTTTTTGAGTATTTTGATATAACTCTCATTTGCTAATCAGTTAATCAGATGTGAAGCCCGATAATACCAAGTTTCTAGTAAGTTGTGAGCTTCATTTCCTCCCTTAAGCTTTACGAAGATATAATCAGGAAGAGAAAGGATTTTTCAAAAAGTAAAGAAAGTAAGAAAAAGTGTAAACTCTTCCACCCCAACTAGAAGCTTTGCAGTATTCCACACAAATTTTCCATTGGCAGAGCTCTTTGATTGACAGTTAGTTAAAAAAAGGCAGAGTACCGGATGTCATATTGCACAACATTTACTGTGCTAACAGTTATGCAACAAACATATCTTTTATTAATTTAACTTTGTCTGCATTTCCCATAGCTTGTCTATTTACTCGTATACTTTGTTTCACTGATCTGCCTAGGCTGGTTGTAGGCGTAGTATCTCCTTGAGTAGGAACTTTAGGATCCCGGAAAACGTTAGTGTGTAGAGCTAAGTTAAACATTGTCTTTTAGTAATGTTGCATGTGATAGTCATGTTACCTGTCTGGTATAGTCGATCAGGCCTTGTATCCTCAATTTGGGTCTTCAAAATGTCAGTAGTGGGGTCAAGTTAAGAGGTCAGCGAATGTTTGAACGTGCTTCTGTGGTTAAAAAGCACGAACAAATGGAAGAGTAAAGAAGAGAACTGCAAGGACGGTTGGAATCGGGAAACCCCATGTTACTAACTAGAGGTAGAGTAGGGGTTTAGGACTCTGTACAGTAGCGTAGGCATGGGTGCTGCGAGTTGGGCCATGGCCCACTCCCTCACATTTTAAAGCCTTTAAAAAAAGAAAAATAAAGTAAAAATTAAAAACAGAAATACAAATGTTACGACAAGAGGTAGCATATGTAGCAGCAGTTTTCCATTAAGGACCCTTAATTTCCCAACACATTTCATTCAAATGGGAGGATTTTTTGAGCGGTATTAACAGTATGTTTCGTTTTTACGGCCCTTGCTTCAAAGTATAACATATGTGACAACCGAGCTGCATGTAAGGACAACCATTTCTTGAAAAAAGTAAAACGGGAGAGAGACACCCTGCCCCAAGTCGATGATCACTAAACAGTCTGCACCCTCCCTTCAGTTAGTTAGATGGAGTTTTGCGCCCCAGTTTCTAACCTATTGATTCAAGTTGAGCCCGCCACGACCTCCCTTGAGATAAAACCGGCATACTGGTAGTGCAGTACATTTTGAAGAGAAGAATAAATTGCCGTACTGTATCATCCCTTGCGTGCAGACTTCCTTTGAACATATAGATATCAATTCATCAAGATCCCTACACCAGCTGTTGTCCAGGGTAGTCTTTGGCAAGCTTCCTACCTTTAAGCAGCCAGGTATACATCAAAACAGTGTAGTTATTGTATATTTGCAAACTAAACGGGTTAATTCAATTAATGTGCTGAACTTTAAAATGATCAGAAAATTACATCAACGCAGACGGCGAAGTAAATACTAAAGGTGAATCGGAAACCACATGGACAGTCAGATTGAAACAGGCTAGCACGTATTGTACCTACTTGTAGGGTAACGCCCTCGGATGCAGTACACTTTCCTGCAAAAAATGTAATATATAAACACACGGCATTGCAAAAGCATAGGTTGCCGCTGCCTCAACCATGTTTTAATGTTTCACACACGCAACAATACAGCACGGTTAACTTGACATCGGTACCTGTCATGTGTGAACATTTAACATGAGAGGCTGATCCCACAGAGGACACAGTCGTACAGCCCGAGCACCCAGTTATAAATCTATTTCAACAGGTGCAATTACAAAGGTCATTAAAAAAAGGTCCATTTAACTTAAGGTTAATGAAACTATTGCTAGATGCATAGTTTGTAATACAATACCGTTTCAAAATATAACCAGTACAGGCAACACTGAGAAGCGCATTATTGCAAGTACACTGACAATGAAGGGCATATCTCCTAATTCATTTCCAATTCATCGCCAACTTCGACGACCGTCAGTTCTGTCACCTTGGCATGAAGGGGAACAGCATCCACAAAGCCAAGGAGTTGTGAGAAATTTTCCTCCTAAAGGTATCGGAGAATAGCTGAAGATTTATAAACACATTTAATATGGTTAACTGCCATTCATTCAAACAAAGCACATTCAGTCTCTGCCAGGCCCCCGTGCAGTCACTCAGTTCGTCGAGGGGAAACCTCGCCACGGGTTGGTCTGTTTCAAACACCATTTTCCCGTCAGGCTCCAAGATGACTTTATGAATGCTATGTTAGAAAGGAGGTGTTAATTAGCGTCTAAGTAACCAAAGGCGTTTTACTTGAGGCCAGAAGCTACAATCTTGGACAAAACTGTTGGGACACTTTGCCATAATATTCTTGAATTTCAGTTCAAAGACTTACTAATTCCCCTCCCCCGCTCCCCCTTTCAGTGTTGCACTGAAAGAGTGACTGTATGCCGTGAATAGGCTAACTGTGGTCAACATTGCGAAGGGGAGCGGGGGTGTCCCAAGGAGTTTTGTCCAAGATTGTCTGAGCTCCACGCGTATTATTTACGAGAACAAATTCAATAGATAATGCTTCATTTTTCGGGCCGACTGTTTCGGAAAAGTTTTTTCGGAGGCATATAGGTCTGAGGATTTTAGCACAAAGAGTTAGTAGCATAAAGAGTTGTTTTAATGTGTTATTTGATTCATTTTTATACATTTATTTAGAGTCGGGACGATAATAAAGAATAGACTGTTGCAGGTATTCTTGGGGAATTTGCATCTCGTAAGCCAGGGGCAGAGGTACGGGCATAACCCCTACCAATTCATGCTCGTAATACAGATGCAAAAACAATTAAAAAACATGTTTAAACTTGGAGGAGACAATTTTATAGCCAATAATTTAATATTTGAAATATGGAAAGTGACTTTTGAGTATTTTTCAGGGACGGGTGATCGCCAGGATACGTTCTATTCCGATAAATACTATATATATACATATAACCAAAACAATTTCTTGGATAGAAAAGTCTGACTCCTATTGCAAACTGGTGTTAAGGAGACGAGATTTTAACTGAAAGAGCGCCACGATCTACCATGGAATGTTAAAGGCACATCTGAGATCCAAGTTTTTAAATATAACGATGGTAGATCGTTAGTTAAGGCTGGTTTTTGGAATATTTTGAAGCAAATTGCACCCCCGTGAATCCAATAATTTAATATTTGAAATATGGAAAGAGACTTTTGAATATTTTTCAGGGACGGGTAATCGCCAGGATACGTTCTATTCCGATAAATACTATATATATATACATATAACCAAATATTCTTGGATAGAAAAGTCTGACTCCTATTGCAAACTGGTGTTAAGGAGACGAGATTTTAACTGAAAGAGTGTCACGATCTACCATGGAATGTTAAAGGCACATCTGAGATCCAAGCTTTTAAAATATAACGATGGTAGATCGTTAGTTTAGGCTGGTTTTTGGAATATTTTGAAGCAAATTGCACCCCCGTGACTCCATTTTTCAGGTTACATGAAAGTGGTTACGCATGCTTTTTTCCCTCTTTAAACCGAAGCAATTTCATTGCGTTTTGCTTCCAAATTTGCTTTCAAAATAAATGGTAGACCGTTGGGTTAAACTTCTCTTTCACTGCCGGTCTCGTCAAATTCGCATGTACGGCATATTTTTTTCTTGAGAAAACGCGGTAAATCACTTTAAATGAAGTCATAGGCAGGATACATCGGTGCCCCTGTTCTCCAAAATGCACTTATCAGGTAACACGTCACTTTTTTGAACAAATTTAAAACACATAAACACGACCATTTTTTCAATATTCTTTTTTATTTTAAGACAGTGTAAACCAAAAACAAGTCACTGTTGAGAACAGCTACATAGCGATCGGGCGCTTTAACTTATTCCCTTTTGCAAATCAACCCATCAAGACAAAATGACACTTTCTACTGTGTGACGCGAGTAGTTCTAACTTCCCGAAATTCTCAGACAATCTTGGACAAAACTGTTGGGACACTTTGCCATAATATTCTTGAATTTCAGTTCAAAGACTTACATGGATTCCCCTCCCCCGCTCCCCCTTTCAGTGTTGCACTGAAAGAGTGACTGTATGCCGTGAATAGGCTAACTGTGGTCAACATTGCGAAGGGGAGCGGGGGTGTCCCAAGGAGTTTTGTCCAAGATTGTAGACGCTAGCTGTCTCCCGCGAGTGCTTGTGAGTCTTTAAAAGGACTTACTATGTGCTCCTCATTATAAGTCTGGGAGGGAAGGCATATATATATATATATATATATATATATATATATATATATATATATATATATATATATATATATATATATATATATATATATATATATATATATATATATATATATATATATATATATATATATATATATATATATATATATATATATATACATATATATATATATATAAATAATAATATTATTTATATATATTTATATATATAGGGGGATATTTGTAAATCTTGGTACGTTTAGGCGAAATGAAAAACAATAAAATACATAACTGTATATTTCGCCTTTAAGGAAAAACATATACATGTAGTACGTAAATGCAATAGTCCAGTAGTTGTACGTGTTAACAGATAGGCGTCCGTAATTTGGTCAACATTGAAGTAATTAGATATATTACGTACCCCCATATGTATTTTACTATTCACTAACGTATTCCCATTAAAACTGTGTGAAAACGTAAAGGGGAACGTAAATTTTCCCCCTAACGTTGATATTTTGCCCAAAAAATTCCCATTATTCCACAATTAGGTATATATATATCGTGACCGGACAAGTCCCACCTGGACAATTGGCACCCGGACAATTGGCACCCGGACAACTGGCACCCGGACAACTGCCACCGGACAAATTGCAACCCGGTCAATTCGCACCCGGACAATTACCAACCCGGACAATTCCCATTCCGGATAACTCGCACCCGGACAATTACCAACCCGGACATTTGGCAACTCGGACAATTCGCACCCGGACAACTCGCACCCGGGCAATTCCCACTCCGGACAATTCCCACTCCGGACAATTGCCAACCCGGACAATTCCCACCCGGACAATTGCCCCCGGACGATTCCCACCGAACAGTTCCACTCTTACGTACGAATCTCCGCCACGAATGGCTCTCAATCATGCCCATTTCCTGAAAGATGAGCAGGAAAACTCATCCCACAAAATCACACTATACTATGTGACTTAAAATGTAGGCTTAACTTTTATTTAGGGTAAAAGTTATTTCCTGCAAGAAAGGTTTGAACTGCTATTATATCAGATTGTAATGTTTTACATTCATATAACTGGGGTATCTAAAATATGTTACAATTGGAAATTGAAAACGAATTTATATACCTTAAAGCCCTTTGAGAGAATTATCCTTTGGTCAATTAAAAAAGGTCTGTTTGCTTTACCAAACTCAGGCCCGCATTCAGGCCTGAGTTCGTGCGCCGTGGAGGTTCAGGGGCGAACCCCCCGTAGGTTACTGCGCTTTGATGTTTCAGAAGCCCAGATAAGACTGTCCTAAGCCCTGGCGTAGCCAGGATTTTTTTATTTGAGTAGCCAATTGCACAGGGTCTGATCGTCGGTATGGGGAAGGGGTCTAAAGAAATTTTGAATATTTAAGTACCCTCAGATGCATTTGAGGAACATCAGATGCAATCTGATGTAACATTTAACATCAATTGAAGTCATTTTTTGGTTTTAATGACCCAAACAATGAATTGCTTTTCAAAGAAATATCGACACACTGAGTCCGGCACTGAACTGTCATAAGGAAAACTTTGCTTAGCAAATCAAAAGTTTTCAGTTCTACGGTGTAGAAGTATTAGCTACAGTAGTCAGGTGTCTTCCAACACTAATTTACTTCTCATCAGTATCTGGGTTCACTTGTGAGGGAGGTAAATGACCATATTTACCATTATTCAGAATCCTAGTAGGGTTGTTGATTTTTATATAAGAAATTTACGTGGAGCAAGATCATAGGCGTATAGGAGCATTTTCAGTTGGGGAAGGAAATTTTTCTGCCCGAAATATATAACTCCACCCGAAAGACTAAGCG
Source organism: Holothuria scabra (assembly GCA_037179385.1). Classification (NCBI taxonomy): domain Eukaryota; kingdom Metazoa; phylum Echinodermata; class Holothuroidea; order Aspidochirotida; family Holothuriidae; genus Holothuria; species Holothuria scabra. Next base: position 51,577,379 of record CM074183.1, on the reverse strand, counting down.
GAGCCAAACCTTCAGTTAGCGCATGAGCATACACAAAATTTTGAAACACTGCGACCTTTCAGATGACCGGAAATTGCATTTGCAGGCTCGTGAATAGAATCTAAGCAGTCGTTATTTTGAGTTTTTGTTTGCAATAACATGCTCACTTTGATACAAATGAGTAAATTAGCATTCACAATGATCAGAATATTACCACATAGAAGGTACCAATGCCATTTTTCGGGCAAACTTTTAGCACATGCATACACCTGTACACTCCCGTCTTCCCATATAGGCCTAATCTGGCAATTGAGGTCATCTCAGACATTTTTGCAAATTCTGCCCGAAACGTCTACCATTTCGGGCACAGTGTCGACCAAGTCTATGAAATAAGGCTGAATAATACTTGTTTAATAAGCCCGAATGAGTCGAAATTCCTGTAATCGTTTCGATTTTTCGTGAAAATTTTACTGTTACTGTAAAGCGTTGTTTCGTTCAGACAAATTTTTGAAAAGATTGGGGCTCTCAAGATTGGGGACTCTTAAATAAATGTCTACCCGACTTTTTCCAGGCCCTTGCCCGAAAATCAAGTTAGCTTAATATGTACAATTCATTTCGAAAAGTGGGTCACTATAACTACTGATGATTCTCTGCAGTACGATAACAGAGCTAAACAGCTAAACATAGGATATTACCTGTATGTTATGTTATAGGTAGACAATGAGACCAAAACGTTTTTAAGAATTTTCTCTGTTTTTATCTGAAGGACATTCATGAAGAATTTCACTTGTAACTTCCACGGGTTTTTACAAAAGGGTCAGGACTTTTCAGTTTCTTATATATCTGAAGCAGGCAAAGACAATTGACGACAATACTCTTGCCATGTCCAGTAAAAAGGTAAAAGTAGTAAATAGTAGACTTTCAAATGATTTTGTTTTCGTTTTTGTTTTTGTTTTTGTTTTTTTTTTGGAGGGGGTGGGGGGCTTTACCTCAAATGGACTGAAGGGATAAACGTCGACGAATGACTTGTACTTCTTTCAAGTGTGTATGGGTAAATGGGATGTGATCGATCCCTTGGCCCCATATGGCTATGCCAGAATGAATTTAAAGATTTCTTGGGTAAAGACTTTATCAAAGATCAAATGTAGGTAATATGGACAACTCCGAGGTAAGGCTAGAAAAAAAATGACATTTTTAGAAAGATGTATAAAGGCGCATAATCAAAATAAACCATTGACTCTGTCAAAGAAATTTCTCAGCCAGGGAGGTATTTAATGACACTTTTAACACGTCTTTGGAAGAAATGAAAAATCAATGGCACGCGCACCCATTTCCCCATGCAAGTTGGTCCCACTAAGGAATGAAGTGTAAATCATAGCAAGAAAAACGGGATAGAATTATCAATAATATATAAAAGAAAAAGTCAAAACGAGCAAAGATTAAAGTGCGCGAAACGCAAACAAAGTTGGCCATTAATAAGCTTGACAACATTATTTTGGTTGGTTTCGTACGATCACATGACCACATTTGTCTCGTTCCGTTTATCAGCCGATTCTCATTGAGAAACAAACCGATGTTTTAGAAAAAGATTCGTACAGCAGAAGAGACTAGTATGTGACAAGATTGTTTGGAAATGTCGCCATTTACGAAATGTGGAACATTTTTCCTCAAGTGCGTGATATTAAGTAGGTTAGTTATTATAAAAAGTTAGCTCATTATAATATTAAGCAGATTGATTACAATATTAAGTGGGCTAACACGCCAGATACTTATAATATGTAATATATATTCATGAAAGAGGGATGCTGTCCTACGTTGGTCCGTTTTTCTATTCTCTTTTCACATCGCATGGTGTTTGCTATCGATTTATGTGTATTTATATCATCAGTTTATTTAGAACCCTTTGGTCACCAAATTTGTAAGTTTTACATTCGTTTCATAAACTGATCATGACGGCACCTGTATACATTTGAAAACGTGAGTTTAATGTTTCTCACAATTTCCTGGAATTTCGACAGAGCAATATGTTACGATGCCTCCCTGCGTTTGAACCGCCTTTAGTTTAGGAATGTACAATATGCTGATATGTGTATATTAGTAGCATGCACGCATATTTCAAGTGCCGGGCCGGGGGTTCGGAGTATGCATCGTAGAAAGCCAGCATGTATACGGCCCATTGCGATCCGTGTAAAAGCGATGTGACCGATTGAACAAAGTTTTCTAACGTGTCTAAGGTAAATATTACTAATAAACAAACGTACAGAAGGCAAGAACGATCTAACCTCAAGTCAGAATTTTCGATGCAAATCTCGTATTTTATCAGATGTATTAACCATTTGATTTTGATTTTCAATTGGCATAGGCCACTGCTAAGCTGAACTCAAACGTAATCTTAACACATTAACTGTGCGTGCATTTGCAAGATTCACTTCATTTCGTGCCCTTATTCTAAATTAGAACAAAGGTTAACACTTGCTGCACTCCATGCTTGGACAGTGGCGTCAATCCTGGAAGGGGGAGGGACAGGTAGGCAATTGCCACTCCAATGAAAATATGGGGGTACACATGTTTTTTGCCCCTCCAATAATTCAAATAGATTTAAAATAACAAGAAAAACAACAAGCAGAAGAGACAAAATTTAATATTGTGGGATTTGAAGCGCTTCCACAAAACGTCAATTTGAGTGCGTGTGCGTATCACTGTGAGGGTGTACGTAAATTTGGTCTTGTGACTATGTACGTGTGCGCTTGCCTTCGTACGGGTACATTGCTTATAGATAAATCCGGTACTGGACACGATCCAGGGTTCGGCTTACCTGGTTGAAGGCTGTACGGCATGTTCCTTTTTTAGTCATATCCGTAACGTTTTGAAAGCTGCTGGGAAGCTGAGAAGGCCACGGCCCACTCCTCGGGGTACTCGGCAGGCTTTTGGAAAATCTTTTGTGGAATATATCCCTATCCCGTGCCATATACGTCCACTGTGATACTGTGTGCTGAGTTGTCAAATCCAAGTGAAAGTTGGTCCCCTTGATTTGATACCAGTGGCAAAAACAATCATTGTACCCTGAGGTAATTTAGATATTCTAAGCGCCTGGGAAATCACATACAAGATACTTACTCTTGAATCCATGTCCTCCACCACAATCGGGTTTTATGTAGGGTGATGTCCTAACGAAAAGGCGCCGGTACCGTAAGTACAAAGACTGGACATAGCAGGATCGATGATGGATGTTACTGTCCAAACTAAATGACAGACTGTGCAGTGCTCTCACCTATATTAAAGTTAATAAAGCTAAATTACACTGCATCAGGGCAAATCGGCGTGTTGGGCTCGGCACTCGCGCATCACTTCCCGGTTTAGATCGAGGAACTTCGTTCTAAGATGTTTTAATTTTTTTCTTTTGAGATAGTTAGGGGATAGATGATAATCGTCGCTTCCTTTTTTGAGACTTACCATTGTCGGAAAATCATTAGTTTGTGGCTTCAGGAATGTGAAGATATGCTATCTGCACACCTTCTATTCAGGTAAGAGTTTGGTGGTTAGGCTACATCCTTTCAACTCATTGAATCAAAGGGGGAAGCCCTTCCAGATGAACCCACATTGGGAAACTATTGTTTTTGATGCAGTGTTACGGTACATATTTCTGGAAAAGACACATGTGAAGTTTCTACGTCATGTAATTTCTACTTTGGAAGACATTATCTTTCGCCGAAATCCAGGCTGTCTAAAAATAGCATTGCATTGCAATGGAATTAATTAGCCTCACCGTGATATTAAAGTCTTTCATATGTGGTTCAACTCACCTTGACTGCTGTCACGGGATAAAGTAACCGTCTTCAGTTGCGTCCGGCACGTGACAGTAGGATTTGACTACGCACCTGACTGTCGGAAAAATGTATCTTAGCTACCGTATACAGTTTAAATGTATCGCAAATGAGGGCTAGAATCGTGAGTTTTTACAACCGTACTTTGATTTAGCAAACCGTTCGTTGAAACCAAGACATTTAAAAATGGATGGTTAGCTTTTCAGCAGTTGAGAAAAGTTACTGTGTATTCAATGTACAAACCGAAAAAAATAATGTAATTTTTTTTTTGCAATGTTGCAGAAAATGTCACCAAACTGCATATTAGCACCCAATAACGAGAAATGTTTCAGCTCACGAATTGGGAAGGGAATAAGGGTACCTTACAAATTACGACGGCAACGGTAACATATAACGTTTGGCGTTTTGGTCCTGGCATGTTGGAGTATCAGACATAGGACTGTGAATATGTTGATAAGCAGAATTGCGTGAAGGGTGCGATATAGGCGCTTGTTGTCCATTTCGTAAAGCTTATTTTAAAAATAAATATGACAATAAAATAAGCAAATTTCAGCATGACCAGAGAAATTATATGGATATCTTTAATAGTCTTATTATAATTTAACTTTGGCAAATGTTCAATAATGGTAAACATGATTATCTAATTCAAAATGTCAAGAACTTTCTCAGCGCAATTCGTTCTCATCCCTACAGAAAGCTTACTAATAAAAATTTTGTCTGCTGCAGCATTGTAAAATTACTTTCATAATATTTCAGTATATTACGCTTTCTAGTATTGTTACTGAACCTTTAAAATAAGGGGTCATTGCAAGCAATGACGTGTGTCCTTAGTTATATGCACCGTGGTCTTTGCAAGAAAAATCTCCAACCTTATACTATTTTCGGGATAGGATACTGCAATTGTAACTTTTCGGCTTTTAGACGTGATACACGAATGTGTGCGTATTAAAGCTTTGGTGAAACTGTTCCCTTCTTACTTCCTGTAGGTTAGTTAATTAGTTAAATGGAATTTTACGGCCCAGTCTCCAAGCTATTGTTGCAAGTCGAGTCGGCCTCGTCCTCGTCCTTTTTTCAAGTAGTGGCTCACTGGCTTGTTTACCCTACTCCAATGTTTATGCGGAGCATCACGCACAGCGGCAGTATATTCCAATTTTTAGAGTCCTTGGTATGACTCGACCTGGGAATCGAGATCGGGCCTTCCGCGTGAGAAGCGAACGCGGCCCCACTTCCTGTAGGACAGCTCACTCACTCAACTCAATCAAACTTCACCAAACCTCTTGCTGTTTCCGGTCCCCGTACACTACTATCATCCTCAGCAAGGGCGACGATCCTCGGGGGGATGGAGGGATATATTCACCATGAAATTGGATGGGGGATACTGTGCACTATATCCTCCCCATGAAAACCAACCTTCATATTCGGAACTAGGTAAAAATATGCTTTTATAAAAACTTCTTTAATAAAACGGAAAATTAAAAGATTACAAAATTCACGCTTTAAGATATTACATTAAACCGTTTCTCTAAAAATAGAAGGCAATGTATGAATGTGGTTTGACAGTTTTGCCCACCCTCCTATGGAGGTTCTCACAGTGATTTTTACTTTAAAAAGTACAAATCTTTTGATTATACAACTTTAAAACCCGAGGAGTTTCTACAGAAACTTGAAATGGTGTGATATGCACCAACACGAATTGAAATAAGTAGAAAAAGTACTATGGGAATGGTAGATATGCAATATAAAGAAAAAAAATGATACTCAATGACAGTGGCGAAGCTACAGAGGAGAGTGGGCAATCGCCCTGGCTCTATATGAAGGGCAAAATTCGGAAATTTGATATTTGTGACATCAGTCAACTATTGTTTTTTTTTTTTTTTTTACTTTTTCTCCAATGAAAAATCTAATTCTTTCAATAAAAGCTTAGCGTATGTAATTGTTTGAAGTATGAAAGACTGCCGGCGCGCGCGCAAAAATTCTCATTGAACTCCTTGCAGTCGTGTTCCGTCATAGATCAGTTTGGTAAAACTTTTTGAACTCTAGAAATGACAAAATCACCAGATCATCAAGTGATATCGACAACTTAAGTGCTATTTTCATGAATTTTCTATCATTAAATCCCTAATTTTCCCATATATAAGCTCTTGACCCTTAAAATGTCCATTTACAGCCTCAATTTGTAGGTCTTACATAACACTGTGTAACAAAAACCATCTTTGGTAGCTCTGTAATCTCAAACTTGCCAATAAGAAAAAAGATTCTTCGGTTACCCCGACCTTTTCACATTTCCTTGTATAGAGGACCCAGAATCCAAACTTTCTCCCATACAAGTTCCACATTTTCAAAACTTTGATGAAAAAAGCTTCGCGCGCCCCAAATCACGACCTCAGAGCAATTACATTCACGATGAAAAAGTCGGTAATTTTGGGTGCTTGCCCCCGACCCGCACCCGACCGGAAAAGATCTGGTGATGTTCTTTTCACTCGATTCAGAAAATTAATCCCCCTTTTATGGCAATCAGACAAATTTAACTTTAATATTCTTTTCACGATAGTCCATTTTACCTTTTTATAAATACGCATCTGACAGTTGCTATGATATCACGTTAGGTAACCCGGAAAGGGCAACTTTCGGTGATCTCGTGCGTATTTTTGCCAGAAATTATCCTTTTACGTTCCGCGACAAGCAATGGTGGCGTTCCGCTTAGATAGTACGACACCAACTATATCCCCCACTTTCAAAGACAGATCGCCGCCTATGATCCTCAGCAAATTGACTGATGTTTACATGAACTTAAATTTGTAATCATTATGAACTGATGAAAAAATGTGTCATTCGCTGAAGTAAGCATGATTTCCCCAAAAGATGGCCATGAATTACGCCGAATCAATGGCATATTAAAAACAAATAGCTTGAAGAGATAATCAGTCCCCCGAGGCTTTGGCTTATCGATTCGTCCGCTAGGCCGGGGTTAAAATATTCCCCAGTCAATTTCTCTGGCAGCAGTCACCATTGAAAATTACCCCCCCCCCCCCACCTCGCCATTAATACTGGCGATGCCTTTGGTAACGTCCACTTAAAAATCGGCACGAAATATTTGATTATTCCTTTTCAAAAGCGTACACTTCGAAACCTTCAAAACTACACTACCGTATTCTTCACACTAAGTTGTAGGGGCTTGTCCCAGAACATCTGCGAAAGTCAAACTTGAATGGAAAACCATAAAACAGAATGTAGTGTTCTATATCATGTCCTCTATGGAAAGAACAGACACCTGGGAAAGTGGGACTCTTTGGTTTCTCGAAAGGAAATACCTCTGTAGTCGTGCGGGCTTGACTTAGTTTGAAAAAACTAAGGTAGTAGGATCGCGCGTTTTAGTGTTGGAGCAGGGAGGTGTGTCACCCTGGTTGGCGTATACTACGGAGGGTCCGCTCTATAGTCCACCGTCCCGTTGGTCCCCCATTTAACGTAATTAGTCTCATTAGTCCCCCGGTTAGGGTTTAGGGTTAGGGTTTAGGGTTAAGGGTTAGGGTTAGGGTTAAGGAACCAATGAGACGCGGGGATAATGAAACGGGGGACTAATGAGACGGGGGCGATATAGACATAATCCCCACAGGTACTCCTAAATAATTGAAGAACAAGACAGAGCTATTACTTTTGTTCACTGACTGAAGTCAATACCGAGTTTTACTGATTGAAATTGGACTTGTTGAACCAAACCTTTAAAGAGACAAATTTTCACGTGAACACTGTGACTCAAAAGATAGCATTGTTTGGGATGAAAAGAACATGTTGTAACTATTTGTTTCACAATGTATTGTACGTAATGAATGGATTTTTTACTACATTTTTGAAACCTTGAGGAACGGTAACTTTTGATGTGAGAAATATTTTTACATTCTTTGAAATGTATCTAACCTTTTTGAGCATTTAGTGACCTAGTAAGTGTATAAAGAATACAAGGAAGATTAAGAACATACATAAGCCGAGCAAGCCGAGATAGGTCTCAATTTCAAAGGAGAAGTATACGTTTTAAAATTTTAGAATCCTAAATAAATTGTGGAACGTTTCCTGAATGCCAACGTTAGAGAAGTCAACTAACCATAGTGAAGGCCATTACTAAAATGCAAAAACCTACACTAATTTTGCAAAGGTCATGTCTGCGCGACTACTTACAAATCCCTTTCGGGAAATGAAAACTACAGGCTCAAATGCTGTCCCAACAGGGAGTTCCTAGAGGTTGTCTAGCATCTCTGTGGTCCCTGCGTAGTTTTTCTTCGCGCTCACCACTTTTAAATATACTGCCTCATGAACTGGGTTTAATTTACTTCTCGTAGATCATCTCGCATATCATATAAATCTATACTGTATCACTGTAAACCACTAATGCCTTAAGTCGCATGCAGCGGAGGAAATGGTCCCTATCCCCAAACATTTTCAAAGTTTTTTATCATCTTAATTCACCTGTGTATAAAATGACAGCTATTTTTCCAACTTTTGTAAGATGAACTGTCTTTTCCGGTGGGTGCCATTATAAAATGGGACAAGAGCTTAGCGAAAGGAGATGCAGACTCTCTTTTACGACACTTTTTTGGCAGTTCTAGTACTCATTTCGCTAGATATTCAAACCAAGAGATTTTTACCATGCATTTAGATTGCGGAAATTTCATTCTTAAAATCATTGTTCCAAAAAGCCCTTTGAAAACCTGCAAATAATCCAAATACCACTATTTCTCCAATCCCTTTGCATTGATAATCTCAGCCTTCTGTTTGGTTTGGTTTAGGTTGCTGGAGTTTGAAGCCTCAACATCTAACCTTTCATCTAGGGCACCTTTAAGTGTTGGGCACTTGATTTTTTCTCCTTTATTACTTTTGCGGAGTAATTCGGGGAGAGAGTATAGTTAAAAACAAGTAAATGTGACCTAGTGAAAATGCTCGCCGAAAATTACTGAGTTTGAGTACCCTCTTTCAGGAGGCCGATGTGTACTGTCAAACAAGAAATTCCCTGTTTAACGATAACCCTAATCACTAACCTTATCCCTAACCGGAACATAGAATACAATCGATACAATACAATGACAAAGGCCAATCAAAAAACACCTTGTTAAACAGTGCGCATCTACCCCTTACAGGAAGCTGTTCACGGGCCCTCTAACAGGGTCTCCCGTCGTTCTTGAACATTTGTAACTCGAAAGGTGAAGAACATCTCTCATCCATAAGAAGGGAAAAAGGGCAGGTGAACTAGTCACTCTACTTTAATGTACTGCACTCGGCTAATGAGGAAGCCAGTACTTTGAAAGGGCTAGAATGTTCGGACCCGTACTACTCCGTTAACTTCACATTTAATATAAAATGGAACAAAAGTCCATTTAAGGAGTTGATGGAGGCTTTTTTCTGTTTTTAAAATATGAAATACATCTTATCCCCTAAATTAGCAAGGACTCCCTCGTACACTTACTGCTGGTTCGCCGAGGCTTGCACCGAATGTGTGCAAACTCGTGCTTGACCACTCACAGTGCATCCTAGATTTGTTATCGTTGCTTACCACCACTTCGGTAAATTCTGAATCCGCTTTTTTCATTGAAATATGCTACTCAAATTCGTGTTGACCGGTATTTTTTTTCATTCACATGTTACCGCTCTACATATAACTGTGATAACTGCATAGGTAACAACGGCCCGGTTTGGCAATCGTCGGGGTCATATATTGTCTGCATGTTCATTGTCCGGGTGGGACATGTCTGGGTTGGCAATTGTCCGGGTGCGAGTTGTCCGGGTGGGAATTGTCCGGAATGGGAATTGTCCGGAATGGGAATTGTCCGGGTTGGCAATTGTCCGGCAACCATATATATATATATATATATATATATATATATATATATATATATATATATATATATATATATATATATATATATATAAAAACGATGAAAAATAGTGAGTTACACAAAGATGACATCATAAGAGCACAAATTTCCAATACAGAGAAAACAGTGTATATTTCAGGCACGCCTGTGCCTTTCCTCAGCACCAACAATGAAGTGAAAATAATATAAAGGAGACCTAGTACACTGTACTCAATGGTATACTTATTGCAAAAGCTCATGGTCGGTACCAATGCCCGCATCCGCCCCGGTCCTTTCAACTGTGACACCCCCAACGTCGTGTATTTGATTTTTTGTAATAAGTGTGTGTATGGTAATTACATTGGTCAAACAGGTTCAAAGTTCAGGTTCAGATTCAACAACCACAAAAAGACAGTTAAAGATAAGGCCATCAGTTATCCAGTAGCCAAGCATTTCAATCAATGTAATCACAACCTCTCCAATCTCAAGTTTGTCCTGTTAGGCTCTAATTACCCCACTCTCAACAATAGACTAAGGTCCGAGAGTAAGTGGATTATGAAGCTTAAAACTCATATCAATGGTTTAAACTTGGATTTGGGTGTTTTAAGTGATTTTCCGTTTGCCACTCGTGGTGAAGCGTGACCATGAGCTTTTGCAATAAGTATACCATTGAGTACAGTGTACTAGGTCTCCTTTATATTATTTTCACTTCATTGTTGGTGCTGAGGAAAGGCACAGGCGTGCCTGAAATATACACTGTTTTCTCTGTATTGGAAATTTGTGCTCTTATGATGTCATCTTTGTGTAACTCACTATTTTTCATCGTTTTTATAATTTTTGGAGCACACGTGGATACTTTTCTTAGTATATATATATATATATATATATATATATATATATATATATATATATATATATATATATATATATATATATATATATTTCTAATTGCGGATTAGGGCGAAAAATCGTCTGAAAAAACGACCCATAGGGCGAATTTACCCATAGGGCGAAAAAACCGTTTCCCCTTAACGTTTTGACACACATTTTCAATGGGAATACGTAACAGTGTGGTAAATTCCCACATACCATACGTAGTACATGTAATTACTTAAATGTAAACCAACTTACGTACACGTATCCGTTAACACAAATGTATAAGGGGCCATTGAAATAATGTGTATGCATATCTCAAAACGCAAAGGGGAAATGTATTCTTATGTATTTCATTGTTTTCTTTTCGCCTTAACTTTCTGACGGTTTACCAATTTCCCCCTACCGGTCGATCCAGCGTTCCAGGCTCCTCATTATAAGTCTGGGAGGGAAGGCATATATATATATATATATATATATATATATATATATATATATATATATATATATATATATATATATATATATATATATATATATATATAAATATGACAGTAAATTCCGTGGGTTGGTATATTAATATAAATAAATAAGCAAATATCACTTGCCCCCATTTCATGGGTGAGAGTGCCTCCAATACCAACATAATACAAAAGCGTTGTCTAATATTTCGAGGTCCTACCTCTTGCTCGGAGACTTGAGTAATAAAGCAAAGTACACTCTACTACGTAAACTCGTTTAAAATGCCCAAATCTTTGTTCAGACCCCTGGTATGTGTTTTTAAGGATAAAATTAGTTTAATCTCCTCAGCTTTTCGTTGATCGTCGTCCCTAAAGTTGCCTTTCCAGATGAATAGCTTTAGATTGTCTATTGTGTGTTCGGGAGAGGAAAAATGCTCTGCAACAGAAAATCCAGTAAGTCGCTGTGAAATGGTGTGTTTATGATTGTTGAAACAAAGATGGAATTCTGTCTTCGTTTCTCCTACATAGTTGCCTTCAGTGCATTTATTGCAAAAGAGTACATATATAACATTGGCAGAATCACAGTTAAAGTTACCTGGATAAAGTTTGTATGAGGTGCCGGGGGGGGGGGGTAATGAGGGATGAAGTACAGACATGCTTACATATTTGGCATCTGGGTTTGCTGCATGGCGAGTTCCCTGTAGGGCTAAAAGGTCGAGGAATTTTGCTACTTACGAAAATCTTTCTTAGGTTAGAGGGCTCTCTGAAAGACAGGAGAGGTGCATTATTGAAGGCGCCCTCTAATTCGACGTCATTTTGAAGAATTCTCCACAGGGATCTAAAGTTCTGAAAAAGATCCCTCACAGTAGGATGGAAATTGGTAGCTTATTGGCTTATTTATTTATCTTGGTCACATTCCTCCTGGTTCCATACTTTGTACCATTGACGTTAGGGCTCTCTACCCGAGTAAACCACATGCTGACGGGCTTGCTAACCTACAGACTGTTCTTAAAGAAAATTCTTTTCCGGAAGTAACTGTATCCGGTTTTTGCGAAATGACGGAACTTGTTTTGAAACGCAATGTTTTTGAGTTTAATTCTGAGTTTCTTATCCAGACTAGCGGTACTGCTATTGGAACCAAACTGGCCCCCAGTTACGCCAGCCTATTCTCATCCATTTTTGAACGTGATTTGTTAAATCAGTGTCTGGTTAAGCCTTTTATTTGGCTCCGATTTATCGATGATGTGTTTATGATTTGGACTGAGGGTGAAGAAAAACTTAAGGATTTCCTCTTGTCCATCAACTCAGTTCATCCATCTATTCATTTCACGTACTATTATTCGTCTCAGTGTGTTAACTTCCTTGATGTCTCGGTTACTCTGAACAGCAATGGGAGTGTAACCACGGATTATATACTAAGCCAACTGACACACACCAGTTGCTTCATATGAACAGCTGCCACCCTAATCATACAATAAAGGCTATTGCTTACTCACAGGCTATTCGTATACTTAGGATTTGTAGCCACCCGTTTACGGCCCAAAACAGGTGTAAGGAATTGGTTGAGTACCTTATCAGACGCGGTCATGGGAGGAAGCGAACCCGACTTCAGGTTCAGAGGGCGCTGGAAGAGCACCACATCCCACGGCAGCGTCCTGTTATTGACGTCACTAGGACATTTTTTACCGTAAAGTTTGACCCCGGCCTACCAGATATCAGGGGGATTCTCGAAAAGTTTTTGCCCCTCCTCCAAACGTCCGAGCGCATGCGCAAAGTGGTTAAACGCCCCCCATTTATTTCTTTCTCTCAAGGTAGGAGCCTGAGCGGTCTTTTGTGTCGTGCCAGGCTTAGAAGTAGAGAAGGGAAAACGGTATTGATCCTCAGCCTACAATGTAATGGGAGGCGCTACCAGCTGTGTTCTTCTTTGATCGCCTCTGACAAGGTTATTAGTGCCAGTAATGGTAGGAAATTTACTTGTCATAATCAGGGTACCGATTGTAACACTAAGTGGGCTGTGTATGTAATTAATTGCGGAGTGTGTGGGAAACAGTATGTAGGTCAGACCAATAACATAAGGCTTCGCATGAATGGTCATAAGTTCTTTTCAGCCAGTCAAGAATGGAGCCATACATGACAGACCAATGATGAAAATGGTCTGAAGGCCGCGAGGTTGGTCGTTAAGTGTTGTCCTTCAGTGGACGTAATAGCTTCTTCGGGAAGCAGTATCAAGTTTGGTTTCGCCGAACGGCCCTTTGCCAGAGGGTCGGGAGGACTTTAGAAAAAGAGAGTCATAAGTCCGACTACCGTAAATTTATCAACGGGGATATTTCGAAATCTGGAACTTCTGCTTTGTATTCTGATCTCAAATCTCATGGGTTAATTTTAAATTTCAAATTCTAGAAGTTCTGAAATCTGATTCGTCTGTTACCAGGGATGTCCGCTTCTTTGAACGTTTATTGGCTGAGAAAGAAAGGCATTGGATTTGGAAATTAAATACTTTGGTTCCTCATGGCTTAAATATTGACGATACTTTCTACAGCCAAAATCGTGGAAAAAGACAAAAATGCAACTTAGCCCCCCCCCCTCTATTTTCCGGCTCTGTGCATTGATGCTTGTAATCTGTTCATTTTGTACGTATTTTGCTTTTTCTCATGCTTGTAGTCTATTCTTTATGTTCGTATTTGGCTTTTTCTCGTGTTTCTAAGGTCTGTATCTTTTGCCTACTCTATTAGTGTTGTGCGAGCTGTGTTCAAGGGTACATTGTTACCCGAAAATTAAACTGAATCCTGGTATGTTGGGTTTTTGTGAATTTTTATATTAGGGCTTGCTTCAAACGAGAACTAGCGCTGTTCCAAAAAATTAGGCGCCTGCTCAGGAGGTGAATTGCGAGTTGCTTCATCTGTTATTTAAACAAAGGCCAAACCAACGTGGCTTCATGGCTCAGTGGTTAGAGCGTCCGCACTAGAAAGCGGGAGGTCCCGAGTTCGAATCCCGGTGGAGTGAACATCGTTTTTTCACCTCAGCCAGATTTTCCAGATATATATATTCATTTTTACGTGCACTTTTTCATCCAGGACGCTCTTTTTCTTTTTTTGATTTGTGTTTCATCCTTCGCACTCATGTTTTCTGACAGTCACTTTTGTCCGGTTCTGTTTTTACAGCGATCGCTTCGGATTTGATGTTTGTCGTGTCCAATTGTTACTGTTGGTTGTTCAGTTTGGTTTTTGCCACCTGATGAAGGGTTTATACCCGAAACGTCGTGGAGTTTTCCGCAAACTTTTAAGCACTTTTTACTACCTCTTTTCGACCTACACATTTCCACAGTGCTCCGCAGCATTTCGACCTTATATTATATTATATTATATTATATATATATATATATATATATATATATATATATATATTTATATATATATAAGGTACAAAAAATATGCAATAAAGGGCATGACTGGTTGATTTTAGGAGTATGAAAGATTACAAATATATTTCGAAATTTTCAGTCCCCCTGGGACTTTCCTCAGCGAGTATTAAAGACAAAATGAGCACAAAAATTAAAAATGAGTACATAAATTAAAAAGAACGGAAGTCTACAGTTAACTGCAGTATCAGGAGGGAAGATTAAATTGTTTGTTGAAACGTGTAATGATTTAAAATACCAAGGTCCTTACTGAGTCCGGTAATGTGTGACTTAAGCCTCATTATCCAAATAAGTTCGGTGCGCTTTCGTTGTTCGGCGCAAATAAAGTTATTTGCAATGAGGATTATTTTAAGATTCTCAATAGAATGGTGCGGAAGGTTAAAGTGCTCCGCTACTGGGAATCCAAGAGTGTTGTCACGGATAGACTGTTTATGGTTATTAAACCTTAGACGAAAGGAAGTACCAGTTTCACCGACGTACAACTTATTTTTACAAAGATTACAAGATAGAATGTATACAACTTTACAAGAATCACAGTTAAGGTTGGGTGGAATAATCGGAAAATCAATGTCAGGAATATTGATACGTTCTTCAGTAGTAATGTGCTTGCAGATTTTGCAGCGTCTTTTATTGCAAGGAGTGTTGCCCTTAGAGTCAGGGGTAATTGATGTGGAGGAGGTAAGAAGTCTTCTGAGGTTAGGGGGCTGGCGCAATGCAAGGAGGGGGGACTCAGAAAAAATGCCCGAAAGAGATGGATCGTCCTTAAGGGAGACAAAGCTATGTTTTATGGTGCTTGCTCCATTTCGATAGTGTTCATCCCCAAAAACCAAAAAAGGCAATAGTTTACAGTCAATGTCTTCGTACCAAACGTATTTGCTCTGACCCCGCTGACTACGATCGCTCGGTTTCTGCCCTCACCGGTTACTTCCTAACAAACCGATACCCCATCCACATTATCAAACAAGGTATTTTAAAAGCTTCCTCAATCAACCGCCAGGACCTTTTATCCTACAAATCCAAAATCCCCAGCACGCGTATTCCCATGGTTTTCAAGTATCACCCCCTTATTCACAATCTTGCAAGCACCATAAAACATAGCTTTGTCTCCCTTAAGGACGATCCATCTCTTTCGGGCATTGTTTCTGATATGCGACACTAATTGGTTAAGTGGGTAATCTTTTTTGTATGTTTTCTACTGTTCTTTTTTTTTTTTTTTTTTTTTGGTAGGCTTTTTTTCCTTACTCAATATACACTAGTGACCAAGGGCAGTAGGCCTGCTCGAAACGTTTAGTATTTTATATTATTTTCTTATATGTGTGTATATATGTGTGGTGACCGACATTGAACTTCTCATCTTTTTTCTGAATTTTCTGCTATGGAGTTCTCCAGTTCGTCCTGTTATTTGTTGAGTGCTTTTTCCTGTTTATCTATATATACAGATATACAAGATTCAAAGAGATCATGTCACTTTAATCCAATTGACTGTCACTTTAAATCAAGTGATTTCAAATTTTCAGAAAAGCAGGTCTCGCAGATTTATTCGTAAACCGGTTACCGAGCCTTCCACCGCCACCACCGCTGTTTTAACCATATCGTGTCAGCTTTCTGAAGGAGAAACTAAAATTCTCTCGAAGGGACTCAATTTCTGCCACAAACCAAGGCAGACTGACACGCAGAAATTATCGCTAGACATGAAAACGTTCTTCCGACGCTTGCGCCTTCGGGAGTATTTTGCTGACGAAGACGGCCTGAATTCACCACCGGACAACGATATATCGTATCAATTTAAACCAAAAAGCACCTGGAACCCACCAAAGAGACGTTGTCTGCAACTGGAATCATTCATTTCGGCCATTGAAGAGGATGTGAAAAACCACACCCCTTCCCCAGATTTCCGCGACAATCTCACAAAAAGTGAACGTCAGGCCATTCGAAGTCTACGGCATCGTGATGATATTGTTATCAAGCCGGCGGACAAAGGCTCTGCGATTGTTGCAATGAGGACTCAATTTTACCGGGAAGAAACCCTCAGATTACTTGGCAATCCCGACCACTACAGACGTCTAGACTCAGATCCCACTTCTGAAATTGCGAAGAAAGTGGACGCGTCCATCAAAAAGATGGTTCGCAACGGCTCTATTGACTCTGAAACCGGCCCGAATCTCCTCCAGGTAGATCCTAAACCAGGCGGTTTCTATTTTCTGCCCAAAATTCACAAAATGGGTAGTCCGGGCAGACCTATTATTTCCCGCAACGGGACTGCCACAGAAAAAATTTCAAAGTTTGTTGACCTGCTTATCCAACCCCTGGTTCCAACCCTCCCCTCCTACGTTCAGGACATTACGGACTTAATCCGCAAAATTGGGAAGATCAACAATCTTCCGCCAGACACAATTCTGGCCACTCTTGACGTGTCCTCGTTGTACACAAACATACCAAATCAGGAAGGCATCTCCGCTCCCACCAACGCCTTCAATCCGATTCGGGGCAAAACTCCCACCAAGAAAGACATAGGCGAACTCATGCATCTGATTCTGACCAACAACAATCTCATCTTTGGTGATTACCACTACCTCCAAATTCATGGTACAGCCATGGGAACCAAAATGGCTCCTTTATTTGCTAACTTGTTTATGGGCAACTTCGAGCAAAAATTTCTGTCTCGACAAAATTTGAAACCACAAATTTGGTTACGTTTCATAGACGACATCTTCATGATCTGGCCCCACGGTGAAGACCGTCTAAAAGTTTTTATTGAGAACATCAGTTCGGTCCATCCCACCATCAAATTTACGGCCGACCATTCCAGGTCCAGTGTCCATTTCCTGGATACCACTGTAACCATAGAAAATGGTTCACTCAAAACAGACTTGTTCAACAAACCAACGGACAAGCACAACTACCTTCTACCCAGCAGTTGCCATCCTCCGCCCTGCACCAGAAACATTCCGTACAGTCAAGCACTCCGCATAAAACGCATCTGTTCCTCTGAAACAGATTGTGACGCTCGGGAAAGGAACTATCTGGTTACCTCCGTAACCGGCAGTATTTTCGGGGTTCGATTGAAAATGCCACCAAAAAGGCTAAAGGAACCCTCGCTCGCAAACTCTGACGTACAAATCGTCAGCGCAATTCCGACAGAGTGCCGTTGGTAACTGAGTACCATCCCGGTCTACCACCACTAGCCAAATTCATCAAAAGCATATGCCCACACTTCAGAGTACCGATCGCCTAAGGTCTATCTTTCCCCAACCCCCCGTTGTTACCTTCAAGCGGCCTTCAAATTTACGGGACATTTTGGTTCGGGCAAAATTCCAGGACAAAGCCTCAGTCGAGGAAAACAACGAAAATTTTGGTTGTTCACCTGGCCCTTCCAACTGCAAGACGTGCGCCCTGGTTGATTCCACAAAAGGCTTCCAGAGCAATCAAAATACACGCACCTTCCAAATTAGACAAGAAATTAATTGCTATCGACCAAAACGATACATGGACCGACAAAGCTAGAAAAGCTAAAGAAAATTTCTGGGAACTCAATCTCAAAACCACATCGCCTTTCGGCTTGAACATCAGAAGCGACTTACCAGCTTGCTGATGATACAAACCCAAATAATCCGATTAGGCCTTTCCGGCCAAACAGTTTCTCTATTTGCTTTGAAGAGGATTTTCCTAATGTTGATGGGTTACACCCGAGTAATCCTATCAGACCCCCCCGGTCAATCAACCTGCTTAATTGCCTTAAGAAGGTTTATCCTGTCACAACAGAGGTGAGACCATTGTCAACACCTTTACAAGCTTCCAAAACTTCTCACTCCTTGTCATTCTTTGACCTAGTATTGATAATGAGGTAGTATTCCTCGAAAGCTCTACTTCAAACCATTTGGCTGTTTAATTTATCTAAATTCTAGCCTTCCGCTATTTGTATCTCCTCGGAGATCCAGCCTTTCAATTCTGTAGCACCGTTGTTTTACAGTTCCTCCGTCATTACATATATATATACATATACATATATATATATATATATATATATATATATATATATATATATATATATATATATATATATATATATATATATATATATATATTTCACTAATTCGGCACTTGGGGGTAAAGTTGTTGTTGAAAAGTCGACCTAAGGGGGAAAAAATTTGGGGCGAAAAATAAATTTCGCCTTAACGTTTCTGCACACTTTTTCTTAAGGAATACGTAAACGGACAAGGGCGCCCTTTTAGATTTACAAAGTAGATACAATTATTTCAAAATTGTCAAATTTACGGACACCTAACGGACGGACGGGTGGCCATTGAAATAACGTTGTTTATATGTTTGGACGTTAGGGCGAATTGTTTTGCTTACGTATTTTATTGTTATTTTTCGCCCTTTGTACAAGCAGATATAACAATTTCCCCCTAAGGTGGGAATTAGCGTTATATATATATATATATATATATATATATATATATATATATATATATATATATATGTATATATATATATATAAATATATATACATATATATATATATATATATATATATATATATATATATATATATATATATATATATATAGGTCGAAAAGAGGTAGTAAAAAGTGCTTAAAAGTTTGCGGAAAACTCCGCGACGTTTCGGGTATAAAACCTTCACCAGGTGGCAAAAACCAAACTGAACAACCAACAGTAACAATGTCAATGTCAATCTTGTCAATATCGGGGTTTCCTATCATTTTACCCCCACATCATTTTGTAATCATCTCTAAGCGTGTCTTTATCACAGTTGCGTCACAATATTGTAGCAATGCGTCATAATTTCTTTATTTTGATCCTTGCAAACGCGTCATTTTTACTAACTCATGACGCGCGCATCAATGTATTAACTTTGAACAATAACTTAAAATCGTTAAGCGTTATCATTTACATTTTCATTTGTAATCGCTGTACGTTCTCCGTCTAATCCGCTGAGGAAGATCCCAGGTGGGATTGAAATATATTCGGATATCTATCAATCTTGTTGGTCATCAGTATTATTAATTTCTCAGTCTTGTCTATTTAACTATTGACCAATACACGGAAAACATTTTTATTATATATATAAATATATATATATATATATATATATATATATATATATAATGCTGGATCGACCGGTAGGGTTAGAATTTCGCCCTAATCCGCAATTAGCAATTCTTATCAGATCGTTGGAGATGGCATTTTTAAAGCCTATTAATGTTTTCTTCGTCTTTTCAGCTTTTTTATTTTACAGGGGACGACAAGTTCAAGTTCACCCCTTGCCCCTTTCTGTTGACGCCCATGTCTCTACCCTTTCTTTCTCATTTTAGTATGAAGGTCATTACATTTTTTGTTGTTGTCATGCCTCGATTGAAGGTTTTAATGTAATAATTGGCTGAAGATAAAGATTTAACCTGCTACAACTCAAAAGCAAGCAACTTTACTGGAGGAAAAAGTTGTGGAAATTAATCACAGTAAGGTGTAAATTTTTGGCATCTGGAAATCAAGATAAGTAGGCTACACGAAGAAACATCAACGTAATTAACATCATGTGATCACTCTGAAATAGCCTTCAAATAAGTACATTGAAAGAAATAGCCAAGACAAAAGGTCTGCTTGGCTCTCTAGATACCGAATTCGTAATAAATAAAAGTAGCCTTAACCTAGGCTTATTAGGTGCAGTTTTCTGCCTTTTGAGACCACGAAAGTGCAAAAACAAGCATTTCCATGGAAATATCGTGCAGTGTCAGAAATAGCCATTTATCATGAGCATGGTCACTTGAAGAGGAGCAAAATGGAAACTGCACATTTTATTTTAACCTGAATGTTCTCTTCAAATGATTTTGGAAAATGTTATGGAAGCTATTTTGGTATCTTTGTAAACTCTTTTTATTGTCTATAATGACAATAATATCCGACAACAAGAGGGCTATTAGCGCTCCAAATATTGTTGCACCCTTTGCAACGTCTTTTATTGGCCGGCAGGGTGAATTTAATGTCAGTCGGTGTATTTTGTAAGCTTATGATCACGCTTGGTGTGGAAGCTATAAGGCATAACGATACGTATCGGAAAACCCTATTCCTCAATTACAAAAGACCCTTTTCATCAGAATAGTACAGTTGCTGGTGGCTGTTTGAGCATTTTGTTATCTGGGCCTTAAAACAACGCTATTAATTTTATGTCTTTTGCCAATGAAAGTGCAAGAGTAAAGTATGTTAAAAGGCTAAAAAGGGCGGACGATTTTGGTCCGGGGGGGGGGAGCGATCGTCCCCCGACCATATGGCAGCTCCGCCACTGGAAACATAGGGATGTTCCAACACCTTGGACGGTTGCAGGGAAATGCACCTGGAATTTTGTTGAAATGAGCTTGTGGGTGGGGAAGCCAAACCAAGTGGGTTGTCAGATTTGTCTTTAAGCGCAGGTCACACTACAGCGTTATCGGATCGGACCACGATCTGATTTAATAAGTTAAACTTAACATCTCCTCCATTTGTTGTCGAGAAGAACCAAATATTTGCCATCTTGTTTAAACATATAATCGGTATGAAAGGACAACAAAAGTGAAATGTAAACCAAAAACCTTTTATCGGACAAAGCTTATCCGATGAGAGATGTCTGCGGATATGACGTCACGGAATAGTTAGTAAAATTTAGGTTTTCGTTGTTCTGCGATAAAAATCATATACTTACACAGGTTGGCAAATTTTCCTTTCTCGCCGACCAAAGATGGAAAGCTTTTGAGTAAAGCTCACAAAAATGTGATTGTAATCCGATCTGATATCGCTTTAGTGTGACCATGTCTTTACTCTGACAGTCTATGGGCAGTAATATGGGTTCAGGGAAAATGTTTCGGGGTGAGGGTCGTCTCGAAGTGTCTTTACACTTTTTTGTGAATGACGCGTATGATAGGGCTGATTGGGGATATGAAATAACCAGAAACCGGAAAGCGTAGATTGTTAGTAGACTGATAGTTTTTCAATGCTTCCGCTTTGCTGGTTCCTTGCTATCTGCGTAGCATATTGACTGGAATCTGCCCCCAAAGGGTACGAGGATGTAGTATTGGGCCGCTGTTTTCTCGGCATGTCGTAAGAGGAGAATAAGAGGGACGCCTTGTCTGCCGTGAGTCGCAACCCTTGTCGGTGGAGGAGAGGGTCCTGGTGGTTGAGTGAGGGATGCAACTGCGATTTGGTCCGAACAAGGCACCACTTTCGCCTCAACTTCACGAAGTTGGGAGGTTGAATAGGCCTGGTGCAACCAATCAACTAGAGGCGTAGTGCCCTGAGATCTCCACTTAACTGCTTTGCAACTTTTTACTGATAAATACAGAACAAACTTGTCATATACTCGTCATCAAGTGGACCTTCCTTGTGTGTTTCAGGAAAATGGTTTTCTTAGAAGGCGGTTGCTTAATCAGGTCAAACGGGGTTATCGATTCAATTAATGACCTGTCAATTAATGGTGTGTCCCTGACATCGGTTTGTGGTGTTTTTCAAATTACCTTTAATGTCCACTTGTTGGGCTACACGGTGGGTGAAAAGCAGCGGTGATGAAGATCAACTTTTTTATTATGGATTCCTCAAAATCATCGAAAGTAGCAAGTAAATGTTTAAGGAGTGACTTTGGCTCCAGCTCCAACCCAGAAGCCACTTCTATCTGGCCTAGGTTCCTTTTCGGCACTAGTGGTAATGACGACAAGCCCCTTTCATTCGTCCCTTTTGGCTATACACAAAGGTATTGTGAGTGTTGTGGGCACCCCAAAAGACGTCGAGAGGCAACGGTCTGGAGATCTTCTCATTGAAGTCAGCCACAGCACACAAGCAGACAACCCCGATGAAAACAAAATTGTTAACGGATGAACCGATTCGGGTGACCCCTCATATGTAACTTAATACTTCTAAGGATGTTATCAGCTGCCAGGTCATCAAGAACTGCTTTGACGAAGAGATTCTTGATGATCTGGCTTCTCAACATGTAAGCCACCTCCATCGAATTTTACTGGTAAGAGAGGGTGAAAGAAAGCCCACCGCCACCTTCTTCCTCACCTTCAACACCCCCAAACCCCCGAAAATACTGGAGATTACATATTTGCAGATCACGGTTGAAAGATACGTCCCAAACCCTGTCTGTTGCTTAAATGCCAACGATATGGCTACTTCAAGTCAAATTGCAGTAGGCCAGCAGCCTGTGAAAAGAGTGGTCAGGAAGGACACACAGGTGAAACCTGTAAGGAGCCACCACGTTGTTGCAATTGTCAGGGCTCTCATCTTGCAAGTAACAAGGCCTGTCCAAAATGTTTGGAGGAAAAACAGATCAAGAAAGTAACGGCCTTAAATAACATCGCCTAGAAAGAGGCTAGGAACACCTTTAAATCGCAGAAATCAAAGCTAAAAAGCTATGCTGGGGCTGTGAGGAATGTGAAAAAGTCTGATGCTGCCAAACCTGATATGACTTGGCCCAGGGACAGCAGCCCA
The DNA here is from genome assembly GCA_037179385.1 of Holothuria scabra. Lineage (NCBI taxonomy): Eukaryota > Metazoa > Echinodermata > Holothuroidea > Aspidochirotida > Holothuriidae > Holothuria > Holothuria scabra. The sequence goes on along the minus strand of CM074183.1, from coordinate 51,554,503 downwards.
TTACACTTATATATCCAAAACCATCAGAGAAATCTGCAACATCTCAGACCATTCAGACGATGAAATCACCGACAAACGTAACACAACCAAAACCACAACAAACGAAAGCTGTACCACCACCGAAACCAACCAAGAACCAACAGAGTTGAAAGACAGAACGAAAGAAAGCTAAAGACCCACCTAGGATGAAAATACAGACTAAAGTGGGCAGAGGGTCGGATGACCCTATTCAAGTTTACTATAAATTTGGAGCGTTAGAGGGGATAGAGGGAGAAGAGGAGGAGCTGATGGAGCTCAGCAGCCAGAACCATCGTTCTGGATACAAGGTCTCCACCAGTTCGTACAAGAAGCCACAGATTTCCAAAGGATGACCCTTGGGAAACCTGTATCTTTAATCCAGTGGAATGGCAGAGGACTACGATGAGGTAAAATGCCTCAAAGGAAACTGGTCTCCTTCGATAATTTGCCTGCAGGAAACGTTCCTTCGGGACACATATCACATCACATTTAAAGGGTACAGCATGTACAACAAAACTGTGATTTCTTCCATTGACAATAGAGCGATTTGGGGTGGGGGGGAGTTCATTGGTAAACGGAACAGTTTCACACTCCACCATCCATTTGAACACTACCTTACAAGCTGTCGCCATTCGAGCTACGCTACACCGCACCGTCACTGTCTGTTTGATGCACATCCCACCAAGGTACAACCTGAAACAAGATGACGTGGATATTCTTTTCCGCTAGCAACCCACCTTATTTCTGCTTCTGGGGGATTTCAAGGCACATAGTGACATGTGGGGTTGTACTCTCACCAACAAGATAGGATCGCTGCTGTTGCTGCATGGGATCTGTGCATTTTGAATGACGGTCTTTTTACCTGCATTAACCCACCCTCTGGATCGCTTTCGGCAATTGATCCCTCGATTTGCTCTCCTACAGTCCTGATGGATCTTCAACGGAAGGTCAGGGATGACCAATATGGAAGTGACCACTATCCACTTTTAATTGATAGGCTATTACCTACCCAATTCCCGAAGAGAGGGTCCCTATGTGGCAACTCCAAAAGGCTGACTGGTCTGAATTTAGCAATCTTTGTAGAAACACGATCGTTGGAGACGCCTTTAACAGGGTAGAAGACCAGACCTCTCATTTTTCACAAATATGGGTGATTATTGCTACCAAAACTGTTCCTGAGACGTTAGTGTATTTAAGAATTACCCTTGTAATGTTATTCGAATTAACTATCTAAAACCCGCCTCAAAGCACGGCGCGAAATTAAATTAAGCAAGCCGGAGTCGTGGAGAAATTACGTCTCCAAACTTAACTCCTCCACCCTTGTTGAAAGGACATGGGACACGGTCAGAAAAATTAGTGGGAAATAGATCAGCTCCTCCGTGCCACACATAACCAATCCAGACGGTATGTAAGTGCATAGAGAGGAAAGATATTGTCATTCGGCTGGCAGACGAGCTTGAGTCCAACACTTTAAGTAGGCACTACTCCCGAGCCTTTCAAACATTCCAACAAACCGTTAAAAACGAAAAGTGAACATCACGGAACTTCGCATTGCTGTCGAAAGAAGCAATGACACCGCTACTGGCACAGGTTGAGTTTACTGCCAGTTCCTCAAACACCTCCCAGATACCTCCTTAAAGTTGCTGTTGGACATTCATAACGGTATTTAGGTAAATGGCAATTTCGAGCTTGTGGGGAAACCACCATCATTCCCATATCCAAACTGGGAAAGGACCCTCAAAATGCTTCGAACTACCGCCCTTTATCCCTCTCTAGTTGCCTGTGAAAGACGTTGGAACGAATGATTTCTAGCCGTCTGGTTTGGTTCCTTCGGGACCAACAATGTTATTGTTGTGTATTGCGTGGTACGGGATCGAGTGCCAGGCCGAAAAAGGATCAGGGAGTTGAGTTGATTTTTTAAATATTTATTTGATGATTTTATTTCCACAAAAGATGATATAAGTTGAATTAATTTATAATTATTCTGCCTGCCTAATACGATTCCTATTATGTGTATCCCTCTGCGTCTACGGAACGAGTGTCCAGCTCGCAGGCTTGGTCTTGTGAATCGTGCGAGCTCTGAATACATGCAATCCCCCTGATTGGTCAAAAGTTATGACGCACCCATATAAATAATTATTATGATATAAATGACCAATGAGGAGTCTGCAAAGGGGGAAAATGGCCTCACCTCGAAAATATGGGTTACAGCGTGCACGTGGAGCTACGGTAATGTGATAAGTCACGTCCACTGGTAAAATGTGACGGGAAACAGGAAGGACCCTGGAAATCTAAAACAAAGGGAAGGGAGCGTTGCTCGTAAACAACAAGATGGCGTGTGGTAAAGGTCATGAAGAGTGCACCATCCTACATGACATTATAACTATTTGCCAAAGTGGCTTTCGACGTGGCCGCAGTACCACTGACCAACTCGTGCGTCTAGAGTCAACAGTTCGTGATGACTTGTTCGCGGACACCACTAAAAGGCATAAGATACGACCTGGAAGTACGGCATGCTCAAAGATTTACACAGTGCGGGTCTGAGGGGAAGAATGCCGTTCTTCATCGAAAACTTCCTCAAACATCATGTGTTCCGAGTCCGAGTGGGTGGCGTGTGTTTAGAGCCTCATAACCAGGAGTTGGGTGTTCCTCAAGGGTGCATCGTGTCGGTTACCCTTTTTGTGTTGCAAATCAAAAGCATCGCCATTGTAATTGAAACTGGGATGGAAAAGTCATTGTTCGTTGATGACTTCTCTATCACCTGTTCCTCGAGGAATATGAGGTCAATTAAGAGGCAAATGCAAAACTGCCTTAATAAGTTCCAGGACTGGGCTAACAAAATTTATACCGTTTTCACAGAAAAAGAAGTTTGTAAGCGTTTTTGCTACAGGAGAGGCGTGCATTGCGATCCAGAATTTTACTTTAATAAAGTTTTTTTTCTCCCAGGTGTTCCCCACAATAAGTTTCTTGGCCTTGTACTTGACAGTAAGCTCAAATTCAAAGCCCACATTGACCACCTCAGTCGGAAGTGCCAGGGAGCACCTAACCTGTTGACGGTTGGCTCAAAGATGTACGTACTGGGGTGCTGATCATTCGTTTCGCTCCGACTTTACAAATCCCCAGTGAGGTCCAAACTTGATTACGGTTGTATTTTTACGGCTCTACACGTGAGTCATACCTCAGAAAACTCCTTCCCATACATTGCCAAGGTCTTAGGGTCTTCCTGGGAGCTTTTCGTACCTCCCCAATGCACAGTCTTTACATCGAAGCGAATGAACCACCCCTCAATATAAGGCGGAAGAAGTTGCCACTCCAGTTTGTCCTAAAACTGAGGAGTGGTATCTACAACCAGACTTTTGAAAAACGTTAGATCGTAAGTATAGTGACTCATATGTGAGGAAACCATCAGCCATCCCTCCATTTGCTCTTCGCGTTGGGGAAGCTGGGCCGCAGGTGTGCAGCGGCCCTGACTCTGTCGCACAGTTTGCATACCCTGCAACTTTCCCCCTGGAAATTAGACGACCCGGCTGTTGACCTCAGCTTACGGAAATATTTCAAAAAGCCAACAAACGAACTTATTTCCGTGCCAGCTTTAATGAGCTTAGACATGAAAATCATCAGTATCAGGCAATTTATACTGACGCCTCCAAAGCCACGAACAGAGTTGCGGCAACGGCGTCAAGCCCTAACCCATCCTTGCGAACAGTAGCGTAACAAGCAGGGGGCAGGGGGAGGCGGGAGCCCCCCCCCCGTGAAATGCCTTACCCCCCGCCCCCCCCCCCCCAAATGAAATTCGAAGGTTGAAAAAACAGGCAGAGAGATAAAAACTCCACAAACATTGCTTGACTATCGCGATTTTTTTAGTATTTGCACGGAAAAATGGTTACTACAATACAGAAGTTCGGGGTTTTTTTTAATTAGAAGTACTTCTCAAAGAGTCCAGGGCACCGTCACGGTGACTTGAAAGATGTATTCGGAACAGGTAGCTGACAAGTTTATTTAGCTCCCCGTTCAGATTTAGTACTAACATGCACCCACAGCACATTAGCGGTCGGTCGGTGCCTCATATTTGTTTCAAAGAACACTAAGGAAACTTGTCCATGGGCACTACGTGCACAGGAGAACCGTCTCAGCACCATAGAGCCAGATATGAGTACTAGATCAGGGGTGGACTCCCCAAAACAGCTGTGATCGCATGGGACTCAGCTGCCATATTTATGAGGGTCAAAAGCATCTGTACGAACGCAGAGTTTGCATTATCTCCCAGTCGGTCGGCCGGTCGGTCGGTCGGTCGGTCGGTCGGTCGGTCGGTCGGTCGGTCGGTCGGTCGGTCGGTCGGTCGGTCGGTCGGTCGGTCGGTCGGTCGGTCGGTCGGTCAGAGTTTTACGGCGCAGTTTCCAACCAGTTGGTTCAAGTCGAGCCTGCTATGGCCCTTTTCCAGTTGTGGCCCACTAGCTTGTTTACTCCACTCCATTGCTTATGCTGAGCACTAAACACAATGGCAGTGCGTTTTATTTTTCAAGTGTTTGGTATGACCCGGCCAGGACTCGAACTCCCAACCTCCCGACTGCAAGTCGGAGCTCTTACCACTTTACCATGCAGTCACTCGGCGTTTTTTAACATTAGCTGAAAACTAGTTGGTAAACAAACACAGTAAACACAGTTCGTGTTAACATAAACCCTTGCAGCTACCAGGCTGTCCTTAAAACGGCTCATTGAGTTGGTTCATGAAATTCAACAATTTTTTCCAAACCTCTTGAGTTTTCTTCACATACCAATGACAAATGGTTTATCTTAGACAATCCCTATACCCTACACACAAATAACTGTTTTATGAGTAATTGCTTAACGCTTCAAGTCGGTTTTCAAAAATTCGTGACCAGACACTTTTTCAAATTATGAACAAAACCGTTACAAATCAGGACACAAGAAAATTCAAAATTTTAGCCTTTTCTGTGACTTTTGGACTTGAAACTAGACTTGTTATGCTAACTATAAGCATTGTTATGTGATAGTGACCCTTTGAGACTCTCATAAAGTTATCGGTATCAACTCAATGAGCCTCTTTAAGTATGAAAGGAAGATGGATGTGTGTGTAGAATGATGTAGAAAGTGCATGTCGGAAAAAAATGTCCTTAGAACAATCTCGTCAGGAACTGTTCTCAGTACTAATTATATGCCCATTTAAGCATTTGAAAATGACCATAAAGGTTGACATTTGATAGCACTTTATCTCAGAATATGCTGAAAGGGGATGTAGCCCTCCAGTGCACTTTCGGTAATTTGATTCCCTTTTGGCCAGCACTTATTCTAGGATTTGTTGTCCTGTTGTTATTTGAACCCCAAAGTTGTTGGGCTTCTATTGTACCAGAATGGTAATCAAATCTGCTGCTCATTGAAGCAGCTAATAGGAGCAATGAACCAGTGGTCGGGTACTATAATTGCGAACCGCAATTTTGCCTAAAAACTGCGGTAGCCAAGACGGAGCTCCTTAAAGGCTAATATCTCGTATGGTAACTAACATCTTGAATAAGACTAACGTAAGGACGGACAAAAAATGATCCGTTCATCATGAACCAAGAAACAATCCTTTCAGGCAGCGTCCGTAACCACCATCTATCTGAGCAAGCAGGTGAGTGTACTGTCTACAACAACAGATGTAGCTAAAAGACTAAATCGTGCCACGCGATTGAATCAGTAATTGCAGTTCTTCGCTTATATAACGAGTTCAACACTTTTTCTGATTATTCTCCAAAACTCGCTTCCTGTACTTTGAATTCCGATTCGTTGAATTTGTTGAAAGAAATAAACAAAATTCTCTTGGCATTTTGACCCATCCTTCATCTTTAAAAGATCTAAATCTCACAGTTTTAATTTTTCATCCAAGTATTTTCATAACATTTCAAAACTTGAATATTGCCCTTTCATCGTAAACCAAGCAGCAACTAGGGGCACCTTTACAAAACTGAGGAGGCAAAATATTATCACATGAGTGTCAAGAGCCATTTATAACGTGTTATTTTTTTTATACTTACAAGTGTAAAACTTCCATGTGCCTGGTGCGCCATCAGTTATGGAGGCAACGTGACGACTATCTAGTATGCGGTCCATTTCATCATCAGTCAGGATACGTTGTTTGTAGTTGCGACCAATTTGTAAAGTTCCGTCTTTAATTGTAAGGAAAAAATTGACTCCGCATCAGGTTGAACATATTATCCCGGTTCGTTGGCGTCAGGCTCACAAATCGAACAGCGACTGGATGAATTTGTTGGATTTTTTAGACCTCCAAGAACTACAAGGGTATTGAGAGAGAAATTGTCCAAAAGGCATTAAAATAAACTGATACAAAATTTGAGTTAGACCAGTGATGGCTTGTGAAAGGCTCATAGCAACAAGATTGAATATATCCATTGCCATAATTAATGCATTTTACTTTGTCTCCTCTGCCCGAAAAATATTTTATCCCCTACAAAAAATTTTTGGACTTCAGTACCTGTGTGTCTGGCTGCGTGTCTCTCCGTGTCTCCCGGTCTGCTTATACCATTTTCGTTGCTTTTAAAATGGACAGCTTTTTCATAAAATATTAGTAATGGAGGATAAGCAATAACATAAAATACGTAATCCTTATCCTGAATGATATGAGACGAGCCCAAACCAGCAGAACACTATCCATAAGATAACAATCTTGCCGGTGTCAAACGTAAAGTTAAAGTGCCAGAAGCAGTTTGTTACCAATTGACTGTAGAGTAGGCTATCTTCACCCGAAAATGAGGGATGGGGGTGGGACATTCCCTACAAAATACTATATGAAACATGTCCCTCCAGTCCTGTTACCCACGATTGATGCCCATGCCAATTGAAATGCATCTTCAAGAGGCTTTGATACCAATTTCTCTTCGGGGGATATCTAGGTAAGCTATAGTTTATATTTTCCCGCCTAATGGATTGGATGGATGTTGCAAGGAGAGAGTGGGAAGAGCTGACAATTTTCGAACGCTCGTTAACACTGGTCACAATTTTACTGTGTGTGCAAAAACCGGTTATGGAGAAGGGAAAAATCTGCTCACTACCCTTGCCAAGCCCGGATCAGTGGCGTAGCTACTGGCCCCCCCCCCCCCCCCGGAAATATTTTTGGGGAAATTTGATGAATCTTCTTATTATTTCAAAAATTTCACAAAAATTTCTCAAAATTTTTGTTAGAATAAGAAATTGTGAGACATTTCTAATACATAATTCGTATTTTCATGCAACAAATTAACTCAGATTTCGTCACTGAAAAATCCTCGTCGCGTAGCAGATTGAATGTTCTCTTGTGCTTGTATACGCACGGGGGTTATGATCAGTGCATTTCAGTTCGCAGGAAGCTGTTATTCGGGTGATACTTTGGGAATTCATCAGTAAAAGGATGTGAAAACTGACAAGTCACTACCGTAGACCCCCGAGGTTGTTATGTTCTTCTACAAGCTAGCAGTAGCTGTACGATTTTACTCTGTGTACATAACGATGGATCGGGCCGAAACAATCCATGGCCAACGATAAACTTAATCTAGAAATCAGAATTAACGGGAACCGTTGGCACACTCAGATTTTGTTACTTAGCCTTATCCTAGGAGACTTACAAGCTAGTTCGGGAAAATAGCTTTCTGTTCACTTTGAGTGTAACAATAAATGGACAATGAGTACTTTGTGGCCTTCTACACATAACAGACAGCTTTTCTCACAGAATATCCTGTGTGATCGAGCCACTATTAGGCCTCCTTAGTGTCGTGCGAGGAGGAGACCATTGGGCCATGCCCCCCTCACTGATGCCATTTTTTCTTTGTTCTTAAAAATACGCATTCTTACTTTATTAACACAGATTTTACTTAAAAAGATAGCATATGTGGCATCAGAATGTTTATAAGGACACCCAATTTTTCAAAATTTTTCAAAGGGGAAGGATTGTCCTTGCAAGGTCTTTCGGTTGCCATTTTTTTAATTCCTACAAATAAACCTAGGCAAATTCTGTCAAATTCCAATTTTTACTTTAAAAGGTAGACTCTATTTCCCACTGGTGGCATCGATAAAAAAGACTACATGTTTAGATTAAAATGCAGGTAATATTACAAAATGTCAAGGTAATGTTGTTATACTTGTAAGTTTGCATATTTTATATGAAATACATACACATTGACCGGGAAAAGTTTTGGGGAAATTTCATACCTTTGTCCCCCCCCCTCCCCCCCTGGAAAAAATCCTAGCTACCCCACTGGCCCGGATCATGCTGTGACGTCGCTTTTTGAAAAAAAAAAAAAACACATAGCCTCACCCCAGTACATCAAAGGCGTTGTGGGGTGTAACTAAAATCTGAGTTTGTTACATGATCTGTGACCTCAAATGAGCTATGCTTTCGTTGAGTTCACACTGCGTAAAAAGCAATTAACACATGCTGGCTGACCTGTTAGCTAGCCCCAAATGTTACGTAACTTTTCGTGTAATGAAACACATCTTTTACTGTCAGTCAATAAATCAGATATAAAACTTGACTAAATCAAGTCTGCATGTGGTGGGCTTCCTTTCCTCCCTGAAGCAATAAGAGTTTATCAGGCAGAAATGAATGATGTAACAAAAAGTAGGAGGGAACGTTTCATCATGCGCCCTATTGCAAAGTGTTGTTCTTGTAATACACACCCATTATTGCCATGATGGAAACCAATCAGATGGACTAATGTCGACAGGTTGATATCGTGAAAGTGAAACGAACAGTCGACTACAGAGACGGTAAAATGTACAGCAAAGTCGTCAAGATGGCAGGAGAGTGGCACGTGCCCACTGGAAAAGCTGGTGGCGCACCGTGTGCCCCAAACTCATATTAAAGGTTTCAAGGATACATTCTATAGTCAGAGTGTGACTACAAGATTTCGTATGATTTGTTTCCTCTTTGGGTTCTGCTGCAGATCAGGAAGATGTTATTAGGTGGAGTTCTATACCATGGAAACCTTCTCTTTTAACCTTCTATAGCTGGTTAAACTTCTCTCTTTTGCGTGCTGTTCTGTTTGACTCAATAGGCTGAACAGGTGTTACTTTGTTAGGCACTAAGTTCAAGCAAGGTAAGTCGTCTGCTAGATTTCAGTCGAACAACACATCCGGAAATTTGTTCCTCGCCTTAATATTGCCAGTCACTTGAGGATGTAAAGTAATAAAGTTCGAGAATTTGGATGCGTTTTGACGATAGTTACAACCTAGCTACTTGCCTTGTTCCCTTTATTTTTTTTCAATATGAGTGTGCATTTACACTCTAAAAAAGAGAGAGAGAACTACTTAGCAACTCTCTAATAGGATAAAAAGGTATTTATTCACTCTATTTGAGAGTTAATTTACTCCAAAAATAGTGAAATTCGCTCCAAGAAGAGTGACAACCCACTCTTATAACGAGTGCTTGTAGGGATCGCTATTTTTTAAGAGTGATCCCTGTGGGCACTCCATCAAGGGTGAAGCATGGAGTAAGGAAAACAAGCCAGTGAGCAACAGCTGGAAAAAAGGCCGTGGCCGGCTCCACTTAAACCAATTGGTTGGAAACTGGGCCTTTAAACTCCATCTAACTAACTAATTAACTTCATCAAGAGTGAAACCGATTTTTTGGAGTGAAACTCGCTCTTATTGGAGTGAATTTCTGCTCTTTGGAGTCAACTTCATAACTCTCACCTCTTGACGAGTGAAATTCCTCTCTTCATTTTTAAAGTGTAGATCATGCAAGTTTATGCAAGTATGAATGAAAATCCGATACCAATGTTCAGGCTTTTTCTTGCATATCGAAAAGTTTCGATCATAAACCTCCCAAATGCGTTACAGTGTGCGGGCGCATTTTGCATTTTTAGGTTTTTCGCTTTATGTAGAATTCGGGGTTGTGTTTTAAGGTCTGGCTAAACTGGATTTGTGATGTTCATACTATTGCACATCTAGTGAATGCTTTTTTGACTGGACACACCCTTTAATTTTGTCGTAAATCATTAATTTTGGGATTTGATGTCTATGGGCTAAAAAGGCGTTTTCATCCCAATTTTACATAATTTATAGGATTAACACTTCTAGCCACGAATATATCGACACGTCTTAACGCGTTTCTGGGAGCTGCATGTCACAGGTAACAGGAAGAGAAGAATTGGTTTTATTGGATCTATATTTTTGTCGTAAAACGCGTGAAGTAAAGGCATAAAATGGCCCACTATTTTGGGGAAATTCCCCAAGTTATGACGTCACAACATTTTGAAATCGTCAAAAATCATGTATTTCGAATGAAAACCGACATTTCATGAGTTCCTCTCACCTTGACATATCATTCCAAAGCATAATCGATTTAGCTTACCTTAATTAGAACATTTAAAAGTTTTCGATATAGAATGAGAAAATGATCGTTTTTGTACAAAACTTTTCATCGATAAGTTACTCATTGCGTAAATCATGCCGAGAATTGCTCTTTAGTCAGCATTTTAATGCCGAGCATTCACTGGCAACGTTTGATTTCAGGACAGTATTTTGCATTGTTTCCACTTCTTTAACCTAAAAGCTTAACAACGAATCATTCTTTTCGTTGGAATCGCCGTATGATTGAGATTGCCCAGGTATTAAATACAAATACATTTATCCAGTATCTGAAGTTCATAAATCAAAGGATTTATTCTCCACGGTGATCAGTCTAATTGGATAAACATAAATAAAAGGTTTTCGATGGATCCACACCTCCCTGTTCAAGTATGTGTGGGAAGGGGCACTTTCATGGACGACAGGTGGGTCACCAACGTTAAAAATGTGAGAACGGCTTTTATAAAGGAAACAAAAATTAAACTGCCTACCACTTTGTCATGTCGGCGATCACATGTTTAAGATGAGACAAATAATAAAACAGGACGACTCGAACCGGACAAATGTTGGCACCATTTGGTTAGTTTTTACCTCACCGAAGGTAGGAAGATTTTAAACAGTGTTTCATGCTATTACTTACGAATATCATACAGAGGAGTTTCATCATCTTCAATATCAGGGGAAGAGCTAAGAACAAGATGAGGCGTCGCCTTCCGTTTGTACCAGGGGCGTAGCCAGGATTTTCTTGTGAAGGGGCAAAGTGCACTCATCGTCCCCAATCTTGACCGACAGGACTATCTAAGCGCAGCGCCGAATCGGTTAGCGCAGAGCGTACAAGAACATTTTTGGCTTTACAAACCCCTCAGATGGCCGGGAACGGCACTTCCCGAGTGTTTTATGCTGCATGTGTCCAGCCTGGAAATATGGATCTCATTTCTGTAATTTTTCAATTAATGCAAAAAAAAAAAATAGCAATCTATGAAAAATGTTAATATATGTTTCTGAGAGGAGCTCCACCATCGATTGGCGCCGAGCGTACTAGGAAATTTTTGGCTTTACAAACCCCTCAGATGGCCGGAAACGGCACTTCCCGAGTGTTGTAAGCAAGAATATGTTCAGCCCCACTTCGATTCGAAATTCTCCCCGCTTCTTAATTGGAGCACTTGACAAATACTGAGGGGCTGAACATACCTTTAGCCCCCACTTTTTCATTTTTCATCCTGGCCACTGGGGTTCGGCATTTGCTTGAGGGCGCGAAGCGCCCAAGCGAGGAGCCGAGCGACCGAACGGGGAGAGGGTGTGGTTCTCCCTTCCTACACCAAGGATTTTTTTTGCAATTTTACATCAAAATGGAGCGATCTGGTGAACACCTAAGCTGATATTTTTGGACATTTTCAATCTTGTATCAATATTTTCCGTATTCCCTCGAGGGTTAGTGTGTGGCTGTATGATGGTTACTGTACGAGTCAATGGGACCCTAGGGAATTGTGTTGCACTGAAACAAAACACTTACTCATAAGTCTAACATTGGCTTAACCACCGGAATTGACATTTTGCCATGAAAAACGCCAAAACTCCATTTAAATAAAAAAAATAAATAAATAAAAAAAATTAGGTCTGGGCGGGAGTGCTAACCCCCTGAGCCCCCTGGCTACGGGCCTGTCTCCCGGGGTGTCCCCCTCCCCTTGTGGAATCTTTTGCTGTCTCGAAGAGCTTAGATGCAATATGGTGCTATATTTTGTTTTTTTTATACTAGATTCCAGTGTTCTCCACAGGGGGTTTTAGGGGAGCGACACGCCCTCCTAGTGAAATTGGTCGCCCCTCCAAAATAGTTGCCGCCCTCCAAAAGATGCAGCTTCCATTTTTAGTTTATTGCTTCATTACACATATATAAGTCATAAAATATGAAGGAAAACTTTGTCTTCCCTCCAGGCTTGGCGCCAGGATTTGCCCGACGAAGGGCCACTCTGGGAACGGGGGAGGGGTAGGGTGGGTCAGTGGGGGCGGAAGCATAAAACTTTAGCGGGGTACAATCAGTGAACAAGATGGAATGGTTGGACTAGTGAAACGAACCCTATGTGCGCGTAGCGCACATCGCGAGCGCGAAGCGCGAAGTCCCACTGGAGTGGGTCCAGGGCCCGCCTTAGGGCCCTGGAAGCTCTGAGATTCTACAAGCTCTCTCGTGCAATCTAAGCCGTTTTTGGAACATTTTACGGTGAATTCAATGAACAAAAATGTGAGAAATATTTGCGTTCACAGATAGCCTATAGGCTATTTCATGAACATCAACAGTTGCGTTGTTATGTTTGTAATTTTTGGTTTTGTTAAAATCATTTTTCAAATCCAAAGGAAAAGAGGCGCAGTTACCTAACTACTCTAAAATCAGTTGCCCCCTGTACTCGCCCTTCATTTGGTACTGCACCTGTAAGTTTGTTTTGATTTTGTATTTTAATTGAAGGTCTGTTTCTTGAAATTCTTGTACTTTCACCGGGATTCACTTCAACATTCAATCTGGTGTAAATTCATTAATATTTACCTTGGAATCAGTCTGAATCTGCCTATGCAGACCTATCTGATCAGGATGAATCCGAACTTCTGAACAATGTGTAGGCTACCTCGGTATAATACCGAGGTAGCTTACTCTTCCAAAGTTCCAACCGGACGGTCATGTACGTACGCACACGTCATGCGAACGGAGCTACCATTCGGCGATTTTCCCATAGATGATACGTTTCGCTCATTTTTGGCGGATTCCGGATTCCAATCTGCTAAAATAACTAGTTTTGTGGTTGAGGTTCTTGGCAATCACATTTCAAAGTTATGTCGCAGGTTTCTGTAGGTTTCGACTGTTTGTGACCTTTTATTGCAATAGCATAGTCTAGAATCTAGATCGTTGTTTGTTTTGAGGTTGCCAGCTTCTTGTAATGATTTATAGCCAAATACTAGGTCACAGGCATAGAGCATGGTCGCAGGGGACCGTGACAAGAATCAGCCAAACAATGGCAGAACATAGGCTAAGTCAATTTCGGCTGCTCTGTTCGGTGGTGGGTTAACTATAGTCTCAACTTTGAATTGGTTCAAGGCTCCCAAGTTTCTTTTACTTCTTCTCTGATTTTTTTTTGGGGGGGGGGCGTCCCCTCGCTAAGAAGAAATTTAGTGGGGATGTGTCACCCCCGTCCCCCCCCCCCGCTTCTGCCGCCAGTGGGGTGGGTAGCGACCCAAGCCCCGACAGCCAGGATTCCGTCGATGCGTTGGTGAGGGAGATTTGAAGGAAACCTGTGCACTCTACCTGCCACTGCGAGTCATATACGACATAAAATTTGTAAGATATTTCCGCACTGATTTAACCGTGAAAAAGCGGGCGAAAATTTTTTGGGTTAGCCTACACTAAAAAGAATCTGTACTTATTTAAAGTTTATATAGGTCAATTTTCCCGGGATTTGGGCCCTATTGGGCACAACTTATATTGTACTTCCCTCTTCGAGTCCGTACCGAACGACTGACACAAGAGATTATTAACTAAGTTTAGCGAAATGAGATGAAATTTCCGACATGTACTTTTATCCATTTATTCTACTTATTAATTTACTTGAAAAGATGGGAAGGGTTTGTACTTTATTAGCTCTAGGTAACGGAACTGAGGAAGAGTGAGCAAAGCGTACCGAACATTTTTGGTTTTATCGCAGAAATAACTCTTTGGAAAGCCAAAATAACTAAACCGACCATGGGAAGGCGACAGATTATTCCCGACAGCGGGCGGGCCATGCCAGCGACCACAAGTTCCGACAGTCCCTATGTCGAGGGGGTGGTGAGAAGGGGATATGAAGGAGCCTTACTATCCCATGCCATTGCAGCCTGAAAATTTTTGGTAGGCTTACAAAAATAAAATAGCCTATGTAATCATTAAGAACAAAAAGAAAAAAATGGAGACTGAAGGGGTTGTAGACCGTATCGGGGATAACATGCATTGTGTCGAAACCACCTGGAATACCCGATAAAATAGCCAAACTATTCTCTGTGAGTCGCTCACTAACTGACCTATCGCATGACACACACAAGAGAACAGCAACTAGGCTTTGTGATATGGGATGAAATTTACGACCTCTACATAACCTGTGTATTCTGCCTACCTGTTACTTGGTACGATTGACAGGACTTACACTCTCTAGATATGTGGAATGGAAGTATTGACAAAACTGGAGAGAATCTACAGCGCGCGTAGCGCCAAAAATTTTGGGTTCTTATAAGGGAAATTGTCCCTTGAGAGCAAAAAACAGGTAAACCATCGGGGAGACTAGTCGCCGTCGGGGACTGCATACTTTATCGTTGCGACTAAGAGCCCCCCACCTTGAAAAACTGTAAAAAATATTCCCCCGATTCCCTCCCTCCCCATTCGTTCGTTCGTTCGTTCGTTCGTTCGTTCGTTCGTTCGTTCGTTCGTTTGTTTGTTTGTTTGTTTATTTATTTATTTATTTATTTATTTATTTATTTATTTATTTATCTATTTATTTATCCATTTATCTATTTATTTATTTTTTTTTTTTTGCTCTCCTTTATTTTTTCAACATCGCCCATCGCGTCCCAAAAATTTGTGTGTGTGTGTGTGGGGGGACTCTGCCCCCCCCCCGCTGGCTATGCTAGTGCATTGAATCTCATAATCGTTTGGCGAAAATCTTCCCAAATCCCCCAGTTTTATCGGTGAAAGGCCCACCTAACCTAAAGGATATTTCATTCATGGCTGTACTTCCCCGGGTCCACGGTGCTCCCATTCAAAATGTTCAGTGTACGAGGGGTTGTGTGAAATGTAGTAACAGAACATGCCGAACATGCCGCCATATAGAGATAACCTCCTCCTTCACTAGTCGCGTTACAGGAAAATCGTTTGAGATTCGTCAGTTCACTAGTTGTATAGGTCGGTTAATATTATACAAATAATGAATGTTTATGAGTGCGATAGCGGTGAATTATTTCTTGAGTTGAAAGATTGCCACCTTCTATACAACGAAAAGTGTGTCGTGCTTGTGCTTCTAGATCTAAGTGCGGCTTTTGACACAATAGATCACAACCTCCTTCTTGATTCTCTAACCCGACGTTTTGGGGTTGAAGGCACAGTGCTCGACTGGTTCAAATCTTATTTACTACATCGTCAACAGTATGTCATGATAAACAATGTGCGGTCAAAACCATTCCCAGTAAGTTTTGGTGTGCCACAAGGATCTTGCTGTGGACCTCAATTGTTCACATGGTATGCCAGTTCTCTGTTTGACGTTGTTGCTGCTCATTCACCAAGAATACATGGATATGCAGATGATCATAGCATATACCTTAGTATGAATGCAGGTGACCCCACTGACGTAAGTGATTCGATCGCAAAGCTTGAAATGTGTCTGAAAGATGTCAAGAACTGGATGACTTTCAATAAACTAAGAATGAATGACAGTAAAACGGAAGTAATTATATTTGGTTCCAACTAACAGTTGTCCAAACTTAACATTGAAAATATTATTGTTGGTAACACCCCTGCTAAAGTCTCGTCGTCTGTGAAGTACTTAGGAGCTTGGTTAGATCATGGTCTTTCTATGTCTGATCATGTCAATAGTAAGTGTAAAACTGCTTTTTACCATCTGTATAACATTAGACAGTGTGCTAAATTCCTAAGCAAGACCGCTATCATTGCTCTTGTGAATGCACTGGTTCATAGCTGTATCGACTATTGCAATATTTTGCTAACTGGTATTCCGAAATGTATGCTGTACAAGATACAGCGTGTGCAAAATTACGCTGCCAGACTAGTTGCTAACAAGAACAGGTTATTCCCATCCTTAGCCTTGCTGAAGGACTTGCATTGGCTCCCAGTGTTTTACAGGAATCGATTCAAGATCTTGCTTCTTGTTTACAAATCCCTACACAATATGGCACCACTCTACCTTTCCAACATGTTCTCCTTTAAGAAAACAAAATATGAACTTAGATCTGAGACCACTCTCAATCTGGTTGTTCCTAGATATAGATCCATATTTGGTGAGCGCGCACTAGCTGTCCAAGGCCCTAAGTTATGGAATGATCTGCCCCTTTCAGTTAAGACAGCACGCTCTCTGGAACATTTTCAGTCCTTATTAAAAACCCACCTATTTAGCTGTGCCTTTGATGGTATCTGATAGTCCAACTTAGTCTTTTGTTCTCCACTGTGTCTTGTAAGGCGCATTAGAATAATTATTTTAAATAATGCGCCATATAAATTTCTTGAACTTGAACTTGAACAACGAGGCGAAGACACCTAACTTTCTAAATATTCCTTGGCTAGAATTTGATTTTGCCTAACGTTAGCCTACCCCAGTCTGAGTTTTTTCCTGTCGAACGAACGCTAGTACTTGCGTGTATTACTCGTACGATATAAAGCTGCAGTGAACTTGCGTATCGTACTGTTTGTTATTTTACTTAGCCTAGCCTAGGCCTAGGCCACGGTCTGTACTGTACGTAACTCTCAATCACTGTAAGCTCGCCCACTCGCGATTTACATTCTGCTAAAGTAGTAACTTAATAGCCTAGGTCTTGCCTTTATTTCATTTTCCTTTAGGCCTAGGCTAAACACCTAACGTCCGGAATAGATTTTGGTCAAAATTTGATAAGAGGGCTACTAACTCGTACATTCAAGTATTCTCTGTCAAAAGCAGTTGTAATCCAAAGTGAAAACTTTTGGCGCGGTAACTGGATTTGTTTACGTTACGTACGTCTGCCGTCTGCAACGTACTTGTGTGTAAAGCATATGCAATGCATGGTTCACAACGTGATTATCAATTCGCAGCGACGTAGTTCAATGTGAACGCACGAACTTCGTACGTAGGTCTATGTACCGCATAGCCTACTGTCAGCACTCTCAGGACTACTATTGCACTTTGACAGGATCGAATCGTGCGGATGGTGGGGAGCCAATGACTGGCATTTGACCATCAATCCTCCAATCAGATGAAGACAAATTAAGAAGGTGTTATATAAATCGTATTAATATATCACAGTGGCTTGGCGGTCCATGGCTGTTCCCGAGAATCATATTTTGACCCCAAAGATGAGGTTACTTTACCGTTTTTTATTCAAATCCATTTGTAGGTGTGGAGTAAGGAACAAACAGAAGAAATTTAACCAGATCCATTTGTAGGTTTGGAGTTAGCAACAAATAAGCAGGAGATATTCAACTCAATGGAGATCGGAAATGTCATCTAGTGATGTAACAGGTATTTTTGACCAATCTTCGGTCCACTCTGGGTGTGTTGCAACATGAAATCCAAGAACGTGGGAACTTATGTATTGCAATTTCAATATGCATGCATTGTAGTTTCAAGACAATTTTAAAAAATGATCATAAAGGCAGAATAGAATGCGTCTAAATTCTATTTCATATCAAAATGTTCTTGAGCTAAGTTAATGAGTTTTTTACCTAACCTGAAAAGCACACTACAAACACATTTGAGATAACTAAAGTTTGTGATCAGGAAAAATTAAAGGACACTGGTAGAGAAAACGTGACATTAACCAATCTCATTGCATACCCTGTATCATGTGTATTCAAACAAACGTCCACCCCGTATCGATTTCATTAATTGCCGATTATTCCAAAGACTCAGATATTGTAATCAAAATTACTCCAGACCTCTGCGTATTTGGCACCAGATAAGGTCTACGGGAACACTCATCACCTTAAACTGTATTGCGATAGAGTGTGGCAACTTTTCGCACTGCTCCTTGAGTCCATCCAATTAAAAAGCTACAGAGTAGCTTGTATTACACAGAATGCACAGAGGTGTGCTGAACTTCCGATTACACAACATATGCGATCGTCAGACATGCAATTAGCCATAACTACCATGTGCGGGAGAGATAGAAGAAAAATGGAAAAATGTTTTGGAGCATTGAAACTATCCGTCATGAGAAGAATTTTCGCGCATGCAAGGGCTAGAAAAACGTTGCTAACCTCTTTTCTTTCAGTTTATTTACACTTAACTGAAACGTTCATGTAAAACAGCAGTCAGTTCTCTTACATAGAAGAATTTATAATGCTATTCTTTACTCCGTATCTGGCTCCTTTTCGCAAACAAAGGCACATTTTGTTGTGCAGCGCCTGTCATTCCATTGACCAGGTTTTCCATTGTAATTGGTCTCCAAACAATCCTCTTGTTTACCCCAGTTGTTAGGTTCTCCCATTTTATAACCGTTAAACCCAGTCCAAGCCTCATCAGTAACCCAGTCAAATTCAGCTGTTGGGGGCAAAGAGCAAAAACATTGAGAGTTTACTTGGTGTAGTAATCACATGACTGTCAGGTTTTTTGTTATTATTGATATTTTCTAGAAATAAAAACCTTTATTTTCATCCAAAGTATATGTGAAATATGTACAGGTATGCAATACACACTCAAAAGCAACTAAGTCGGTCTTTATTACAGTGAAAAGCATGAATTCATTCCATGTGGGTGTTATTTTACTCCAAGAATAGTAACATGCACTCCAAGAAGAGGAAACTTCTCTCTTTAAGGAGCGATTCCTAGAGTCACAGCTCTTTTTACATAGAGGTCCCTGAAGATACTCCAGCAAGAGTGAACTTTTTGCTTTTTGGAATAAATTTCACTCAAATAAATGACACTCTTCTCCGAGTGAATTTCCGCTGTCTTGCATTGAACTTTCTAACATTCTCTTTTCTAACGAGTGAAATTTAGCTTGTTTTAATTGTAGAGTGCAATGCCTTTAAGTTTTAGAAGGGCGCTCATACTGGAGGGTGACACAGTCTTCCACATTTTGTAAATATGCACGTTGATGTTTAGGACAGAAGTGGCCATGCCCACTCTACATTCGAGTGACGGTTGTCTCTACTGGTGGTCAATCTTTTTCTTAAGTCCTTCCGACCCTCTGGCAAAGTGCCGTTCGGCGAAACCAAAACTTTCACTGCTTCCCGAAGAAGCTATTACGTCCACTGAAGGGCAATACCTGACCAACCTCACGGCCCTCAGACCATTTACATTTTTGGTCTGTCATGTATGGCTCCATTCTAGACTGGATGAAAAGAACAGATACTACATATGATCTTAGCCACATGGCCTAGAAGCGATCTCTCTCTCGCGTATAGAACTTAAACCTGTACCCGTGGTCTAATATATTGAACCATTTCGGGAAAAATAGTCAAAGCTAGTAAACATTTTCCCTGAACCCCATAAGCTGTAGCTGTGTATCGATAATATGTAGAATATGTATAATTCAATTTTAGCTGTATTATCAGTATCCATTTTTGAACAATATGCATGTATAGAAAACACTTTATTATAGAAAATATCGATATCTACTACAAACTGTGATTCACTGATTCAACTAAAATATTGATAAAATCGAAACTGTTCACAAATATTGATATTCTGCAGCAGTGATTCATGACTGATCAATATCATGGTAGATACATTTACTGATACTCAATGCATGGATACTGCCGTGTTTCAATGAAACTTAAGCCTAGCCCAAAATCTTATGGCAAAAATATGTATAATAATATGCTTATTATACCTAAGTTGTCATATATATATATATATATATATATATATATATATATATATATATATATATATATATATATATATATATATAGTCTAAGAATAAATAACCACAAACAGAGCATTAGAGACGGAACTCAATGCCTGCCAGTAGGTAAGCATTTTAGCGAAGCTAACCACTCGAGGGATTTTAAGTGTTTTATTCTTAAAGGGGGTTTTTCCGACATCCGGGAGAGGAAAATCTTCGAACTTAAAATGATCCATTACTTGAAAACAGTCTCCCATGGCTTAAACAAAGATCGGGGTTTCCTATCATTTTACCCCCACATCATTTTGTAATCATCTCTAAGCGTGTCTTTATCACAGTTGCGTCACAATATTGTAGCCATGCGTCATAATTTCTTTATTTTGATCCTTGCAAACGCGTCATTTATTACTAACTCATGACGCGCGCATCAATGTATTAACTTTGAACAATAACTTAAAATCGTTAAGCGTTATCATTTACATTTTCATTTGTAATCGCCGTACGTTCTCCGTCTAATCCGCTGAGGAAGATCCCAGGTGGGATTGAAATATATTCGGATATCTATCAATCTTGTTGGTCATCAGTATTATTAATTTGTCAGTCTTGTCTATTTAACTATTGCCCAATACATGGAAAACATTTTTATTATATATATATATATATGTATATATATATATATATATATATATATATATATATATATATGAAAGCGGATATGACTACAACCTTAAATACGAACAAAAAACGAAAGAGCCAAAAAGAAACAGACAGAGAAGTATAACATGGTACAACCCACAGTACGACAAAAACATGAAAACAAATATCGGCCAAAAATTCCTACAGATCCTCAACAAATGTTTCCCCAAGGACCACCCACTTCATAAAATATGCAACAGAAACACTATCAAAATATCATACAGCTGCATGCCGAACATCAAAACCATCATCCAGGGAGAAAACAAAAGGAAAATCAACAAAGAGAAGGAAGAAGAAGAAGGAAAAAAATGCAACTGCAGAATCAAACAAAACTGCCTCCTTAACGTAGAATGCCTACAGTCAGGAATTATATACCAGGCTGAAGTTACAAGTGAAAATACCAAAGAAACATACATCGGGCTCACGACAACCGAATTCAAAAAAAGATATAGCAACCACAAAACCTCATTTAACAACGAAAAAAAGAAATCAGCAACAGAATTAAGCAAACACATCTGGGATTTGAAGAATACCAAAAAAGACTTCAGCATCAAATGGAGGATTATCACAAAAGCAAACCCATACAACCCCGCAACAAAAAGATGTAACCTGTGCATAGCCGACAAATACTTCATCCTGTTGAAGTTGCACCCTGAATAAAAGAAACGATATAATGACAAAATGTAGACACCAAAACAAACATCTATTAAGCGCAGTGACCTAAAACATGAAGTCGGTATACGCAGTTTTATTTTGGGCACCGAGGAGTGCACTAACCGTGTACGAAACAGCCTGTCTGCCTTACCTATAAACTCCATCCTTTATTATTATACATAGCTCTTCTTAAGAATCGAGCACTGTTTTGGAGGTGTCAACCGAACTTCTATGTTGGTATATATATATACATATATATATATATATATATATATATATATATATATATATATATATATATATATATATATATATATATATATATATATATATATATATATATATATATACATTTAAGTTGTAAACGCTGTAAAATTCTGTATGTTGGTGGAAACCAAACGGAGGCTGGCCGATAAAATTACTGAACACCTCCGATCTATTAAACTTTACTTGTCTGGCTTTCCTGTAGCAGCCCATTTTAATCCGCCCTCCTTTGTACAATTACAGACTTTTTGGTCACGTCCGCATTAACCTGTAAAGGAACCCATATTGATCGTCTCACGACTGAAAACCGTCTTATCCTTAAACTTGGCACTCTTCACCCCCATGGCCTTAATTCTAAGCTAGAATCACTGCTTGAATGATTTTAATCTTTTTGTTAACTGGTGCTTTTTCCTTGACTTTGACTCCTCGTTTGTGTGACTTCAGTTGACTTTCTGTCACCGTGTTGAAGGGTATGTAACCCGAAACGTCGTAATTTGTATTTTTCGTTCAACTCCATCTTTTGTTCAACTCCATTTTTGGTTCAATTATATTGCACTGTGTATTACCATGTTTTTGCATCGACCTAAGTATGTTTTCTCCAGTGCATCGCAGTACCTTAGTCCTTATACTTATCACATCCGCTGTGAACTTTTTGCTGCCACCGTCATCTGTTGTCTCTTCGAGTATGCCTTCTTTAAAGGAATTTGTCTCTGGTCTACGTCGAGATTTGATGTGTGAGTCAAGTTATTATTCACCCAGGATCCGACCGCTTATTATGTCCTTAGCTATGGCCACTTTTGGGAAAACTCGTTTTTCTAGCCATATACACTTTCTCAGCACATGTTTGCGTAAGAATTTTATCCCAAATGGTTTTCAACTCAAGTTCCATGCCAGTGTTTCGCAGGATAAAAGCTATGAGGCTATTATTCGCCGTCACCTCAATAATTGTTCTCGTAATTTGATGCGTGCCACCCTGAAAGACATGCGTGTTCGCCAGCATCACTTTGCAAATTCGTTAAACCGGTATAAGTCCTACCTTTCCAACGAACTGAACGACTGGAGCCAAATCAAAGGCCGTATTCATGTCTTGAACCGTAAGTTGTACGATTTTTTACATGACACTAAATCTAAGAAACTGCTAAGACTCTCCAGTAACAGCTCACCTACCCAGACCTCTCAGGAAAAATTGGTAGTCACTATTCCCCCAGACTTGAAGTTATCCCAGGATGAAAGAACGGTTCTAGCGAAGGGACTTAATTTCGTTCCTTTAGAGAATTCTTTGATACCTTCACTGTCCGCAAGGATGTCAACTCTTTTCTCAGGAAATTACGTTTAAAATTCCACTATTCTAATTCCACCGAAGGCTCAGATTCTGATCCTATCGTTGCGTCTGATCCTTTTGAAAACCTTCAGCCGAAGTTATCCACATGGACCCCCAAAGCCGGACAAAACAAAACGTTGGATAACGTTATTCATTCAACTAAAGTGGAACTTGATGATTATTTATTTCCTAATCCGTGCAATTTGAGAAACCTTACGAAGGGGGAACGCAAAGCTTTAGAATCCCTTAAAAAGAATTCCAATTTTGTTATTAAGAGAGCTGACAAAGGAGGTGCCACAGTGGTCTGGAGACGTGACCTCTATATAGCGGAAGCTGAAAGACAATTATCGGACACTACTTCCTATTTGGAAATTGATGTAGATGACACCTCAGCCTTACAAAAGAAAGTAACGACATGTGTTAATTCATTGATTTCTTCAATGGAACTCCCGAATTCGGCCGTTAGTCTGATCAATCCGTCCCCCAAAACTGCTAATTTCTATTTATTACCTAAAATTCATAAAGTGAACACACCTGGACGCCCCATCGTGTCTTGTCATAGCTGTCCTACAGTCTACATTTCCGAATTTTTAGACTCTACTCTCAGGCCTTTGGTTTCTTCCCTACCTTCTTTCGTGCAAGATTCACCTCATCTCTTACGTATGCTGTCAGAGTTTTGTTTCCCAGAGTCTTTGCATAGTAGTTATTACTTATTTACCATGGATGTGTCAAGTTTATATACGTCAATCCCGCACAACGTCGCCCTCACAGCTTTGAAATTTTACCTCGACCAGCGGAGCGACCAGACTATCTCAACCTCAACCCTACTTCGTTTAGCTGAGCTTGTTCTTTCGTCCAACTCTTTTCAATTTAATGAACGCTTTTATAAGCAAATTAAAGGAGTTGCTATGGGGACTAAAATGTGCCCTTCTGTGGCATGTCTCACTCTTGGACTTTTCGAACGTAACCTTTTCCAGCAGTATAACGGAACCACCCCAATTTTATATAAACGTTATATTGATGATATTTTTGGTGCCTTTTTTGGCACTTTTGATGAAGCTCAAGAATTTGTGAACTTTGTTTCCACCTTTGATCCTAATTTTAAGTTTACCCATACTATTTCTACCTCTAGTGCTACCTTCTTAGACTTAAGGCTTACCATCGTAGATCGTTCTATCAGATCTAATACTCATTTCAAGGATACTGACTCTCACAATTTCTTATTGTATTCCTCTTGTCACCCCCCTAAGTGTAAAAACTCAATCCCCTTTTCTCAGTTTCTTAGAGCTAAAAGAATTTGCTCTGTTAACGCCGATTTCATTCACACTTCCAATCAACTTTCGAATTTCTTTGCTAACAGGGGTTACCCCTGGATAAAATCGTAAAGGCCGCTAACCGTCGTGTTAAATCCATCAGTAGGTCCTCTATTTTAGACAATAAGGCTCCTAATTCTAATTCCGACCGTATCACTCTGGTGCTGCCCTTCCACCCTTCCGTGGGACCCATTAAACTGTTTCATTATTAAGAAATTTAAGACCCTCATGTCTGACCCTACCACTAAGTCCATCTTTACTCGCCCCCCTTTAGTTGCCTTCAAAAGAGATCGCAACATTGGTGATCATTTAGTAAGATCTTCCCACCCCCACCCCTCTCCTGTCCCCAACCCTGGGACCTTTCCCTGTAAACGCAAACGGTGTAACACTTGCCCTGTTGTCTCCGGAGACCAACTGTTATCGATTCAAGGACCCTCTCATGTGTTCAAAGTTACTAATCATTTCACTTGTATTTCTCCCAATGTTTTTTACATTATAAGTTGTAAACGCTGTAAAATTCTGTATGTTGGTGAAACCAAACGGAGGCTGGCCGATAAAATTACTGAACACCTCCGATCTATTAAACTTAACTTGTCTGGCTTTCCTGTAGCAGCCCATTTTAATCCGCCCTCCCTTTGTACAATTACAGACTTTTTGGTCACGGCCGCATTAACCTGTAAAGGAACCCATATTGATCGTCTCACGACTGAAAACCGTCTTATCCTTAAACTTGGCACTCTTCACCCCCATGGCCTTAATTCTAAGCTAGAATCACTGCTTGAATGATATTAATCTTTTTGTTAACTGGTGCTTTTTCCTTGACTTTGACTCCTCGTTTGTGTGACTTCAGTTGACTTTCTGTCACCGTGTTGAAGGGTATGTAACCCGAAACGTCGTAATTTGTATTTTTCGTTCAACTCCATCTTTTGTTCAACTCCATTTTTGGTTCAATTATATTGCACTGTGTATTACCATGTTTTTGCATCGACCTAAGTATGTTTTCTCCAGTGCATCGCAGTACCTTAGTCCTTATACTTATCACATCCGCTGTGAACTTTTTGCTGCCACCGTCATCTGTTGTCTCTTCGAGTATGCCTTCTTTAAAGGAATTTGTCTCTGGTCTACGTCGAGATTTGATGTGTGAGTCAAGTTATTATTCACCCAGGATCCGACCGCTTATTATGTCCTTAGCTATGGCCACTTTTGGGAAAACTCGTTTTTCTAGCCGTATACACTTTCTCAGCACATGTTTGCGTAAGAATTTTATCCCAAATGGTTTTCAACTCAAGTTCCATGCCAGTGTTTCGCAGGATAAAAGCTATGAGGCTATTATTCGCCGTCACCTCAATAAATGTTCTCGTAATTTGATGCGTGCCACCCTGAAAGACATGCGTGTTCGCCAGCATCACTTTGCAAATTCGTTAAACCGGTATAAGTCCTTCCTTTCCAACGAACTGAACGACTGGAGCCAAATCAAAGGCCGTATTCATGTCTTGAACCGTAAGTTGTACGATTTTTTACATGACACTAAATCTAAGAAACTGCTAAGACTCTCCAGTAACAGCTCACCTACCCAGACCTCTCAGGAAAAATTGGTAGTCACTATTCCCCCAGACTTGAAGTTATCCCAGGATGAAAGATCGGTTCTAGCGAAGGGACTTAATTTCGTTCCTTTAGAGAATTCTTTTGATACCTTCACTGTCCGCAAGGATGTCAACTCTTTTCTCAGGAAATTACGTTTAAAATTCCACTATTCTAATTCCACCGAAGGCTCAGATTCTGATCCTATCGTTGCGTCTGATCCTTTTGAAAACCTTCAGCCGAAGTTATCCACATGGACCCCAAAGCCGGACAAAACAAAACGTTGGATAACGTTATTCATTCAACTAAAGTGGAACTTGATGATTATTTATTTCCTAATCCGTGCAATTTGAGAAACCTTACGAAGGGGGAACGCAAAGCTTTAGAATCCCTTAAAAAGAATTCCAATTGTTATTAAGAGAGCTGACAAAGGAGGTGCCACAGTGGTCTGGAGACGTGACCTCTATATAGCGGAAGCTGAAAGACAATTATCGGACACTACTTCCTATTTGGAAATTGATGTAGATGACACCTCAGCCTTACAAAAGAAAGTAACGACATGTGTTAATTCATTGATTTCTTCAATGGAACTCCCGAATTCGGCCGTTAGTCTGATCAATCCGTCCCCAAAACTGCTAATTTCTATTTATTACCTAAAATTCATAAAGTGAACACACCTGGACGCCCCATCGTGTCTTGTCATAGCTGTCCTACAGTCTACATTTCCGAATTTTTAGACTCTACTCTCAGGCCTTTGGTTTCTTCCCTACCTTCTTTCGTGCAAGATTCACCTCATCTCTTACGTATGCTGTCAGAGTTTTGTTTCCCAGAGTCTTTGCATAGTAGTTATTACTTATTTACCATGGATGTGTCAAGTTTATATACGTCAATCCCGCACAACGTCGCCCTCACAGCTTTGAAATTTTACCTCGACCAGCGGAGCGACCAGACTATCTCAACCTCAACCCTACTTCGTTTAGCTGAGCTTGTTCTTTCGTCCAACTCTTTTCAATTTAATGAACGCTTTTATAAGCAAATTAAAGGAGTTGCTATGGGGACTAAAATGTGCCCTTCTGTGGCATGTCTCACTCTTGGACTTTTCGAACGTAACCTTTTCCAGCAGTATAACGGAACCACCCCAATTTTATATAAACGTTATATTGATGATATTTTTGGTGCCTTTTTTGGCACTTTTGATGAAGCTCAAGAATTTGTGAACTTTGTTTCCACCTTTGATCCTAATTTTAAGTTTACCCATACTATTTCTACCTCTAGTGCTACCTTCTTAGACTTAAGGCTTACCATCGTAGATCGTTCTATCAGATCTAATATTCATTTCAAGGATACTGACTCTCACAATTTCTTATTGTATTCCTCTTGTCACCCCCCTAAGTGTAAAAACTCAATCCCCTTTTCTCAGTTTCTTAGAGCTAAAAGAATTTGCTCTGTTAACGCCGATTTCATTCACACTTCCAATCAACTTTCGAATTTCTTTGCTAACAGGGGTTACCCCGATAAAATCGTAAAGGCCGCTAACCGTCGTGTTAAATCCATCAGTAGGTCCTCTATTTTAGACAATAAGGCTCCTAATTCTAATTCCGACCGTATCACCCTGGTGCTGCCCTTCCACCCTTCCGTGGGACCCATTAAGCGTTTCATTATTAAGAAATTTAAGACCCTCATGTCTGACCCTACCACTAAGTCCATCTTTACTCGCCCCCCTTTAGTTGCCTTCAAAAGAGATCGCAACATTGGTGATCATTTAGTAAGATCTTCCCACCCCCACCCCTCTCCTGTCCCCAACCCTGGGACCTTTCCCTGTAAACGCAAACGGTGTAACACTTGCCCTGTTGTCTCCGGAGACCAACTGTTATCGATTCAAGGACCCTCTCATGTGTTCAAAGTTACTAATCATTTCACTTGTATTTCTCCCAATGTTTTTTACATTATAAGTTGTAAACGCTGTAAAATTCTGTATGTTGGTGAAACCAAACGGAGGCTGGCCGATAAAATTACTGAACACCTCCGATCTATTAAACTTTACTTGTCTGGCTTTCCTGTAGCAGCCCATTTTAATCCGCCCTCCCTTTGTACAATTACAGACTTTTTGGTCACGGCCGCATTAACCTGTAAAGGAACCCATATTGATCGTCTCACGACTGAAAACCGTCTTATCCTTAAACTTGGCACTCTTCACCCCCATGGCCTTAATTCTAAGCTAGAATCACTGCTTGAATGATTTTAATCTTTTTGTTAACTGGTGCTTTTTCCTTGACTTTGACTCCTCGTTTGTGTGACTTCAGTTGACTTTCTGTCACCGTGTTGAAGGGTATGTAACCCGAAACGTCGTAATTTGTATTTTTCGTTCAACTCCATCTTTTGTTCAACTCCATTTTTGGTTCAATTATATTGCACTGTGTATTACCATGTTTTTGCATCGACCTATGTTTTCTCCAGTGCATCGCAGTACCTTAGTCCTTATATATATATATATATGTGTGTGTGTGTGTGTGTGTGTGTGTGTGTGTGTGTTCAGCTGGATAGCATCAACTTTGATCTCTGGTTGGGCTTGCGTCAAACGAGAACTAGTGCTGTTCCAAAAAAATTAGGCGCCTGCTCAGGAGGTGAATTGCGAGTTGCTTCATCTGTTATTTGAACAAAGGCCAAACCAACTTGGCTTCGTGGCTCAGTGGTTAGAATGTCCGCACTAGAAAGCGGGAGGTCCCGAGTTCGAATCCCGGTGGAGTCAACATCGTTTTTTCACCTCAGCCAGATTTTTCAGCTTTACCAATTTGATTTATATATTGATTGATATATATATATATATAGATATATATATATATATATATATATATATATATATACATATATACATATATGTATATTTCATATATATATATATATATATATATATATATATATATAATTAATTAATTCCGTGTGTTGGACGTAATAAATAAGGAAAAATGGAAAACAGAGTGTGCATATAGATCCAACGAATGATTTATTGAAACAGAAATTTTCGCCGCCTCCTGGCGGCTTTGTCAACTGTGTTATGGAAATCAACCGTTACATACAAACAAGATAGAGTTGAATGCGCCAGGAGGCGGCGAAAATTTCTGTTTCAATAAATCATTCGTTGGATCTATATGCACACTCTGTTTTCCATTTTTCCTTATATATATATATATATATATATATATATATATATATATATATATATATATATATATATATATATATATATATATATATATATATATATATATATATATATATATATATATATATATATATATATATATATATATGTACCGGTACCGAGCATGACGTTAATCCTGAAGGGAGGGGGAGAAGAACCCTCACACAGAAATTGTTACATTACAACACACCTTCCCTTTTGCCGAAATAAGGTGAACGATTTCGTCACTCGACTGCTATGACCTTTTCAAAATTAGAGTAGCACCATCACATGTGACGTCGTCATTGACGGCGTATACCTCTTGTTTTTAAGGGATCATTAAAACCGGGGACGCATACATCGACCTAACGCATACATAACCTAATCCCAACCCTAGCAAAGAATAGTCCATACAATACAACAGTTACAGGTAATCAAACACACCGTGTGAAAACAGTGCGCATCGGCCGCTTTTTGTCGACTCGGAAAATTTTTAATTTTATGAAATAAAACTTGATGAACTGGTATCATATGGCATAAATTTCAATTTTTTTCTCATTTCCGGACCCAGGGGAAGTTTTTACCTTGGTTTTTTAAGTGTGAGAATGATAACATTAGAGATTGTTTCCCTTAAACAAATATTTGAAAAATATAGAGCTGGTATTGGTTAATATTGGGAATTTTTGGAGGAAAAGTTGGGAAACCGCACTGTGCTTAACCGGTGTTTGATGAGGGCCGTGAATTGCAAAACTTCATAATCAGGTCAGATTAGGTTAGACAGGGTTTCACGCCCCAACTCCATAACCTTGCTTTCCTTGAACTTGCATATTTACGTACCAAAATGTCTTTCCCACCATACGAAGAAAAAATCGTACGTATTTCTATAAAAGTGAAGTCCCCAAAGGGGGGGGTCAGGGAACACGTGCCCCCCTGAAAAATCGTGTGCCCTCAACTGATATTTGAGATTTTCCATAAAAAAAGGTCATCTGTAGTCAGAATGTGACTATGAATCTTTAGGATTCAATTCCTCTGTTGAAAAGAAAAGGCAGTAAATTGTCATGTTTTCCAAATGAAAATATGATAACAAAAAACATGGGAAATGCCATTTCCGGCTGTCTGGTTGGTTGCTTTTTTGCAAAATTTTCTTCACACTTCCGACTACGTCGTCAACTACTTCAACCTCAGCAGCTGTACAAAGCTATCTAATTAGGTGTGTTTGCTAAGAACATGAAGTTGTTGTTTGCTTAGCCAATTAGACCGACCTGCAAATGGAGTAGCTGTTGAACAGTAAGTTACAGAGTTAGGACTAAGACTGTGCCTTTAGTCCCCATCTGCCTTCAGCTCAGATCTGCTAGAAATTTACATAGCTTTACCAGAGGAGGAGTAATGTGTAAGCATTAAAGTGTACCTCAAGTGAAAAAATTCAAAAATATATATATTGAAGAGCATGAAAAGTGAATATTAACAGTTCAACTCCCATCTTCACAGGACATTTTTTTGAGCTGAGAAATAAAGTGTTAAAGTTTATTCGCTTAAAACAAATTGGTCCATTGGGCAACAATTTGTGACTTTCTTGTTGTACAACTCACATTACCTGCTTTGTTTCCCTTAAAGATTAAAAATATTTTCACCACCTTGAACACTTTCTGTTTGCTTACGTAGCATTTTGCACAGAGAGGGCTTACAGGCAGTCATTCGTCACCCCAAACTACAGTTTCATTATTCATATATCAAAACTCTCAATTGGTACAGCTCTTTGATTGGCATCACATTCAAACAATGCATCATAGCTAAATTACATAGCATGGGCACTGAGACTGTCTTCATTACACATTATGGACTTGTATGGCCACTGGGACAAGCCATGAAGCAATAAACTAGGATTGTGTCTGGATAAAGATGAGTTTTAGATAAATGTGGGAAGGGCTAGAAGTAAGTAGGTTGGGAGAATTGGAACTGATTGGGATGATGAAAATATGCCTTTAATCAATTGCATCACCCCATAGGGGTAAGAGTGCTATCACACATTGGTGCAAGGGTGCAGTAACTCACAGAAAAACAAAGCAATACAAAGATTGTAATTTGAGTAGTATAACAATGACATCACAAGTTATTGCGCACTGTACCTTTTTAAATTTAGTGTATTAACTTCAAAATTTTATATCTTAACTCAGGAATGTCCTATGAAGATGAGAATTGGATTGTTAGAATTCATTTTTATTGCTCTTCAATATATATTTTTGAATGTTTGACTTGAGGTACACTTTAATAACTCGTCACTTGTCATTATTAAATCTCAAATCCACAGAGCTTCTATATATAGGATTTTCTCTTTTAGAGTTTTTTAAAGGGTTCAAAGGGGTCCTCCAGTCTAACAAGTATCCTTTCAGAAAACATACCTACATAACTGAAGGCGGATATAAAGTTTTCCTTTAAAAAATGCATTACTGTGGTTTTGAATTCCTCCAGTTGTGGGGCACTGCACATTGTTATCAGTACTCCGTTGCTTATGCGAAGCACCACGCACAACGGCAGTTGGTCAGCTTTGCACCTCAATTTTGGACATTTCTTGGCATTCACTTCACAGAAGTGACCTAGAAACATTTCACATGTTACCTTGAGGGATACACATTAAGGTACACCTGTAAAAGTTTTAATGAAGTACCTTATCCACCTGAAATAAGCTTTATCGCCAACTTCTCTTCCGTCGTTGCTGTCGTTTGTCTCGAACCTGCCAATCTTTCCTCCTACTAGCAGAGCTGCGCATGCTCATTTCGCATGCGTCTTGGACATTTGCCCAACTAATTGGCAATGATCTAACACGTGCCCAATCATCGCTGTGTTTGCCCAATTTTAAGAAAAGTTTGCCCATCTTTTAGCCAGGCTGTTAGTACTCAACCCGTTTTGCCCAGAATTTTTAAGAGTGCAGTAGATTCCACGACAATGTCTGAAGTGAAATCATAATCCTTGCTGTAAAATATAAGAGAAACCAACGTGCATCCATTACTACGAGCCTGTCAACAACTCTAGCCAATGAAAAAGTGACATTAGTCACTTTTTACAGTGACGTAGCAGAGGGAGCAGAGGATCACGGTACCCCCGGCACAGCAATTTTGGCAAAGCGATGAACGATGTTGAAAAAGCAACCGAGAAAAAGACTACAACGAAACAGATTAACATAACGATTGACATAAATTTGTCGGGAGGGTGTAGAATTATCGTCTGTTTCGAAACTGTGGTTTCGATTGACAGCACGTAAGATAATTTATTGCTTATGTTGCAAAACAAAGTGAATGAAGGAGAGGGAGACCATGATCTCCACTGCCGTTCCCCCTTCCTTTTGAGCGTTACTAATCTAAGGTCTTCGGAGTAGTCTTAATGATGTAGCCTTGATTAGCTTCAGTAAGCCTCGCACTCTACCCAACGATGTTTTTGAGCTAAAAATGGATGTTCTCAACAAAATGCCTCAAATAATCAACTTTCCTCAGCCAAACTTTTCAAGGTTATCTTCACAATAAGCTCCGGATTCGCCTTAAATTAAAACCAAAAGCCTTTCAAATTTCTGTTCAAGATAAAATATGCAACCTCCACAGACTTCGGTCGTTCCTGCAATAAGCTTGAGTTTGCTCATAGGAGGAATAGATTCTTCCATAACCAAGAAACTCAAGTTTTTTTCTCTCCCCTCCCGCCTCTCTCTCTTTAAGCTACACATTTGCAAATATAAAAGGGGCAAACAATGCCGGAGATTTCCTAGTTTTGTCCCACCTATACGATAATGAACTTCATTGGCCTTAACGTTCTAAGTTATTGCTGCCGGAAGGCAGAAAATTTATGAACAAAATTTTAGTTTCACGAAGGTACATTAAAAATGTGGGGTTCCAGTATTTACTCCTGATTTTGAAATATGAGTCTAAAATTAGGCAATTAGTTGTAGTCATTTCATCTGAGTCATTTGGCTTTAAGATGACATATGGAATGCCAGCTATCTTTTGATGCCCCTTAAATGTTAGATTTTGCAAATAGTAAAGGAAGAGTAGAGTGTAAATTCTTCAATAATCCCCCAAATTGTCATATGGTCCCACAGAAAAAAACCCGTCGAAACAACGAACACTTTTCCTAATGTTAGCTGCATATATTTTTAAGTGTTAGAAAGGGTAAATATGTTGGAGCAAGTCCCTTTCCTATCCTTTTGCCAAATCATAACACATTGTCAAAATTCGAGTTGCTGCTTGTCTGTGGCAGTATGAAGGGCATAGATCCCCTGTCGGACAAATTCTACATGGCAGTAGTTATGAAAATACAGTGTTTGCAATGCTCTGGTCACTAAGAATATGACGTCACACCGTAGCGAGGAAGCGAGAACCAGGATAAGAAATAAAAATTTTCCAAGGGGGGGGGGGGACACACGGGTGTGACCCTGATCATTTGCCGGTATGCACTGAAGAAACATGCAGATTGGGCCATCATATTTCGTTTTCCGTCACATTGAATTAAAATCGCGACATTTCAGGACATGGATCTGGTATAAAAATCAATACAGCAGTTGCATCTCACAACTTGTATCTTTTTGAAACGACGCAAGGTGTTGAATAATGTCCCGGGGACGATGACTCTATTTTCCTCTCATACCAAAAACCTGGATACTCCTAGCCGTTGACTGTTTACCAGTCTAACGTTCATTAAAGTGAGGGAGTATGTCAGCAGACTCTCATGAGAAACAAGCTATACCTCAGCGTTGTGTCCAGATTTAACTGAAAACTAGTGCCATACAGCCAGAGTACATACAGTTCATGTTGGCATAAACTCAGGCTCATTATGTATGAACGGAAGATAGATAGCGTTCGGGGCTGAGGATACAAGAGCAAAATTAGTTAGTAGCCTTGAGCAAGACTAACGTAAAGGGAGACCAAATAAATGACTCATTCAAGGACCAAAAGACAACTAATGCAGGTAGGGTTTATACCCTCCCCCCTCTCCTATAAAAAACAGATAATTGTCTACCAATCGAGATACAGATAAATACAGCTAGCAGATAAATCCTGCATGCCAAACGAGCGAATCAGTAATTGCAGTTCTTTTCTTAAATAACGTGTCTAACACTTCATCTAATTATGTACCAATCACTCTCTGATGTGCTTTGCATCCCGATTCGTTGTAGGCCTATCTGTTGAAAAAATAATGTAAAGAACTACTGAGATTTTGACCCATTCGTCATCTTTGAAACAACAGCCAATCTCAAAATTTTCTCCTACTCCTTTCATCCAAACATTCCGTAGTTTACATCAAGTAGTAACTAAGAGCAACCTTTACAACAAGCCAGTTCGGGAATTCGTTTTTGTGGCTGTGCACATGCGCACATCGTCCAAATCGCCAAGATAAACGAACCATTACCGCACCTACAACACGTCACATTCCAAAATTTGAGTTTACTTGAAAATTTAGTGAAACCTTTTTCTCGTAATCCATTTATAATATAACGAGGGATCTCAAGTGAGGTTTTGTGCAGTGGACTGTGTCCAAATTGTCTTTTTGGTGAACAAATTTGCATTTCAATTTGCCATACAGTAGCACTGAGACACCTATTTTCGTTCGAGTTGGTTGGACACTTGGGGTTGTTAGCACGTACTGACGAAAACAAGTGAACGCTGTACTCTACGTGCTGAGCTGGGCTTGTATATCCCTCGCTGTACCCCACAATTCCATGCGGCAACGAATTACCGAACTCGCTTATTAAGGAGAAAAATTGTCGTCACATGATTGACATGAACCACTCATGAAATAGAATAGTCTATGAATAATACATTAGTTCAAGTTGGAGTAACTGCCTTTTCCCTTCAGTTTTCTTGTCTTGATGAAATTTTAGTTGAAACAAATGCCTTGTAATAAACTTTCATGTGATCGATAAGCTGACCCTGCCAAGCCTTTTTTATACTTACAAGTGTAAAACTTCCATGTGCCTTCTGCGCCATCAGTTCTGACGGTCACGTGACGAATATCAAGTATGCGATCCTTCTCATCTACTTTCAGGACTTCCAGGATGCGTTTGTTGTTGCGAGTGCCTATTTCTACAACACTGCCATTAATTGTGACGTAGAACATCGTCTCTCTATCTCGTCGAACATATGATCCACTTTTATTTTTGATGGATTCACAAATCAAACACCGGCTGAATGAATTTATTGGATTATTCGGGCCTCCAAGAACTATAAGGGTATTGAAAAAAAGACAAAAGTCCAATTCAAAAGCAATCAGAATTGCGAAAACCGATGCAAAATTTGGGGTAAGCAGTACCAGGCAGTCCGGGAGATTCTCCGAAAACGGAGAACTTCAAATTCTCCGTTTTCGGAGAATATTTAAGCGCCATTTTGAAATTTACCCACAATGCTACACTATTTACACAATAAAAAACATAAGGTTCGATCTTTGAAACCATTCTGGAAAATTAGTACCTGCCTAGGAAAGGTCAAAACCTGGATATTCGTGTCGCTGAAATTGTTATCTACAACTTTTCCGTGCACTAAATGGAAGTCCACCGTGCCAATTTTGAGAAAATACCGATTAAAGTAATGACACTTTCCGATGACCCTTATTAACAGACGCAGTACAGTCGTCGCTGCCGTTGCACATGTCGTTATTGTATGATCGTTAATTGGTGTCCGCACAAAGAGAACGCGTTCCTTCATAACCCTTTGTTTGAGAGCTCAGTATATTAAACGAACTTGAAAAGAGTTTCCATATGCCCTAAACTTTCAGTTTGAGTACTGCTTATTTCCTCAGTCTTCATGAATAATTTTAGGTGTAAGGAATTCAACCCTAGAATATGGCACGTTGACGAGTGTAAACAGTACTAATCCTACACACTAAACAGTTCAGACTACTGTTCCCAGTTCACGTTACTCTAAACTGCAGCTGTGCGGCATTTGAATGAAACACGAGATAAACTTACAACAATAAGAATGAATCACTGAGGATGAGTTCTTGTTGCCCGTTCTAGTTATCTTTTCACACCTTACTGTATAAAAACGGTCCTACGAAACATCACAGTGCGCGTTCGCTTCGTTAGTGGTATACTGTTGCAGGATGCATCATATGTGTTTGTCTGAGAAGCAACGGCTGTTACGAGAATAAGGCTCTAAATATTTATACAACACTTTGCATAGAAATTCTCCAGTTTTGGAGAAAGTAAAGTTCTCCGATAACGGAGAATCTCCCGGACGCCAGGGATGGCTTCTGAAATTCCCATACCATGGAAGTTTTCATTGCCTTAAAGCGTTTAACTTTGTTTTATCCGACAAACACTACACCGGTTAACACATTTTTGCACTTTATTACCTTGCCTGGCTTAATTCTCTCTATACAAAGTTCAATGCGTCAGTCGTGTGCAGGTTAAGCCCGGGCTGCCAGGTCCCCTTTAGGTGATTCAACTTGCGATTCAACTTCCAACCAAGTTGATGCAAAAGTTGAGAAGTGAGACCGGGAATCAACTTGACAATGGATTCAACTCGGACGAGTTGATTCATGGGCTAGTTGCAGGAAATAAAACATATGTTTGGTTGAAACTTTACAGTCTAGGCTACTTCCCATCTGCGCATGCGCTGAAATTTAACTGTGTTTTCCGCGAAATTTGACTTATCAAGCGAACGCGAAGTTTGTAAATATGACAAGACAGTCCATTATTTCTCATTTAGAGAAGACCTGCGTGCCTCAACAATATCGCTTGAAAACGAACTCGTTGGGTAAACAGTTAGGAGACCTATTAAAGACAAGCTTCGGACTATATGGCTGGGATACAGCAGTTTCAAATGCGATCGAAAAGTGAGTTCGGGTAGTGAGTGTACAGTCCAGCATATACATACAAAGTGTACACAACGATCAGTGTAGCCTAGCTATTGTAACGTTGTTGTTGTTTTTCGTTGTTTTTCTCAAACAAGTCAGTAGTATAGTTACCTCACCAGTAATTCACTTGGCCTAGACTCAGTCTAGTAGAGGCGG
This sequence comes from Holothuria scabra, assembly GCA_037179385.1. Classification (NCBI taxonomy): domain Eukaryota; kingdom Metazoa; phylum Echinodermata; class Holothuroidea; order Aspidochirotida; family Holothuriidae; genus Holothuria; species Holothuria scabra. Next base: position 51,517,584 of record CM074183.1, on the reverse strand, counting down.
CTGAATTTTGTGATGCTCAATAATTTAGAACCGGGTAACTTCAACCGTCAAGTATTTCACCTTGTGACTACAATAGGCCTAGGCCTAGATCTTGACATAAAAACCCTCATAGTATTATTTTTCCAACTATGCTAGAAAGGCGCATTCCACAGTAATGAAGCGAAGCCAATTGAAGGTCACGTGATGTAGGTCAGTTTACTTCAAGTCGTTTCACTGTAGCCTGAACAACTGTTTACGTTGCCACAGTCGTTTCACTTTAGCCTGAACAACCGTTTATGTTGCCACACTCGTCTCCTATTGTATATGTATATACTGCACACAGTACAGTAACGTAACACTTTTGGCTGACACGGTGTTGGTACGTTTTTGTTAAAGTGCAGTAGTATGTGCATAGCTATAACATGTTTACGCGGTCGCGGCCCGTAGCGCGTGTATGTCACGAACTTGTAAGGACGAATCCGATTAGCGCTTGTTTTTAGTGACTGTAAGCCGCCATTAGTGGGGTCCATCAGTCCTCAGTCTTTATTTATTGTTTACATGAATTTCAAACCCTCATATTTAGTGAAATTGGAAGTGAAAATTAGTGAAATTCAAGATACAAATTAGTGTACAACCACCCAGGATTGAGGTAGGCAAGGAAATCGAAACATTAAAGGGTGACGGACCCCAGTTATGGCCGACTGAAATCAGACCATCACTTGCTGTCCGGATTCGTGTTTAGGAAGTCCGTGGTGTACGTACAATTTGTAAGTAACAGTGTAATGTTTAGCGGGGAAGCTCAAAATGGCCGAGGCTGGTATAGCTATTGAGATCAACGCGATGTACCACGGATCTACTGCATGTTTTTACTTTTATTCAGGCCATGGCTAGCATGGGAGCTCTGTCGCCGTTTTATTATAATAGAAGACAAGAGTCGTTTGTAGTAACGTCAGCGCTCGCTGCAGCCTGCTGAGTATTAGCCTTAGTATTAACTTTAGCCTTATGTGATTGCAAACCGGACCTATTCACTGTTTCAAAAATATGCTGCTACTGCTAGGCTATCTTGCTTTTACACCAACCAGAGAACAGACTGTGAAATATTTTCTTTGAATGGTACGTCATATGATATTGTTGTATTTTTCGTCTTGTTTTCTTTTCTTCGATGAGTTCTAGCGTAGCTAGCTAAGCCACCGTCGTAGGTAGGGCCTACCTTGCTGTATTGTTAACGAAAGCCTATTGTTATTAGGCTAATTGATTCGAGTTGAGACCTATCAGTTTGCTGAGTTGATTTGGAGTAGGCTAGGTTTAGAAACGAATATTGGGTCTTGATATTTTCAGCCGTAAGGTAAACCCATTGTCTTTATTTTAACTGTGAACTTGGAAGAAATTTTAAGGCCAGTTTGTTTTTTGCGCATTTCCGTTGTTAAAAAAATGACCAAGTCATGACGCCCATTTTAAGGGACATAATTGCCTCATGTTAAAAATATGTCTACTAACGTGTTTTCACTAACAAAGGAGAAAAATTAGTTACAGTGCGTTCATGCGTTTTCCGTCAAAGAAAAAATTGCGCATTTGGAATTATCTCATCTCCTCTATGAGACGATATGCTCTGATCAAACTAACATTAGGTGTCATCAAACCATACAAAAACATGTAAACTAGCTTTTTGACCCACCGTATGAGCCCCTCCCCCAAACTGAGATTTAGAATTTTCAAAAAAAAAAAAATGTCTTTAGTAGTCAGTGTGACATTAAGGATATATTTATAATTATTTGATTCTTCTTTGGATTAGAAGGCCAGCAATTTTTATTTTCTTCATTTTGAAAAAAAAAACCAAAACAAGAGAAATACCATGTTCGGCAGTCAGAAGGGTTGCAATTTTTCAAACTTTGTGTGCGCTCTGTGCCAATTAAAGGTAGCGCTCAGCCCAGGTAGCGGTTTTTGGTCAGGTTCAAACGATTCCTTAAGGGAATCAATTTATATTGCTTTTCAACTGCTTCCGCTATGTTTTAGCTTCCTTCCAGCTTTTTCACAGTTTCTACCGGATTCTCATGTGTCATAGTTTTGCCACCAATAAAATCTTACTTGAAGTTGACTTCTGGCAGCAGGAGTGGCGTTTTGCAGCCTCTCTGTGCCTCCTCGCGCCTCCCAGAAGAAAAAAATGAAGTCTAGCAACGCGTCTGGTAATGTGATAGCAAATTTAGTAACATAGAGTGCTGAAAGTGACAAAGATGTACCCCATTGATTTCCATGTGCTTTTAAACAACCTCAAACATGTAACTGAAGTTTTCAAAAAGAAAAAGAAAAAAACTGCTTACCACTGTGCTTTATGTAATATTGGCGATAATATTGTTTAAAATAAATCAAATGATTAAACAGGACCGCTGGAAGTGCTCCCTGGAGCGGACGACTCGAATCGGACACATTTTGCAAAATTTTGAAGATTTTTAAAACCATGAGGACTGCTATTACTTACGAATATCATACACAGGAGTTTCACCATCATAAATTTCAGGGAAGGAACTAAGAATAAGATGAGCGTCGCCTTCCGTTTGTACACTAAATTTGAAAGAGCCGAAGTTCTTGGGAAGTCTGATGGGTACTAATGTATTAACGTCATCACCACTCGAATTAAACGTAAGTACAGGGTCTTCGTGAAAGAAAAGAAAGAAAAGGAAATGCTGATTCGAAGAAAACCTCATGATTCCACTCAAAAGAAATATATCCTTGTTATATATTGAAAAGCTAAATATTGAGCGATCTTTTAAATCATTTCTAAATTACATTGTTATAAACGTATTTCAATACTATGATTAAAACACATCTTTTTCAGGGGTCCGCAGTTGCGCCCATTGTTACATTTATATACAGCAATGTACGCTTTGTTTTAACATTACTCAGTTACAATTAATCTTAAAGAGCCCATGAAATGACTTAGTAACAATGATTTAGGGTCATTCTCTGACACTATCTATCAACAAAAATAGCATTTATTTTAAAAAATCCCACCCACGAAAGAGAAATCTCAAGTGAAATGGTATCCCTTCCAGCACAACAACTGGAAAATGCAAAAGTGCGTTGAACCAAGAATGACATCATTTCAGGAACCCAACTTCACAACAGTGTACTTGTAGTATACCCTGCTCTGTTGATTTTACAGAATCTTGCGTGTATAGATGGCCTAAAATGATTGATATAATCAACAATACAAAACCTAAACCTATGTTTGTTTCACAAAACTAGTGAACAAGGAGGTTTCAACACCTAGGAATACCCTTGTTCAACAGATGGAGTTTTGTGACTTCTCAATATTCCTTGAGCCAACTAGCAGGGCCATTGTTTGGTATATCATAAAAATGTTTGGAAGTTCCCTGGTAAGAGGTTATGCTCACAGAAAAATACCTTGGACTCCTGGGGGATGTAACTGCATCCATTTGCCCTCCAGTGTTACGTAACTCCTATTTTTATTGGGAAGGAAGCAGTGATTCTCTCATTACACAGGCGCATATGCAATACTGTGTACCATTCTGCACAGTGGCTTAAATACTACCAACAAGTTCTGTGTTGTTTTGAATGCATGTGCTAATGCTGAAATTTGACTTGGTTCAAAGAAAAGGAACAGTGATTACAGTGAGAAAGGAGACTAGCTGATATTTCGGTCAGGAGGTATTCTGTATTTTTATCAAAAGTTGGCATGCAGTAACTATTTCAACTTCATGCATTTTGAAGTCTATGCTAGTACAAGATCCATTGTATGATTTCCACGTTAATGTTTGTGACAAATTTACTTGGAAGAGATGCCTTTCAAAGGAATCCGGGTGAGATATCAGTCTTCTTATTCAACAATCTGATTGAATGTGAGTTGAAATATTTTCTTTTTCTGGTTGAAAGAATTGCTGTCTAGTCATAAATCAACTAGATTGCTGGAACCAAATATTCAAACTGATAGACCTAACATGAATGGGACAGCTTGAGTAAATAATGACAAAATTCCTCTTTTGAGAGAGAGTGAGAATTTCAAATTTTGATTGATATATAAATACTGAGACATTCTTCAGATATAATTCAGAAAATATTTTGCCAGTACCGGTGTCATGCTACGCACTCTGTGAGCAAAATGTTACTTAAAGGCAGTCATTCGTCACCCCAAACTACAGTTTCAGTATACATATATCAAAACTCTCAATTGGTACAGCTCTTTGATTGGCATCACATTCAAACAATGCATCATAGCTAAATTACACAGCATGGGCACTGAGAGTGTCTTGATTACACATTATGGACTTGTATGGCCACTGGGACAAGCCATGAAGCAATTAACTAGGATTGTGTCTGGATAAAGATGAGTTTTAGATAAATGTGGGAGGGGCTACAAGTAAGTAGGTTGGGAGAATTGGAACTGTTTGGGATGATGAAAATATGCTTTTAAACATAGCATTATAATACACACACTGTGAAATTGGGTTCCTGTGATGATGTCATTTTTGGTTCAATGCACTTTTATATCTTTCGCAATTTTCAGCTGTTGTGCTGAAAGGGGTACCATTTTACTTGAGCATTTCTCTTCTGTGGGGAAGAATTTTTTAAAATAAATGCCTTTTTTGTTGATAGAGAGTGCCAGAGAATGACTCCAAATCGTTGTTCTTGGACATTTCATGGGCTCTTTAAAATATTTTACCGTTATAGGATTTCTTAATCTTTTCAAATTATTCAAGCTCTCCCCCAAATGACCTTTATATGAACTCGACATCTGATGTAAGGTTAGATGGAGTTTCAAGGTCTAGTTTTTGACCAACTGACCAATTGGTTAGATATCTGAGGATATTTCTGTGAAATGCCTATTCGAGTGGTGGTTATATCTCTTTTCCTTGGCAGTAGTGAATTATATGTTCTTGAATAGTGAACAAATACTCTGCACCCCACACATGTTCCAACCAGGGAGGTTTCCCTGTTCCAACACTGTGTAGGTAATCCGCCATTGACTAATCGGGGCTCTAGCTTAACTTTCCCGACTTTCTATGTCAAGCGAAAGAAAGTTACCAAATATGGATTGGAAATATGGATTTACCAAAAGTGGATTTATGCAGCGTTAGATAAAAGCTATATTTTCGTGATGCAACACCCCTTCCAGGCCCACCCTTAACAAAATCTTCAGATAAAATATCTCCCTGAAACTAGTAACATTTTTATTTCAGTCATGGGGCGAAAATGTCTTGCAGGGACGCTTTGAATCATTGCAATACCCTCAACATGGCAATACTCTCAAATTCATGGCTTCCTAAACTCTTTTCATTTAGTTTTTGTACCATTCTCTCATACCTATAAGAAGGTATTATTTCTACAAGAATATATTTTTGCCCTTTCCTTCCACAAACATTAGAATACATGTCATTAAAGGAACTATCTTTGTGTTACTTTTCTTTTACCCAAAGATAATATATAGAAATATTACACATCACGATGAGTATACCACTAGGTTAAATTTATTTAATTTACATTATGCGAACGATTTGAAACAGCTGGGACCTAAGTGCATCGTAAGAATTGACAGGAAAAGGCCAACTAAGCCCTCTACTAGATACCAACTTCATTAAAAATGGGCTACACGTTCTTTAAACAACTTCGAAGTTCAACATGTGAGGTATGTAACTTAGTAAGATCAGGGAGGTGGTACTACTATCACCTCCATCAGTTCGGGTGATAACCGTTTTCGGGTGAAAATGAGAATTCACCCCACTGGGAGAAAATTTGCAGCATGAATATTCATGAGCACTTAGTGTGTACCTCTTCACAGTCGTTGGGTTTTTTTTTTTTATAAATGTGGATATGTTCATATCATAGGCGGGATTACGGGGAGGAGGGGGGCAAGGGGGGCACTTGCCCCCCCCCACACTTTTTTCCAGAACTTAGTATTTTTACGTCTTAGTCGGGCTGCTTTTGCTACAAAAATACAAACTGGAACTGACAGAGCTACGCGAGTGATACTTAATTAAGTTGTTTAACGTTTATACAGGTCATATACTGCATTAAAAACTAAATAAAAACAATATTCTTTCAATAAATGTCTCAACGCTCCCTCTTTTCGACACGCTTCGCGTGCGCCCGTTTTAAATGTGTCAGGATTCGAGGTTACTTTTTGCAGAACACCTCTTCCATTGTCACTGAAACTTTTCAGCAGTGCCCGGGCCGTACACAGCTGAAGCTCTACAGTAACTAGTAAAAGTGGGAGGCACGGATGCGGTCATCTTCTGGTCCCCTTCTCTGACCAAGTGACCCCAAGCTTTCTGAAAGGACGATGATCTTATTTAACTCTAATCTGGAGCTCCACCCTTTTTCGGCCGAAGTGAAAAGAAGCCCACCCTTTCTCTAATTTCCATTATTTCTCTTTTGAGATGTCTCAAAACTAATCTTTTTTTGGCGTGTTCTGCGCGTCCCACCGCAAATAAGAACTCTATAAAAATCTCACGAAAAGGACTCTGTAGGAAACCAACGGTACGTTTTTTGATCAGTACAAATATCCTCCGGGGTCACCTTTATTCAGCTGTGGTGAAAATGGGACCTCTCTTTGTCTTATTTTATTTCCATTTCAATATTGAGATGAAGTAAAAGTTCATTTTTTCGGCGCGCTCCGCGCGCCCCTTTGCGGCTCTGTAACGGCTCTGTGAAAGTCACCTGAAAAAGACTATATAGGAAACCACAGTATGTTTGTACTTCAGTAAGAATGTCTTTAGGGGGCACTGTGATTCAGCTAAGGTTAAATAAGGCCCATCCTTTCTCTAATTTTCATTCAGTTTTATTATTGAGATGTCTAAAACGTTAAATTTTTCGACGAGTTTCGCGCGCCCCATCATAGACAAGGGCTGAATTCATCTCATAAAAAAAGCCCCTGGCATTCTGAAAAGAAGATCTGGGGCACATTGAGGGAGTCCCTGAAGAACCTCAATTTTAAGTAATCCATTCTCCCTCCCCGCACCCCCTGCATCATCGATTCGGGCCGACTTTAATCATATGGGGTAAGGATATAATTGAAGGAAGTAAAATTCTGATATTTGTGTTCTGTGAAATGCCCATCTTATGTAATCTAAAGTTGAAGATAAAATGCATCATTTGAATACCTACAATTTCGTAAATACCCAGGAGCTTCCGGGGGCTTCGCGCCCTGGACCCCTACCGGGCTTTGCCCCTGGACCCCACCAGTGGCCCTAGGGCGGGCCCCTGGACCCCACGCCCTTATAGGGAGCGGGGCGCCGTTTGGTAGTCTACCCGATTTTGCCCCCCACTTTCAGAGATCAAATCCCTCCCCTGGTTCATATACAAGGTAATTGTTCACCACCACAAACAGAAATCTTAAGAAACTTTCAAGAACGTACTAATGAGCTCAATTTTTAGCAAGAGTAACTTCAACAAATTTCTGCAGAAAAAATTGAACAAATATTGCGGCTGTGTCGAGTCTATAATTTAAGCTTAGGACAAAGAACGTGACAAAATTGCTCGATATCTCCATATTTGCGCGGTAAAGTACCAAACATGATCCGGCTTTTTTGTTCCCATAGCAACAAAGTTTCTAAATATTCCAAAATTAATCTTTCTTAAGACCGATTAAATTTTCCAGGTGCTTTGAACGTTTGTTTCCGTTTAAATTGCGGGGTCGCAAAGCATCAAGGGAGTAATTTGAAAATGGCGCCAACCATGGCCGTATTTTCCCCCGATCGGGTGAAAAATCGTTTTCCCCCGAAAGAGGTTATCTCCCGAACTGTCCATGGTAAAATGTACCCCACGGAGCGGACGAAGTTTTTTGTTCACCTCATCTATTCGAAAAACCTGCGAGACGGTAGCTCAAAGAAATGGCATTTCCAGAAGCGCTACATGAGATATGTTTGCTAATACTGTAATTCTTACCGTCAACGTTCCTCTCGGCACCAATCCATGATGGCTTGACGGCAAAATCACCTACAAACGCATTTTCTTCGGTTGAAGTTATGGTGACAAGGTGGGCACATTCACTTTCACATTGAAGTTTCGCTGATTTGAAATTCTTTGGGTCAGGGAAATATTTGTAGCAGGATCTCTGGAACAGTGTATAACCATCCGAGCATTCGACAGGTTCTGTGTGAAGAGTTAACAATGGACTGGATTTTGCTTCACTGTCATACAGAAACCAACAAAGGCTTGGAAAAAAGTAGAGTTAAAAAAAGTTTCCACCAAGTTGCTTTTGACTAAATACATTTTTAAACATTTGCCCCTGAAATTTTACACCCTCTCCACTTAATACGAACTGATCCGCTACCCTGGTAGTATTTAGAGGCCTAGCTACATATATATTCAATGGAAAACGTCAAAACACACTGATGAATAGGAATTTCTATCAACCCTACCAACTATTTAATTTATAACGGCTACTTGCACACTTTCAGATCAAATTGGTTTACATAAACTTACTGCAATCTGGAACAGTGTTTCTCCAGTCAATTCTTGGTGTACCGCCGTTACTCCTGCAAGCAAGTACGTACTGTTCAATATTTTCACAAAGTTGTTCCATTGAAGGGAATGTGCCACATAAATCAAATCTGCACGATTTGTAATAACCCGTTGGATTTTTGTAATCATGGCAAGAAGCGAACGGACCTACGAATGTAAATCACAATATCAAAGATTTGTCAATTAAGCGTTGGTACCTGACTAACAATCCCTCCTAAAGAGATGGGGCGCATTACGTCGTGATATCTTTTGTCAAAGCCAAAAATATTACAATTTAGAACAAACTGCATTTGGCGGACTGAGTATTGTGTGGAAAATCCAAATTTGGGAAAATAACAGAGTAGGCGAAACAATTATCCGAGAGAGTGGTTTATTCCTTTTCTAGCACCGAAAAAAGTCCTTTTGGGGATGGACTTTCTCTAACATTTGGGCCTGATTTGAAGGCCTTGTTACGGTAGTGTGTGTGTTGCTCACACCGCCGTATGACCGCGCCTCATAAACTAGTATAAGACCGTATTATAGAAATCCTAAGCATAAGATTTGTGTGGATCTTTTGCATATGATGTCACGTAGCAAAAAGTACGCGTTCCTTTAGGGGCAAAACAAACCAACACAGACAAATTCAGATAGCTCAGATTTGTCAACAAGATGGATACACGCATAGTCAGCTATACGTGCAGGGCGAATTCTTATGCGTGCAGCAACGTGTTTTTACCCCCAAAGATGACGTCAGTGTGTTGTCAATGTGTGAGGAGCGTCGCTATATAGTAAACTAGGATGCTATCAGTTAAGGCGTAAAACCTAATCTAACTAATTGACTAACAGGTCTTTTCAAGCAGAACGAAACAGATGGCTTAAGCTACTGCATCATGTTTTGGAGACTTCCAAGCAACCTGCTAGATTGTTTTATAAAGATGTAATATTTCCTATTACATTTGTTTGTATCAAAAAATTTGTTTGATAGTAATGAAAATTTAATATATACATTGGAAAGTGATTGTAATTTGGATCATCTCATTGCTACTCTTCATGAAACGTTCAATACTTTTTTTTTTAAAAAAAAAGATGTTCAATACATTTTTTTAAAGATGTACACTTGACCTTTTGCCGGGAATTTCAGCCCATGTTTTATACTGTGTATCTACCACAAATTCGGATCTTTATATAGCTAAGCTGATTAAATTTCCTAGCATTCAATTTTTGTAACTAAAATGAATAAACCGTTGTTCTTATTTTTTCAACGTGTAAAGTAACAAGTGCCTTTTGGAACGAAGTCGTCTCGTAGCTGAAGCTACATAACGTTATTAGTAAAGATCCATCAATTTTCGAGGTGCTATTCTTGTTTAATGATGATAAGCATTTCCTCTCTCTAAACACAGTTTGCGTTCTTAAATATGCAAATATTTCTTTTTTCCAATAAATACCAGGGAAACGCTTCAAAATTTGAAGCCGTAAATAAATTACGTTTCCTATATGCAATGAAAAGTCAAGTCTCTCCTTTAAGAATAAGTCTGCTGTTAATCGTATTAAAGGGTCCTGCATTTTTTGATGTCATTCCACCAATCCCACATGGTATGATTATTTTATTGTTTGAGGTAAAATGTATTTCTCACATTATGGTCACTAATTAATAATTTCATGGGGCATCAACTGAGTTGTAGTTTGGTATAGTTTGCACATTTTTCCAACCTTTATTTCTCGCCTTTCGTCACAATGCCCTTACTTGCATTTGTCAATATATGTACATAAAGGTTTACATTACATTTGTTATATTATTTTACATGCCTTGGAAGAAGGTCCCTAGCCTTCAAGAATGCATGAAGGGACAAATAAAAATAACAAAAAACCGATCTAATTAATTAACATACCATCTTTCTGATTCAGAACGGAACAGCTGTCTAGAGCTATTGCCTCTTCTATGGAACCCTCTTCGCATGTGTCAATCTCTTTCTCTACCACAGGACAGTTCGGAAAGGCACCCCAAGAATTGGCAAAGTCCAGTTTCTTTTGGACCTTGCAAAAATAAAAAAGTTAAAGTAAATGATAATCATATAAAATAGCAAATAGAGAGATAAAACATAGTAACATAGAAACAAAAAATCTTCTTTAAACGTAGACGTGTAGGAACGAAAGCTTAGTAAAAGAGAAGTCACTCCAAATTTAATTAGTGTATAATGTACCATTAATTTACATTTATAGTTGCAAAGAGCATAGACTGCTCCTAGCGTTGTACACTGGGAACGATTAAAGAAAACAATAGGGGCTTGGTCACTAATAACGGTTTCAGAGATTTAATTTTTATACCAAATATTCTTCTAATTTGGGACATCGTTTAATGAATGTTAAGTATGTTCTTATCACTGCAGTGTTATTTATGACTCAGGACAGTGGCAATATGCAGAAATTTGAAAGTAGGAGGGGAGGGGGGTGATTTTTGGACTCTATGCACCTCACTCTCTCAAATTGACCAAAAGGTACATTTTTATGTGCAGTTTTTCGTTTTTTCCTACTGGGAAGAACGATTTAAAAAGGTAAAAGAGATGTATGTCAAATCTCATTTTTGTCAAAAGAAACTGGAGTGCCCACTGAAAAAGGTGGAAACCTTTGTTTTTGTCAGCCATGCTACGCTGAACAACAATTTCAGTGTATCTATGCCCTCTGCAAACTGACAAACATTGATTTCATTTTGACACTGCAATAATTAAAGAATCCATTTATACAGACGAATCAACTGACAGGGTTGAAAGGAATCTACTGTTAGGTGTATATGGGAGTTGTGAGTACGGCAGACGAATCCCTGCCTGAAAAACGGTATGACGTCGTGCCCCGAAAGACTATCTAAGCGGAGCTCCACCTTCAGTTGGCGAGGAGCGAACAGAAATTTTGCAAAATCTGCCAAGACAGTCGGAAATGGTATTTCTCAGGCTTGTAAGTGGTAGCTGAGCAGAGGGGGTTAGGCAAATATTTTTAGGGCAAATAGGAGAGTACCCACATTTTCCGATTTCTCCTTTTAAGTATGACCACCACTGCATTAGGGATGTAATTTGCCGCGCGAAGCGCTCAGAAAATCTCGCTCCTTGTGAGCAAATATTTTTAGATTCGTAACTTTTATTGCAGAAAATTTCGGATTCTTGGTTTCCTGCAAAGACCTTTGAAAAGCTGGGGGATTAATGAAGAATGTGCACTTCCTATTTTGGCAAATCTGAGAATGACTGCGCGACGACTGAACACCATTTCTGTTTCATAATGATATGTAAGGCCTACAAACTGATGTTTTTCGATAACATTTCGAGTCCTGGCCGGGTCACACCGAAGACTTTAAAAACGGAACATAGCGTAGTTGACATGGACGATCAGCATAAGCAATGGAGTGAGGAAGCCAAGCCACAACTGGAAAAGAGGCCTGGAGCGCTAGGGGTGAACCAATTGGATGGAAAATGGGCGGTAAAGCTCCACCTAACATTACCTAACCGACGACATTTCAAAAGTTCCATTAAAACAAATTTCGATTTAAAATGGATTTCCAAACTTTGACTATTTTTATCAAATATGTTTGTTTCCTTGGGATGAATGTTGACAATACCCAAAGAGAGAGTCACTTTTTGCAATAATCTGCGAAAAAGTGACTTCTTTTCACATGCGAGAAGTAGTTAGTCCGTTTAACTAATAGTCACACACGCGGCAAAGAGTTTGTCATTGTCTGAGAGCATGCCGTTTTTGAAATAACTCTCGACTCCTTGTCACATGTGTTACAAGGAGTTAGTTCGTTTCCCACGGAATAAGTGTATGAGGATATCGTATTGAGCTAAAATTTAGTCAAAATACGCAAAAGGTTATCAAAAAGGAGCAGTCCAGATAAAAGTAGAAAATCCATCTTGAAAACAGAACTTGTTTAAATGTTTGTTTTTCTTTTTTGACAAAATATTCCAGTCCCTGAGAGTTCAGATTGGAGAAAATTTGGAATTTAAAAAAAGACATTAATTAAAGTGGCACCGTAGTTGCCAGTGTGTCTTGATGATCTGGTGTAAAGCATGGCTAAAATACAATTTTGTTATTTCCAGAGCTTGGAAAACTTTACCAAACTAATTTTTTAACCGAACAGTACTGCATCATAAATTGCACTACGTGGCGCGCAGCGCGCGGAAATTTTTGCCTTCCAGTTTTTGAAACAATTAAATACAAATATGCAATTTTTTCGCAGAGAATTCTGAATTTCATGGAAGAAGAATGGGAAAATAAGTGACACTGTTGTCACAATTGGCAAATTTCCAAAAAAATTATTTTTCGCAGCCTGGAGCTATCGCCCTGCCCCTTGTAGCTACGCCAGAATAATCGGTCTCGTCTTTATTGGAAATAGATTTTTTTCTTCAATAAAAAAATAAAAAAATTACAACATCCGATAATTGCCAGATGAGAAGTACAGTTTCACTGAATACAAAGAGCTAATCATGCCCATACTACTATCTTTTTGATTTTTCATGTAAATTATACAGTGACTATCATAATGATGCTTTTTACATTTCGGGCTATTTAATTGCTTTACACTCATGTTTCCAACTTTCAAAACGGTCCGATAGTTCGATTCTCGATTGAATTTCTTGAAGGTAGAAACACAGGAGGAATTCGCGAACGTATTTGCAGGGTGCATGCGATACATATGCTGTGGAACTCGGCCTGTCACGCCACCGTTTTGTACGTGCGGGAAACTAATGTGGAAATAGTCTCGGACAAAAGTAATACGTCGCAATGCATGTGAGATAAAAAGATACGGTGACGATCGTGGAGAAAACGGGAAGAGCTTGGAAGAAGACTTTTATAATCGTTTGTATTGACTCATTGAAATTCGGAGGAATGAAAAAGGGGTTTTCCTGACCCGGGGAATGTGGGGCGGACGCATACTTTCACCTACCCTTATTTTTCACTGGGGCTATCGCCCTTCCTATTCCCCCACTCAATACGCACTTGACTGAGAAAGGTCATTTTTAACTCTGAGTTGACCATTATTTGTAAATCTCGCATTTATGAAAGAATAAACAGAGGAAAACCAGAGAAAAATCCTTAGGCGATGTTTTCTATTGGGGGCAACGAGTTTTCGCAGCCGACATATTGGGGCGCGGGGCGTGGGGTCCAGGGGGCGAAGCCCCCAGAAATTCAGGGATTTTAGTGATTTGAAAGGCTCCAAAATGGTCGAAAATTATATTCAAATTAAGGATTCTAAGCTATTAATTTAATTCAGGAGTCGGGTGAGGTAAGGGACAAGAATGGAATCGTGAAGTACTATGGCATTTGATTAAGTAGAAACTTACTTTACAGCAACTTAAGGGGGCAAAGCCAAAATGTTAAAGCTACTCAAAATTGAGCATGTGATTGATAATATGAGACAGTGAATTTTTCAGACATCCAAAGTGTTTTGTCAATAAGGAGTTCTATTTAAAGTCCTGAGGCAATATGCGTGGCATTAAAGGCATTTTTAGTAGACTTAATTAATGGAAGCAAAACAGTACCTTTGTATAGGTATTATTAATAATCCTGAAAGGGGCATTATTACTGGGCCAAATGTGTGTCACTGGAGCAAATTAGGGGACTGGGGCCATGCCCCTCGCTCAGTATCTTTAAAAGGCCCTGATTTGAGAAGAAGAAGCATAATTTGAAAAAGAAAGATAGCTAGCAAAAATTTTTGGTTTTTTTCGAAAGGAAACTCTCCTACAACTTATCGTTAATGTGGGGGGTCCAGGGGGAAGTTTTTCAACTTTTGCACTCTGAAAAGTAAAAATTTAGCTATAGAATAGCCGAAATGAAATGAAAGCAACATAAAGTTTATTTTGCGACATTCAGTTATTTTAGGTGCCGTGACCACCCTCCCCCCCCCCCATAATCTCATATAAAACTATTGGGGGACAGGCCCCCTGGCCCCTCGCTTCCGCCGCCTATGCAATCATCCCTACTTAATGACGAGAGCCGACGAAGGTTTTCCCACTTAATTCTGCAATATTTATATTTTAAAATGCAATTTAGAAACACTTGGAAAGGAAATGAGAAAATAAATCAGATTTAGCTGTTCTTTCTTTAAACTATACACTCCCTAAATTTTTAAAACCTCTTGAAGATGGAGTTACAAGTTACCAGAGTTCCGTCTGGCTTCACTTTTTCGTTTTTGTCGTCGTTGTCAGCATTTCCACATAGACCACAAACTTTTCCTTGATAAGCTGATGGAATATCAACCAAAGCATCATATCTGCGATCATATCGAATGGTCAAACCAAAGTTTGTTTCAATTATCTGGAAGAGAAATATAATTCAACGTTGTTGCCTTACGATTTTTGTATTTGTCTAGTTCGGTGGTTCTAAACTTAAATTTAATTTAACGTTTCGAGGGTCAGGAAGCCATTTGGCTCATCACGGACCCCTATGCCAGAGTGAGCGTGGATGAACACCGGTGAACTTCGCCTTTTTTCGACTAGTGTTCCCAGTCCTGCGCCCGGCACCGCCATTTAACGCCCCATTCGACGGACGTGAGCGTATCCCCAGTCTTTAGCGACTTTCCCAAAGGCTGGGTGGGGGTTACTTGCCCTGCAGTGCTCATCAGCTGAACTGAGCAAGCGGACAACTTCTTGAAACAGACAACCAAAAAACCAATAATTCATCAATTTTTGAACCCCTCAGAATCACCCCGACCAGCTATGCTGAACTAGCTAATTTTTAGACCCCAGGATTTTTCCAAGTGGTTCCACCGGGATTTGATCCGGGGACCTTCAGCATGCAAGGCAGTACGCTGAAAACCAACGAGCCAAATCCAGCCTTGAGTTTTTCGGTTTAATGACCCAGGTTTATCACCTCATTGGTGAAAAACTTGGTTTATCGAATTGATAAACCCGTTTTATAAAAAAAAAAAAAATAAAACTTGGCGTCAATTGCATACAGTTCTTTTAACTCTGGTTTAGACCAATTTTGTCAGCATAACCTGTCAGTTGGATAATGAAAGTCCATAGATATGGAAGAGAACTTGCAAGAAAGTAGATGTCGAAAATTTGAGTAAGATTGATGGTGATTTACACTCTTAAAACAGTTGGGTCAACTTTTACCCATGGTTGGGTCCGTATGCCACCACCTAAATTCTTGGGTAAAAAACTACACAAGTTGGTCATACAATGAACCTTTTCGTCAGGAAAATTCACCCAGCATGGATACCTTGTGACCAACGTTGAGAATTTTTTTACCCAACAGTTTAGGTGGTGGCATATGGACCCAACCATGGGTAAAAGTTTACCCAACTGTTTTTAGAGTGTAGACTGTCTGAAAGTTGCTGGCAGATATTGGAGTTTCTTCGTAATAGTGAAGAGGCTTACTGACTGAGGGTGGGTGCACGCTACAAAACTTTAACTCCTTCTACCTTAAAACTTAAACGGTCATGCTTACAAAAAAGATGTTCGAAATACGCCCATGGGTGGTCTTGGTTAAGGCATGGTTTTCAACCCTGTGACATGGGTCAGACCATGTCATTCTTTTGTCTTTCAGCCAAAAAACTTGTCATCATAGGATTAACCCAAGACATAACCATGAAAACCCAAGACAGTGTCAACCCATGTCTGGCATGGGTGGTTCTTGGATTAAACCATGCCTGGTGTAATGATGAATTCTTAACCCATGTCAGAACACTGGCGGGGAGAGAAAACCCAAGAGTGTAGACAAAGTCAATGCAAGAAGGGTGACATGAGTTGTACCCAAGTCAAATGAGTGTTCCTATTGTCTTTTATAACTCAATAGATCACGTCAGACATGGGATTAAATCTCAAACAATAGCTGACTAAGTATTTCTAACTGTGGACATGGGTAAACCCAAGAAAATACAAGCCCAACCACTGGTATGAATACCCATGTCACAGTACATGTTGTATAAGCTTTGGTACTCTGCGTTGTTTGAATTACTTGTCAATCAAAGAGCTGAGCCAATCTAGATCATCAGTACCCGAGTTCCAAAATTGCAGTTTGGGGTGAGAGGTTTGGCCCTTGAAAGTGCCATGAGGGGCAAACTTGTCAGCTTTCAAGTGATGGTTAACTCAAAATGGCGCATTTTGGCAAGGCTGCAGGGCCTCGAAAAGGAGCTAAATAAGTGTGTAAGTCAATGGGGAAATTACTGGGGTGTGAGGCCTAAGACCGGTGCTTGCTACGGTGAAAGGGAATAATTTTGAAACAATGCGTATCATTTGTCAGTCTGCACGAAATCGTGTGTATTTAGTAGAGCCTAATAAACAGCTGCATGAGCTGAGCAGCTCATCAGACGATTCCTGTAATTTGTAGATTAAATGGTATCTTGTGACCATGCAAGATGTAGAAGGAGTCAGGTAAAATGCATTTCTAGCGTATCTTTGCGTTCCATGCTTCTACCTAAGGGAAATCTTTTCCGGACGTGTCATACTAGAATTCAGGGGGAATCTAAAGGAGTATTGTATTCGTCTCTTGAATATTGAGTTTAATCTTATTTTATAGCTCTTTTAAGACCTCACCAAGTAATCTCCATGTCTTTTTATTTCCACTCCGTTTTTCTTAAAGGTCAATCTGTCTCTCACATCCTCACCATCGACGGTTACTGCTCCAGTATGGCTCAACTTGTAAGTTGTGTCCGAATAATTCAATTGAATAGCGGTCATCCAGGTAAACCTCTCGGTTGGTACCAGCTTTTCAGTTTCCACAAGAACCTCAAAAGGCGGGTAACCATCTAATAGATGTCCACACGTACGGGTAGCGATATATGTACAGTCACCCTGAAAGGAGTAGTGCCAGTCATCAAAGCTATCAAAGTGTGGATCCCCATATATGTGACAAGTCTTTGTTCCTGTATGTTAAAGAAAATATAACTTATGTAACCGAACCTAGTCTAAAATATTTTAGATCGAAGAAAATACAGAAGGAAGCGGTTAGATTTACGTTAAAGCAGAATTTAAGCAACACCGACTTACTTTATGTGACTTGTTTTAGGCTTATAAAATCGCGCAACTCCGTATTACACAACCCTAACCTTGAAACTAAAAACAACCACCGGGCGATACGCACTGTTTAACAAGAAATTTCCTAACTGACTAACGATAACCCTAATCCCTAACCTAATTCCCAACCCGAACAAAGAATTCAGTCAGTACAATACAATGGCAACAGCCAATCAAGAAACACCTTGTGAAACAGTGCGCATCGACCACTGGCATATGTACCGTACTAAGTAATTCCAACCGGTTCGTCACGCCGCTGGACTCTATTAGTTTATTTGCATCGTTGTGCTGGAAGTGAAAGAAGGGCATCTAAATACTTACCTTTCCAACATTCCTCTCTTCCGTTTCCTCGGTATCCTTCTACGCAGAAGCAATCTTTGAAACCATCTTTGATGGTACACTCGGCATTCTCAACACACGAGCCTTTTGTAATTACGGTAAAGTTACGTCTCACGCATTCGGTGACCATGCTGCAGTTCTCTGAAACGAAGATCTCCCCTATCTAAAAACGAAAAAGTAGACAATATACCGATACCGACTTCCATATTTTGATTGTGTCACATAAAGTGTTAAAAACTCGTAAAATCCTGTCGGAAGTTTTTTCTTTTCATATTTTTTTTATTTTGCCCTGATTAGAACGTAAACGCGAATAAGTCCTAAGGCCATCCAAAGACTTGTAACACCTCCCTGAACTACCTACACTGTAAAACAAACGTTGTAAATTTTACAGTGAAACCATCGTCAGCAATATTGCCAACAAAAACGTGTTATTTTTACGGTCAGCTTACTGTAGAATTTACAGTAAAGCAGTTGTTAATTTTACAGCAAAAATTTTATCAGCTGTTTTATGTAGAACTACAAGGGCGGATATAAGGAAATTTGTTTGGGGGGCAAACTCATCTTGCGACCAAGACGTCTCACATAAAATCAGCGGATTTCGTGAAAAAATATTTTTGGGGGAGGGGCATGAGAAGTCGTGACTGACTGCCTGAAAGACAATCAAAGCGGAGCGCCACTATCAGTTGGCGCGGAGCGTAAAAAAAAATTTTTGAAAAGCCGCGACCACTCAGATAGCCGGAAATTGCATATTTCAGGTTTGTAAGTAGAATTTAAGCAGTCAGTATTTTGAACTTTCTTTGCGAAAAAGAAAATGATCAAAATGCAAAATGATCAGAAAATTACCAGATAAAATGTATTGGCTCCTTCACAGGACGATGTGACATTTTATCATTTTCTTTGTCGCAAAGTAGTATCTCCATTAAAAAGAGTAGACCAGAACCAAATTTTCGTTTCGTATGTTACAGACAAACATATTCTAAGCACTCTGGTGAAGTTTTCATTCATTTCACCTGTTCGGTTCTCGAGATATGAACAATTGAAGTTGATAAATTTCCTACAAAAAGTAAACTTGAACCAAGCAGTTGCCTTGTCATGCATTTGTATTGATGGTCAATGTTTTGTTTTGTATGTTTTTTTTTTATTTATTTTTGATCCTGCTGTTTGACCTTGATTAGGGATACTATCTTGCCCCTTAGGCTAATTAAAATTTTGAACTTCCATTGTTCGGAATGCACTTATGGTAACAACATATCACAGTTAAGTTGCATCAATATGCTGTTAAATTTAAAAAGAAAAAACAACTAAACATTGTCCATCAATGTGAACACTTGAAATCACGCCTATACTTGTTTGCAAGTTCACTCTTTATAGAAATTATGTCAATTTTAATTCTATTATCTCGAGAACCAAACATGAGAAATGAGTAAAAATTTCACCACTAAGCTATGCCTGGAATATGTTCCTCTTCAAAATATCAAGCAAAAGTTTGTTTTTGGCCTCTTTTTGTGTCAAGGAGCTGCACACACCTGCCTGAAAATAAATTGAAATCCTGACTTTGTGAATCATATTTATTCATATGACCAGTGGTCGAATGCGCCTTAAACCTGAACCGGCCGTACAGAAGCGTTGATGGTGCTACCAGCACTAATAACAGTACTGAGTCAGTACTGCTCTTGGTACTGGTAGCGCTATCAACGCTTCTGTGCGGCCGGTACTGGGCTAAAATTTTGATACAATTACGAACTATATCCTTGACAATTACGCATTAGGTTATACTTAATAAATAATATATGACATTTGTATGAGATACAAGGCTGGGATAGTTTGCCCAGATTAACAAAAAGGCAACTTTTTATTCAGGTCGTATCGAATAACGTTATTTCTGGAAAATTGAAGACCATGCTTTGAAAACGTTTGGGGCTGGGGCAAGTGCTTCATATAGGCTACTACTTTGGTAGGAGTCAATAGGTCAAAACAATACCAGACACCCATAATACTAGATTGCTGCCTTCATCAGATTTAAGAGTAAACAGAATCTCCGACAAATATGCCTTAACTGGCAAGTTAAATCCAAACAATTTATAAATTTGAGTACAGTTTCTTGTAGGCGGTGTCATTATTAATGGCCAACAGTTAAGGACCAAGAGATCGGTGGCGTAGCATTTGTAATTTGCAAAGGTCAATTTTTTCCATAGATTGTTGTTAAACGTGTTATATCAGAATGAAAAGGGGAATAGATTTAAGCTTCTAATTGACATGTCTTACAGACCACAGGATCGTGTACTTTTCCATACTCTTACACCTAAAGTGAAAGTGCAGTCTAATTCCTAATCAAATCAAATCTAATCTTATTATTGAGTAGGCTGCTTAGAAAATATTATGAAAGGAGGGTCTCAATGTAACCTCAATCAAGCTTTAACATAGCTCGACGATCGTTAGGTAAATCCCAATTTCATTGAGATGAGATGTTTTAGCCTTAAAAGCATTATATTTATGCAAAGCGCGCTCAAAAAAGATGATCGCAAGGGGCTGCTGACATTGCGCACAAGCTTAATTGCCAAACTGCCCTTAAAGTTAAGGTTACCAGGAATCGGCAACGGTTTTATTTTGGATGGATACAAAACTGAGGGGCGATTCACTCTATTAGGCGGCTTACACTCTTTGGTTTCCGGTATTTTACTGATGACAATAAAATAAGTCGCACAACAGCTGATACCAATTAGGGTTATGAAAAATAATGAAGTAGGCGAGGGAAATTTGGGTATGATATTATTAACTGTCAGATCTGAGTTACGCTTTACAGATTTCTGTGGACTCGGCTTAAAAGTTATTTAATGTAACCAAAGCAGAACCCTAGAAATAGCAGCGAATTTTTAGAGTTACTCAGTCGAATCTGCAAGGACCTGTCGCACAAAATATACACTGTAGCCTGAAACTCCTTAGGTTTCACAAACTACTTTTGCTTTGAATGTAGCTGGAGGCGCGGGGTAAAGGGAATTGACACACACCTGGCTCTCAAATATGAAACATCCTGAAATTTACTAAACATGAAAAAGGGGCGTCAAGTGACACCGGTCTTGAACTACAGAGCGCTCTCCCAATTTCTCTTTAACCAATTTTCCAAATTTTCTTAATACAAGCTACAGATTTTCAAACATATTTGTTCAAATATAGGGAAGTTTTAGGCGAGATTCGTCACGTAAGCCCGCATCCTTCAAAGATCCTGGATTCATCCCTGCAGCCATATAAGAATAAAAGTTGGTAAGCCCAGAGAAGAAATTTTGTTTTGATCAGAGGTTTTCCACATGATGAGTTTTAGACAGTGGTAGGAGGGTCGTAAGTAAGTAGGTTAGGCTGTTAGGAGAATTGGAACTGTGTTGGGTGTGGGGATTGTCTTTCACTGATTTCATTACTTGGCCCTACATGGTACTCACAGACAAGTATCTTCCGTTCTCAAGCAAACATCCACACTCCTCAGGGGTAACGCATTTTACACCATCAAATACCATACCGTACGGACAATCACACCGCTCCGTGTTAGGGAAGGGACAAGTCCCCTCATATCCGTTTGGATATGGGCAGCTGGATGGACAGGCATCGCCCTTTGGGTTGTAATACATACCTTCAGGGCACGTGGATGCTATTAAAGAGAAAGGAAAAAAACTATATCAATATTAATCATACACATTGTCTTAAACATGAATATCGTAAAACCCAGCGTTGCAAGCTTAATGCCTTCTGTGTCAATATCGAACTAAAATGGTGGGCTCATAAAAATTGTGACAACGGGATTCTTGGCAATAAAATGAATGAACCCGCATCATAATGCACACAGTTCTCTATTCTTCAATTAAGTCAACTGGAGTACATTACCTAAGGAGGAAGATGAAAAGAATGCCCTTCATTTCAAGATACATTTGGCTAGTAGAACTTTCCAATGTTATTCGTTATAGATTATTGTCTGAGATATTACATAACCTTCTTTAATTAGTAGATTTTTCTAAGTTGTTGTTCAAAATTATTTGGCAAATAACCTTTGGAAAATCTAGTTGTAAAATTATAGCTGTTGGATTTTCAAAATATAAAAAAGAAAATTTTGGCTTCGTTGTTTTGATTAAATATAAGAACCTCTACCTGACGGTCCTGGTCCCTCGTGTTGTCCGCATCTCTTCTGCCTAAAAATCACTCATATTTATGGTTTGGGTTAGATGAAGATGAAAATGAAGATCAGGAGGCCTAACAACTGGGAAACCTAATAACCCCCTACCCTTAGTCGTATCTCAAAACAAAAGTTATCTTACATGGGCCTACAAGGATGCATGATCTTTATACTAAGGCATTTGCCTGATATATCTGTCACACGCGTGCCATCTCAAAATCCATGATGAACTATTGGGTGCAGTGGCGTAGCCACGGGGTGGTTTTATGGGTTGAAACCCCCAAGCCCCCCTAAATATTGCATAAAACATCTACATTTGCCGTTTTTCTCCCTACCCATAGACTTTTCCCTCATATATGCTCTAATTCAACCCACTCCAACGACACAATCCTGACTACGTTACTGTCTGGGTGTTTAGAAATGTGAAGTCTGTCGATTTTGTGCAAGGGCAGATCCACTGGCACGCGTCCTCTTGGAATAATGGTCCTTAAAAGAATGGTCCCGAACAAAATTATACTTTCTTCAAGTTCACTTTTTGTAGAAAATGTGGCAACAATAATCACAGTTGCTTGGTAATATCTCGTTAATTGAACCCGGAAAATTTCAAACCGTGCTTAGAATAAATTTCGCTGAAAAAGAATAGTTCAGGGTCGAATTGTTTTTGTTATGTTAAAGAGGAGCACATTCTAAGCCTTCTGGTGAAAGTCGCATTCAGTTCCCATGTTCGGTTCTCAAGATATTGGCAATTGTAGTTGGCACATTTTCCAGAGAAGTTAACTTGAAACAAACAGATGTGTTGTCATGGATTCACGTTCTTGGTCAGTGTTTTGTTTTTACCTATTCTCAGCCTTTTTGTTTGACCTTGAATTGATTAGGTATGCTATTTTGCCCCTGAGGTATGTAAAGGTTTTAAAATTCCATAGCATAGGATGCACCTATGGTATCAATATGTTAAGGCTTAGTTACATAAAATTCGTGGTAAATTATGAAGAAAAACAAAACATTTGCAAAACAGTGGATCCAGGACATCATGTATGCTTGATCCAAGTTCATTTTATGTTGAAAATTTGCCATATTCAATTGCCAATTTCTCGAAGACGAACCTAGGAAATAAGTAAAAATTTTACAGTATGCTTAGAATATGTCCCTCTTTAACATATCAAAAATAAATTTGGCTTTAGACTATTCTTTTAACTTTTGGTACTGGACTTTCCTTTCTTTTTTTTTGAATGTGGGTCTTGCAGTAATACATCTTTCATTGGACATAAACTTCTCCTAGGATGTAAGGAAGAACTTACGACACTCTTCCACGGTGATTCTCCAGTTCAGTAAATCCTCCAACTTCCAGTCCGAGACACTCTGGCAATCGTAATAATACATCTCCATACTTTTGCATGCGTACCTTGTACCGGGGTAGAGTTCACACCCGTCGAACTCACATGTCTCAGCATACAACTCTGGACTAACTGCCTCATGACAAGCTGCAAATGGTCCTGGAAAAATGTAGTCAAGAGACCAATTTGAAATAAAATCTATAGGTTGTTGCACTTTTTGCTAAAAATCAATTAATTATAACAGTAAGAAATTGAACAGTTCAAAACTTCTTGCCTCAATAAAATCGTAGGTTTGACTGTAACAGATCCTTCATCTCCACGAAATCCCTGTGTTATTTTCTAAACTGAACAAATTGTTCTACCTGGTATTGAACATTTCAACATGTATAATGTATCCTGATTCCATTATCTATCAGTCAAAAGTTTAAGGGAAATATTGCGTTTGTTTTGCAAGAAAAAATCATCCTTTTAAAGCTAATATTTAATGACATAGAGTGATAGATTATCAAAAATAAGGCAGTATATGGTACCCTTCTTTTCATGGAATAAGTTTTCCACAGATAGAAACACAGTTGTTTGTTGCTCAAGAACAGTTTGATGACCCAAACTTCCAACATTTCAAATGATGCAACGTTCATGGCTCTTCTTGCGCGTAGTATTTTGAAGTGATGTAGCTATTGCTGGGGTATATGATTAAGACTGAATTGTTGGATAGTGTCGGAACCACTTCCTTTTACTCTTTGTTGGGGCATTTTCAACACAATATTTTCCTTTAATTTGAACTGAAAGTACAAGAATTCGAGGAAAGCTTTATGAGTTACGTTATACTGGCTAGTAGGTGACGCTGTTGCATTTCGAATGCAAAGATATCATAACTTTGTTCAAAGAAAGAACCCTGTGGCTTTCACATAAAAATAGGAGTGATGAGTATTTTTTACCGATTATGTGAACCGATCAATGGACATTAACAGTGGCGTAGCCACGAGGGGGGGGGTGTCACAACCCCCATGACTCACCTTTGCAATGGAAAAAACACCTTAAAAAAGCGGTTTTTTTCTTTCTTTCCTTAGACTTTTCCCTTTTCCCTCATGTCACGCTTAACTCCCCCCCCCCCCCGACACAATCCTGGCTTCGCGCCTGCACTTTACCACATTTACAAGTATTGTTCAGTGAGAAAAGAAAAGTCGTTTATGATGGAAGGCACGACAGAGATGGTTTTAATATTTTTTCTTCTCTGTTGGACTGAGTTGGCTCCAAAGATACCAAGGCAAACCAGCACTATTAATTACTACTAACGGATAGAGAATTTTTATTACATGTTCTTAAACATTTCTTAGAAATTTTGGTAGCACTCCTTGTGATTAACGATATCTCTGTGACATTAGAGAGGAATGTTTTATCTTGTATCTCACAACACTCACGGTTATATTTAACAAATCGTTTTCTAATTGCATCTACCCAGGTAGTTTGGAATATAAAAAAAATTAAAAAACCAACAAAAATATATAAATATGGAAATAAGGAACTGTTCACAAATTATGAACCAGTGTTCTTGCTACCACAAATTTTTCAAATACTTGCTTGAAAAGTCGTTAAATGATGGTTTAGAAAATTTTATTGTCAAGTGCAATCTCCTCTCTGAGAGTCAATTTGGTTTTAGATCTGGTATACATCTGTGGTTCTGTTAGTCTGATCATGATGGTGTAACTTATAATACCTCCACGGACAGTAAATATCACCAAAACACATTGACAGCTAGGCGCGTAGCCATGATTGTGTCATGTGGGGGTGTTGTCTTTGAGGGTTTGGGGGCACAAAATGAAGGAAAAGTCTAAGGATAGAGAGAAAAAACCGCTATTATAGTTGTTTTTTGCATTGCAAGGTTGGGTCATGGGGGTTCTGACCCCCAGCCCCCACCCCCACCCCCGTGGCAACATGACATTTTTTGTCATCACAGATTGTGCTGTTGTCTATTTCAGGCGATCTAATCATTTTCAACCTCTAACAGAGCCTCTTCAGGGACCTCGATCCCACAATTTAACATATTTTGGGAATTCAAATTAGTCACTATATTGCGAGGAAAGTGCATTTAGAAAGTGTAACTTGGATCACTAAATCTGTAAACAAGTAGGAAGTGGCCTACTGTTAGTCTACTGAACAACTCTGCGTATGCAGTAGGCTTTAATTAAACTTTGAATGACCCAAATTGAGTAATTAAGCAAAAAATGAGTTAAATTGCAATCAACTTTCTACGTCCACCTGTTCTTTTAACCGTGTACCCCCTCAACTGTCAATGAAATTCTTCAGTCAAGTTCTGCTAGGACACATGTCCCATGGATGTTTCGTCAGTGATAATGAAAAGATAAGATGTGCCCTTTCATTATCACTGACGAAACTTTTACCTCTCCGGGCACTACTTGTAACATCCGTCCCCCTCCCTTGTACTGTGACACGGCTAATGTAGTTCATTTAACGTGCTGCAACGTGTGTGAGAAAGGCAACTATGTGGGTCAGACCGACACCAAATTTAGACTGCGGTTAACAACCACAAAAACTATTCTAGATAAATGAATAAATTATCCTATATCCAAACATCTCACTAGTAACTCAAACCACTATTTGTCTAATTTAAGATGTATCCTACTCAATTCTAATTACCCTTCTGCCACTCAAAGGCTTAAATCCGAAAGCAAATGGATGATAAAACTGTCAACACCTACCCGCGACCTGAACAAAGACCTTGGTGTTTTGAGCGACTTCCCTTCTGTGGTTTACAGGGAAGCAGGTACTGTTTAACATTCTCGATAGGATTATTTTGTATTTTTTTTTTTTTTTATTTGTTGTTTCTAAATTTTTCTTCACTCCGCATTGACGCTGATGACGAAGACAGGTGTCTTTGAAATATACGTTCTTTTTATCTTGTATGTGCTCTAATATTGTCTTATATGTGGTGTTTTCTACTTATTCTTTTATATATATATATATATATACAGTCGCAAAAGTACGCTGCTGCTGCTGCCACCACTGTTTTGACATTCTGCTGCCACCACTGATCAAACACGACGCTGTGGGGTACCTTAAGGATCTATCCGTCGTCCAAATTACATTAATGATGTTTGCAATGTACCATCTTTATTAAAGTAACTTACCCCTAAAATTAATTTTTTTGGCGTCATGTATTTCTACTTTCTGCAAACTTATAAGTGATGAGCAAGAAAAGTCAAGTGAGTGGTTTGCAGTCAATAAACTTTATCTTGATTTTATTTTGATTTTTGGCAATCGTTGTCTGTCTATTGTTATACATGACGAAAATGTTATAAGATTCTATGTTTCAGTCATAAGTGTATTAATTGATTTTAATTTGAGCTGGAAAGAAAATGCTGTTAATTCATCGAAAAACTCTCCTGGAAGAGTTTTACAAACCTAGGTATTCTTTATCGCATACTGTTCTACCTTCATACCGTGTCTCAAGTATTGTATTGTAACATGGAGTATCACATGTAACTCTATAAAAATAATAAAAATACCTTTAGTTTGTAAGACCAATTACCCCGTTTAAACGGCTCAACATGTCAACGGTCTGAAAATTCTGATTTTTCAACAACTGGTAAATTTTAGGACTGGTATATTTATGTTAAAACCATATCATAATTTATTACTATCAAACCTTCGAAATTACTTTGCATGCAGTTATATTGCACCAGACAGAAAATAACTTTAAACAAAAGTTTGTAAGAAAAAGAAAAAAACAACTTTGTAAATCAAATGCAAGAATAAAAACTTTGGAACTCACTTGATGCTAGATGGAAAATTTGCAAGAATTTGGAATGATTTAAAAAAAATGTACAAGCAAGTTTCATTGCTATTACAAAATCTCGTTAAATTGCTATGTAAGTATAACTCAATATTTTAATGCAAAGCGCTTACTTTGAGGTACCGTCCTGATTAAAGCCATTATTACGTAATTGCCCTTTGTATAATGTAAGTAGGTATTATTCGAAGTTCAATTCATTTCTTTTTCGTATTTCTGTGTGAAATGGGTAAATTTATAAAAATTGAACTTTTGTTTTCCCCTTTCTGGCATTTACCTCTGTATTGTATGATCTGTACTGTTAATTAAACTGGATATTTTGTTTTAAATAAACTGTTTCATTCATTCATAAAGAAAGTCGTACCCATGGGATCTGTCAATAATGAACACAATTCCTCGACTTGCCTCCGCACCTCTTCCTTATCACAAGGCGGTTCCTTTGTATCCGGAGGCGTTGTAGGTGGGATTAAATAACATGAATCTTCAACAGACCACTCCTCGGTATGTCTTTCTGTGCATTCAACATTCCTTTCGTTCATCTTAAATGAAGTAAAATAATAAAGCAAATTTAAATTTGCTAAGGATTGATTTCCTTGAATGAGATGGTGTTCCAGGAATGAAATTGAAGCGGTGCCTCGACTAAGGAAGGGAATAACTTTAGGACAATCATACAGCTAAACTTCATTCCCTTAAGTAGATTTTAAAGTATTAACATAAATTGAAAATTTCGTTGCATCTCCTCCCAAATGACAACTCCCTGCTATGGGACAAATCGGCATCAACGCTTATGACATATTAGCAGCTATTCACGTGATTAAAATTGAAATCATTCCAATTTTTAAGTACCAGCCATCTCCATCTTTCCACCAGATGAAGACATGATTAAGTGAAAACTGATAATACATAGCGAGAGTGGGAAGTTACGTCGAAATGCGTGACTGTTAAGCCGAATGCGTCGTTGACTATCATGAGAACGGTCTTTCGAATCAAATTGAAATAGCCATGCAAGTTGGTGAAAATACCTCCATTGAACGATATTTTTCACAGCCATATTAACGTCTCGTAAAAGTTAAGAGAAGGGATTTCAAATATAACTGTAGACAATTTTTAGGACATCCTTGACGCTTTACATACCAAAAGTTTTCTGAAATTGAAATCACGGACTCTCTATACATGGACAGAGCATGACGGATTGTCGCTATCGTATGTGAGAGAAAAAGCGCACCAAGATGGCTGTTTGCTATGATTTTGGACTTGCTCAAGTCAATTCCCAAATTTTGCAAGAAAGTTGAAATATTTTCGAAATAATACAAGGTAAGGTCAAACGTACTACACGTATTGCAGGAATTGTCAGCCATTCAAGTTTAACTTTTGTTTAAAATATAACAGAGTCGTGGCCAAATCAGATGATTTATAGCTTCACGGCGGCCATCTTGGCACTTCTTTTTTGTCCCAGTCAGTGGCGACAACCTACGGATAGGATGTATACATGCTCTGTCCATGTATATGTAAGTCCGTGATTGGAACCTAGTGCCATTGTGTGTCATAGTAATGAACCACAACTGAAAAGTTCATGAGGGCCCTAGACAGAACCGGAAGGTTCAAGGCTGAGGCACCACGTAAACTCCAAAACCAAATAAACTTACATTTGTACCGTCCCTGTAATGACATTCGTTCGTTCGATCTTCATCAAAGTTTCCACACAAACCACATACTTTGTTTTGGTAGTGATCAGAAAGAGTTATGTCCCCGTTGTGCTCATCATCCAAACGTATCGTCAGGCCAAACTCTGTCTTCAAAATCTTAATAAGTACAAGACGAGTATTTTTATCGTAATTTAAAAGTCTTCTTTATTTAATATTCAAAAAGGGCTTTTGGCCCATATTTATTCTGTCATATGTGGAAAAGGAACAAAGTATATGGACATTTTAATGAAATTTCCATCACCTCCTAAAAGTATAGTTCTCGAAATCAAAGCAAACAGGGTTAAGATATCTATTACTATAGACGAATCCGGACAGATTGTGATGATTTGATTTTAGTCGGCCATTACTGGTGTCCATCGCCTTTAACCTTAAAATTTCCTTCCTTACCTTTTTCATGGATGGTTGTACACTGAAGTGTATCTTGATTTTCTCAACTTCACTGAATAAGAGGATTTAAAATTCACGTAAAGAATAAATGAAGACGATAAGAAGTTGGTGGACTCCACTAATGTCTGCCTACAGTCACTAAAAGCAAGCGCTAATTGGATTCGTCTATGAAATATCTTGAAGAAAGAAAAAGCCCTGACATCACTCAATGTTGATGAGTTGTGCTTTTTGACTGTTTCAATATCATGATGAAACGTTCCCTCTTACTTTTTGCTGCATTCTCTTTTTCTGCCTGGTTACCTCTTATATCTTTCCAGGGAGGAAATGAAGCTCACTACACGCACACCTGGTGTGGTCAAGTTCCACACCTGAATAATTGATTGACAGTTACAAATAGATTAAAGTACAAAAAGTTTCGTAACCTTTGGGGTAAGCTAACAGGCCAGTCAAGCATGTGTAAATTGTTTTTCACGCAGTATGAACACAAGGTCATTTGTGGGATCAGTTCATGTAACGAACTTATATACCATTTACACCCTATACCGCCTCTGATCTACTGGGGTGTCTATATTGCATTTTCAAGAAGCAACGTCACAGCGTGATCGTTGAACTTCCCTTTGGGGATTTGTGCGTAAATTGCTAGCATTGCCAATATGGCGTACGCTATCCATTGTTTTTGTTATCTTCATTTCAGGGGCAATTAACTGTGACATTTTTATGAAGCGAGTTTTTTTTTATTGTGTCTTTGAAATTAATCAGTATCAATTAAAAAACCATTATCTATCTGAGAGTAATTAAGGGATTTTTTAGGGTTTACCAAAATATGTCAAGTGCACTCCACAACACTATACACATCATTATTTCAAAAAAACATAAGTGCCAAATTACTTGACCTGAAGAAAGCGTACTTCTTAACTGCCTAGTAAAGCCAAGGCTTTGTTGTTTACTGACATATTACCCTACCCTTCCGATGTAGCTAAAACTGTCCTGGATGCACTACTGTTTTCGTTTACTAATTTTGTTGTCACTAGTCTTTGTTTTTGCCACTAAGTCTAGTCTTCACAAAGTCTATCTTGTCTACTAGACAGTCTTTTACATTATTCCCCCTCTAGTACTGAGACTCGAACAGTTTGTTTTCCCCTGTAGGTCTACCATCATTTAGATGTTTCCTTCAACCAGTACCGTACTTTCATAGACCTACTCTTTTATACTCGATCACTCTCTCATTCTTTCAATTACCGAAATAGCATGTCTTCTGCCAACATAGAGTACCCTAAGTTGGAAGTTGCATAACGAAATGTAAAATCCATTCCTTCTTTGAAGAATGCCAGAAATGATATTGCAATTGAAAATTGTGACTGTCTCAGCCTGCTCATTCCAACATGGGAGCACCACTTTAACATTCTATGATTCTGTCAATATCACACACAGTAAAAGGGTTTCTTGCTGATCTTTTCAATTAGAAGTTAAGAATCTCGTTTACAAAAGTCAGGACAAAAACTCAATGGACGTGAGTTTAAGCTGAATAATTTACAAATTGACTTTTGTTTAATTAAAGACTTTGTTAAGTTACAAGTTAGTTCGTTGCATGGGGAGTTGGTAACAACAGGGACGTGTTACTACTTATATCACCTCCCTAATTGTCCCCTTAATTATTTACATCTTTCCACCTCCATTGCAGTGAATGAAAGTATTTTTTCCATGGGCGCCTCACCATGCATTGCAAGCACATTTTACTTTAACTAAGACCGAGTCCTGAATAAGTTAATGTTTTGATTTACTTTTGGTCGCTACTAGTCTTTAAAGGTGTGCCTAAGACCAAAGTTTAGTTAGTCTACTTTACAGAATGTGTTTAACGTAGTATCACTTCTTTTGCATAAACTTGAACCGTGGTTATGATATTTCCTTTACTAGTCCTATATCATGCTTTTAAGTTCTGAAACAACATTTGGTCTACTAACTTAAATGATCCTACCTTATTAGGAGCTGCATAGTGAATAAAAACTCCATTTCGTGGATCTTGAAACGGCAGGGTTACTCTAACACCATCAACAGTGACTTCATTCGGGTGAGTAAGAGCATAGGCTACACCATTATATTCCAGCCTTAGCTCTCGTATGTAAGTGATTGCTTTAGAAGATTGTCTTCGGAAGTTATCTACGATTACTCTGAAGTCTTGCTCATCTCGGTCTTCATTTTTGCACGTCTCTACTGCAACATATTCACACTCTCCTTGAAAAGTATAGCCATACCCGTCAAAGGTTTTCTGGTGAGGATCTCCCCACAAACGACATGTAGCGTTGCCTTGATAAAGTAAAAACGAACTGACCCATAAAAGCAGGGAGATGAAAGGCAGGTCCTCAGTTAAAGGTTAATCAGCGCTGGACCGTGCATTAGCCGATGGATAATGCATGATCGGGGTTAGGGCAAGCGATGCACGAGGACGTAGCCCGAGTGCATGCAGCAATACCATTACCATACCATTACGATACTGTTGCTAATGAACCAAATTTGTCCAGTGGTTTTCTTTGCTAATTGGACAAGAACAGTTCTTTTAACGGTTATAAGGATTAATTTTTCACATTTAGTAGAAATGACGTTATTTATAAACGACGTATCCCCTCTTTTCAGTCTTTTTTTAAGGGAAATCTTGTTGTGTGTGAATGAACAAAGTTAATCAAAGCTGGACCTGTGCTGTGCATTACATGGAAGATGCGCATCAACCACCTTGAGTGCATATTCGTCCAGTAAATGGACGGTCCAGCGTTTAGTAACCTTTAATTGTGGCGATGTAGGGTTTTGCGTGTGTAGTCATCTCACTGCTTCTCGGCATGGGGGTACTAACTGCACATAGTATGGTATTCGTTCCATGTTCCGAGAGGCAGGAGCTCCCTTGTGAAGGGCTATTAACAAAAACTACACACACTAAGTCGCCATCCAACAACCATTGTAATTGTTGCTGGAAACGTCGTTTTACATTACGGAAGTTAAATGCATTGATTCCTTACGAATTGCTTGCAATCTTCTCTCGGTGAACGGGACTGCATAGTAGTGGGTTGGCAGCAATGGCGAAGATCATAAGTCCCATGTAACTGAATTATATTGGTCAGGCGCGGATCCAAGGGGGGGGGGCTTTTACGGCCCCAGCCCCCCCCCCCCCTTTTCGTCAAATCAACAAAAACAAATACACTAAATATTTATCTACGAGACATGGGCGTCCGCAGAAAATTTTGCAAGGGGGGGGGGCAAGACCATTCATGGATGATTGAATTGTGTACACTATCTAAGCGGAGCGCCACTATAGGTTGGCGCGGAGCGTACAAGAAAATTTTGGGCCTTACGAACCCGCCAAATGGCCGGAAACGACCTAGCCCTGAAACAGGGATATCATGTCTGTAATTTTTAGATTTTTAGAATTTTCAATTTTGAAAATTGTTGAAGGGAAATCTGCCTGTCGGTCACAGCCTCGCACGTCTATGCACGATAAAACTTTCAACTGTCAAACAGCCTATGTATTCCTATATCCGTTACCCAATTATGAATGATACCCCCCCCCCATATTCACCTTGTATATCGCAGTTACATCAGCGCGTCGCCATTTGAGATCAGCACATGACCAAATCAAGACCAACGCAGTCATCAATAGTCGGATGCCATATGCACACTACATACCTGACAACTAGAACAATTTTGGCGTAGTTTTTACAATTACAAATTTCCGATAGACATCACGAATGATGGTTGCCAAATTACGATTCCACTATTCAGTATTCCATCTCCTCGTTTGCTATTTCTGGTCAAATGTCCGTATATTTCAATAGAAACTGACGCTGTGAGTGGAGATATTGTGATCATTTATTTTTAATTTTTTTTATTTCAATTTTTAAATAATTTTTTTCACAAGATTGATTTTCCAGGGGGCACCTCCCCCCCCCCTTCCGGACGCCCATGCTACGAGAATATTCAAAGGGCTATTTCCAGCTCATCCATTTCCTTACAACAAAAAACCAAATACACGAACCTCATATGATATTAAGCCCCGGTGAATAGGCTATCTTATACTTTCTGCCGGGTTACATTCGCCATAACAGGGAACTGCAACTCCCTTAGCAGTACGCCAATTGCCCTATGTCATGACGTTCTGGGCGTTACCGATTGAACTATGTTCACACAGTCGCACGTCAGCCCATGCATGCAATGGACCGTGATGGCTCTGAACTGTCGTCACGTTAATCTGGTCTCAGTTTCCAACGGTGGTTCATTAAGCTATAGAGCAGGGGTGTGCAAACGTTTGGACCAAATCCTGTAGCTGTGGCCATCTGGGTGGCCCCAGTGGAGCAGGTATAGGCTATACGCAGAATCCAAAGCTTTCTGCCTTACAAGCTCCATATCTACATATATTTGATTGAAAGGGTCAAAAGTTAGGCACGAATCACGCACCGTATTATGTCCCTGACACAGTGGTATTCACACAAAAGAAAATTCGGAAAACTTAGCTATTACTTAAAAGTCCGAGGGGTCGGGATTTATGCTCTCATTCACACTTATCATCAGATATCTTTCCACCCTGTCAGTTCAGTAGCCTGTGTAGACGGATTCTTTAGTTATTGAAGTGTCAAAATGGTATCAATGATCAATGTTGCAGAGCATTGACGTAGCTACAGGAAGGAGGGGCGATAGCCCCTGGCTTGAAAAAATGAAAAATTTGGAAATTTGCCATTAGAGACACCAGTCAAATACAGAACGGTTTTCCCAATTTTTCTTTCATAAAATTCCGAATTCTTCCGAAAGCTTCATATTTGTAATCATTAGTTTTATGCTTTCTCAGATATATGCTAACATGAAAAGCATATTCTTCGATGGTCCCCCAAATATTCCAATATCCTTACATGAAAACCCTGAATCTAAAATATTTCTTGCAATACAAGCTCCTTATTTACAAATGTATAAAAGGACCAACATTTTCGACGTGCGCAGTACAGTCTAGTGTTCAAACTTGAAAAAAAAAATTAGATTTAAAATGTTCTTTCTCGTACATGGTCCAAGATTGCTCCGCCCCCGCCCTCCACCCCCACTTTCACTACGCCACCGAGATATTCAGACAGAGAATTACTGTACGTCCCTAATACCCGCTCTCTCTATGTTTAGCCCCCCCCCCCCTTTTTTTTTTAAATGTCTGGATCCGCGCCTGTTGGTAGAAGATAGAATAGAACTACGTCACAAAGTATTGACATGAATTCGTCTTGAGTGGCTTGTACTGATAAAGAACGTTCACTGATGTCAGCAGCTCCACCCTTTTGACGGGCAAACTAGTAAAGCACGGCGCATTTAGTGTGGCTAGCTGAGAGGCACTTGACCCACGCGTGATTGTTGCACTAAAACACTTGCTTTTTGTCCGACAGTGGGCCTGGCTCACCAAATGGGACGTGAAAGCAGAATGTACACTGAATTGGGTTTTTGAAGAAAAGATCGCATTAATGTCAGTTTCAGCCATTCAAAAGTTAATAAATTAGTTAGTTAGATTAGACTTAACGACACACCTGCACCAATGTGTTAGTGTCAGTCAACTCGATAAAAAGTTAAAAGTTTAAATTTATTTCCACGTGTGGTGTAAGTTCAAATTGGGTTTTCCGGCGCCTCTTACGACAGGCGGGAGATAATGTGTGTATATTCTACAACCCCCAGCCCCAAATGTTTTCAGCCATTCAAAATTACTCAGAGCCAAACATGTTATAGCCTAGTGGAGTATGCCTGGTCTAAATATTAGTATAAAGAGGGTGCTTAGTGAACAAAAGACACTGTAGCAGTCATGAAAGCTAGTGTTCTAGTTTTTTCGACAAGGAATATAATTGTCATTACGGCACTCATGTAGCTAAGGAGGCATGCATACTAAACACTGATTCAAGCAATACACTCTAAACACATCTAGTCAATTGGGGGAATGAACCGTATTCTTGTCAATTATTTGGAAAACTTCTTTCAAAATTGACCCGAAATGGTTTATAAATGAAACTATATTAGTTCCATTTAGCATAAGCCGAATCTAGTCAATGATTTGACAAGTTTCACTTCGTGCCCAATTGTTTAGATCCTATTCAAATTTGACTAGGAAGTTTTTAGAGTACATTATTTGATTAAACATGCCGTGGAGTGTTACACATACCTATTGGAAAAGGTTCGCAATAAGTCAGTTCGCCGTCGTACTTAAATGTAATATTTGTCCGTGTTACCAGAGTGAAACAAAGATAACGATGAGAATCGGTGTTGCCTAAAGTTATACTGCAGGAAATAAAAACACCACAAAGGTCAATTTTTCTTACATTTCGGTCAAATACAAATAGGGAACAAAATGATTATGCATAAAGTACAACTGAGGGTGTTATGTTCCTATTATACATATGTCTTGCGCTGGGCAAAATTGCTTAACAAATTTTTGACAATTGATGATGAAATTTCCATTCTAGGTCATTTGAACATACGTAGTGTTCAAGTTTGACCTAGTTGAACTTTTGCCTATATAGATTTTCAACAACCCAAAACCTCTTCTTTTATATGTCTCACACCAACACCCTAGAAAATTTTTTAATAAACCAAAAATACTACAAAGTTTTGAACAGGACTTCCCAAATAAGTCTAACGGGGTAAATTTATTCCCTTTGAGATAAATGTACCTTACGATAAATACGCCTTATTAAAGAATGAACGAGGAGACTCACGTTTGACTGAGTTTTCCTGATAACTTGCTGCCAGGTTCAATGACAGGATTTGGACCGATTTGAGGATATTGACTGGCAAGTCTTTGTATATCCTTTTTACCATCGCGACTATTACTCAAGAATACATCTATGTTATACATGTCTTGGCCTGTTATGCTGTCAGTGTTCTCTCCAAATGTGAGCTCATATGAAATAAAACCGAAATTGATGTCACCCCCAAAGAGGAATCTAATTGCTGGGTCAAAGTCAGTTATTTCAGCGGAAGATTCTGTGAAGAAAAAAGGCAAAATGAAACATCTGACCCAACGTTTATGTACATATTTGTAGAACTGTTCAACCACGTATTAAACAACTCCCTCAGTCCCTGGATCGATAATATTACTTCCTAGTTATTTTTAGGCGTAGGAAGCGGGGAGGGGGGTATGTGGGCGACAGCCTCCCAGTGGAAAATTAGGGGGCGGAAGTATGCCTCCGCCCCCCCCCCCACTTTCCGGGTCAGAAAACCTCTTTTTCATTTGTTTGACATTTCCCGGGTTCTCTTAAATACAAGCGCCAATTTTTAATTCATTGTTTAAAAAAAGCAAAGGTTTCCGCGCGCTTGGCGCTCCTCAACGTTTAAACTTAAGTGAATCCTACTGCACTGAAGTGAGATATGTTTTGCACAATGAAATTATATTCCACTAAAGTAACGTTCTATTGTATCTAGGTGAAATGCATTTTAGTCAATTAAACGGATGACTTTTCTATAGGAGACTGTAAGCCATAGGAAAATCGTGCAACAGTTACACAAATATTTGGAAACAAAAAAAATTCTCTCCTCAGGATTTTTCCTACTCCCGTCGGTACTTGTCTGGCCAATGGTTTGCTCAACCCCGATGATTGCGGCGTCTGGCGTATTCTAATTGAAATAAAGAGCAAACGTGCAGATTTAGATTAGAAATTTACATTGCCGACTACCACTTCATCTACACCACTAGCATGAAGTAAGGGAACAGTGCGTATTCCCCATTTAGAAATTCTGGAATGTTTTGTTTGTATATTTGCTGATTTGTCGGTGATCCCGTTCTGCTGGACTAGGAAAAAATGCTTGAAATAGGCCTAGACCTATCGCATAAACTTAATAGTCGTACAGGCGAACTATCACCACCATCATCGCCATCGTTATCGTCATCATCAGACAAAAAAAGATAAGAAAAAAAAAAGACGAAAGGAAAAGAAAACTGCACATTAAAATCTTGCCTTAAAGGGTAAGTCTTAAGTTTGGATTTAAAAACGCCAGTGCAGGGACATCAGCTGAGAGAGAATTCCAAAGGCGAGGACCAGCCACAGTGAAAGAATGTTCACCGAAAGAGTTATGAAACCGAGGAACAATTTAGTGAATTTCGGAGACAGAGCGAAGCTGGTACTGTCAGGAAGTTGTTCCGTAACAGCGCCATGGTACTGTTAACCCAGGGAGTTGTTATGTGGAAGGAGGCAGAATGCCTTGAAATGAGGTTTACGCCGTCAAGGCCACTCAGTAATCCGTCTTTTGTATCGTTCTTGGCATTTCTATTATCCTTGTACGAGATTATTAAGAAGACACAAAAAGGCTTTTGTCGTCTGCTACGGTTAGAGTAGGTCGGACAGGTTTTTTGCACTGCCACAGCATTGCCAGTCGTCAGGTAAATAAAGGTAAAATTCGGTCTTTCGGATCTCGGTTACGCGTATAAAAAATATCAATTCGGTCATATGTCGAAATCTGAACAAGAATTTACATCTGGCTATTTCAGGAAACCTCAGGAAATGTCTGATATTGTCCAAAAATTAGACTTTTCCCAATACAACTTATATACATATCATGCCATCTAGAGGGAAGGGCCAATTGAATTCTTTTGTTTTCAGTTGACCAGTCGTTTCGAGTGAGATTGTATCTGTTTTAAAACTGTTGGCGGTACTAACCTACCTGTCAAAGCATCGTCTGCATGAGCCACTTGTCTAAGGATTAGTTGCCTTGAATGAGATGGTGTCCCAGAAATGATATTGAAGCGGCGCCGCGAGTACAGGAGGGAAATACCTTTGCCACAATTTTACAGCCTATCTTCATTCCCTTAAGTGGGCCTTAAAGTATAAGCATAAATTAAATTTTCCGTCACATCTCCTTCCAACTAACAGCTCCCTGGTTAACCCACCCTCTTTGACAACTGACTGGAAAATGCAAAGTCATATTCGCTCGTTTTGCGCGCTTTCGTCTTTAGTTGCACCTGGTATATGTTCCGCAATTAGGATATTGTTCCGTTTAATGGACGTGATTCTAACGAAACACGATATGGGATCAAGAAGAAGGTCTTAATTGCCTCGTTTTGTTTCTGAGTGAAAGATTCACAATGCAGCCTTATTACATGATGAAACGTTCCTTCTTACTTTTGGTTACATTCTCCTTCTCTGTCTGATTACCTCTTATCGACTCAGAAAGGAAATGAAGCACACTTGATATAGTCACATTTCACGTCTGATTAATCGATTGACAGTAACAGATATATTAAAATACACAAAAAGGTACGTAACATTTGAGGTTAGCTAAGAGGTCAATTAAGCATGTGTTAATTGCTTTTCACGCAGTGTGAATACAATGAGAGCTTAGCCCATTTTAGAGCACAGATCATGTGACAAACTCAGATATCAGTAACACCCCATGCCGCCTTTGATGTGCTGGGGTGTCTACCTTGCTTTCTCAAGAAGAGACGTCACGGCATGATAATTCGTAAGAAACATTTTTCTTAAAGGTCCAGTTCTCTCACCCAAAACAGTGCCAATTCTCCTAACCTTCTAACGGAAGCCCCTCCCACAATTGTCTGAAATTCATCCCAATCCAGGTACAATCTCAGTTTATTGCTTCAAGGTGAGTATAGAAAAAATCAGTTTATATAATCAAAACACTCTCAGTGCCGTTCATGCTGTGTAACATAACCTTCAGTACTCTGCCAATTGAGAGTTTCGGTACCCCCGTACAAAAATTGTATTTTGAGGTGAGAGGTTTGGACCTTTAATACTAAATCCAGAATAATTGGTAGATGCTTATCCATATTTGCACCAATTTTGGTTAGTTTCACCCAAAATCAGCAGATGCAACATACTAGCTCACATAACACACCATGTCTCCCCAGACAACTTTTATCGGTGACTGTGAGACACAATTTCAATGTAAACATTGTTCGGCCGAACACAATTTCCAGGGGAGATATGATGATTTTTTTCACCGGTACAATAACCTTGCTGTGATTCCCTCCCCTCGCTTCTGACACCCGTATCTACGCTCATATCGTACATCGTTACAAAAAACCTAACTTACCAAAACGAGTGCATCTTTCAAGGTTAATGTCTCCGTTAAGCGTTATCGTAACACCATCAATACCTTCCAAAACCGAACACATCAAGTCACCTCTCTTGAGACGGTCAGTAGTCAAAATTCTGGCAAACAAAATACAAACCAACTATTTAGGAAAACAAGAATAACATTTTGACGCGTGAGGACAGACACTAAGCACCCTTAAAGGGTCAATCCTCTTACCCCAAACTACCCTTTTTTGTATGGGGTAACAGGAACTCTGAATTGGCTAAGCTCTTTGATCGACTGCTTATTCAAGCAATGGAAAGTACCAAAGCTAATATTACACAACATGAACTGTGCCAACAATGTTTCGATTATACACATTGTGCTTTTCTATACTCACCCTTTAGCAATAAACTTCTATTGTGTCTGGATGAGGATGAATTTCAAATAATTGTAGGGGGCATAAGTAAGAAAGTTAGGAGAATTGGTACTGCTTGGAGTGAGAAAATTGGGCCTTTAAAAATTATTTGGGAGACAGCATCATTGTTAATTGGTGAATGGTATTTGATAATAATTGATTGGTGTCAAATTCAATGCCTGCAGAGAACTGCTCCCAATTTGTCAACCATAAAAGAACCAAAATATGTTCTTCTAGTCCACTCTACTGTGTAGGAGAGACAAAGGGGCAAATTGATTGATTGATTGACCGATAGACAGATAGATCTAATCGTTAACTCCTAGTTTTATTGTTAGTTCAAATATTAAGGCATCATGCATTTTCAAAGGTTTCCTGTCGTGGGCATGTTAGAAAATATTTCAAATGGGTAGAAAGGTTACCCCTGAAATTTCCCCCATTGGGAACTTGAAACGACTGCATGCAAGTTCATCGTATGCATGGTCTCTGTTCATTTATCTCATTAAAATAAGTTCTTTTTCAAGAAGGAATTCTCTTAATATTCAAACCCAGAACGAAACAATGTCACTCTTGGTCCAAAGCCCAAGGCTTTACAACCTCTACTTCATCTCTTCTCAAAGCAAAACATTTAAAGGGCAAGACAACTCAATCTCTCAATTTTCTTATTTGTCTTCAAAATATCTTCCATAATATTTTAGGACATCACTACTGCAGGTTCGATGTAAACAAAGCAGTTACTCTTAGTAAAGTTCACATTTGACGGGAAAAACATTGCCGCATGACTCTCAAGGGCCAATCATGAGACAGTGCAGTCTACTCCGTCTCTGATCTGAGACAGTGAAGGCTACCTCAAGATGGGTTACTGAATGTTCTTTCCCTTTAAACCGTCTCTGACTGCATGCTTTTCTAAAGCGGTTAAAGTGCAAGAAAATTCGTCCCAAACTAATTTTGAAGCAACAACTAAATCTCACAATATCCTCTTACTTCCCTTCAAATTATCCATTGTGATTTTTTAGGACTCCAATATTGCTTTTTAAGTACATCAAAACGGGCACTGTGAAACAAAGGGAGAGGAACTCAAACCAGACCGGACAAAACACAAAGGCAAAGACTATTTACAGGACCCTAACATGCACCAAGAAACAAAATTTGTGTAACTACACAATTCCTCTTTTGTTCTCAAGAAAGGTGATGCAAAATTATGTTCATAACAATAATGAAAAATAATAGACCCCTTTTATTTACATACCCGTTTACATGGGCTGGGAAACAAAACTTCAGCATACATGTACAACACCCACCCCACACTCGAGCTATTTACACAATATTATGTACAGGTAGGTTATTATTTACAGGTTAACTATTACCCGGCCACCCCGCACTGAGATAAGCGGACCCCACCACCTGCCGAACGTCGACCTTGGCAACCGAGCGAAGTCAGCCTCCACCCGCACCTTAACCTCCGCCTTTATCGATGCCAGGACGACGTCCGCAAGCCTTCCCTCTCCCCTAAATACAACATTGCACCGGTCTCTCCACAAGGCAAGCTTTATGGAGGCCGAAACAAAGGTAAGTGTACCGCAAACACTGGTATTGCATGGCGGAGGTGAAAGACCATACCATGTTGGAAAAAGTGAGGCGATCAGCCAGGACCATTCCCAGAGAAGTGCCACAAAACTACACTGCCAAAACGCATGAGGCACACTCTCCCACTTTGTGCATCCAGTCCGGGGGCAAATGCCATCTCCAAGACGCCACCGAAGGCGCTTGAGGTTAGTAACAATGGCGTTGTGTGCGATTCGCCACAGTCTCGCCGGCGGTAATCAAGTGACTTACTGTGGACTACACGCCACACTTCCGGCTCCGACGCATAGTTGTTGGGACGAACCTGTCCGACCATGTCATCAAAAATGGCCCTGTACAGGTCCCCCGCACTGGACTGCAAAACGTCCCCCACTGTTGACATAATACGAAGAGTGTCCCTCATATTGCAATATGCCACAGTTGGCCTCCAGCTGTGGGGTAAACTGTTGCTAAAAAGGGAGGGGAAGTACCAACGAAAGGATAACGCCCCCCAATAACGAACGAAATATGTGAACGGCGACTGGCTCTCGACGGCGCTAAAAACACATCTGGTCAGGAGAAAACGGAGCTTCGAGGGAAGGTGCACAAGACCCAAACCCCCGTACTTACATTCCTGGTACACCATTTTTCTTTTGACTAGCTCCGTTTTTCCTGACCACAGAAATCCAAAAAATATTGCATATATATATATATATATATATATATATATATATATATATATATATATATATATATATATATATATATATATATATATATATATATATATATATATATATATATATATATATATATATATATATATATATATATATATATATATATATATATATATATATATATATATATATATATATATATATATATATATATATATATATATATATATATATATATATATATATATAAATCAAATTGGTAAAGCTGGAAAATCTGGCTGAGGTGAAAAAACGATGTTGACTCCACCGGGATTTGAACTCGGGACCTCCCGCTTTCTAGTGCGGACGCTCTAACCAATGAGCCATGAAGCCAAGTTGGTTTGGCCTTTGTTCAAATAACAGATGAAGCAACTCGCAATTCACCTCCTGAGCAGGCGCCTATTTTTTTGGAACAGCACTAGTTCTCGTTTGACGCAAGCCCGAACCAAAGATCAAAGTTGATGCCATCCAGCTGAACACAATTGTTTATTCGCCAGCGGATCTCCGAAGAGATACAGAAACCTGTGAAAGCAGAGATGAAGTGAAAATAAACGTTGACGACAACTGCGTGGAATATATAAATCAAATTGGTAAAGCTGGAAAATCTGGCTGAGGTGAAAAAACGATGTTGACTCCACCGGGATATATATATATATATATATATATATATATATATATATATATATATATATATATATATATATATATATATATATATATATATATATATATATATATATATATATATATATATATATATATATATATATATATATATATATATATATTGCATATATTTATTCCAAGGAAGCAGTGGGTCCCAGTAAATTTCACATTTGTGGAGAATAATACTGTCACATGGCACTGAAGAGCCAATCTTGAAACAAGACAGTAAATTTGGGATGCCATTCCTAACTCCCGACACAAATATCTCTGCGTGTGTCACTACAAACTTAGAAAATTGTGCTTCAGCCATTTCTTGAAATGCATGTCCATGTGACAACGTTGTACTAACAAATAATCCGTATGCGCCACTGGTGCAAACTTTTAGATCAAACTACACAATACAACGT
Organism: Holothuria scabra; assembly: GCA_037179385.1. Taxonomy (NCBI): domain Eukaryota; kingdom Metazoa; phylum Echinodermata; class Holothuroidea; order Aspidochirotida; family Holothuriidae; genus Holothuria; species Holothuria scabra. The sequence goes on along the minus strand of CM074183.1, from coordinate 51,474,611 downwards.
CATCTTCATTACCATACCAATATTAATATAAAAAAATTAATTTGCCGATATTTAGAGAAAATCTCGAGGGTTCATTTGTTAATCATTCATTTATTTTTTTACATTTTTTACCTAATACCAAGCGACATTTTTCAGAAAAGGAATGTTCTTCCCGTTTACTTCCCTCTCCTTCTTATTATCCCATTCCACTTAACGTAAGTCTGGAAGAAAAAAATTAAAAGCCAGTAACTGAGTTAAAGACATATATTTATCAGACCAAACTACAATTTAGGGTGGTAAAATCTAATTGGTTCATTGTTCTCCGCTTGACAACAATATCCAAAGATATCATGTATGACTCTTTGATGATTGCCTAGAGGCCCCTTCTTCATGAGAGAACTCAGGCGCGCAGTCAGGATGATGTCATGGGAAGGGTTTGGTGTCATGGGGTGGGGGGGGGGTGGGCACAACATGAGAGAAAAGTCTAAGGATAGAGAGAAAAAAGCTATTTTAGGTGTTTTTTGCATTGAAAGGTTGCATCATCGGGGGGGGGGTCTAACCCCAAACCACCCGTGGCTACGCCACTGAGCGAACTAATTGACTAAAATCCACTGTGCCCGGCCCAGAAGGCTACTTAACTCTAAACAAATGCAAATGTGACTCGATGGAGAGTGAAAGGCTCATCGGAACAGAGAGCTATGGTCAACGTCATAAATCGTTTTTGTATATTTTCACCCTTTGAAGGCACAGGATGCAAAGGAAGGGTTCCAATTACATGGGGACCGCGGAGACAGGGCTTGGGGTAGAAGGGGTTTTAACTTTAGCTTCCCCCTCCACTTTCCTAGCCGTGGGCATTTTTTGGCCGCATTACATTGTTAATTTATTGTTGATCATAATGGACTGCTTTGGTGACTTTCTTCAAAATTCGCTACGGGCCCTTGCTACACACTAAGACCTTGTATACTCACCAGGTTATGACCTTGAACACCTAACTAGGTTTCTATTTCCACAAGGTTGAGACATACGGGAAAGGCTAAAAGAGGTTTAGTTGAAAGAATTAAAACTATCTGTGATGAAAAGATCAGTTCCTCAAGGAAACTGGTTATGTTATGCTTGTTAGGTAAAGACCTTATGCATATGATGTCACAAAGCAAAATGTACGCCTTCCTTTGGAGGAAGACGTGACACGCATTACGAGCGGAGTTACACCAACAAATGCAGACAACTGACTGGTCAAGTGATTGGATACGAGCGTTAAGTCTACCATACGCATGGGAAAATTTCACTACGTGCAGCCACGTGCTTATCGTAACATGACGTCAATGCAGATCAATGCACAAGGTCTGCACCAGAGACAAAAAAAAAACAATGGAAACGTCATCGTACAGGGTAGTGATTGTTCCGTTTGCGCCGCGTAAGCCATCCAAAGAAGTCTGTAAATTTTGAACTGCCCTGTGAATTTGTAGTTTTCTGTCACCACGCTTTACGAAAAATTCGACTTCAGCAGCATTTTCTACGTCATCACCCAAATATTCGTCGGCACTCATTTCGTAATCGAGGTAAACCAGCAGGGTGTTTTCTCTAGTTTCATAAAAGGACCACCCGACGTTGTATTCTGTGAGATTAATTGAACTAGCAGCCTCTGTAATGAAAGATTAACAAGGTTAAATATTTCAAATCTTACAACCACGGACAGGGTGGTTAAGGGTACATGTTGCATTGTAAAATACAATTTATTTGCTGCTTCAAACATTATGGTTCTGTCAAAGTCAAAATTATATTAAATTATTTATTATTATGGGATCATTTTGTCGAAATGCGGTTGGAAATTTTACCTTTGGGCCATTTAACTGACTAAAGGATCAGTTAAGTTATGTCTTATATGTAAATGTAAAATGCACCACCTCTCTCTCCTATGTTTCACCAGGAAAATGAAGGTCAGTATGTTCTCTAAAGGACTCGGTTATATATAAATAGTTCTTAAGTGACGGCTTAAGAGTTTTTAACTTGATGTAATTCAACCATATTTTAGGGCAACCCCTAACAATACACACAGGCTTGACTTTAGACATGGCAGTTGCTAATGACTATAGTTGTAACATTAGTGAGAATTACCTTAACATGCACAATACAAAAGAAGGTTGAATTCTGTTTTCCCATATTGTGTAAGTCCTTTGACTAACTCGAGTATAATTTTTGGCGGAGCTAAAAGGATCTCTGTCAGAGGGGGTGAAATGGCGGAACCAGGATTTTCGTTCAGAGGGGGCAAAAATGGCCTGCAGGAGCTCTTTGGTGGTAAGGTGGTAAACACTTCAAATCTCAGCTCGGTCTTGAAAAAGGCCGCATTCCAAACCTTTCGTTTAGTTTTTAACAGCTGGTAGAAAACTACCTTCTCATTTCTCCTATGTTACTTGTTCCATTCAAAAATCTTTAACATTTACTATCTTTTGCTTTCTATAAATTTGGGTAAAAGCGGTCATTATGATTCTGTTTTTACAGGTCCAGATTAGAGGGGATTTTATAATGTGAGATTTAACAAAGACATTTAGCTTTGTGTTGATCTACCAGAGCCAAAGGCAAGGAGTGCTACAGAGGGAGTTTATTGATTCTCAATTACAGCTACGTTTTTTGGCATCTGGAAATCAAGATAAATACACAGTTGAGAATCATCAATGTTTAAAACTTTATACGTGACACCTACACTCTAAAAAACGTTGTGTAGAATTTACACAACATTATGTGACTAGTCCACCAATCAACAAATGTGTAGAAAGTACACATTGTTGTGTAAAAAAAATTACACAACATGTGTAGAATTCACAGAACACTGTGTAATTTATACACATGTTGTGCAAATGTATTACACAACCATGTGTACTTTCTACACATCTGCTGATTGGTGGACTAGTCTCACAATGTTGTGTAAATTATACACAACACTTTTTTGAGTGTATGAAAAATCCAGTATTTAAGTATATTGTAAAAAGGTGAAAGATCTGCTTGGCCCTCTAGTCTTCTACATTGTTTCTTCGCGCTAAATGTAAGTGAACTTTATTAGATGTGATATTCTGACTTTGAACCTACGAAATAGGCCGACAGAAAGAAGTATATTAATGGCATCTTGATGTCATGTCAGATGACCACTACTATGTATTTTAAGATTTATTTGATATTAACTATGAAAATGATAACTTCAATAAGAACAAAATAAAACCATCATAAACTTTTCAACCTGTACTGATTCCGTGCCAAAGGCAGCCAAGAAACCTTAGGCGATGATGATGTGGTGTTTGTGTGTTTGTGAACCTTTTGCTTGCAAACACGATATCTCAAAATAGTCATTTGAGTCTTTCAAAATGTCATTTGGTGGAAAGAAGAACACTGTTGATTTTGGTGGAGGTCAAAGGTCATGTGCCGTAAAGCTGCTTAAGCCTCAAATGGCATGTTAACACGATATCTCAAGATAGGAACGACCAACACTTCCAAAGTTTGGCAGGTTTATCAGATTGAAAAAGCCTATTATTTTTGGTGGAGGACATAGGACACTGGCTGTAAAACTTTAATTTAATCGAAAATAGCTCGTAAATATGATATTTCAGGGTAGGAATGAGCAATACTTTTCATATTTAATATGTAAATTTATCATGTTGAGAAAAAGAACCTTGTTGAAATTTTAGTAGAGGTCAAAGGATATTCTAGGTAACTAGTTGGAAAATTACGAAAATCTTGAAAATGTTTGTACCCACAATTTCTCACTCTGGCAATGATGGTCACTTACAAATTTGACGTATTGATTTGTCATTTTCAGAGGAAGAACACTTCAGTTTTAAGTGAAGGTCAAAAGGTCATTTGAGGTCTTCAGAGGGTAAAACTGCAAAAACTAAGTAATTGGCTTCAATTTTCAATTGTTTTGCCCCCTGAAGGGCTTTTAGTTTCTTTTAAACACTTTAGTTCATTTTGCCTCCCATAAAGACTCCCTCTTTTTCCTGTCTCCCCCGAAAAGCTTTCCCCATCCAGCACCTTGCCTTGCTACAGTCCTGGATGACTACTTATCGCAATCTCAAGATTGCAATGATATTCGGTAGAGGTCAATGATATTCGGTAGAGGTCAAAGGTCATATGAAATCACAGGCGAAAGGTCCCAAAACCGCGTAATTGGCTTGTAAGCACAACATTTCAAGGAAGCAATGATGAACAATTTTCATATTTAGTATGTAGATTTTTTTTATTTTGAGATAAGGAAGGCCATTGGTTCAAGTCAAGGCTAAAGTTTATTTGGTTTCACCAGCAGTAAAATTGTAAAAATCTTGTTGAACGAAGTGAAAGGAAGGACTCTGTTTTTGTAGAGTTAAGCCAGGTCACAGGAAGTCAAATGCTAGGTAGAGTTGGAAGAATGCAATATTTGGTATAGGGATGCAGTTTGGTTTACAAAATCTTGCTTGTGTTTTTTTTTTCTTGGGGGGTCAGAGGTTATCTGGGGACACCACTTATCCAAAGGTAAAATCTCCCAAGAATTTTCAAGCCTATTAATTGAAGTCTCTAAAGGTCAAAAAGCAACATTTTTCAAATTTTTCTTTCGACAAGAAATCATTAAGCCTTTTTGCTTTCTGGTCTTGATGATCTTTTAACTCTGATGACCTCAATTGAACTTTGGCCTCTGGTGACCTCAAATGAAAGTTTACTTTCACCAAAAGCAAAGAAATTCCCCTCTCATCAAGGTTTTCGACCCTTGGCATATTATACTGGAGATTTAAAAAAAAATGGAACCTACTGTCATGATTGTTCTATATATGTTCAGCATAAACAATGAAGTAGGGAAAAGAAGTCAGTGTGCCACAACTCAAAAATAGGTGGTTGGCGGCCCAACCTAATACAATTGACAGGAAACCGGGCCGTAAAAGTGAATCAAACTTAACCTTACCTGAACATCGCAAATCGATAAACATTACATGAAAAGTTTCCATTATTAGCTACTTAAGATACTGTGTTAACAAGTCAATCAGGCCCGCAGCCAGGTAAAGTTACTACAGGACTCAAACGTGTACGGGGATTGTGTAAAAAGAGTAAACATGTTAACAGCGAACTCCAACCTCTCTAGGGTCGAAAAAAATTGAAAATCGAAAATGACACCGTTACCTTTGATGACATCAGCGGATCTTTGACCACAACTAGAAATGATTCGATCTTACTTTTAACATGAAAAATCCACAGCCTAAATATCAAGAGTGTTACTCTTTCTTTCCTTGGTAGAGATATTGTGCTTACGAGCCATTAAGCTTTCACAGCTTTACCCTTCATGACATCAAATGACCTCTGACCTCGACCAAAAACAATAAGGTCCTGTTTCTGAGCATAAAAATGAAGACCTGTATAACAAATATGAAACTGTCATTCATTCCCACCTTGAGATGTAGTGTTTGGGGTTTGACCTTAAATGACATTTGACTTCTACCAAAGCAAAAGGGGTTTCCCTCTCAACATAATATTCCATACAAGAATTTCCCACAGAATTCTGTAGAAAAATCTAGAGAAATTACATAGATTTTTTTTATAGCGTTCCTGTAGAAAATCGTATAGACCGTCTCTATAGAATCCAAAGTTCAAGCAGCCCGAAGCAAGCTCTAATTAAAAGAAACTCCAAAGAAGCCCTATAGACAGATTAAGGTTTTATAAAGAAAAGAGTAATTATTCTACAGAAACTCTAAAGATTTCTATGGAAAATAGGGACACATTTCCAAAAAAAATTGCATGATGGAACTTACAAAAACTCTTTAGAGGTTGAATAGAAAAAGTAAAGATTTCTATAGAGATGAGTGGAAGGTCTATACAGGGAGGTGTGACTTGTTACACCTCCCTGGTCTATAGAAACTTTATGGCTGTCTCCATAGTAAACATGAAGAGATATTTATAGGGAATAACTGCCGGTTATATAAGAAATTTATAAGAATCCGTTATTTGAAATGTGTAAAATGTATGACCAAAATTGTGTACTACATACATTACCATACATGACTGTACTGAATGTAAACAAAGGGGGAGGAAGTAAATGTTATGCGTGATTTAGTCCCATGTGTTTCGCATATGAACACTTTCGCGAGAATTTCTGTCCCTCAACATCGCAATCCGTGAACTTAGTATGAAAAGTGTCCATAATTGCCAAAATGGGATACCGTGGTAGACGTTTTGACGGGAAGAGGTGGGGGGAGAGAACAAATGAGAAAAAAAGTTAAAAGACAACTTTAAACTCCCTGGGGAACGAAAATACTGAACATTTTGAAACCGATTGCAACGTTTAACAATATTAACGTTGCAAGGTTTTACAATATTAATTTTGGTGACATTAATATATATTTGACTTCCACACTTAACGATAGCTTTCTTCTTCCCAATTTGATAAATTTTCATACCAAATATGACGCGTCGGTCACTGCTGTCTATATACAGGATATTATGTTTACAAGCCACTTCACAATGATTACAGAACCTTTTTGAGGCGGAAAGGAGGTTCGAAAAGCCTCTCAAAATTTCGGCGACTTTCAGTGTTGACGTACAATCCCGCTCAGAAATCAACGCCACTTCCTTTTTCTAACACATAGGGGCGAGTAATGTCAGAAAGAACTTGTTGGGGCAAGCAGGTGACGCAAAAAACTGGTTGAACAGGAAAAAACTGGGTTTGCTGATGGGGAAACCAGCCGGGAAGCATTAGTTTCTGAGTCCGTCAGAGAGAAATCCAATTTTGAAACGACTACAACCCACAAAAGCCGATTGCAAGCTTTAATACGTTTAATACGTCTATAATCAAGTTCTGTCTCATCATTTCTGTCGAAGATGATCCCCGACAAAAATGATGGGACAAAACAAGCAAAACAAGCAATGAACGAATCACCATTCCCAACTCTGTCATTCAATGTTGTGGCAGCCCTAGCTAGGCGTCCTGAAACTTCAGCATTGATACGATTAGCAGGGTTTGTCCCATGTACGTGTGTCGAGGATTGTCGGAAGCATGTAAAAAGGTAAAGAAATTTCCAAATTTTCATTGTAAGTACTTTGAATCGAGCACGCGGCCATTTTCTTATCAAGCCACAGGAGAGCAGTAACAGTTGAATTTGTCCGACCAGTTTACTGACGTGTCAGATTAGCGCTGTGCGCTCGAATAAAGATTTTTTTTTCCTTAAGTAGCTCACACGAGGGAGGGGATCCTAATCTAGCTGGTGGGAGATTTAATTTACTTTGCAAATTCAATGTACTGTAATGGGGAAAAAACAAAGAATTTTTTCACCTTATTTTTCGTTTTAGGGGGTGCGGTTAACATATTTCACGATGTACCCAACTATTTACCACAAAATTCTCAATTCTCAATTTTCGCATAAATGAACATTGAATGATGGTTCAAACTACAATCTGGTTAAAGACGAAATTATATGTAAGCATTTGGGGTAGTGAACATGACAAATTACGTGAAGATTTCACGAAATTGAAACGGTTAACCATTTTTACACAATTAAAGTTTCCTATAAATAAAGAGATCTTCTATTTGCACGATTTACCCTCGACATACATTGAAATAGTGTAGAGGGCAATGGTTAATCGTGGTGCGGTCAACGGTAAACCGTGGCACTAATTAAATACTTTTAGAAAGAGGGAGAAGTGACGAGTTCAACATTGGTATAATGAATAAATTAAACATTGTAAAGCCCACTTTCGGGGCTTTCTGTAACAGTTCGGTTCCAGAAATTTAAAAAACCGCTTTTGGCCTGTAATTTGTCTACCATATCTCTTCTTCTCTCTTAGCTCTGAAGGTTGTTTGGCCTGTCTCCCTCCCTAAGAAATATTTCTCGCTTGAGAGTTATTCCTCCCCCTTCGGTAGCATGAGTGCAACGGGTCTTCTGAATAGTTTAATGACAAAATTAACGACGTATACCACCCATAGGTACCTCATTTTCATCAGTTCCTTGTCCTAATTAGAAAGACCGAATACGGACAGAAGTCCGTAATGCGTAATACGTTACACTTCTTCATTGTGAAATATTTAAAAGTCGCTTCAGTTGTGCTGTCATCTAGCAATTGCTCTTCATAATGCTTACACCATCATAATTTTCATCGAATCACTTCCACCAAAATACACAACTTTATTAACCATTTTTCATGCTTTGCCCAAGACCGAAAACTTCTTCATATGCATTTGTACAGCCTTCCGACATTCCTCGACAAAGAGGTGGAACAAAACAAGCAAAACAAGCAATGAAAGGATCACCATCCCCCCACTCCCCCATTCAATGTTGCGGCAGTCCAAGGCGTCCTGAAACCTGAAACAACATTGATACGGTGAGCGGGGTTTGTCCCATGTACTTTTTCTTGGCACTGTAAGTAGGATTTTCCTGAGTCCTGTTTGCGCTATTCCAGCACTATGGAGAGTATATTGGTGTCGCAGAATTTTAAGGAACAACCAGCGGCGTCGATTCAGGGGTGAAACTTAAGCTTTCTGAATCCATGATAGTTTAGCTTCGTTTATTCGTTAATTCACTTTCATTCCACCTAAACAAATTGCATAGAAACAATTCGTACAACAAGGAAGTGTGGTAAGAGAAAATAGGTTATTTTCTTAATATTGCGTTCAAGTCTATTCCACAGGAAATTCCCGGATGTTCTAACAGACGTTTTATTCTTTTCTATACGAGAGTAATCAATATGAAGTGATGACGATTGTCTAGTAAAGTGATCATGGACATAAGTGTTTCTTTAAGAAACTGTAGAAAAGTCGTGCAAGAATACCACGAAAATATTTGAAGACAAATGTAATGAGCTGTAAAATATATATATATATATATAAGACAGGCAAAATTTGTATATCAAAAAACAATTGTGCAGTATGATCAAGATAACTAGAACCAGATATGAGGCGTTCAAGTTTCTTTTGCAACAAAAATCATCTATTCAGGTATGCAAAATGAGTATTACCCCAAAGAATATTACAATAAGATAAATGGCGATAAACCAGCGTGTAGTACAATGGCTTCAAGATATTCTGTGGAACAAAAAACTTAATTTTATGAAAAATAACAACAATTTCACCAACCTTAGGGCAAATATTATCAACGTGGGCTTTCCAATTTAAATGCTGATCACGTACGACACCGAGAAATTTCCGCACGAGTTTTCACATATTTCCACACCGTTCAAAGAAAGTTTAACTTGGGTTTTTTGGAGTTGGGAGGATGAAAAACAACAAAGCTGGTTTAATCAACATTAAGGGAGAGTTTGTTTGCCTGGAACCACCTAGAAGTTATGCATAAGTCGTTATTAATCGTAGATTCAGATGACAGAAGTTCTTTGATTTTGAATAAAGCGTTAGTGTCATCAGCAAAAAGGCAAGTTTACTTTGCAAGTCCGCAAAATTTACACGCGCTGCGCGCGCTTGCAGTCTCATTGATGTCCTTTTAGTCCAGTCAATCTAGATGAATATTCTGTTGAACCTGGAAAAAACTGCAACAGAAATGATTTCAACTGCATTGGGTTCAGAAAAAACCTTTTTATAACATATTCAAAATCCGCAAAAATCGTAGTAGGGGAAAGTTGTTAAATTTGCATAATAATGCAATTAGTACCCGCCATTAGCCAAAAATTGAAAATTAAGGATAACTTTGCATCAAATGGTGCTATTGTATCAAAGGTGGTGTCTATACCCATTTTTGATGGTAAGGGAATTAAATGATGATCATACGGACTTACCACGGCAATTACGTAACACAGATTATGCAAATCAGCATCCGCAATAAGCTAAAAATAGAAAATTAAGGATAACTTTGCATCGAATTGAGCTATTGTGTCAAAGGTGATGTCTATACCCATGTTTTGATGATCAAGGAATTCCATGATGATAATATGACCTCACCATGGGTATTATGTTACATGGATTATGCAAATTAGCGAAAAGTACTGTAGAAAGTTAAGGATAACTTTCCATTCAATGGTACTATTGCATCTAATGTGGTGTCTATACCCTTGTTTTGATTGTCAGGAAATTAAAAAATTCAATGATGATAATATGATGACAAAGGGTAGTATGTAACATAGATTTATGCAAATTAGTATCCGCCATAAGCCAAAAGTAGAAAATGAAAGGATAACTTCGAGTCAAATTGTGTTGCCATATCAAATGGTAATTTAATGAGATGATGTGAACCTACCATTGGTATTATGTAACACAAATTATGCCGATTAGCATACGCCATTGCCTGTAAGTTAAAATGTTTTAATAACGTATACGTGGTATATACCCAAGTGGACTTAATGTCTATCTTGCTCTATGTATTGAAAATCAAGGAATTCAATGCCAACTACGTATCACTCATATCACCCAAGCCTGAGAAGGTTACACTGACCACATATTGCCTCGTTGGGCCAATCCACTCCCGACAGTTCAGTCCATGAAGGGAGGTGAATAACTGCAGCTAAGTCCTTTACTGTCAGAGCAGCTCATTGCAATCAAGTCAATGTTTCTAGAATGAGTATCTCATTGAATTGTGTCTTTGAAATAGACAGAATGGATCATAATGAGCACCTGACATGACCGTTCTCACTACGATGATCCCGTTTACAATGCAAAAAACCGTTGTACTTTTTTGATGCACCTGTACGTTTGACAATAAGCATGCAGAATGTAAATCTATGGTAAAGATGAATGGTATTTTCAATGCTTCCACGGGTGTTGAACTTCAAATGAGACTTTCTGTGGATCTGTTGCACCGTAGCTTACCAAGATCACTGTTTGACTCTCCATTATAAAGATTAGAGGCTCTTTAACAATATGTCAGCATGCAATGATGTCATATTTGGTAGCATTATTTTGCATGAAGGCATTGGATGCATTTCCAGAACACGGAGGCTTTTATCACGAATCTTTGAAAGACCTGGCGGTTTGCCTGTTATGCCGTAGGCCCATCTCCCCGGCATAGTGTCACCAATGCCAGCTTCCTGTTGTCACAACCTATGATGACAATTGCAAACAAACGAATAGAGCAAGTCTCTTTGTCAAGTTTTTCAGTTGGTATCTAAAGGATATTCTAAACATGTTTCTTCCTAGAAATTTGTTTCAGTTCCAGTCTAATAAGTAGGCTTTGGCCTTTGTGTCTGCATAGTGAGGGTTCAAAAATATCAGATCTGTGCCATCACCAATGAGAAATAATACCTCACAAGACTGGAAGATTCAACGGCAGTTTGAACGAGTTACTTGACAGAGGAACACCCAACATTCTCGAAGTATTGTGGTCACAGAGGATGATGATGAAAAATATCTATTGGTATTTATTGTCCTAATTCTTGCACAGGGAGCTGGGCCCTTTCTTTAAAAAAAAATGGGTTTTTTTTTGGTCCACATCCCAGGGAATTAACGTCTGCAATTTGTGGCATGCTGTATAGTAAGACCATGAACATAGCCATAAGCAGCCTACCTGTACTTATTGTTAACATATCCAACAAACGTTTTGAAAACAGAATCAATGGCCTCTCCCTTCCCAGCTGAAAATTCCCATTAGAATCCATGGGTTACAACCCCTTTGAATTCAAAAGGATTCAAATGGAGCCCTGTGGGAGAACCCTTTGCTTAAAAAGGGTTTCATTTGGTTGTTTCTAAAAATTGGACAAACCACAAAGGGAATTACAAAATTACCCTTTTTTTGGTATAAACCAAACCCTTTGAAACCCCTTTAGAACTTCTTCAAACCACTTGAAACCTTTTTGTTCAATGAAATATGGACGAGGGGTCTAAAAGGGAATTGCCCGCTGGGTTGATCCTTGCATGGGCTACCATGATCCACTGAATGTGCTGCAAAAGTGTTCCTTTATCAGGAACGCAAAGCACAGAGCCATCAAGAATCTTGTAGTTATTTTCCAGCAATCTTACACAATTTATCTGCTGGTATGGGTTTCCCATCTCTCTTAGGTAGTTATGTCCTGTAGAGGAGTACAGGCAGATGGTATACAAGTACTAACAAGGGTTATCCTTTGAAACATTTCTGACTAGGACTGGGAATTGATGGTCCATGTGCATCTTTTTATCCCTTTAAACTGTGATAGACTGATAGATGACGCACAAGTTACAGCCTGATTTGACTGCATGGCCAAGTGGTTAGAGCATCCAACTTGTATCCAGGAGATCTCGATCACGACAACTGGTCATATCATTCCGAAGACATTAAGAAGAAACCTATTGCTACTGTGTTCACCCTGAGCAATAAAGTACTAGTTACCTGGTGAAAAAGCCAGTGTGCCACAACTGAAAAAACACTAAATTGCACCTTGTATTTCCTGTTGAAAATATACTGTGCGTCTGTTATTTTCTTGCCAACAAGGGAATCTAAAATTCATTGACTGAAAACCTTTGTTTTATCTAGTTTTTGTAACGCTCCCCCATCAGTATTTTTGATCACCAAGTCGGAAGAAAGTTCTGCCCACGAGTAATACCTTTGACGAATGACATGATTTTCTGCTAAACAAGTTCCTTAGATACTTCCGGATTTGTTTCAGGAAACTGAATCATTTGAGGTAAAATGTAAGTGGATTTTGCATGCAGATTGTGTCCTGCAGCAAAACATGGTAACTTGGTACAACGAACAAATTAAAGGCGCAGTTTCCTGTTACCCATTCTCTCTGTTAAGTGGATTTCCTCAAAATCTCCATCACCATATATTGGGGCAAAGTTGCACAGTCTTTCTTTCAAACTGCCATTCTTAGAAGTGAATGCTCCAGTCACCGTGGGTTTTTCACGATGCTACCTACAGACAAAAATTCGCACCGTCAGAAATTGTACTATGCGTTCCTGATGAAGGAACACTTTTGCAGAGCATGTCGTGGACAAGGGTAACCCAGTTGACTTCGCCTTCAAACAGTTTGTCGGATAGGGAGACTTTCTTCAACTACACAGGTTGTTCAAGTTATCTTAGGTCAGTTTGTAACAGTTGTACGACATGGACATTTCAAAGCGATGCTTGTGTAATAAAGACGTGTTGCTGTTTGTGGTGCCGGCTGCAACTGACTAAACTGCAATAATTCTTTAAGTGCCTTTAAGTCCCTTGATGAACAAGACTCTTGTAAGTGGCTCATCCACCTATCATCCACCTGGTAATATATGACCAATTTAGTATAAAGTTCTCATACTTGAGTTAGCTAGGGGATGTGAATATACTGTGGACATTAAATTCCTTGACTTTCAAAACATGGAAACCAACATTAACTTCACTTGGTTACCAATTAAGTAAAGAAAATGTTTTGACCAAAAGGCAACGGTGTATGCTTATCAGTATAGTCATGTGGCGACTCGAGTCCCAACCCTTTGTCTCTAGGTGACTTGAAAATTTTGGGGTAAATTTCTCCTATTGAAATAACAGAGGGACTCAAGTCGATTACTTGACTCGAATCACTAAAATAGCAGCAGTTGATTTGACTTGCCGAGGAAAGAGCGACTTGACTACATCTCTGTCTGAGTTAAGTAATACCCCTGGTAATTTTATATCGTTATTGCTGAATTCCATGACAACCAAAGCATATGGGTGTAGGTACCACTTTTAATACGACCGCACAATTTAATGCAAAGTTATGATCCATTGTTTTCAGTGCATAATCTGTGTTACGTTATACTCATGGTGAGGTCCTATTATCATCATTGAATTCCTTGACCATCAAAACATGGGTATAGATATCATTTTGACACAATAGCATAATTCGATGCAAAGTTATCCTTAATTTTCTGTTTTTAGCTTATGGCGGATACTAATTTGCATAATCCGAGTTACGTAATACCCATGGTGAGTTCGCATCATCATCATTGAATTCCCTGACCATCAAAATATGGGTATAGACACCACTTTTGCTTCAATAGCACCATTTCATGCAATTAATTTTCAATATTTGGCTAATGGCGGATACTAATTTGCATAATAATGCAAATTTGACAGTTTCCCCTATTACGATTTTTGCGGATTTTTAATATGTTATTAAGGAGTGTTTCAGGAACCTATAACAGTTGAAATCATTTCTGTTGCAATTTTTTCTAGGTCAAGTAACATATTGACTGGACTATTTTTTCAACTTGCATATCAAACATATACTACTTATCTGTCTCTATGATTATGTCGATTGTTCAATAGCATAGGGCAGCAGGTGTGGCTATGAAGGAGCACAAAGAAGACGAATCGCCATCTACTAATGAAATCTGTGGTCTTTAGTGATTGACCAGCCTGGCAGTCTGAAATTGGAAAACACATTTTAAGAAAACTGAAGTCTCGAAGCACAGTCTAAATTGTAACTTTTTAGAGAAATGTATAATTTCTAATGCAGAATTTCGACACGATCACATCGTTCTTTTGGATAGCGATTCGACAATTTCGTATTTAGAACATTATCAGAGAGGTTTGCTGGATAAGAGACTTCAATCAGGAATTAGAGGTACACCCCTAACCAGCTGTCTGCAGATAATGTATAAAAAGGTGTATTTCAAAAAATCATATTTTAATGTTTTTTCTATCAACAATCTTATACCGTTAGGCATATGCAACGGTGTTTCAGTAGCACCGTACCAGTGGGTACCTTTCCCCCACCCTTCCATCTGTCGGTGATTTTCCGTAGTAGATTAAAGTGCAATTTTGATCAAGTCTTCCGCAAACTATGACAATTTTCGTTGTGATTCTAATTACTTCTAGAGTACACTCCGTATTTAAACTGGCCGTATGGTCCGTTGAAGTAATTACCATCACTTTCAAGATCATGTTTTGAAAACTTTTTCTAGTAACTAAAAAATAGAAACATTAAGCACCATTTTGCATCTGAGCCACCTTCTCTTAGGCCCCAGGGTCGTAGCTACAGGGACAGGCGGCTTTGAAAATGAAGAAATTTGCTATTTGTAAAAGCAGTCTACTGTGTGGTTTTGACAACTCATTAAATTTCAAGATCTCCCCATTAAAAGCTCCATATTCGTCATTATTTGTGTCAAAGGAGCAAATTTTTTCGCGCTCTTCGCGCCACAAATTGCGATTCCCAAGCAGAACCGCTTTGTCACACCTTGAGTAAAATTTTTCCAGCTCTGGACTTGGTAACTGAAACAAGCGGAAATTTGCTATACGTGACACCTGATCATCAAGTGACATCAGTAACTACAGTGCTATTTTCATGAATTTTCTTTCATAAATTCAAAATTTTTTCCAATATGAACTCCTGACTTAAAAATTTCGTCATAGAGCCTCATTTTGTAGGGGTTGGATAACATTATGTAGCAACAACGATTTTCGGTCGCCGTTCAATCAATCTCAGATTGCCAATAGGAAATGCAAATTCTTCAGTTATTCCCCCTATTTTCAAATAATTTTCTTACAAAAAACCCAGAATCCAATTTTTTCTGCGATACAAGCTCCATGTTTTAAAATATTTGAAATATGGCAAAAATTTCAGAGCGCTCCACACATTACGGCAGTAGTACAGTGGTGTTCACACTCAAAAAATAGTAAAATATGGATGCTTGCCCAACCACCACCCCCCTCTCCTCCTTCCCGAAAAAATATCTAGCTACGCCGCCGTACACACCTTACCAGGACAGGAGAAAAATAAAGGCAAGATGCCCCCTCCCTTTGAAAACCAAATCGACGCCCTTGGGCATGCGTCCGTGCAACTTGCTGTGCATGTGATCTGTGCTGTACTAAACATAGCTAATGTAAGATATATTTCTGTAGGAAGGAACCAGTAAACAACCATTGTTGATGTGCTAGACTCGCGTCACATAACGATACACGTCAGACGACGATACGGCAAGTTCGAATGTGGAACCGTCTTTGCACGCAACTTAGTATCACTTTGTACGGCTTAAATAAGTATAAAGTGCAATATCCTGTTCCGGGATTAAGAGTTGTGAGACAATTTATCTCCTTCCTTCAAATATATAAATTACTGGAAAGTTACTGCTAAGTGTACCTTGGGAATAATCAACTGCGCGTCAATGATGCCATATCTCAACTTTATACCATTCCCCACACAAACAATACGTTTTGAGGCATCGGAAGATAAAGGATGTGTGGAAAGTCCAGTACCCACTGTTCATGTTATTATCACAGAAGTGGCAAATCAGAGTTATCCAACCTGAGACATCTTGTTTTAGTGATTACAACATTGCAAATGATTTTGCTGTCAAATGTGAAGTGCTTACTATACCTTGCTTTGTCAGTATTTTCAAAAAAAAAAATATGATTACTAAGGCAATAATATCAAACAAGACTATTAACATTTGGAAAAGCAACACCGTGGGTGTGCACATCTAGCCCTTTTAACCTCAAATGACAGTTCACATTAGTGCAATGTGCAACTATGATAATGATCCCTGATCCATCGTACACTCTGGTCAAAATCGATAAGTTTCTAGTACAATCCTTAAAAAATAAATGCTTGAGATTGATTAAAGTGCTTGATTATTTGAATAGTCGTTGGCCTTTTCAAAGTACACTTTTATAATCCAACATCGGACTAGGCATCTCTAAATGCCTTGATGAGACTCATACACATTTCTTAGAACTAGAACAACTGCATTATTCAAATGATCTTTGACCTTTTAAAGTACAACCATGATGACACATCTTCCGAAGTCCCCCATCTTTGATTAGATCTAGAAAAATCCCATATTGGTTGAATGCTTAAAGCTAATGTCACTGTTTGATCTCTATGACCCCAAACGTCATATGACTTACTTCCAAAACAACTTTGTTTTACCCTTTTTATCTGTGCACAAGCCATACACTTGGTATAACAAGTACATTACCCCTAGAAAGGGGTGCGTTTGTATAATTCCATCGTGCAACCCTTGCGTAACCCCAAATGACCTTCGAATTACTTCGAAAGTACAACTTTAATGACTCATTGTCTGTTGAACACTCTGCCAAACCTTTAGAAGGACCTTTAGAAGGTTTGCATATAATACTCTTGAGTTTTACCGAATTTTGAGTGAATTCACTGTTGACCCATATAAGGTCTCAATACACTTTGACCTACTTCATAAACAGTTAGAATTCGATGTCACACCAGCACGTACGTGAACACTCTGACCTCTTGTCATAAAAATAACAATTTACCCCAAAGAGTTGACTGCTGGTATATAATGTCCAATTTCTGACCCATACATGACCACTAAATGACCTTTGACCCCCTTACAAAATTCAACACTGATGACCCATCGTCTATAAGTGAGTTCAGTAAATCGTTTCGGTGGCTATGCACATGCACACATCGTCCAAGTCGTCGGGATAAACAAGCCAATCCCACACCTTCAACACGTTTTCCAAAATTTGAGTTTACATGAAAAATTGGCGAAATCATTCTCTCTTATTCCATCCATCTTATTCCATTCAGGGATCTGAAGTGTGGTTTAGTGAAGTGGATTGTGTCTAAAATAGACCTTTTGGTATGAAAATTTCAATCTTAATCTGTCTTTAAGTAGTACCGAGAGCCTTACTTTCGTTCAACTTGGCTAGACACTTTGATAATTTTGAATTCACGTACTGACGAAAACAGGGAACGCGAAAAGCTCGGTTTGTAAATCCCATGCTGTGCCCTACAATTCCATGCGGCAACGAATTATCGAACTACTTTATTCACTTGAACAGGCCCTCCAAATATGAGAAATTTCAATTTAACCCAAAGGAGTTTCAGAATTTGTGGGATTTCACTGTTTTACCCCTTTTGGTGTGACCTCTTTTCAGCACATTTTGACTTTGATCTACTTCAAAGGAGCAACTTTGACCCACTATCAGCTTAACACTTCCGTCAAATTTGAAAAAAATGGACATAACCACACGGCTTTGCATTTTTCACCTTTGCCCTACTTGCTGTTAATTGTGAAGTCTGATTTGTTGTATAACCTGACAAATTTTGACAAGGATACGCCAAACAACTTTTTTCAACATTCACAAACAGGCATACAGGAAAATGCATGGTCATGACAATATTTCAACTAGACAGTCTGTACTTGCAGGCAAGTACGTGTCCATGCACTTATGGATGTAGGCCTTCTCGTGGAAAATCAGCAAGTCAGGGGAAATCCCTAACTCCGTTACATCATCTAGTATTCTAGTACCTTTCCATTAGTGGCATTACGAGACATGATTTTTCAGTGAGTCAGTTTGATGGGGAAAAATTTTCGGTGTACCGATACCGGTCCCTTCCCATTTCAGTTTGGAATTCTCCATTTGCCCTCCCCCGGCCACCGGAATTCGGCTGCACATGAAAGGTGAAGGGTTCCGCAGAATGTTAGGAACAATGTTAACCCTTATCCCTAACTTAACCCTTAAAACGACTTGCCCTAATGCTACACTGTTAAAAAATTTCTCTGTAAATTTACATAATTTTTATGGCAAATTTTTTTCCAACCAAATAATGTTTTTTTTACAGCCAGACTGTAATCATGAAAAAACATTAAGGGTATGTTTTTTCTTTACAGTTTTTGCATGTAAATTAGTTTACAAAAGTCTACTGTAAAATCGAATTACAGAATTGTTCTGTTTTGTTTACCTTAATTTTATGTGAATTTACAGCCTACTGTTTTCATTCCCGACGTTTTAATATTTATTTTAATATCGCTTTTTTGCCTTTCATATGTTATTACGTAACATACACTTCACCATTACGTAGATCAGGTATTTGCTTATCAACGTAATGTGTCGTTACGAAGTTGTTTTCAATCAAAACACATTGAGGATGATTTGTTGTCATATTGTTGTCAAGTAGACTGCTATCTCTAGGAACTTTGTAATTGGAAAGTCACATTTTTTGTACAATAATATTTGTTAATAATAATTGTTTTTAAAATAAATATGACAAAGAATGGAAATACATTGGTTGCAAACATTTCCAGACAAGGTAAACAATAAGTTTATCACTTCCTGATTAAAAAACGCCAAAGAAGATATTATTCAAAGCAACAGCAATCCTTTTGTTAGGAAAATGCCTACAAAATAAGCTCCACCCATTTATGCAAAATGATATTTACGTCATAAAGTGGTAAATTTACAGACTCTTTCAAGTAAATTTGTGAAACGTTTTTAATTTGCTCCGATCAAGTGCATGAGCGCCTGTGGCGATGAGTTGACATCAGTATACCAATTGTCAGTGCTCTGAAATTAGGGCCTTACAATTTCTTTTTACTTAAAAATGTGTGACAAAACACCAGTTGTATGATATTTATAACTAAGAACGTAATAACTAAGTATGCTTTTATAATAAATGTAAGTTAATTTTCAAATAGGGCCATAAATTTGCCAAAAATGGTTTTTTTTTAAACTGAAACTTCGCAGAACGATGCATGTTATATATTGAAAATTTTCTGGCTATTTCTTATTTGTTTGTTTGGGCTTATTTTTGTTTCTTTTTCAGCTTAAAAACAAAATGAATGTTTGTTAAATGACAGTACATTTATGTGAAATCACAAAAATACAAAATACTGTTAAAATTTCTGTAAATGTACAGAAAAAGTTTTACAAAGCAGTAAAATTTGGTCAAAAAAGCAGACAGAAATGGTTTTTCAAATAAACAGAAAATACATGTTAAACAACCTTTTTTTGTTGTAGCAATACAAAGTGTCTGTAAAGATACAGAAAATCTCTATTAAAAGTAAAATACAAAAAGTTTAAGTTAAAAAAAGTCTGTAAATTTACAGCAATTTTTAACAGTGTATAGTAACCCTAACCCCGGCCCAAACTTATCCCAAAACAACTGGGGGAAACCGAAGGAAACTATATTCCAATAGCAATGTCAGGAAGTGACGTAGACACATGAGAGGCCTAGCCTCTAGCTGCGTGTCCCCAGACTCTCTTAGCAGACGCCGCGGAGCCAATTTTGAAGTGCTGGGGCTAATCATCGAAGCGGCCAAATATGTCCAATAAAATAAATGCAGTTTAAGGCTTCCCAAAAGGCCCACGACGAAAGACATGCGGGGGCTAAGGCCTCCCTAGCCCCCCCCCCCCCCCCCACCGTGGTCCCTGAATAGGAAAGTTTGCCTCAATTTACATTACACACAGTATTAAATGCACTAAGTATATAGGCTAGTATTCGATCCAGGGAACTGCAATACGACAGCTCCGCATCCCTGCTCGATCAATGCTACGGTGGGCCCCTGCATAGTATTACGCTCCGATACAGCACTGGCGCTCAGGATAAGCAACGAAGTAAGGAAAACAAGCCCGACTAAAACAATTGGAAAGCAACTATGCCGTAAAGCTGCATCTACAGAACTGACTGAGATTAATCGATTTCATATGAACAATTCCAACTGTACATTGGATGTTCGTTTGACGTAGCCTACATGTACACACCTCGCCACGTATACAATTATCACCGACACATGTCACACGCTCGTACGGTAGGCATTATGTTTCACACTAACAGTACAAGTATTGCAGAATATATGTGTTTACACGAAACAGGATAATGGAACAGCACTTCCACTTCGAACAACAATGGGGTGGGGGGGGGGGGGAATTTTCAGAATAAAAATAATTTGGAGAAAGTAAACTGGATGTTTTGTCTTTAGTCTTACTATATTTAAGCCCTGCTAAACAACGAAAATAGCTTGAATAAGATAAATTTTATATAATCTAAGCACTGAATATAAAAATTAACTTGAGACGATCATCTGGGAAGTTGTTTTAAATATGAAAACACTGGAGAAAAAAACAGAATCCCCTTTGACTAGGCCTTTTCACTAGGCCTTCTGACCCGAGCAGGGGAGTTTTACTGTTTCCACAGTACTAATGTGTCAATTTTCAGGAAAGAATTATTTGGCGAGCAAGATATGGGTGTTTCTCATTTTTTTATATGCGTAAGTCCACTAAAAAACAAAAGTTGATACGGAAAGGTTACTTTTATATAATAAGGGCAATAAATATGAAATTTAAGGTAATATGAGACCGTGATATTGAATATTCCCCTTTACTTATGGAAACACTGCGAAACAACGTGGCAAAATCGCCTTGCGTAGTTGTCCAATAGTGTGGATACGTCTGCAGTGATCGCGTGCCAATCTATACGGCAGATAAGAGAATGCATTTAAGGACGAGCCACAGAAGGAGGCGAAAAGCACTCGAGCAAGTCTGGAAATCCTACAATCAAATTCGTGGGCCTCGATTAACTAGTTGAACTGTTAATGGTCACTTAAAATATTATGAAAACGATTTGAAGAGAAACTAGATGAATGTGAGATTTTAGATGCTGCTTCCAAAAAAGTTTGAAGCTTCTTCTCTCGTGCTTTACACAGACTTCCCTTTTTTCAATTTAGTTGAGTCAAAACTGAGGATAGATATTCGTCGGCTATGCACTTCCTTACCGCCTGGATGAGTCAAAGAAAGCAGGGAATTTTGAAGGTTATTCTCAAGGTATGGGCAGCCGGTGACGAAAGGGACGTGGGAACCAGGCAATGACTACCCATGTAGCCACTACGTATATACCTGACAAAAGGAGAATACTCTGCCGGCTTCAGCCAATGACCTCCACATTCAAAGGTTGTGGGAAACTGATAAAACTGGTGAAATCGGTTCAATACATTATTTCCTTTTAACGTAAGCTGCATCCTGTTTTGTCTCTCTCCCAGTGGGAGACATGACTCTCCAAGTAATCCGGCTAGTGATCCGAGCAGCTCCGTGATCCAAGTACGATGTGTTCCAGGTGTTCAAATCCAGGGAGTTCCTAACACCTCACTATCATTTGTGAGTAATGCGCAAAACGCAAGAGTGAAAGATTGAAACATTGACCTACTAACTCTGCACGTCCAACTTCCTTGTTGTGCAACATATAGTATGGAAAGAAATAATGTGGGGACGGGTGTCTGTTCGCTTATGTTGTAGCACTCTTCAAACTCAAAATCGAGAATACAACTAGACAAGTTGTACCTGCTAGCCAGTATGTACAACTTGTCTCGTTGATTTCTCGATTTTCGGTTATTACCCATTATTTAAATACAACCGATAAAGTGAAAATTTTCGATAACCGGTTAAGTTCAAATTGTTTTAACGATGACTTCATGAAGTCTAACGTACAAGCAACAGCGTAGCCAGGATTGTGTCATAAGGGGGAAGAGGGGGATGAACACCACATGAGAGATAGGTCTACGGGGAGGGAGGAAAAACTCTATTTTCGGTGTATTTTGCATTGCAAGGTAGGGTCATGGGGGCTTCAAACCCCCAAACCACCCCTTGGCTATTCCACTTCGTACAATTGTTTTTTTGTGTGAGTTTCTCTACGTGTGAGCGCGTTTTATGTAGGTACAGAAGCAGTGGCGTCACCAAGGGGAGTCAGGGAAGGGGAAACCCTTCCCGGAAAATCTTGTGCCCTCCCCCAACTGAGATTTGAGATTTTCAAAGTCGATGTTTTCTGTGGTTTGTGCGTGACTACGTACGAAATGTGCTGAGATTTGAATGTTCTTTTGACAAGTAAAGGCAGTAATTTCCATGCATTTTAAATGAAAATATCGCCAAAAGAGGCTTCAAAATGCCAAATTTGGCTCTCTGAGGGGTTGCGTTTTCACAAATTTTTCTGCACACTTCCGACTACACCCATTAAAGGCGGCACAAAGCTCAGGTTAGAGACTCATGCTAAACTCCCTATCAAATGCCTTCTCGTTCTCTTTCTAGTGTCAGCTCCCCTTCCTCAAGATGTCGACTGGATTCGCTCTGGGTAGTAGTTTGACTAGAACTGTTACCGACAGAATCTAACTTGAAGTTTCCCTGGAAGCAACTTTAGACCAGTGTAAAGAAAATAGAATTACCTAAAAAATAAATGTCTTGGTTGTTGCCTTACAAACACCTTAAAACCCAGGGACTCGGGGGGGGGCTGGGGTTCGCCCCGTGGACTCTCACCGGGACACTCGCATTGAACTGCCCGTCGATTTCTCTCTCCATAGTTCCTCTCCCCTTTAAAAGAATGTCAGCCGGATCCGCTCTTAGTAGGAGTTTCCCTAGATTTTTTACCAATAAGTCTTACTTGAAGTAACGCGGGAGGTAATTGTCAGACCAATGTTAGGTCAATGGAATAACCCTTCATAAATAAAGACTTGGAAACCTCACGAACTCCCTCAAACCCAATACCTTACGGGGGCTTCACCCTCTGGAACCCCAGTAAGGTATTTGCCGCTGGACCCCATATGGGGCCCTAAGGTGGGCCCCTAGACTCCGATGAGCTCGTTGAGTGAAGTCTGGAAGTGCCCCATGCACTGTTATGCTCCCCAAGTGTCTCCTTTAATGATGTCTGGTAACGCCACATTATAGCAGGCATGCAGGTAGGCAAGTAAATGAAATAATGTGGGGACGGGTACCTGTTCGCTTATGTTGTAGAGCTCTTCAAACTCAAAATAAAGAAAACAGCTAGACAAAATCTTTCTGGCCAGTAGGTAAAATTTGTCTAATTTGCAAATTTTCGTTTACTGATGAAGTAAAAATGGTCCTTAAGACGATTTCATGTAGTCTATATGCACAAGCAACAGCGTCCGGTGTTTTTTCATTGCAAGGTTGGATCATGTGGGTTTCAACGCCCTAAACCACCCCACCCAAACTTTTTACACATGAACGTTATAGTAGAATTCTCAAGGAGACGAAGTAAGCCCAATCTTTCACAAGCCTAACGGAGCGAATAGATAAATGAAAATTGAAGACTGTTAAAAGGTACACGCTTAAAGAGGCAACACCGTCTGGTTTCAATGGGTATGCACACGAATAACCCTTGAGGATGCCTAAGTCCTTGTTTAGACTCTAAGTGTGAATACCACACGGATGGCATCAAGCCTGTAAGACCTTTCTTGTCCAGCACGGTCAATCCAAGAATTTCATTAATAATTTTTTTCTCTCTTATCGAATCTATACCATCCCATAACAACTTCACTTTTGACAGTAATAATTTTTTGCAAATGAAAAATACCGCTACGCATGGGGACAAATGGGAACAAATTTCCTGATTTTCAAAGTTGTCATGAAAACATCAGTTATCTTCTTTATTTTTCTAAAAGTCCCCACGACTCTCTGGCGAAGGGCCAAGGGGCGAAAACCAAACATTTACTCACGGAGGAGTTCTGCTCCCTTAAGGAGCTAAACATCCCAAATGGAGAAGTACGCCCTCTAAAGGGCAAACGTGTGGTCCTGTTCTAAACTGGCTGAGCAGAACAAAAGCCACACCCTGGATGCGGTTTAACGTCATGCCCAGGAAATATCAATTATCTTCTAACGTATTTGTTTCAACATCGACGGATTTGAGAAGCAAATTGCCGTATTTGTTGGCCACCTTTCAAAATGCGAAATAATCATTCAAATTAATTTCCTGTCTTGACGGTATGAATATTTATGAGTTTTTAGTGTCTACCTCTTCACAGTCGTTGAACTGTTGAATAAATGTGTGAAATTTCCATTTGTGAGGTAATAGTTTAGACATAAAAAACGAAATTACCATGGACCTTCATCTACGTATTTACAAACAAATGTGTATAGCAAGGACCACTTGCACAACTTTAAGTGAAGAATAGTGTTCAAAACATGCGGCTGCGTGGAGTCTATAAATTAAGCTTAGGACAAAGAGCAAAATTGCCCGATTTCTCAAAATCGGCGAGGTGAACAACCAAACATAACCAATCGTTTTTATTCCTCTATCAACAGAGTTTTTTAAATGCCCGAATTTCTCTTTTCTCAAATCGATAAAAGTCGCAAGGCTGTTTTGAACATTATCTCCGTTGAATTTGCGCGGTAGGAGAGCAAATGCATCGTGGGACATCCTTAAAAATGGCGCCACCCATGGCAAAATAATCCCCCGATCGGGTGAAAATTTATTTCCCCCGAAAAAGGTTATCTCCCGAACTGTCTACCCATCTGTCGAGAAATTGTTCATGGAACTTAGAGCGGATTTTGCCTTCTGAGAGAAGATAACTGTATTCGTATTTTTTTCTGACCTCCGTTTATACATCAGAAGACAAACTCAATGCCTGAAGGACATACTCACCAATTCGAAACCTCCCTCAAGAAACCCTTTGGGGCAATGCTTAATCCCTTAAATCTAATTCACCACTACTTAAAGTTCTTCAGATCTCGTGGCACCCTGTATCACCATTGAAGCTCCCCCTCTTCGCTTCGATTCGTCCGACCTAGTTTATCTTTTGACTTGTTCCGTCTGTAATTCAGGTACTTCTGCAGAAGAGACAACTACCCCTTTGCGTTTCAGTTTCCATACTCCGTCCATAGGTAACCACTTTTAAGTATTCCCTCTGGCACAACACCCATAGGGTCAGAAACATTTGTTGCACTCTCATTTCCTTGGGGTTTGCTTCTCGGGAAGCTTGTAAAAAGTGCAAGTTACGTTGACTTCGACTTAATAACTCACTTCAAGGGTCTTAACAAGGACTAAGGCATTCTGCAGGGTTTGTTTGTTCACCTATCGTAGCCAGACGATTTTGCTTCTTAACCCTTTACCGTTTGTGCTCCAATCGAGGCATATTTGCGCGCCTCGGGAGTGGGCGTAAAAGCGGACGTAGCACGCCCCGCATCATCCTCCGTAGGCCATCGACCCCGTGACCTTAAACTATTGTCTCCCTCGTTGTTGTGGCCGAATTTTCGGGTAGCTACTCGCAGTTTCGAGCTCCGCGTGAAACAGTAAAGATGAGAGACAGTCGCGCCCTCCGTCTGTGTCCAAAAGGACCCAAACAACAGTAAAGGGTTAAAGCGTGTAACTTAAAACAGTCTTCACTTCTGATTTATCCATTCGCTTTGTTCGGTTTGTGAAAGTCTGGAATAACTTCGTCTCCTTGAGAATTCTAGAATAACGTTCATATGTAATAAGTTTTCTTTTTCTATCCTAAACTCATTTTCGTATATACTTGTATCTACTATTTTCGTATATACATGCATGTACAATTTCCGTATATTCTACTAATCTTCAGTCAACATTCCTTTGTCACCTGCGTATGTATACCTTATTGAAACTTGATAATCTGCCAGCCTTGATTGCGTCTCTTTTTTTTTTGTAAGAGCGCCTTCTTTGTTACTTGACGTAGGTGATTAAGCTTGAAGCGCCCGTTCAGTCTGGGAAGCACATCTTGTTTAACCTATTTGCTTTTAAACGTGTTGTTGTATACACATTCAAGCTGTTGTAAGCAGTCACTGGGGAAGGCCCCAGAAGGGTCGGATATATTTGATTAATTTAAGAAACTTTGTGCTCTCTTGTCCGTTTTTATCATCTTTGAAACATTTTACACCTTATGACAACTAAAATATTCACTTATATACATAAACATGTTTATTGTGCCTCTCTTTTATCCGAGGTCTCTCTTTACATATCACGACTCTGGTTTCCAAGGAAATGAAATAATTCTTGAGGAGTGGCGCATTTTCGAAGAGTGTGGGGGTAAGTTCCAAAAACCGTATGCCGCCAGAATATCAAGGAGAAAAATAAACAATAAAATATGTATACTACTTCAGGATGTTGAAAATATTGTGAAACAAGGTTCCCCAGCCACATTAGGTTCAGAATGTTTCTACCTCGGAGAAAACTGAAAGAAAACTTTGAATTATTTTTGAGTTGGTGGATGAGGCCATTACGTCATGGTATTCACTTTTTGGTCTCCCGAAAGTAAAACCTATGGACTTATGCAGACAAGACATTTGTAAAATATGTGTAGGACCGTGTATTTTAGTGTTGGCGTATACTATGGCTCATTGACTTTCTTAACATTGGTCACAAGTACTACGTGACTACGTAATTGTTCACTGTCTGAAGCCAAAGAATCGCTTTATCGAAAATTGGTTTTGATGGGTCAGCCAGACGAGACCATTTGTAACGTGGGCAATCGTGTGCTCTGTTTCTAGAAAAATAGTATTGTTTGCAATTGAAGAAAAAACCCGAACACTTTAATTCTGTTTGATTCGTTAAATGCATATTATGATAACAGATTTTCACTTCAAAGTTTAAACTTTGAGGAACAGCAACTTTTGAAGAGAGAAATATTTTTACCTCATCTGAAATGTTTTAAACTTTCACTGGACATTGAGCTACGTAAAAGGGAACAATCGAGTTTAAATAAGATTTAGAACGCGTGGAAGCCGCGAGAAAGATAACAGAAGAAAGGCATATGCGTTAGCACTTTGCGGTAAGGCATCATTCCCTCGGCAGTTATTTGAAGGTCTTCCGATGGGAGTAAAGCAAAATCAAGAATATCGTCCTGGGACTAACGTTTATCGGGCTTACATCTTTTATCATGGGCCTATAGATGAATGCTACCCGACAAAACTGGATCTTCTAAACAACAGGGGAAGGGCATCCGCCCTTGGTTACGTCTGCACGTGGAATTTCCAGGTCCCTAACACAAGTCTTGGTTATGAGTGACCTTGCGCGCACGGATTTAAGGGACAAGTTACATGTAATGAGTTTAAACAGAGCTTTGAACTATGAGCTGTAAGAAGTAATTGAAAATCGATTCCGATAAAAGTGCACCCTTCCAGTTTTTGATGTATTTTTTTATTTCTTTAGGCCTCCCCGTCGAATCCACCGACCTTCCCTGACGGGGGAGGGGCAGTGTTCCCCGACGGGGAAGCATGGCCCCCGGCCCCCGCTGGCGCCACACCTGAATCGACGCCCGTGTGCTAATCTATGCTTTTCATAGTTCCATTCATTTAAACTGTATTCATGTTGTATACAATAGTAGAAATACGGATCATTGCACAGTAACAAATTCAGGAGGTTCCCTTAAGAGCCTTTTTAATTTTAGAGTTATTGGTGATTTCCTATGAAAACTTGCCAAATCTTCAGAAAATATCTTCTGAGATGGCTTTGAAACTTGTATTCCACGTCGATACCATTCAGTCCATTCTCAAAGCGACAGTCATTCTTTTCTCTTTGATTGAAATTGAATCGGTATTTTCGATGAGGTCAGTAAAATTCCTGTATTCAAAAAGCAGTATGAAAGACAGGAAATATTTTTTTTAAGTTGTGATAAATCATCTTGCACACTTTTTTGTACCTTGCTGTTATTCCTTAGAAATGTGTGCTATCGATGCTGTTACGATTCACATTCTAATCCGTATTTGTTACTATTTCAATGTTACATATTGTGTACAATGGAATGCACAGGCCATTGTAAAGTGAGTCTCAAGAGGTGAATGTATGTCGGTGCTTTAACGCAAAACTTTGTACAATCTCCAAAATATGATTGCTTGGAATCAGGACATTTTCAGCATGTGATCTAGTATGAAAAAGAAGCAAAATATAACACCATTTTGCATCTTAAGCCTTGGAAGCAGCAAAAAAATTCCCAAAAGGGGGAGGGGAACACCCCAGGACGGCGGTCAAGAATAGGGACGACAGGTCGATTTTGCCCACTCGCTACGTCCCTGAAAAGTGTGGCAAGCCAAGGTGCCAGGTGTGCCCTTTCATTATCACACACGAAACTTTTAACCCTCTGGGCACTACTTGTAACATTCACTTCCTCCCTTAGACTGTGACACGGCTAATGCAGTTTATTTACTGTGCTGCAACGTGTTGGAAAGGCAACTACGTGCCTCAGACTGGAACCAAATTTGGACTGAGGTTTAAAGGGAATTATTGTTTCTTTTTTTTTTGAAGAAAATTCATCCTTTTTGAACTACTATTTATTCACACAGGGTGATAGATTATCAAAAAAATAAGGCAGTTTGGTAGCCTTGTCTTAACTTCAAGAACTAATTAAGTTTCCCGCAGATAGAAATTCAGTTGTATGATGCTCGAGAAAAATGTGTTCAACCAAATGATGCAACGTCCATGAATCTTCTTACGCATAGTATATGGAAGAGATGTGGCTATTGCTGAGGTTTATAATTAAGACGGAATCGTTGAATAGTGTTTGAACCATTTTCTTTGTACTCCTCGTTGTTTAAGATGTATCTTACTCAGTTCTATTATTTATCAATCTGTCCCTCATGGGCTTGAATCCGAAAGCAAATTGACGCAGGCCAAATTCTTCATATAAGGAATGGATAAATGAGGAGCATTCTTTGCATCTCAGATACGTTGATATTGCATAAATATTCTTAAAATTCCCAAGATTCACAATTTTCACAAAAAATTCTAAGTCGAGTTTTTCAACTTCAACACATATCAAACAGAGTTTTACAAGGTTTGTAAAAAATCTTATTGAACCGAACTTAATGAGTCTTGTAGACTTACTATTTTCTTCCAGATTGGAATTGCGATCAGTGCATTCTGAAAACCCGCTTTTTCACAAATACCAAAGCTGTTTTACATGTTTCCCCTTTGATCCCCCAAGTGAATCCATTTAAGTGAAAAGAACAACTTACCAACTACACTCAGGTGAAAGCAACCTGCAGCAAATAGGCTGATTATCTGTAGAAGACGCATGACTGGTACGGATCCTGCACTCCCCCACCACGAATCGAATAAAGAATGCAATCCCGACTAACTTCACTTCGATATTTATATTTCTATACTCAACATCTTACAGGCAAATTGACAATGACCGGCGTCACGGTTCTAATGACAGGAAGCTTTTCATGCTAAAGCCTAAAGAAATATCTCTTGATGTCAAAATTTCACCCATTAATCGTCCAGGGCACGAAATGTCCGTACGTCATAGTACAAAGACATTCCGGTGCTAAAATGGAATAATCTGCAGTGTTCTGCTATCATGGTTAATTACCTTCAGACTTCGGACATCAAGAATAGATACTATTTTTACAACTATCCAGTGTAAGTAAAAAAGATTAACAAGCACACACGTACAGTTTTCATTCTGGGCGGAAGTGTAAAGTTATTTTTAGAGTTGAGTCAATGTCTTTTTCTCCGGATTGTGAAAAATCCAAAGTAATTCTAACAAATAAAAAAAAAGGCAAAAAACTTTAGTTTTAATTCAAATGCATACATTAAGATGTGAGTTTTCAGGCGTTCTCATCAGTAAACTTGTTTTAATGAGGTCTTTATGTAATGAGTGACTGCAAGCCTGTTATACGTCGTAACTTGATTTAACTTAAGCAGATTTAAAAGAAAGGTTCTTCTCAATTCTCAATGCGTCATGAGGAAATATTTCTCATCATGTATTGAATTTGCACTAAAGTTTTGAGCCCATGGTTGCCGACCATTAAGTTTCTCAAGACTAAGACTTGTGCATGGTTAGAATAACCTTCGTAACCTCTAGCTCTTTTATTACGTGCTGGAAAAAATTGACACGATCACCAACTCTTAACGACTGAAGTAATGGAAAGATTGATGAAAGTGACACTTGTTAGCAACATTTTTTAAAAATTTGTTTTCTATTTTTACTTTAAAGAAATCAACCCTTGTTACTTAAATGTATCCCATTTATCTACATCCCTTAAACTTGCTTTTTCGAAATGCAACATGGAAACCCATGTAGATCAAAGGCGGTGAAGTGATGTAACTAGTTCCTGAGTTTGTCACATGATGTGTTACCTCAAGTGATCTATGCTTACATTTTGTTCAAACTTCGTGAAAAAGCAATAACCACACAGCTTATTTGACTGGTCCGTTAACTAAACATAAAGGGTACGTAACTTTTTGAGTATTTTGATATAACTCTTATTGCTATAATCAATTAACCAGATCGGAAGCCCGATTATAACAAGTTTCCAGTAAGTTGTGAGCTTTATTTCCTCCCTTAGTCTTTAAGAAGATATAACCAGGCAGAGAAAGGATTTTTCAAAGAGTAAGAGGGAAAAAGTGTTAATTCTCTAACCCCAACTAGAAGCTTTGCAGTATTCCACAGAAATTTTCCATTGACAGAGCTCTTTGATTGACAGTTAGTTACAAATGGCAGAGTACCGAATGCCATATTGCACATCATTTACTGTACTGACAGTTATGTAGCAAACATAGGCTATTTTAATTTAACTTTGTGTGCATTGCTCATAGCTCTATTGCTCTATTTACTCATATACCTTGTTTCACTGATCTACCTGGTGGTAGGCGTAGTGTCTCTTCAAATAGGAACTTTAGGTACCTTGCTCTTGCACTAATGCCCAGGCCAGGGATGCTGGTCAAGATCTCGTGGACGGCTTCAAAACATAGGAAGTTGGCTTGCAACAAGCACTGGGTCGTTCGATTATCTTGTAAAAGGTTCCCGGAAAACGCTAGTGTGAAAAGCTAAGTTAAACTTTGTTTTTTAGTAATGTTGCATGTGATAGTAATGCTACCTGTCTGGTATAGTCGATCAGGCCGCGTATCCTCAATTTGGGTCGTAAAATGTCAGTAGTGGGGTCATTAGGAGGTCAGCGAATGGGTGATTGTGGCTTCAATTGCTAGGAATAAAATTGGAAACAACCGGTACTGTACATTGAAGGCTTATGCAAAACGGCCAACTGTCTGCACATTCTGAGCTGATGCATCCTTTGGTAAAGCACTGGACATGGGGTATTTGTATACCGTCACTACACTTAAAGCAATTTCGGGTACTCACAACATGTTATGATAAGAGGTAGAGTAGGGGTTTAGGGCTCTTTACAGTAGCGTAGGCAAGGATGCTGTAAGTTGGGCCATGGTCTACTCTCTCACATTTTAAAGCCTACAAAACGAAAATGAAAAAAATCAAACAGAAATACAAATGTCACAAAGGAGGTAGCATGTGTAGCAGCAGATTCCGATCAAGAACGGTCAATTTCTCAACACATTTCATTTACAGTGGGAGGACTTTATAAAGCGGTATTTACAGTATGTGCCGTATATACGGCTCTTACTTCAAAAAGTAATATTTGTGACAACCGAATTGCATGTAAGGACAACCATTTTTTAAAAAAATGTAAAACGAGAGAGAGGCACCCTGCCTCAAGCCGCCGGCCACTAAACATTCTGCACTCTCCCTCGACTTTGTTAGTCAGACGGAGTTTTACGACCTGTTTCCAACCTATAGATTCAAGCTGAGCTGGTCACGACCTCCCTTGAGATGAAACCTGCATACGCCACTGGTAGCACAGTACATTCTGTAGAGAAGAATATATTGAGGTACTGTATTATCCCTCGCGTGCAGACTTCCATTGAACCGGAAGATATCATCTCATCAAGATCCCTACACCAATTTTTGACCAGGGTAGTATTTTGCAAGCTTGCTCCCTTTATTCAACCAGGTATACATCAAAATGGTGTACTTACTGTTTATTTGCTAACCAAGCGGGTCAATTCTATTAATGGACTGACCTTTAAAATGATCAGAAAATTACATCAACGCAGACGGCTAAGTAAATACTAAAGGGGAACCGGAAACGACATGAACAGTCGGATTAAAATTGGCCAGCACAAGTTGTACCTACTTGTAGGGCAATGCCCTCAAGTGCAGTACACTTTCCTGTAAAACATGTAATATATTAACACACTACTCACACTACTACTAATGCTACTCACACGCAACAATATAGCACGGTTAATTTGACATCGGTACGTGGTATGTTTGAACATTTAACATGAGAGGTTGATCCGACAGTCGTTCAGCCCGAGCATCCATTTATAAATCTTATTCAACAGGTGCAATGTTATTGGTCATGTAAAGTGTCCATTTGGAATACAACACCGTTTTAGAATACAACCAGTACAGGCAACACTGAGACGCCCATTACACTGTTAGTACACTGACAGTGAAGAACAAATCTCCAATTCATTTCCAATTCATCGCCAACTCCGAAGACCGTCAGGTCTGCGGAATCACCTTGGCATGAAGGAGAACAGCATCCGCAAAACCAAGGAGTTGTGAGAATTTCTCTTCCTAAAGATACCGGAGCATAGCGGAGGATTTATAAACACATTTAATATGGTTGACTGACATTCATTCAAACAAAATACTTTCCCAGTAATGTCTTCTTTGCAGTAAGAAGTGTTTCCAAAGGTATAATGCCAACACACTGTGTGAGGAAAAGTATACGTATCCATTACAAAAGTACAACTTGAAACTGAAGCCCTGTCTTCATGCGAATTTGTTCCCAATGTCGGTCAAGCTTAATTGGAGAAAAACTTTACATAGCAAAGGAAGGAGAATCGATAAAGTATGGGCGAGATTAAGAGCCTTAGAAGGGGACATGCAGTCCCCCGAAATTGGATTAGTGAAGAGGTCTGTCGTATGTGGCATGTTTAAGGAGAGTAACACTCTCGAATATGCAAGGTTTGCGTTCTGAATATGAAAGGTAGGCTAACTTGAAAATAAGAAATAATCTGTAAAAATGGGCTGTTGTTTAAAAATTACATGATATTAATTTACTTCTTTCTTTCTGGAACACCACCCTCCTCTGCTTGGTTACATCTTATTGACTTGGGGAGGAAATGAAACCCATTACATGGACGCTTAAAATATGGACAGGTGTTATACCTGATGAAGCGATGGACAGTACCAGTAAATCAAAATACACACGCAAAAAGGTACCATTTGGGGTTAGCTACAGGCCAGAAAGGTATGTGTTAAGAAATGACTTTTAGGCAATGTGGCAAAGTTCAACATTTCCAAAACCTAAAATTAGCACTGCAAGGAAAGAAGGAAACATCGAACCCCCCCCCCCCCTCCGCTCCCCCCAAAAACCTCAAACAAGTGATCAAGTACTGATCTTAACATTTAACATTTTACAAATATTCACAAGGGTATCAAGTGGGGTTAAAGTGAACCTCAAGTCAAAAAATTAAAAAAAATACATGTTAACGACCATGAAAAATAAATTCTAGCAGTCCAACAGTCTAACAGTCCAACTCTCATCTTTATAGAACATTCCTGAGCTGAGATATAAATTACTGGTTGCGCAATAACTTGTGACGTCATTGTTGCACTACTTAAATTACAATCTTTGTCTTTCTTCATTTTTCTGAAAGGAACTTCACCTCGATCCAAGGTGTGATAGGACCTTTTTCTCTTATCCAGTGATGTTATTAATTAAGCCCTCTCTGTGCAACATGTTATGAAATCAAACAGGAAGTCTTCAAGGTCACAAACATTTTTAATTTTAAAGGGAAACAAAGCAGGTAATGTGAGTTGTACAGCAAGAAAATCACAACTATTTGCGCAATGGACCAATTTTTTTTAATGGAATAAACTTCAAAATTTTATATTTAAGATCAGACGTGTCCTGAAAGACGGGATTTGTTATGTTGCAATTTACTTTTCATGCTCTTTAATATACATTTTTGAATTTTTTTAACTTGAGGTACCTTTTTTGACTTGAGGTACAGAACAAAGAGAAGCTGGAATATAGGGACGTCGAAACGTATGTTTTTCGAAACATAGAAACGTCGTAATACAGGGCCGTCGAAGCATATTAGAGACGTCGGAATAT
Source organism: Holothuria scabra (assembly GCA_037179385.1). Taxonomy (NCBI): domain Eukaryota; kingdom Metazoa; phylum Echinodermata; class Holothuroidea; order Aspidochirotida; family Holothuriidae; genus Holothuria; species Holothuria scabra. Next base: position 51,440,334 of record CM074183.1, on the reverse strand, counting down.
GGGGACGTCGGAACATAGAGATGCACCAACACCTCTGACGGTTGCAGGGAAATGCACCTGGAGTGTTGTTGAAATAAACTTGTGGGTGGAGAACCCAAACCAAGTGGGTTGTCAGATTTGTCTTTAGGCGTAGGATCGGACCACGTTTAACATAACATCTCCTCCATTTGTTGTCGCAAAGAACCAAATATTCGGTATCTTTTTTAAACATAAAATCGGTATGAAAGCACAAATAAGTGAAATGTAAACCAGTTTTCTTCGTGATGTCACATTCAAAAATAGCTTTTATCGGACAAAGCCCATCCGATGAAAGCTCTCTGCGGATATGATGTCACTGAATAATTAGTAAAATTTAGATTTTAGTAGTCCTGCGGTAAAAATCATATACTAACACAGGTTGGCAAATTTCCCTTTCTCGCCGACCAAAGATGGAGAAGGTTTTGAGTGAAATTCACAAAAATCTGATTGAAATCCGATCCGATATTGCTTTAGTGTGACCATGTTTTTACCCTGACAGTGTGTAGGCAGTTATATAGGTTCAGGGAAAATGTTTCGGGTTTAGGGTCGTCTCGAAAAGACCTTTACACTTTTTTGTGAATGGCGCGTATGTCAGGGCTGATTGGGGATATTAAATAACCAGAAGTCGGAATCTGTAGTTTGGTAGTAGACTGATAGTTAATCGAAGCCACAGCTTCGATTGTAGGAATTGCTCGTTCAGTCACGTGTTTTCGTGCCTTCGTAAGCGGTCGGTGCGGATGAATATTAAATCATGTTCCGTTTGGATTCATATTGCAATCCCGAGCTGTTCGTTCGTACAATGGAACAGCTGCGCAGTCATGTTAAGTTGTTCCGTAGGGGGATTTTCAACAAAGTTTAACTATTTCTATATAAGGGGATTTGCTCGAACAACCCCTCGATAGTAAGGTGGTAATGTGCAAATAAAGAAGTAGTTCCACATTCAAAGGTATTGTTCTGCGTTGAAGGCTTCCTCTCTGGTTGAAAAAAGGTGTAAATATAGTTTGAAAACAATTTATACCGTTCAGGGATTTCAAAATAAATTTCAAAGGTTGCATTTTCCAACATATGCCACTTTGTTTTGTCGGAACTGCTTCATCAAGCAACTTCGTCGTCCGTACTAATTCAATGTAAGCAAGTCCACTAACTTACGTTCATGCATAAACGCATGCAGCTAGCTATATAGTGTACGTACTGTGTCGTTAACGTGATGGCGACAGTAACCAAGGCCAGGGAACGATCCACCAATTTTAAGGTATTCAGTTTGTCGTTCATTTCATCACCCTGTATGGGTTGTTAATGGCTTCTCTATTGTATTTTCAATGTTTGAAACAAAGGAAAAGACTGTCTACCCACGGTTGTCGTAGTTCTCAGTAAAGGACTAACGTTATGCATCGACGGTCGCGTAGTTGCTCCCAATACATTTGTATAGGAAGCAATTACGCGACTCTCCATACATACTCTAGTCCTTTAGGCTTCACTGAGGACAAAAGTTGTCGTAGTCTTACCCAAACACAGTAACGAAGGCCTAAAGCCAAACGTTGCAGAACAAAACAACTCTAACATTAACACTTAGTCGTGTCCTAGTGCAAAAGGTGCGCTCAGCGTATATAGGCCTAGACACTGCAGATACAATCTTGGACAAAATAATTTGTTGGGTCGTTTCGCCCCCTTGCCAGTTCGCCCCAACCAGTTCGCCCCCTAAATACCAGTTCGCCCCCAAGAATTAACCAGTCCGCCCCCTAAGACCTGCCAGTTCGCCCCCAAAGACCTACCGGTTCGCCCCTTAATCTTTCTGAAGCAGGTCCCTTTTCAATAAGCGAATGTTTTAGAACAAACGATGTCCACGAAGTGAAGTTTCTCATTTAATTCTCTTTTTTAGATGAGATTGAGTTCATTTTTAAGGGTGAAACAAGTTGTTCATTTTTACCAACTCATAACATTACCGTGCGCTCGTGCGCAATTGTTGAGTGTTAATTGTGTTGATTATGATTGATAGTACTGATGTACGCTTTCTATCTGCGTTATCGTTGCTTCATCGCTCGTTTGCTTCATTGTGTAAACGTTCGCACATCATATTTTGTGGTTGTTTGGTTTAGTTCTATTTAAAATTTCCAATAAATGACGCAAAAACTGAAAATGATTTAAAAAAAAAGCTAAACTTGCCTGTGAAACTTAATTCTGGACTGTGCAAGAGAATACCAGGTCAACTTAACATATGACTGGTTGGTGCGTCACCAATCCTTTCTTGACCTAGTAGTTTCTGTCACATTCTGGCCAACTGTCGTAACTTTTTTAAAATTTCTGTTATGACAACTACAAAAAAACTGCATCAGGTCAGTTTATTCGATGTCATACTCATAAGTATTTGGGGGCGAAACGACTTCCACTACGGGGCGAACTGGCAAGGGGGCGAAACGACCGGTAACCTGTTGGGACACCCTGCCCCCCCCCCCCCTTCTATTCCAGTGTTGGTTGACCACTGTTATGCAGTTCACGGCAAAGAAACATTCTTCTTGACACAACATTGGGAGGGGAAAAGGGGGTTGCATGTTAGGCTACTTCAGGCAGTTTCATGTTAGCCTACTTCAACTAAAATTTACGGGTAACATGTGAAGTGTTCCAACCGGCAACGGTTCTGTCCAAGATTGTCCGAGAATTTAGAGTAGTCAGATAGGGGCGCTGCCACCAGTAAGAAGTTACGCTTTGCTTATGGTTATTTGGTTATTTTATGACAGGTAAATGATATACTGGTCATTACATGGAAGTATTTCCTGGCCCGGATTTAGCTTGTGGAGTCCTGGACCCAGATTATTTTGGACCCTTTTCACAAATGTTGGGAGGGACCTACATGAGAGGACCCTGGGACTAAGCCCAAGCAAATACGACCAAAAATGGCCTGAATACTTCAATTCTTCTGCCACATCCTTTCTTTTGAGCAAAGGGACATTAATGATATTGTCCCACTTGCTTTGCCAATTTTAATTCAGAGATACGGTTGTGCCCGGCCTACCTGCCACCTTGACGAGGTTGGGGATGAAGGCTTAGTTAAAACCAAGTCTACCATTGGTTTGGAAAGCAACTTTCAACTAAAAATGTTAAGAAACGTATTGCTTCGGTTGAAAAAAGGCATAACAAATTTGTTACCAGTTGTAATACAACATGAAAAATACAGCCTGAGATGCAAAATTGGCTGCAAAATGTGTTCCAAACCAACCGTACCTAACAATCTACCAAAGTTATGAAAGAAAGTCTGGCTTGCAGAGTTACTTTAACAATCTTATGGTAGATCGTGGCCCCTTTTCAGTAAATTTCTCGTCTCCAACTATCAGTTTGAAAAAGAATGACTCTTCTACCCAGGAAGAGAATTTTCCACCCGTTGCGATTGTTGATTTGTGCGTCTAAACAATGCATACTTTTGGTTTGTAATGAAATTTATCCTACGGTCGCCCTTAATTTGTTAAAAATCCTCAAGAGTATAGTTGGCTTCTGGAAAAGGTCTTAAACAACCTTAGAACACTCAAAAAATTAAACGTTTTTATTGAATTCGGTCTCAAAAATGTATCTCTTGGGACCCAGACAATCTTGGACAATAACTTGTTGGGACACCCTGCTCTACCTTCTAATGTTGACCACTGTTATGCTGTTCTGGGCAAAGAGTAATGTTCTTCTTGACGCAACATTGGGAGGGGTAAAGGGAGCTTTATGTTGGCCTACTTCAACTAAAATTGACAAATAAAATGTAAAGTGTCCCAACATTTTTGTCCAAGATTGTAGTCTACTGCTTGTTAGGAAAGTCAAGTAAGTCTAGGGTCAATACTTTTGCATAGCGCTAGGCCTGTGTCACCACCAATAGTGTATCACACAGTCTCAGGCAAAGTGTAACTAGGTACAAAGATTTTGGGGCAACTTTACATCCAGGATGGGCAACTGATTAAAAATAATAGCTTACCGATATTGTTACATCCAGGTGAATACTTTCATTTTAACATCAGTGTTTAGTAGAATATATAATGTTACTGCTTTATCTCACATAGATCTCCCCAAACAAGTTGCAAGGAACAATGCCCCCCTTCCCCTCCCCGGCATATGTGGGAAATATTCCACTTTTGTTGGGGAACCAGTTCCAACAATATGCTTCATTTTGTTTATAAGAAAGTCCCAAGTGTGCACATTTTCAAGGCTTCGATTAGTACTTGCCATGCAAGTACAATTGTCTAGTTTTTCAATGCTTCCGCTTTTCTGGTTCCTTGCTATCTGGGTAGCATATTCGACTGGAAGCCACCTGCGGGTACAAGGATGTAGAATTGACCCGCTGTTTTCTCGAGTGCCGTAAGATTCGACTAAGAAGGTCCTCTTTGGCTATACAGAAAGGCAGAAAGGGTATTGTGGGCACCCCAAAAGACTTCAAGAGGCAACGGTCTGGAGATCTTCTCATTGAAGGCAGCCGCAGCACACAAGCAGACAACCTGATGTTTGTGGATGTGCCGATTCGGGTGACCCCCACACGTCACATAATATTTCCAAAGATGTTATCAGCTGCCAGGACATCAGGAAATGTTCTGACGAAGAGATTCCTGATGACCTGGCTTCTCAACAGGGGTGGCGCCAGCGGATGCCCCCCCCCCCCGTCAGGAAACACTGCCCCCCCCCGTCGGGGAAGGTCGGCGATTTCGTCGGGAGGCCTAAAAATAATAAAATTAATTAATTAATTAATCAATTAATTACTTAATTAACTTGTATTGATTTGAATTAATTAGGCCAATTTAAATAATTAATTAAAAAAACCTAAAAGGACTAAAGTTACTAGGTGGATGATCTTGAACACATTTTTTGTTTTGCAATGCTATTTTAAAGCGTATTGGGAATTGAATTTCGATCACTTATTCTTAGCTCTATTATACCTCATTCCATGTACCTTAATTGTCCATCTCACCCCCCGTCGGAGAAGGGACGGCATTTTTTGCGGAAGGCCTAAAAATGAAGAACGTAAAGGACTGAAGTTGCTGGATGATGTTCGTGAACTTTTTTTTTTCCTTATGATTTTTTTTTTCGTTTGTAACCCTATTTTTAATGCATCGATTTTAAGCCCAGTACACACTACAGCGGTATCGGATCGGATAACTATCCGATTTCTGTCAGTTTTAGTCAAAATCTTCTTCATCCATTTACGGAAAGAATAAAAAATTTGCCATTCTGTGTAAATATGCGATCGGTATGGGAGGAATACGGAAGTCAAGTATATACTATCTATTTCGTGACGTCACAATGTCAAATAGCTATTATCGAACTACGTGTATCCGATAAAAGTTGTCTGTGGATGTGGCGTCACGGAATAATTGGTATAAGTTACTCTGAATTTCGTAGCATACACTGGATGCCAATTTTTGTTTCTTTCCAACCGAAGATGAAGGAGATATTAATTAACCCTCACAAAAATCGGAGCGAAATCCGATCCGATATCTTTGCAGTGTGACTTGGCCTTTAATCGGTTTTAGTCATTTCTTACAAGCTCTGCTATCCCTCCTCCCAGCTTCAATCCATGCGCGCAAGGTCATGCCCCCGTTGGGGAAGACTTCCTTCTCCCTGTTGTTGAGAGAAAATCTTTCATATACAGGCCCACGATTAAAAAATGTGGGCCTGATAACTTCAGTCACCCCCGACGATCTTCTTGATTTTGCTTACTAAAAGACCATATTCTTCAAGGAGACTGACAATTCCAAATTTTCCTTCCAAAACAGACAAGTGGTTTTTCATGTGCAGGCATTACACAATGGTCTTTTTCTTAAGTCCTCCCGACCCTCCTGCAAAGGTACCTTCGACATGCATTGCCCAATGGTCTGCCATTTGGCCCGTCCCGACAGCCGAATTCTAGAAACGGTAACGAAAATTGGCCAGGCCTTTTTGGGCTACACATTAATGATAAGCAGTGGCTTGAATATGTCTCCCCTTATGTCTGACTGAAAATTCATTTGAGGCCACCTTAAAACGTGACATTTTTCAAATACGTTGGGAGTAGGATCATTTTGTTTGGAGTTCGGGCAGTCACGAAGAAAATTTCATCTTTTTAGTGGATATTGCAATTGAATATAACAAAGGTTCCTGGTAGAGTAAAAAAAAAACAATGTTTTTGCAGTTCCCCCCCGAAAAGAGACAAGTTTATTACATCGAATTGTAGCAGCACCGTACCTTTTATCTGGTAGTTTGCTGATACCAACTGCTCAAGTATGGGAAATGCCATTTTCGGGTGTCTGTGGTCCGAGTTAGTTTTTTAACAATTTTCTTAACGTTCCGCACAAACTGATGGGTGGCGCTCCGCTTAGATAGTGTTTTGGTCGAAAAAATTACTTAACAGAACAATGCATGCTTGTATATTATTCTTCGTTTTGGGGCAGTATTTCAAAGTGAAAATTTTATTGCGAAAGAAAGCTCAAAATGTTGACTATACGGTACTTTGTTTCTAGTTACCAGCCCGGCTGCGGAAATGCCTTTTCCTGCTTTCTGGAGGTTCTTAATTTTTCAAAAATATCTGTGCGCTCCACATGTAGTTTTTCGGGCAATATTATTTTTTTGGACAAAAGAAAAACAAAACAATTCTGTCCACTCCCGTCGGCCAGTGTCAGAACTTCAAATATATGGGAAGCCAAACTTTTCGGTGGGAACATTTTCCAATATGGTCCGATTGCATTAATCTACTTGATGATATTCAGTAACCCCAACAAAGCTGTACAAAACTACAGATTACCCCCTACTTGATTTTTCCTATGGGAAGGTCAAATTCTTCCATTAAAACACCAAAATCTGTCAAAATATAAGTTTCAGATTGTTAAAAGTGGCAAAATTTTCCAATTTTGATGGATACTCAGTACAGCAAATATACAGACAACTCTGTTAATCACCACGACATTCTACCTAATTTTGCTCTTGAAAGGCATATCACTTAATAAGGAACCCAAATCTTTTATTATAACCTTACCAAAAACCAAATTTTCTTATATTTAATTCCAAAATTTGTGCAATAAAAAAAGCTCTTAATTTTCAAATCTTGGTTCAAAAAAGGATAAAAAAACTATTCGGGCAAACTTTTATTCTTGTCTGAAGACCTTAGTACGTAAGACAAGAACGATTAAATGCATAACCGCAACAGAATTTCAGCTGTCGCGTGTAAAATGTTTTTGAATTTGTTTATATCAAGGATAGATTCTTCAATAAATACCCCCAATTTTTAATTGTCATTACAAAAGCCAAATATTTTTCCAAAAATAAACTCTACAATTTTAAGTGTTTGTTAAAAAAAAAAGGCCAAAAAATTCGGCGCGCTGCGCGCGTCTCAAATTCTGACAAGTTACGTCCCACCTGGACTAACCATCGCCTTTGTCGGGGCCTTGAACTACTGGTCCCCCTGTCGGGGAGCTTGGCCCCCCTGTCGGGCAAATCCTGGCGCCACCCCTTCTTCTCAACATGTAAACCACCTTTACCGGATTTCAGTAGAAAGGGAGGGTGTAAGGAAGCCAATCGCCACGGTCATCATCCTCACCTTCAACACCCGAAACCCCCCGAAAACACTAGAAATTACATATTTCCAGGTCATAGTTGAAAGCTACATTCCAAGCTGCTTAAACGCCAACGCTATGGCTACTTCAATTCAAATTGTAGTAGGTCAGCAGCCTGTGACAAGAGTGGTCAGGAAGGACATACAAGTGAAACCTGTGAGGAGCCACCACGGTGTTGCAATTGTCAGGGCTCTCATCCTGCAAGTAACAAGACCTGTCGAAAATGTTTGGAGGAAAAACATATCCAGAAAATAACGGCCTCAAATAACATCACCTAGAACGAGTCTAGGAACACCTTTAAATCGCAGGACTCAAAGCTAAAGAGCTATGCTGGGGCTGTGAGGAATGCGGAAAAGTCGGTTCTACCTAAATTGATATGACTTGGCCCAGGGACAGCAGCTTTCCGAAGCCTTTTACACTTACATATCAAAACCCATCAGCGTTCTACAACATCTCAGACCAATCAGACGACAACAACACCGTAACACAACCAAAACCAGAACAAAAGAAACCTCTACCACCACCAAAACCAACTAAAAACCAACAGAATCCAAAGACAGAACGAACGAAAGCCAAAGACACCTGTAGGATAAAAATACAGACTAAAGTGAGCAATGGGTCGGATGAACCTATATATTATAAATTTGGAGCGTTAGAGAGAAGAGAGGGAGAAGAGGAGGAGCTGATGGAGCTGAGAAGCCAGAACCATCGTTCTGGATTAAAGAGCTCTACCAGTTCGACCGAGAAGTCGCAGATCTCCAACGGATGACCCTCGGGAAACCTGTGTCTTTAATCCAGTGGAATGGCAGAGGACTATGAGGAGGTCAAATGCCTTAAGGCAGACTGGTCTCCTTTGATAATTTGCCCGCAGAAACCTTTCTTCGAGACACAGACCACATCACATTTAAAGGGTACGGCATGTACAACAAAACTAATGTCTTCCATTGACAAAAGAGCAATGGGGGGGTGGGGTGGTATCCATATTGGTAAACGGAACAGTTCCACACTCCACCATCAATCCGAACAGTACCTTACAAGCTGTCGGAATCCGAGCCAGCCAAGATGGCGTGGATATTCTTTTCCGCTCCCAACCCACCCCATTCCTGCTTCTGGGGGATTTCAGTGCTCATACTCATATGTGGGGTTGTACTTTCACTAACAAGATGGGATCTAAGATGCTGTTGCTGCATGGGATCTATGCATTTTGAATGACGGTTCTTTTACCTGCATAAACCCACCTTCTGGATCGTATTCGGCAATTGATCTCCCGATTTGCTCTCCTGCAGTCCTGATGGATCTTCAACGGAAGATCAGCGATGACCAATATGGAAGTGACCACTATCCACTTTTAATTGATATTACCTACCCAATTCCCGAAAAGAGGGTCCCTAGGTGGCAGCTCCAAAAGGCTGACTGGTCTGAATTTAGCAACCTTTGTAGAAACACGATCTTTGGAGAAGCCTTTAAAAGTGTAGAAGACCAGAGCTCTCATTTTTCACAAATGTTGGTGAATATTGCTACCAAAACTGTCTCTGAGTCATTCACAAGTCAACGTAGCAAATACAAGCTGTGGTTTATTATGAAGTACCCTAGTAATGTTATTCGAATTAACTATCTAAAAACCCGTCCAAAGCACGACGCAAAATTAAATTAAGCAAGCCGGAGTCGTGGAGAAATTACATCTTCAAACTTAACTCCTCCACCCTGTTAAAAGGACATGGAATATGGTCAGAAAAATTAGTGGGAAGCAGACCAGTTCCTCCGTGTCACACATAACCAATCCAAACGGTAGTAAGTGCACAGAGAGGGAAGATATTGTCAATCTGCTTGCAGACGAGCTTGAGTCCAACTCTTCAAGTAGACACTACTTCCAAGCCTTTCAAACATTCCAACAAACCGTTGATAAACGAAAAGTGATCATCACGGTACTTTGCATTGCTGTCGAAAGAAGTTATGACACCGCTACTGGCACAGATTTAGTTCACTGCCAGTTCCTCAAACACCTCCCAGACACCTCCTTAAAGTTGCTGTTAGATATTTACAACAGTATTTAGGTAAATGACAATTTCGAGCTTGGCGTGAAACCACCATCATTCCCATCGCCAAACTGGGCAAGGATCCCCACAATGCTTCAAACTACCGCCCTATAACCCTCACTAGTTGCCTATGCAAGACGTTGGAACAAATGATTATTAGCCGTGTGGTTTGGTTCCGAGCGAGACCAACAATGTCATAACTACTTGCCAAAGTGGCTGATCGACGTCGCCGCAGTACCACTGACCAACTCGTGCGTCTAGAGTCAACAGTTCGTGATGACTTTGTTCGCGGACACCACGTAAATGCATACCGATACGACCTGGAAGTACGGCATGCTCAAGGACTCACACCGTGCGGGTCTGAGGGGCAGAAAACCGCTCTTCATTGCAAACTTCTTCAAACATCATGTGTTCCGAGTCCGTGTGGGCGGCGTGTTTTTAGAGCTTTATAACCAGGAGTTGGATGTTCCTCAAGGCAGCATCGTGTCAGTTACCCCTTTTATGTTGAAAATCAACATCATCGTCAATGTAGTTAAAACCGGTATGCAAAAATCATTGTTCCTTGATGGTTTCTCTATCGCCTGTTCCTCAAGGAACATGAGGTCAATTAAGAGGCAAATGTAAAACTGCATTAATAACTTCCAGGACTGGGCTAACAAAATGGATACCGTTTTCACGGGAAAAGGTGGTTGCAGGCATTTTTGCTACAGGAGAGGTGTGCATTGCGATCCATAATTTTACTTTAATAAAGTTTTCCCTCCAGTTGTTCCTCAGTTTCCGGGCCTTGTGCTTGACAGTAAGCTCAACTTCAAGGCCCACATTGACCACCTTAGTCTGAAGTGCCAGGGAGCACTTAACCTGTTGGAGGTTGTCACAAAGATGGACTGGGGCGCTGATCATCCTGTTTTGCTCGGCCTTTACAGATCCCCAATGAAGTCCAAACTTGATTACGGTTGTGTTTTTACAGCTCTGTACGTGAGTCATACCTCAGGAGACTCCTTCCCATACATTGCCAAGGTCTTAGCATCTTCCAGGGAACCTTTCCGTACCTCCTAAATGCAGAGAAACCTATACGTACCGAAATTCTCAAGTCTTTAAAGGATTTAACTAGAAAAATGAGAATTCGATACGTAATGCAAGATAAAGAGCAAAGATTTCTCACGAAGTTCCGCCTACCCTCGACCTGGTCACCACAAGTGACATATAGGTCACCACAAGTGACATATAGTCGGATCTAGAGTACTATCTTGAAGCTACAAAGGAAGAATTGGCTGAAATACCAATTAGAAATGCCAAAAAATAACACCTCGAAGGCAGAAAATATCGCGCTACGGCGTCTAGCCAAAGACAGCACGATTGTCCCGAAACCCTTCGATAAAGGCAGAGGTATAGCAATTCTCAATCGGAAAGACTATAAGGCCGAAATTAAAAGGCAATTAAAAAGTCACCATTACCAGAAATTGGAAGATGATATAACATCTCAGACCAAAGTCATGGTAATTTCCGAACTTCGAGATATGTTTTCGAACGGGGAAATTGAGGAGGAGACATTTAATTACCTCAACCCAAGTAACCACAAAATCCGAACCCCGGTAATATATGTACTCCCGAAAGTTACATAAAAAACCGCTCCCCGGAACAAAATTTGTCGGCCGCCCAATTATAAGCGGCAACGGATCTCCCACAGAAAAAATATTTGAATTTGTGGATTATTTCATGCTTCCTATTGTCATAAGACAAGCAACCTGTGTGAAAGACACAAACCACATACTTAAAATCCTGGAGGCTACCCACTCACCACAAAATGTCTTACTCGCTACCCTTGATGTGGTGTCTATGTACACAAACACTCCACAAGAGGAATCCTTGGATGTTGTTCAAAAAGCATATGCGGAAGCCCCGCAAAGCTACTACGACATCAAAAAAAATATCACCCCACTCAATGCGTAACTTGGTCAAGCTAATTCTTAGTCGAAATTGTTTTGAATTTGATGACCAATTCTTCCTACAAAAGATTGGATGCGCAATGGGCAGCCAAGCCTAACCTGAAATTTGCGATATTGTCATGCATTACTTAGAAAATCGCATAATACCGACAGATTCCAACATAATAAAATGGCTTCGCTATAGGGACGACATCCTCTTACTGTACAATGGCACACCTGAGGAACTTTCTAAGTTAGTGGCCTCTCTGAACGAAGCTCACGAACATTTTAAGTTCGCAGTTGAAGCTTCTAACACGGAAGTAACATATCTAGATATTCAAATCTTCAAAGGTAAACGTTTCCGCGTAAGTAGCCTCTTTGACACTAAAGTCTTTACCAAGCCAACTGAAACCTACCAATATCTAGATCGTAATTCCGAACACCCCTTAGCTACCTTCAAAGGCTTTATCCAGGGCGAAGTGCTCAGATACGCCCGGCTGTGCAACAATAAAAGTGACTTCCAGGAGAAATGTAATTCCTTCACGCAAAAATTACTTTTGAGAAATTACTCAAATGAGTAAATTAACAGCGCCACCAGCCAAGTGTCTTATGCTGACCGAAAAACCCTCCTAACTGAGAAACCAAAAGTAGGAGTTCCTCCGCTAAATTTTAAACTTGTTTACACCCCACATGTTAAAACTGCTAACATTAAACGTGCCTTAACAAAAAAAATTGGCACCTCATCAGCCAAAACCCGCGATTATCCAAACTATTCCCCCAACAACCGATTATTGCCTACAAAAGGCCAAAATATCTGAAAGATTTTCTTGTTAAATCAAGGTTCACGAGTTCTGGGGAAAATGAACAAGATTCAGACGAAACTTTACTTGATTGCCTATTAGAAGCAATTACAAATATTTAACTCACGCCGCGAACGACGCCTAATTACAGAAGAAGCTGCGCCATTATCATTGATATAATGAGCAGGACAGCAGAAACTGGTCTACTTTGGTCAAAAGGACCAACGAATTTAATATTTACTCCCGGCTAATTTCAAAGGCTACCACATCTTTCGCATGAAATCACGAACGATGATATCCGGCTTTTTCTCCAAAAATGTGCTAAGTTAATCGACCGAGTGTAACGTCAGATAGTGGCACCACCTACCCTTATCAATCAACCTCCACAATGTAACTCCTTCTTACACATTCCTGTCGGTGTGTTTAAAACCCAATCTTACTAACTATCCACAGGAAAATTCAACATCTTTTGATTGTATCCTTCTGGTCAGAAGGAATTGAAAATATGGAACAAGCTTGGTGCACTGAAGATTTGGAATAATTGAAAGGGTACAGTGGGTAGTCATGTGAGTCGGTGAGTTATCAAGCACTAGCGTAGCCAGCGGGGGCAGGGGGCAGAGTGCCCACCCACAGAAATTTTGGGGACGCGATGGGCGATGTTGAAAAAATGAAGAGGAGCCAAAAAAATAAAAAAAAATAAAAAACAAATAAATGGCAAGAGGAGGGAGAGAATCGTGGGCATTTTTACAGTTTTTCGGGGGGGGGGGGGGAAGGGAGGGCTCTTAGTCGTTACGATAAAGTATGCAGTCCCCGACGGCGACTAGTCTCCCCGATGGTTTACCTGTTTTTTGCTCTCAAGGGACAATTTCCCTAATAAGAACCCCAAATTTTCGGCGCGCTACGCGCGCTGAAGATTCACTCCAGTTTTTTTTTCAATACTTCCATTCCACATATCTAGAGAGTGTAAGTCCTCTCAACCTTACCAAGTAACTGGTAGGCAGAGTACACAGCTAATGCAGAGGTCGTAAATTTTATCCCATATCACAAAGCCTAGTTGCTGTTCTCTTGTGTGTGTCATACGATAGGTCAGATGGTGAGCCACTCACGGAGCATAGTTTGGCTATTTTATCGGGTATTCCAGGTGGTTTCGACACAATGTATGTTATCCCCGATACGGTCTACAACCCCTCCAGTTTCTATTTTTTTTTCCCCTTTTTGTTCTTAATGATTACATAGGCTATGTAATTTTTGTAAGCCCACCAAAAAATTTCGCGCGCTTTGCGGGCTTTGCAATTTCACCGTTCAGACTCAAAAGAACATTAACTCGGCTTTTAAAATATTAAGTAACATTGTGAAAAATGTGCCCAAGGCTGCAATGACATGGGATAGTTAGGCTCCTTCATACCACCCCCTCGACATAGGGGCTGTGGGAACTTGTGGTCGCTGGCATGGCCCGCCCCCTGTCGGAGATAATCTGTCGCCTTCCCATGGTCGGTTTAGTTCATGTAAATTAATAAGTAGAATAAATGGATTAATGTTCGTGTCGGGAATTTCATATCATTTCGCTAAACTTAGTTAATTATCTCTTGTGTCAGTCGTGCGGTACGGACTCGAAGAAGAAAGTACAATATAATTTGTGTCCGATAGAGCCCAAGTGCAGGGACAATTTATTGACCTATATAAGATTTAAATAAGTACAGATTCTTTTTAGTGTACTAACGCCAAAAATTTTTGCCCCCTTTTCCACGGTTAAATCAGTGCGGAAATATCTTCCTCTAGCATATACAAATTTGATGTCGTATATGGCTCGCAATGGCAGGTATAGTGCAAAGGTTTTCTTCAAACCTCCCTCACCAACTCATCGACGGCATCCTGGCTGTCGGGACTTGGGTCGCTACCGACCCTGCCCCTCCCCCGTTCGGAGAGTGGCCCTTCGTCGGGCAAATCCTGGCGCCAAGCCTGGATGGAAGTCACATTTTTCCAGTTATGAGTTATATATGTGTAATGAAGCAATGAACTAAAAATGGAAGCTGCATTTTTTGGAGAGTGGCAACTATTTTGGAGGGGCGGTCAATTTCACTAGGAGGACGTGTCGGTCCTCTAAAACCCCCTGTGGAGAACACTGGAATCTAGTATAAAAAGAACAAAACATGGCACCATATTGCATTTAAGTTCTTCGAGAAAGCAAAACATTCCAAAAGGGGAAGGTGACACCCAGGGAGACAGGCCCGTGGTCAAGGGGTTCAGGGGGTTCGCACTTAGTCCCGCCCATACCTAATTTTTCTTATTTTTAATTTTTTTTATTTAAATGTAGTTTTGGCGTTTTTCAGGGCAAAATGTCAATTCCGCTGGTTTAGCCAAATAAATGTAAGCCTTATGAGTAGCTCTTTTGTTCCAGTGCGACACAATTCCCTAGGGCCCCATTGACTCGTACCGAGTAACCCTCTTGCAGTCACACACTAACCCTGCTAACTCTCGAGGGAATAAGGAAAACATTGATTCAAGATTGAAACTGTCCAAAAATTCCAACTTAGGTGTTCACCAGATCGCTCAATTTTGATGTAAAATTGCAAATCTCCTTGGGGCAGGAGGGGGAAAACCACACCCTCTCCCCGTTCGGTCGCTCGGCTCCTCACTTGGGCGCTTCCCTCGCTCAAGAAAATGCCACACCCCAGTGGCGGCGATGAAAAATGAAAAACTTTGGGCTAAAGGTATGTTCAGCCCCTCAATATTTGTCAAGTGCTCCAATTAAGAAGTGGGGAGAATTTCGAAGTTGGGCTGAACATATTCTTGCTTAAAACTTTCGGGAAGTGCCGTTTCCGGCCATATGAGGGGTTTGTAAAACCAAAAATTTCACGGTACGCTCCGCTCCAATCGATGTTAGAGCTCCGCTTAGAAACATGTATTAACATTTTTCATAGATTGATGTTTTTTTTTTTTTTTTTTTGCATTAATTGAGAAATATCAGAAA
The DNA here is from genome assembly GCA_037179385.1 of Holothuria scabra. Classification (NCBI taxonomy): domain Eukaryota; kingdom Metazoa; phylum Echinodermata; class Holothuroidea; order Aspidochirotida; family Holothuriidae; genus Holothuria; species Holothuria scabra. The sequence goes on along the minus strand of CM074183.1, from coordinate 51,425,034 downwards.
TGAGATCCGTATTTCTAGGCTGGGAACATGCAGCATAAAACACTCGGGAAGTGCCGTTTCCTGCCATTTGAGGGGTTTCTAAAACCAACAATTTTCTTGTACGCTCCGCGCCAACTGATGGTGGCGCTCCGCTTAGATAGTCCTGTCGGTCAAGATTGGGGACGATGATTCGATTTTCCCCCCCCCCCCCCCACAAGAAAATCCTGGCTACGCCCCTTGATAATTTCAAGTGTAAGTTTTACGTAAATTTGAGCTTGGAAATGAACAGTTTAAGATCGAGGAAGAACACATGAATCTGAAATACAATGGGTACATTTCAAAAAAGAGGTATAAGGAATGATTAAAATGGATAATAGACTGTAAATCTCGACGGGTTCTAGTGGCAACTCTTACAGTTAATTAGTTAGTCAGTTAGTTAGAGTGTCACGCCCCAGTTTCCAACCTTATGGTTCAAGTAGAGCCGGCCACGGGCTTTTTTCCAGTTGTGGCTCACTGCCCTTACTCCAAATCCAGATATGAGCCAGATTTGAAATTCCATATATGGGCAAGATATTGATTTCATATCTGGCCCATATCTGCTGCAGATATGGGATTTATATCTGGGCCAGATAAAAAATTGGGCAAATATAACCTAGCTCTGTGCCAGAACCAGATCTAATCCATATATGGGCCACATAAAATTTTATCTGGATCAGGGCTTTATCAGGAACAGATATGAACCATGTAATGCAATACCATATATGGTTTATATAAAGCTATTCCATACTGATTCCATATTAAGCAATACCAAATATGGTTTATATAAAGATTTACTGTATTGATCCCATATTAAGGGGACAAATATGGTTCATATATGTTCCATATCTGGACCATATATGACTAAACCAAAAGTTATTACTGCACTACCTTAGTGTTAAGCGTATCAGAAGCCTTCTGAGCCAGCATAATGTTTTTTTTCTAAAAGTCCCCACGACTCTCTGGCGAAGAGCCAATGGGCGAAAACCAAACGATTACTCCCGGAGGAGTTCTGCTCCCTAAAGGAGCTTAACGTCCCGAGTCAGCATAATGTTAAGGGCTATCTGAACATCTATCACAAAGTTTAACGCCCATTGTTTAACATTGACTTAAGTATTTGAAGTTGTTAAATTACTTAATAGTGAAGGAAAAACTGCTTTGAAATTCCTGCTTTTAAATGTTTACACTGCATTGTTGGTTTAAATTATCACATGGGGCAATATCCCAACATAAATTTTGTTGAAGTTTTCATGATTTTTTACATATTACTTCCTTAATCAAAACAAAAAGAAAATCAGGGCCAGAAATCCTGAGCGGGCCACTTTGGGGAGTCATTTGCATATGTTAGTATAATATGGCTGAATGTGGTTTGAATGTTCTGATTTTGGTTTGCTGATACTTGTTCAGCTTCCAGATAAGGTCTTTATGTAGGACAGGTCCACAAAATAAACCAAAAAGTATTAATGGCTATGTAAAAGTTACATGTAATTCTGTCATGGTATTTTATTCAATCTGGCTTGATATGGCCAAATCAAACTTTATTTGCATATCTGGGAAGGCATTTCATCAATTTATATCTGGTTTGATATGGCCATATAAAACTTAATCTGTATATCCGGGAAGGTAGTTCATAGATTTATATCTGGCTTGATAGGGCCATATCAAACTTTATTTGCATATCTTGGAAGGCATTTTATCAAGTTATATCTGGCTTGATATGGCCATATGAAAATTTAATTGCATACCTGGTCTTTTCTTGAATCAAGTTATATCTGGCTTGATATGGCCATATGAAACTTTATTTGCATACCTGGTCTTTTCTTGAATCAAGCTATATCTGGCTTGGTATGGCCATATAAAACTTGATATATTATACCAAGGCATCTGAATCTGGCTGTATATCTCGCTTGATGTGGCCATATAAAAGCTGTATTTACCCAGATATATCCCGATATAAATCCATATCTGGAGTTGGAGTAAGGGTGGCTTGTTTTCCCTATACTCCATTGCTTATGCGGAGCATCACGCACAACGGCAGTACGCTTCATTTTTAGAGTCTTTGGTATGACTTGGCTTGGGAATCGAACCAAGGCCTTCCGCGTGAATATCATCACTATACCTTTCGTAAAAGTTGAGGTCGAGAACCGTTATACTGGGACCATATTTGTTTTTTACCGAGTACTCCATGGTCGGGCAGCAAACAGAAGGGCACAGTTTGGTTCCCATAGCGACTCAATTATCTCGACGGAAAAGTCCCTCATAAAATTGAAAGCAGTTTAGCGTGAGAACAAGTTCCGTTAAACGTAGCAGGAAGGGGTAATTGGGGATTGGGCCGTTGGTATAGGTTATGACGAACAGCTGACAAGACAGAGTTATGAAGAATGGACTTCTGGAGATTAGAAACATTTATGGTTAATAAAAGGCATTCAACTTAACTTTCAAGAAACTCAAAGTCCAAGAAAAGTCTCCAGAAATGGGGATTGTCGTCAATAAACTACCGTAAGGCTGATACTAACGAGGGCAGCACGGAATCTCAGAAATGAGGACGGTGGGGTCGCTGTTGGAAGATTCGATAGGATTTCCATTGACCTTATTTTATCAAGCGTCATGCTTTAATTCCCTGATACTTTGGGGGGGGGGGGGGGGTTAAAGTGTCTAACCTCAGTTTCACGTTCATATGAAGTCCGAGTATTCCGGTTATTGGATTGTATTTGAGTGCGCTTACAATGCCTCTTTAAACCACTTTCAATCACGTTTTACTTTATCACACTACGTTTTTTACTCCCAACCTTTTTTTTTACCCTTGTTCAACTTTAGCGAACGTTTTTGACTCTTATATAAGTCAATTTTGCCACACCGTCTTATTCCTAGATTAGAACAATTTGTAGGCCTATTGAAATCTACCCATCCCACGTTTTCCTATTATGTATTCTTTAGCCATGGCGACCTTTGGAAAACTAGATTCTACAACCACATTTACTTTCGGACACCTGCCATGTGACCCAATTCTCTGAGGTTTCAGATATGTCCAGTTCGTGTCCGAATTTCATTTTAAACGAAATACTTGTTCGCTTAGCCTCTGATTCTCTCTACCACTCGTAGTATGGGAAGGAAGTAAGCTTCATTATGTTTGAAATTTCAGTGGAAGAGCAAAAATTACTTCTTTTTGGAATCCTTACCGGAAGCTTACGCACCTGAACAAGTTTGTTGCCCAACCTCCATCTCCTTATTTCAAATCTCACGACACCGTTCATAACGAAGATACCCAGCTTATAGGTATCATTTCCTATAGGCGCTTCAACTCTGTGCAGTTGCACCCTCCTTGCCTGATGAGTTTTCCACATGTAGAGATATTCTGTCTTTTTGTAGGAAGTTAGTCTTAGCTACCATTTTGGGCTGCCAGACCAACATGACGATCCTTCCTCAGATGAATTTCTCAACTCCACAAACTCTTCTCGTTCCCCCTGGGCGCCCAAATATGGAGAAAATTCCACTCTCGACACAAATTTTTATCTTTCTCGAAAAACAGAGGGTTTTTATCCACTAGGGAATGTAAATGGTAGCAAGTTGGCTGTATTTGCAGTTCGTATAGTTATTATCATCTAGACAATTTTGTGGTGGTATGAGGCGGAAATTTTTTGTGCCTAGAGAGTTGTGGATTTATTAGGACATGTATTGTTCTTTAATTTGAGTACTACTTTACACACATGATCTTAGTCTTAATGTTATTGTGCCAAGGATGAGCTGACGAGCTACAACAAGGTGGTTGATCTTGTTTTCCCTCGCCGAACATTCTTGTGATTAAAATGCGTCAGATAGGTTAGTTTTTGTGAGTCGGGTTAGTTGGATAAGATGCAACAGCACACTCATCTGGATGTCTGATTTGGTGACAACTAGATATTATTGTAAAATTGAAAAACCCTTTTACAATACGTGTTCGATTTAAATGAAAGTTTCAATCATAGGAGTAGCCACGGGAGGAGGGGGCCTTGGCGGCCTAAGCCCCCTCCCCCCCCCCGATTTTCTCAAGCCCCCCCCCCCCCCCCCCGAGATTTTTTGTGTCCTGATAAAGTAATCGGGAAAAAATAAAATGTTTGAACGGAAATAAACTTTGAAGTACTTCCTTCAAAAACAGTAAGTAATGAAAATGTGTAACAATTAAAAAACATGAATGAATGTTTGTAAAACATGCTTTGTGCGCACGTATGAAATCAAGTTATAACTTCAAAATGCCTACTTTCACTAAATTAGGTACCGTTTATAATCTGCACTGTTCTTTACTGCATTTCAGTTCGAAGATGAACGTTTCGACGACAAACTCGAATGTAAATGTGTAAGGTTAAGACCCATCCTAACTTTCGGATGGCTGGTTGATTTACTGAAAACAATACAATCATACACTGGAGACCATTCTTAAACGAGCATTCCTATACTTTATTATACACAAAATATGCCGTAAGGGTAAGGTGTTGCCTTCGAATAATTCTTCCTTTCCATCCTTAACAAGTTGGCCTATGTCGTGCCTCACTCCTGCCCATGACAAGTGCCGCTGTAAAACGATTTTTTCGACAAGTACTCTTTTTACTAGTTGGCACTGGCGTACGGGCGGATTTGTAAAATGTCCACAAGGTTCGGATTTTATGTGTTCCCCACATTATCCCTACTCCTGCTTTGCGGTTTAAATATTTTGGGGGATTTCCTCGTAGTATTTTAATTTTGACTGCGTAGAATACCGATGACTGAACAAATACTGTTACATTTTGCATCTAGACACTACTGAAATCCGGAAAAACTGTTTCTTTTTCTTGCATGTCACTTGTAAAATCTCCCAAAGGAAAATCCTAAAACGTAGGCCTATAATCAGTTCAAAGTTAGCACCGATTTTCATTTAGGAAATCCAACGAAACGAAAGTGTCTCAGCGGGGGACCTTACTACTTTGGGTTTTCCAGTTAACGGTGAAATTCATCCAAATATTCCCGCATCTGAGATCTACGTCTTCCTAAAGTTACAATTTTCCCAAGGGAAAGGGAGATACCGGTTCGCTTTAGTCTCACTCCCCAGGTCACAGATCAGAAATGCCCAGTTTGGGGGTCCCTAAAAAGTAAAAGTATTACCATTTTTCATAGATTGATTTTTTTTTCGTCATTTGAGAAGTGGCAGACTTGAGTTTCGTATTTCAAGGCTGGGTACATGCAGCTTAAAACACGTGGGAAGTGCCGTTTTCGACCATCTGGAGGTTTTTTTAAGCCCACAATTTTCCTCGCTCCGCGCCAACTGATGGAGGCGCTCCGCTTAGATAGTCTTGCGCGCCTGACCGTCGGAGGTATCAGGCCCACTTATTTCCCAGCCCCCCCCCCCCTAAAAATTCAATACTGGCTTCGCTACTGGTTTCAATACGATGCATGTCATTCCCTTTAGCCATTTCTTACGAAGAGAGAATAATGTTAGCATATTTTACTTTACAACCCCCATCCCAAGGGGTTCTAAAAGTGCGTAAGTCATCCTACAACTGTAATCATGGCAACTGAAGAAGTAAATACACTCAATTATAGTTTATCTTAGAATTTTAGAAACACCGGGTTAAAGAATATTACATATCTCTCACAGACTGTTTTCTTTTACACTGGTGTAGCGGGAGGAAGGGAACCATACCTTAGTTACCTGTTAATCCCTTCGAAAAGGTAAAGAAAAAAGGCTGCGGTGGCACTAATCAATTCAGGGACCATACTGTACTAATCATAACAGATTTTTGCATGTTTGGGGTATCCAACGATGCACGAACACCACGTCTATGGTGCATCTCTGTATGCAACAGCACCTAAAGTTTAACACTATACATTTTTAATGCTTTGTTTTATCTAGTAATTTTCTGATCATATTGCAATTTTTGCTCAAGTATCATTAAAGTGAACATTTTTTGCCAAGGGGGTAAAAATTATTTTCTGTACTTCTTGTGTCAAGTATATGGTGGCACTCCGTGTAGATAATCTTTCGGTCACCATAGCATGTTGCCCCCCCCCCCCCCCCGCAAAAATTATTTCCACTTTTCAAGCTGCCCACATAATCCAGGTCTGGATCCGCCCATGGTAAGACTCGTCTTAAAGGGGAAGTTTAAGCCAAAAATTAATTTACATATATGAAGGAGGAACCAAATCGACACAGTGTTCCATTCCAACCGACAAAGAAATTTCTTGAGACTTCAGGGAATGGAAGTTACAAGATTTTGTTCCAAAGTGAGCTTGAGGGCATCAGAGTTTATATCACTTCCTTACAAATGGCAAGGAATGCTTTGTTTACCTTTGTTTTTTCTCTCTCTGATGTGTTGAACATGGAGTTAATAGAACTGACTTCCCTGTGGAGAATGCAAAGTTTGTGAAGTTCCCGTGCTACTTATGCAATTACATTCTGATAATATGTAGGATTGTGGAAGAGAAAATCGGCTGTAAGGCTAAAAGAAAAATGAAAGACTGTAAATTAATGTGAGGATATGATGTCATATGTGATTCAGACGTTTCAAGTTCATTTTATATTGTAAATGTGACAACTTTTCTTGCTCATGTCTTGAGAACCCCACATCGGATATCACTGGAAATTTCGCCAAAATGCTAAGAATGTGTACCCCTCTAACTTATCAACACTTAATATGACCTTACACCCTTTTTTAAAAGCACTCGAGAAATCAATCTTCAATCACATGATGACCAAAGGTCATCAGCCTCCAAAACCTCTGCCCTGTAACAAGAAACCCTAATACGACCTGACACCCATTTGACGTCTTAAAAATCTGTTTTAATTGTTGAATTATCTCCGTCTTCAAATTATCTGTTGTAAAAATTGAAACACTAATTAAAACTGGAATTCCTCAAGTGAGCTCAAATTAAAAAGTTGCCTGAAAAATTAAACATCAACATCATTTATTCATAATGAATCTTTCATGAAAAATCAAAGCGATGTTCGGGGAACTTGGTGTAAACAATTTTCCTTAGTCTCACTTTATGAATTTAAGCCAAATTGGCCCAAAGTGCCAAAAGTATGAGTCGAACATTTTTGCAAAAGTTGCAGAAGTTATTGGATGTTTGCAGTTGCTAAAATTACACGGGACAGGCAGGAGGATGCATGAGTGTTTAAAGAGTCCAAAATTTTGCCCGAAAAAATACTCACACGCTATCTTATGATGTACTAGTGGCGTAGCCAGTGGCCATGGGGGTGATTTGGGGGGTTAGAAACCTAATGACCCAACCTTGGAATACAAAAAACACCTGAAATAGCGGTTTTTCTCTCCAACCTTAGACTTTCCCCTCATGTCGTGCCCCAAACCCCCTCCCCCCACCGACACAAAGACCCTCCCCATGACACAATCCTTGGTACGAGCCTGTGATGTACTACCAAAGATCATCAGGAGGCCAAAACTCAGGATGCATTCGGCTGCTCAGAAAGCCAATATGTAGCAATGAAGCTGATTTTAACATGAACCACCCATAAAGCTTGCGTGAAAATTTCACAAAGTAGTCAACCCACGGTGCACAGTGAATGTGGTTTCAAAAAATCGGGAATTGTTTCGTTTTTAATATTGCATTTTGCTTGTTTGACAAAATCGTTAAAAGATGAGAAAGTATCATAGTCACGGAAATATCAAAAACATTTGAGAATTTCAATTTCAGGAAGCATTCCCTCGGCTTTAAAACAATTATTCAAGAACCTCGGTTCAAGTCTTATGCATTATTTCACCCGAAATAGTTGAATATTCAGACCAAAGTTGCAAGAAGATCTGGGATGTTCTCAATGCATTTTACAGATACACGCGAAGGTGCGTTGGTGTAAATACACAGTGGTGCTGCGACGGTGCACGCATGGCTCCCGAGAATCATATTTTGACATTGGAATTAGTCAAATTCGCCTTAGTAAAGTTATTTATATGTGGGGTGGAGTGTAGACTAGAAAAGCAGAAGGAATGTAATTCGAAAGAGTTCGGTAATGCCATGTCCGATGATTGGAAGGTATTTTGGTCCAATCTTTTTATATGCTCCTCCCCAGCGAATGGTATTGCAGAAAGCCAGAATGTGAGCAATTATAATTTTAATTTCAATATACATGTTAAGGGTCATCATAAAGGCAGAATAGATTGTGTCTCAAGTCATATTTCATATGTGAAAGTAATTGAGCTTTAATGATATCTTCAGGATCTGACCATATTTAAAACACATTATAAACACATTTGAAAAAAAACTGAACAAATCTTTTGATAGGGGGAGATCTAGGTCACTGTTATAGGAAACGCAGCAGGAAAGCAGTATCATCGTATACCCTGTATCCTATGCATTAAAACAAACGCCTATCTCGTATATCAATCTCATTAAGTCTATTTCAAGTCTGTTTCAAAAAGACTCAGACATTGATATCACAATTCTCCAAACCTCTGCGTATTTGACACAAATTAATTCCTACAGAGAGACAATCGTAACCCCAAACTACATTTTCCATAGATTGGGAAAAATTTCTCCATTCGTACTTTTTTTGAGTCCAACCGATTCAAAGTATGCAGAGAATCTTACTTTGGACAGAATGCACATTAAATGCGTTGATCTTCTGATTATGCATAAGGACCCTTAAAGGTATGGCTAATGACAGATAAGCCGTTAGCCTCTATTAAAATGAAAAGCAAAATGAAAAATAATTGTAAGAAATAGAAGTACAACGTGAGAAGAATTATCGAGGAAGGGCTGGAATATTTCAACAAGCTTCCTTTTTTCAGATTATTTATACTCAAAAGAAACCTTAATATCAAGCATCAGTCGGATCTCTTACAAGGAGGAAATAACAGTTCAGGATCTTTACTCCGTATCCGGTTTCTTTTCGCAAACATAGGCAGTTTTGGTGGTGCAGCGTTTGTCGTTCCATAGGCCTGGTTCTCCATTGTAATTGGTCTCCAAACAATGCTCTCGGTTTTTGAAGTTGCTAGGTTCTCCCATTCTGTAACCGTTGAACCCAGTCCAAGCCTCATCGGTAACCCATTCAAATTCAGCTATCGGCGCAGAAGAGCAAAAATATTGAGACGTTGGAGGTTGTGTAGTCACAAAACTTCAAGTTCATCATTGTCATCGTCATTGTCATCGTCATCTTCGTCGTCATCGTAATGTTCATTGCCATCGTGATTGTCATCGTCATAGTCAACGTCATCTCTTTCGTCATCGTCATCGAAAGAATAAAAAAAATGTCTTTAATCTTAGCTCTATAATGTTTAAATAAAAAAGCGAAAGACTTAAAAGACTTCCCAGCCAACATGCCCAGCTGGGCCCCAACTGGGTTTCAGCTGGGCTACTTGCTGGGCCCCAGCTGGGGCCCATCCGTGTTTGTCAGGTGTTCCAACGTGGGGCCCAACTGGGCTAGCCTTTCCCAGCTGTAACCCAGCTGTGCCCTGCTTCAATAACTGAAGCCTATCTGGGCTTCAGCTGGGCTTCAGCTGGGCTTCAGCTGGGCTTAAGCTGGACTTCAGCTGGGAAAGGTTAGCCCAGTTGGGCCCCACGTGGGAACCTGACAAACACGGATGGGCCCCAGCTGGGGCCCAGCAAGTAGCCCAGCTGAAGCACAGTTGGGGTCCAACTGGGCATGTTGGCTGGGTTAACAGCACCACCCTCTCCCCGTCGTTTCGAAACTCATTACACATTGTCGAAATTTTAGTTGCTGCCTCCAGTTGGAGGGCCACCCCACCCCCGTCGGTCAATCCGGAGAAGCAGTCCTTAAAATTATTTTTACAAAGCTTTTCATGGTATGAACCTAGCATAATGAAGAAAGATATGCCACCAGCTGAATCAAAAACCTTCGTGTACTCTTGCATTGTATACCCCTCCGCAGCAATGTGTTCAACAATGAGGACGATGACTCGATTTTTACTCAAATACCTCGGAACGTCCCTGACTGTCTACCAAACTTCGGTTCACCAACAGAACTGTAGGAGACACAAGCTATACCTGGGCGTTTCTTCCAGTCAGTCAGTCGATCAGTCAGTCAGTCAGTTAGTTACCGTTTTGCGGCCCAGTTTCCAACCAGTTGGTTAAAGTCGAGCCTGCCATGGCCCTTTTCCAGCTGTGGCCCACTGGCTTTTTTTACCCCACTCCATTGCTTATGCTGAGTACCAAACACAATGGCAGTGCGTTCTATTTCTAACGTGTTCGGTATGACCCGGCCAGGAGCGAACTCCCAACCTCCCGACTGCAAGTCGTATGCTCTTACCACTTGACCATGGAGTCACTCGGCGTTTTTTGAAGAATTAGCTGAAAACTAGTTGGTATACAAACACAGTAAACACAGTTCGTGTTAACATAAACCCTTGCAGCTACCAGACTGTCCTCTTTAAGTATGAAAGGAAGATGGGTGTGTGACGGTAGAAAGTAACTGACGTCTTAAATAAGACTAACGTAAAGGAGGACAAAAAGGCTGGTTCATAAACCAAGAGACAATTTTTTCTGACAGAGTCCATAACCACCATCCATCTGAAAAAACAGGTGAGTGTCTACAACAACAGACACAGCTAAAAGACTAAATGGCGCCCGCGATTGAATCATTAATTGCAATTTTTTGCTTAAAGAACGAGTTCAATACTTTTCTGATCATTCTCCAAAACTCTCTTCTAATGCTTTGAATTCTGATTAGTTGAATTTGTTGAAAAAAATATACAAAGTTCTCCTGGTATTTTGACCCATCCGTCATTTTTAAAAGAGCTTAATGTCACAGTATTTTCATAACATTTCAAAACTTGAATATTGCACTTTCAACCTAAACCAGGCACCAACTCGGATATACTTTAAAAATTGAGAAGGCGAAACATTGTCACATGATTATCAAGAACCATTTACGAAATAGAAAGGTCTACTGCATTAATTCAAATTGGAATGACCTCCTTCTATCTTTATAATGTGTTATATTTTTATTTTATACTTACAAGTGTAAAACTTCCATGTGCCTGGTGCGCCATCAGTTCTGAAGGCAACGTGACGAATATCTAGTATGCGGTCCATTTCATCAACAGTCAGGATGCGGCGTTTGTAGTTGCGACCAATTTGTAAAATTCCGTCTTTAATTGTAATGAAGAAAACCGACTCCGCATCAGGTTGAACATATGATCCCGGTTCGTTGGAGTCAGACTCACAAATCAAACACCGACTGAATGAATTTGTTGGATTATTTGGACCTCCAAGAACTATTAGGGTATTGAGAGAGAAATTGTCCAAAACGCATTAGAATTTTGAAAAGCCGACACAAAAATTTGAGTTAGACAATACCAGTGATGGCTTCTGAAAGGCTCATAGCAACAAGATTGAAATTTCCATTGTAATTAATTACAATTAATTACAATTAATTAATGCTTTCTAGTTTGTCTCCCCTGTCCAGAAAACGTTTTATCCCCTTGCCCTTCAGTACTTGGTCTGAATGCGTTTTTCGAAGTCTGCTTACACCATTGTAGTTGCTTTTAAAATGGACAGCTCTTCCAGAAAATATTAGTAACGGAGGATACACAATAACATAAAATACGTGATCCTCATCCGGGGTGATATGAGGCGAGCCTCACTATCCTTGCCGAGCGCGGATACCCTATTGCAAAGTGTTATTCTTGTTATACATACCCATCATTGCCATGGAAACCTATAAGATGGACTATTGCAGGAAGGTTGATATCGTGAGAGTGAAACAAACAATCAATTTCAGAGACGGTTTAACGTGCAGCAAAGCCATCAAGATGTCCGGAGGGTGGCATGTGCCCTCTGGAAAACTGGTGTCGCATTGTGTGCCCCGAACTCAGATTGAAGATTTTCAAGGATACGTTCTATAAGCCGTGTTCCCATTTGATCCAGGGAGGTGGATCTTGATCTACCGAGGTGGATCAAACACTAATGGGAACGCAGATCAACAACACTCACTCAAGATCAAGATCCACCGATTTTGATCGACCGTTCGGGGTAGATCAGATCCACCGCGCTGGATCAAAGTTTGTAATGGGAACACATCGGTAGATCAAGTGACCCTGGATCTCCGGTTACACTCATGTATGTTTTTTGTGATACATCGATACGAAATGCATGGCAGGCCGACTTGTAAACATTGGTGACCTTTTCGCGCTTGCGCAATGTGTTCATAAAACACGTTTGATCTACCGCGCTCACTCAAATGGGAACGCGGATCTCGATCAAGGTAACTGATGTTGATCCACCTCGGTAGATCAAGATCCACCTCCCTGGATCAAATGGGAACACGGCTATAGTCAGAGTGTGACTACAAGATTTCGTATGTTTTGTTTCCATTTTGGACAAGAAAAGCAAGGGGAGTTCTGCTTCAGATCAGGAAGACGGAAGTAGGTGGAGTTCTATACCATAGAAACCTTTTCTTTGCCATCTACTGTGGCTGGCGAAACTTATCTCTTTTGTGTGTTGTTCTGTGGTACTCAATAGACTCACAGGCGTTACCTTGGCTAGGCATTAAGATCAAGCAAGGTAAGTCTGCTAGATTTCAGTCGATCAGAACATCCGGAAATTTGTTCCTTGCCTTAGTCACTTGAAGATGTAAATTAATTTGAGAGTTTAAACGCGTTTAGACGATAATTAAAACCTATTTGTCTTGTTCCCTATATTTTTCAATATGGGAGGAGGGTGGGGGTGGGTTCACTCTCTAAAAACAAGAGAAAAAACTACTTAGTGACTCTCTTATAGGATAAGAAGCGTAAATTCACTCTGTTAAAGAGTTAATTTTCTCCAAAAATAGTGAAATTCGCTCCTGGAAGAGTGACGAACCCACTCTTATAAAGATTGCTTGTAGGGATCACTCTTTTTTAAGAGTGATCCCGGTGGACACTTAATCAGAAGGAAAGCAGTGGAGTAGGGAAAATAAACCAGGGAGCAACAACTGGGAAACTTGTAGCAATTGGTTGGAAACTGGGTCTCTTATCTCCATCTAACTAACTAACTCCATCAAGAGTGAAACTGCGTTTTTGAGTGAAACTTACTCGTGTTGGAGTGAATTTTTTCTCTTTGGGTGAACTTTATAACTCTCATTCCCTTGACGAGTGAAATTTCACCCTTTTCATTTTTAAAGTGTAGGTCATACAAGTTGATGCAATGTAGCAATGTTCAGGTTTTTTCTTGTTGGTCATTGCGTTTATCATGCTTGAATTGCTCTTTAGTCAGTATCTTAGTGCCGAGCATTCACTGGCAACGTTTGATTTCAGGACAGTATTTTGCATTGTTTCCACTTCTGTAACCTAGCAACTTAACAACGAATCATTCTTTTAGTTGGAATCGCCGTATGATTGACATTGCCCAGGTATTAAATACAAATACATTAATCCAGTGTCTGAAGTTTATAAATCAAAGGATTTGTTCTCCGCGGTGATCAGTCTAATTGGATAAGTATAAATAAAAGGTTTTCGATGGATCCACACCTCTCTGGTCAAGTATGTGTGGGAAGGGGCACTTTCACGAACGATAGGTGGGTCACAAGGAAGTCTGATATGCCGGTGGGGCAATGGCGAAAGGCTATATCAACTCAACTCTTTTGGGCAGAATTAAGTCATTCCTTAAGAGGGTCGCATTCCTTGGAAATCGTATTTAATCATCTATCAACTGCTTTTGCTATAGTAATCCCCCTTCCTTTTTGCAAAATATCTGCTAACCCACTACTGGTAGTGTTTGTGTTTTTTTTTTTTCAATAAAATCTTACGTGAAGTTACCGGGCCATCCGGTGCCATGTGTGCTGTCAAGTAGTGCCCCCTGTGCCCCATTGCCTCCTACAATGAAACGATTGGGGACGCGGTTATGTAATAGTCATTTTAGAGGATTTCATTGCTGAAAGCGTCAAAGATCTATTCCATTGGCACAGGTTCCTTCCACAATTTTTCAGTGAAAGATAATTCTACAACGTTAAAAATGTGAGTACGGCTTTTATAAAGGAAACAAAAAATTAAACTGCCTCCCACTTTGCTGAAGGTCATGTCGGCGACTACTTGTTTAAAATGAGACAAATAATAAAACAGGACGACTCGAGCCGGCCAAAGTTGGGCACCATTTGGTCAGTTTTTACCTCATCGAATGTAGGAGGATTTAAAACAGTGTTTTATGCTATTACTTACGAATATCATACAGAGGAGTTTCACCATCTTCAATATCAGGGGAAGAGCTAAGAATAAGATGAGCGTCGCCTTCCGTTTGCACACTAAATTTAAAAGAGCCAAAGTTCTTGGGAAGTCGAAACGGTACAAATGTATTGACGTCATCACCACTCGATTCCAACTCAATTGCAGGGTCTTTGTGTAAGAACAGAAAATAAATGATATGTTGATTCAAAGAAAACGACATTATTTCACTCAGAAGCTACGTAACCTTGTTAACGAATAAATTGCTTAGACATCTTTGATACTTTTTCTAAATTAACTTGCTATAAACGTAGGCCTATCATTGAAACACAAAATGTGTTAAAAAAGTGTTTGCATTAGAGGTTAACATCATTGCTTCTACCAAGATAAACAACAATAATGAAGCCTCGGTTACAAGGGCCCTTTAAAGCAGGAAAATACACCGAGCTGCATCATATTCTAAGTCATGGTTTTCCGAATCTTTTTTTCATTTCAGAGTTTGGGATTAACAAATCTAGCTCAGGACAAAGCGTACAGCGTCCCTTGTTTTCGTCAGTATGTGCATACAACACTATCTAAACAAAACTACTGTATCTGATCGAAAAAAAGGGTGTCTCCCTGGTACTTGTCGGCAGATTTAAATGCAACTTTTTACACCTAAAAGACAACTTAGACACTATTCACTACACAAAACCACACTTGACATCCGCTTTAACGTTGTGGATGGGTAAAACAGGAATAATTTCACCAAATTTTCATGTAAACTCAAATTTTAAAATAGGCCTTCGTGCTTAAAGTGCGTGGTTGGTTTGTTTAATCCCGACTATTTGTAGATTGTGCGCATGTGCATAGCCACCTAAACGTATTACCGAAATCACTTATTGTGTGTGCATTCTTCCCGACCAATTCTTCAACCAACATGGCACTTCATGTGGAAAAGGCAAGACGTTCCGTATTCAATCTCGAATAAACGCGGTATGTAACTTAGTAAGTTTCCCCGCTGAGTGAACGAACTTTTTCCGTTCACCCCATCGATGCGAAAACTTTGAGGGGCGGTAGACTAATGGAGCTACAGGCATTGATTTGCTACGTAGGCTGCATTCTAAAAATGTAAACTTTCACCAGGTCGGTGTTGATTTAGCAAGTATAGAATGCTGGTTATTTTCCCCAGGTATTCGTGTTAACATTAACAATTAAACTGGGGAATTGATAAGCTATTTTTCCTAATTTTAACAAGTTAATTTGAGAAAAGAGTTCCTGGTTAATTCATCATCTTCATCAGGATCGTGTGAGTGTTCTACTGACACGAAATCTTGTAAAATTCCAGCAGATAACCTTTTGGAGATTATGAAAATTGATGCTTTGATTCTTACCGTCAAAATTCCTCTCGGCACCAATCCATGATGTTTGATTCTCAGCAATACCACCTACAAATGCGTTTTCTTCCTTTGAGGTTATGGTGACAAGATGGGCACATTCACTTTGACATTGAATTTTTGCTGTTTCGAAATTCTTTGGATCAGGATAATATTTATAACAGGATCTCTGGAACAGTGTATAACCATCAGGACATTTGACTGGCTCTGTGATTGAACAGTTTAAAATACATTAAGTTTTGCTTCATTTTCATAAAGAACTACGAACAATAGAAACCTACCAGGACTATCCTCCAAAAAAGTTAAAAGTGGGATTTTCTATCAAGTTGCCATTGACTGATTGGCTTTATTCATTTTTCCCATAATTTTTCTTCAAACTTAAAAAGACGATTCTACCACCCTCCATTACCTTTTAATACCTTTCTACAGTATAGCTATAGATATTTTAAACATAGAACAAAAGAGCACTTATGTGTACGTATGGGATTAACTACCAAACTCTTTCCCACTCAATTTATAGGATTACACAATTCCATAGTAAATTGGATTAAACTTAACTGCACTCAGCAACAGTGTTTTTCCAGTCAATGCTTGGTGTACCGCCGTTACTCCTGCAAGCAAGTACGTACTGCTCAATATTCTCACAAAGCTGTTCCATTAAAGGGAGCGTACCACACAAATCATAGATGCACGAATCGTAATAACCCTGTGGGTCTCTGAAATCATGGCAAGAAGCCAGCGGACCTGCGAATGCAAATCGGAATATCAAAGGAAAGATTTGTTTAAAGAACGGTCTAAGCAAACAATTTATTTTCACATGTGAAAGAGGAACAAAGTCTACACTTTGCGGTGAAAATTTCATCTAATTCGGACATGTACTTCTCGAGATATCAGCAACTAAAGTTACTACATTTGTAACTCAACTCATCTTGAGGGAAGCAGAGATGATATGACTTCCTCACATTGATTGAAAGTGATTTGTTCCTTTTGTTTGTTCAGTCTTCTGTGATGACCTTGAAGATAATTAGTATAGAACCACGCGATGAGGAATGTTAAATATGTAAATTTTCCGTGACTTTCAAGCAACCACATTCTCATGACATAGAGCATCCGACTTGCAGTCGGGAGGTTGAAAGTCCGAGTCCTGGCCATGTCATACCAAGGACTTCAAAAACGGAACCTATTGTCGTTGTGCTTGGTGCTCAGCATAAGCAATGGAGTTGGGAAAACAAACCAGTGAGCAACAACTGGAAAAAAGGCCACGGCCGACTGCTTAACTTGAACAAATTGATTGGAAACTGGGCCGTAAAACTCTAACTAACTGACTAACTGACTAACTTAATAATAAACTAACTAACTAAATAACAAAACAGAGAATTTTTGAATACAGAATTGGTCTCAGTTTTACAGTTAAAAAAACAAAAGAATGCTCATTTATGTGAGGCTGTGATATAATATGTGTTTGCTTTAAGCTTACTTCGTATTGAAAATGTGACGACTTAAAGGGGAGGTGCAGTCACCCCAACTTGAAGTAGTGTAGTAGACTATCCAGTTTCATGATTGGCTGTTGAGGGTCATGTTACAACATTTTCACTCCTCAAATGTGACATTTACTAGAAGGAACTGTTTGGTTACCTTAAACGTGTTTTATTGAAATAATAAAATGTTATAAAAGATTCTTTGAACAGAAATGGGATGAGAATTGTTTTATCAGTTTAACTGTTGCTTCAAAATAATTTTGGGGGACTGTTCTTTACCTTTAATGTTTTAATATCTTGCGAACCACACATCCAATTTTAATGTCAATTACACCATGATGCTTAGAATAAGCAACCCTCTTAAATATCAAAGCTTGGCCTTTTCTGAACCCTTCCTTGAAGGGGCGAAGATCTCGTTTGCAGATTGACGGCCTTGGCAAAAAATTTGCAACAGCCAGAACCTCAGATCCTGTCCTTGACTAGACTCATGTATAGGCAATCCATCACACAAACGCGAACTCATACCGTCCTATACACTCACAAGCAAACATGCATTCACACTTACATTGACACTAATACTCACGAAAATTAGATAGATGGCGCATGTAACAAGCACTTTTTTAATAAATGATAAATACCCCTTTGTAATAGGCCATCACTTTTGACATAAATTCGACCACTTTACCGAGACCACAAACGACGCACACCAAAGCGCTGAAAAGGGGCCTTTTGCAGAAACTACATCCAGTGTCTTGTTAGAATTATAAGCTTCAACATTGAACATTGCAGTTGCAAGTTCCATCTCTATCAACGGAGGTAATATCCTGAGCAATTGTGTCTAATGTGTCGATGACATGTAGGAGAAATTAATATGTAAATTTGAAGAAATGTTTTTCCAGAAGTTCTCTTGGACTCTCTTTGAGTGCAACCCAGTTTTCTTCATTACAACACTTTTACACTTCATGTTAGATTATGTATTACAGATTCAGACTGCAGTGAAGGGCTCAAATCAAGCAATTTTTGCGTGATAAAATGTTGATTACCAGAGTTTGAGTAACACCGCTTCTTCTCCACACGACACAACGGCGACCACCCACCGCGTCGGCTGAGATTTTCTTTTGTACTAAATAACTAAAAGTCAGGTAAAAATGTGTAGTTTTCACACTTTCCGGCCGAAAGCCAAAAGAATTGCTTACTTTGGATTTACTACAAATGAAATCGGTAGTACTTCAAATTCCATCATCCATGTACGGATGTGCCTAACACATAACCCGTAAACTGTACTACAGATCTTTACTACAGGACATAGCTCGTGTGACACATTTACTATTTATTTCTACTAAGCTAGGCGTGGTTTAAGAAGCTTACAATAAAAGAGCGTTTTTCAAACGTTTAGTTACTCTTTCTGTCATTGTTAATCAAATTACGAAATTTCAACTACGGGAAACGAAACCTCCTATGTATATCCCTAAACACGTAGACTTTAAACCCTTTAACCTTAATGTAACGATGGCATCTGAATGCGGTGTATTATTACTTAATTATATAGTATTCTATTTAACATTAGTTGAACTTTTTGATAATGTGCTCGAAAAGAGTGGAACGCATTATGCCGTGTACCAGGACATATTTTTACTTCGAAAGTATTGTGATACCTTCCGATAAAACACCAAAAAACTACAATAACGTGATTTTGTTCCAGGAAACACATTTCTAGCAATAGAGCTAAGTGCTTCATAAGTGGGAAAGGGGCTTTGAAAGCTGCTGCACCAAACCAGAATGTTATTAGTTAAGGCGCAAATAAGGAGTAAACCCAAACCTAAAACATTGACGTACCGTCTTTTTGAAGCAGAACCCCACAGCTGTCTAGAGCGATTGCCTCTTCTGGGGAACCATCTTCGCATGTGTGAGTCTCTTTGAATACTTCAGGACAGTCCTGAAACGCTCCCCAGGTATTGGCAAATTCTAGTTTTTTTGAAACCTTGTATAAATATAAAATTTTTGTAAGGTACATTATCATGATACAGTATGGAAATAAGAAAGGTCAAATACAGAAGAGCAGAAAAATGAAATTCACTTTAAACATATACTTGAACGGGTAGAACTTGGTAAAAGTTACTATATTGGTTGATTTTTCTGCCAAGGAAATTACTTTCCTTGCCGTACTAGTTAAGCTTAGCAATGGTTCCATAGCTACGACATGTTAATAACCTTGTGGAATTTTTTCTCAATAATAAATACCCCCTACCCGTTATAAAAGCGGGAACCAGCAAGGCTTCCGATCACTACCGGGACAAACTACTGCCTTACAGAACTAAAAGTGGAAATACACGTATTCCACTTGTTTAAGATTATTCGTCCAAAACAGAAAATTTACATAAATTTATTCGTTCAGATTTTGCTATTCTTCGGGCAGACAGTTAGGTGTCTACAAAACTAAGATCTAAGACCTACAAAACTAAGACCCTACCAACTACAAAACAAACACCTTGCCGACTACAAAACTACGACTCCACCACCACAAAACTAAGACCCCATCAACTACAAAACTAAGACCCTACCAACTACAAAACTAAGACCCTACGAAGTACAAAACTAAGACCCTACCAACTACAAAACTTAGACCCCACCAAGTCCGAGTACAAAAGCAATTTCAAGAGGGCTCTGTTCATACCCTGTAGTTAAACTTTTCATGTCAGTGTGCCTTTTTCATTCAACCTGGCTGCAGTTCTTCCTTTTCACCCACAGGGAAAATATTCCCATTTTTCATTGCTTTTATTATTCTCTTTTGATCTTAAACTTTCTGATTCTGCTTTTTTCCTCTTTGTTCTTCCCTCTCTTCCTTTCCTTTTCACTCCATGTATGAATTAATTAAATTAGGTAGGCCGTGGCATTATCTTATACTACGTATGCATTCGCTTATTCCAAATTTTGTATTGTTATTAGACAGACGTTTTCGTGCTGTGGGGTGCGATTTAAGACCGCAGATACTTTGAAGTGCTGCTTTGTAAGGTTCAACGTTTCAATAATAATTTATTTCTTTAATTTAACTATTGCACCATATACCTATGACTATTTACAGGCTCTGAGAGCCACATACGCAGAAACTAGAACAGCTATGCTGCAGAATCCCAGTACCTGAGTCATGTACGATTAATGGTTATCGTGAAGCAATGGAAAGATGTGATAAGGTTTTTCATGATATTACAGAAAAGAGCAAGCAAGCATCCTTTTGGTGATCAGGTACAGTTTCATGCATAAAAAGAAATATGAAACAAACCATGTGTCCTTGGCTCTCCCTGAAGTGAACCAGCCAATTACATCTGCTTTGCTTGTCCTTGGTTGCCCAGTTCACAATGGTGCAACATGTGTCTGGCCAGGGAGTTTTCATTCATGTTATTTGAAACCCAAATAATAACCTTCTCTTCAGCAGTGGTCAGCACTGACTGTTGTAAAATCAGTGCCATATTGTGGGAAACCAATGTAAAACTAAGTATTGGGTCCTTGTTTATACCAAAGGTCGGAGGTGCATCTCACTCAAGTACTACTGTATGGACACTGTATAACACCATCATACTTGTATTTATAACTTGTCACTAAATAAAGCACTGGGAAGGGGTGGTAACTCTCGGTATAGATGGTAATACAACAAAAAACGCTCCATATTCTCAACTATTTGTTGAAAGAACACAAATTTTCGGAACGCTCCGCTCGAGGCAAATTACTCTCTTAATTAATACAGTTGTGTTTACACTTAAGGAAAAATCAGAAAATTTTGGTGCTTGCCCTGATGGAAAAAACGTTGCGGATGTAACAGTAGAGAATGGATTTTGAATGGTTTTTATGTGTACGGTGGGGACTGGTAAGTACCGCAGCACACTTGTCATGAGATGCGAAATTTTCTTACCCAAACTAAATAATGGAATTGAAAAGCGCCGGCCCTTATCCAGACTACTTTTGTAGCAATAGGCTGGGGACAACCGGCCGGCGCCGGCATGTAGTGGTTGGCAAAGACGTACGAAACGGGGAAGCCGGGCACTGAGTGTGCAGGCTAGTCCGAGAAATTTAGCAAAGGACCCCGGACATCGGTATGGAAGAAGTTTGCTGGCCATTTCAATCGCAAAAATCTGGCATGCACTCTGAAAATGTGTTTTACTTCCCGTTTCCCCACTTTGTAAACACCTTTTTAACTCTTAATATGTTAGGCAATCAAAAACTAAACGTTTAGCAATAAATGTGTTTAAAACGGTCTCGGAAATATATTGGAATTAAAATTGACGGCATGTGCAAGCGTGTAAACAAAGCGGAAAAACGTGTGGAGAACGGTTGATTTCTGAACCGTTTTGAAAAGTGTGTTTTTACGACACAGGGACTTGTAACTTTGACCAAATTCTCTAAAAACTTTGCTTGATAAAAAGACCATTTAGTCACGCTGAACTTTTTTTGCAAACTAAAGAATACAAAAAACTTGTATTTGAACAGCCCATAAAAACAGTCACCATTCTCTTTCCAAGTTATTCCTAGCATTTTTAGGAAGTGGCTGAATAGCCCCGAATTCTTTTCATAATATACCCAGAAATAGTCAAGACAAGTTTCACGAAAAATAGAAAAGGTTAAAAAAATTCAGAAAATATTGGGGAAGCTTAGGCTATAAAAAATTATTCCACAGACTTTAGTCATGCCCATGATTTTCCAGAGTTTTGAAACCGAATAAACAAATCCTTTAATATATTTGGCAGGAAAACAAGAAGCATCGTAATGCAAGTATGACAATTTTTATGAAGATTAAAAAAGATTTTAAAATTTTTCGACACATGTTGGCAGATTGTTTCTTCGACACATGTTGGCAGATTGTTTCTTCGACACATGTTGGCAGATTGTTTCTTCGACACATGTTGGCAGATTGTTTCTTCAGCCGTACTTACTCTATACCGTAGATTCCTGTACAAAAACTTCACCTGAAATGGCGCAATCTCAGGCGAATGATTTCCATTTACGGACGGGAGGGTGCCCAAAATTTTCCTCTAAAGATAAATAACAGGCCATCGTGAGACGTGTCATATAAGTGTGAATGACAATACGCGTAGTCATAAGAAGGCTGAGAGTGACAGGTTGTCTTGGCAGTCTGAGGTCAGGTGGTTGCACTGTCGCAGTTTCAATCTGAAGATTGGATGAAAAGTGCTAAAATAGCTTACAGTGCTGTGGACCCGCAACGCACCCTTTCTTCGGTTTAAACTGACCCCTTCTGAGTCCTCTTGGCAAAAAATTGGACCTTGAATTTAGAGTGCAGCGTTGCATGCACAAATATATTTCAATTCCGTTGTGTATAGCTTTCTCATGAGACATGTTTTCATGAGACGATACATGATCATTACACCCAGTGGCATAGGAAGCAATATGAAAGCCGTTGGGGGGGGGAGAGGGGACAATTTTGGACCATGCACCTCACCCTACCTCATTGACCAAATGGTAAATTGTTTTGCTGAACCTTTTTCGTTTTATCAAAGCAATAACAACTTTTTTTAATTAAAAGAAAGTCTGATTTTTTTATGTAAGAACACTACAGTATTAGGAATGTAATTTTCGGCGCGCATTGGGTTCTTTTATACTTTGGGAACTATCATGCGTTTCCTACTAACATATCTGAGAAAGCATGTCGACTGAAGATCGGCGTTGTTTCATAATATTCAGGAGTGCAGATTGAGGCTTCTTGACGAGATTTAAAAAGCTCCCAAAACTTCGTTGACTTTTAGACGAAATATATTTAAAATTAAAAGCATATATTCAAGAACACTTCAGGGAAACTGCACTGCAGAGGCTCGGAACACTTTATAACTGACTACTGTATGAGTGACCACGTAGTGCATTCAGACTTGCAAGTTTGGGCACGCGAAGCAAGCGGAAAATTACGCTTTTTTAAACTAATGATTACAACAATATGATAGAGCTTTCATAAGAAAGAATTCGGAATTTTTGAGAAGGAAAAGTTGAGAAAACCGCAATGTATTTAACTGGTATCACAAACGGCAAATTCAGTTTTTTTTTTCACTTTTTCGGTCTCCACCTCTTGCAGCTAAGTCACTGTTCTGCAACATTGAATATTGATAACATTTTGACACTTCAATAACTGAAGAATCCATTTACACGGACTACTCAACTGACAGTGTTGAAAGGAATGTGATGATAGTTGTGTATGAGAGCATTGAGTAGGCCAATGGTTTCATGCCTGGAATATGAAGTCTTACTCAATGAAGTTTCTTCAATTGGCGCGGAGCGTAAAGAAAATTTGAAAAATCACCACCTCTCAGACTGCTGGAAATAGCATGTCTCATGCTTGTTAGTAGTAGCGAAGTTTTCCAATTTTTCTTTCAGGTGTGAACACCACTGTATCAGGGACGTACATATTGCTGCGCACGAAGAGCGCCAAAATGTTTGCCTCTATTAAACAAATATATGTAAATATGGAGCTTGTATTGCAGAAAGCTTTCGATTCTAGGTTTCCTGTAAGGAAATGTAAAGAGTTGGGATAACTTTAGAATCTGCACTTCCTTCATGTATTGGTTGAAAATCTGAGAATGTTTGCATTTTCTAAAGTCCTCCCGACTCTCTAGCAAAGAGCCGTTCGACAAAACCAAACTATAAACAGCTTCCCAAAGGAGCTGGATTGTACTACGATTGAATCGTTGTTGCTACATAATGTTATCTTAGGCCTACGAACTGACACTGTACTGGCACTTCTAATTTCCCAAACTTTGTTGTCCTCTTTAGACAAAACATTTCAAAGTCGAGAGCTTTCATTGAATAAAGTTTGCAATTCAATGAAAGACAGTTTACAAAAATAGCAGTATAGCTGTCTGTGTCTCTTAGTAATCAGTTGATGATGTGGTTTCACGTATGGTAAATATCCGATTTTGCCATTTACAGAGCTCGGGAAAGTATACCAAACTGATTTACGAGCCCCGACTAAATGACTTTTATATTGCATTTGCAAGTGCGCCAATTTTTTTTTTTTTTTTTTTTTTTTTTTTTTTTTTTTTGAGATTGAAAAAATTAAAAAGGGGATTTTCTGACCCGGGAAGTAGGGACGGAACCATGCGTCTGTCCCCTTTATTTTTCACTGGGGTTGTGTGCCACCAGCACCCCCCCCCGCTTCCTACGCCAATGATTCCATGTGATTGTAGCAAAAGAATTTTAGCCTACGTATCACTAGCAGAGTTTAGAGAATTAGAGGATACTTAGCCAGTTTGGTAATTCGTTTTGGTGGCTATACACATGCGCACATCTTCCAAATCGTTGGGATAAACCCGTCAATCTCGCACCTACAGCATTAATTCCAAATATTTAGTTAATATGAAAACTTCGTAAAATCATCCTTTTTCAATCCGTCCATAACATAAAGCGGGATCCCTTTGGTTTTGTGTAGTCAGGTAGTGGAATGTGTCTAAATTGTCGTTTTGATTGTAAACATTTGCATTTTTATCTGCCGTTAAGTGCAGTAGGACTGACACCCCTATTTTCATTTGGGTTCGGTAGACACCTAGAGATAGTGTTGTATGCATATACTGACGAAATAAGGCAACGGTGCACGATATGTACTGAGCTCGGTTTGCATGTCCCACCCCATTCCTTCAATTCCATGCAGCAACGAATTAATTACCACACTCGCCAACTGTGGAACACTTGGTCGATGGGCAATATATTTTTGTGACAGCAATACAAGAACTGAAATGAAAGATATAACAGAACAATGTAGGTTTCCGCGTTTTCCTTTAAAATGGGAAATAATTTTTCACTGATAGAGCGATTGATCAGGTTATCTTCAGCATAAGGATTGAGCATAAAAAAGAAACGAAATATAGCACAATTTAGCATCTAAACCTTTAGAGGCAGCTAGCAATTTTAAGCGGGGTAGGGAAAACATCCCACTTTATACCCACTCGATGGAGGGTAAAGAATTGTGACAAAACATTGAATTTGCCCAAATCCTTTATATTATATTTATTTTATGTTTATAGCCTATTGAGAAAATCGCTGCCATTCACTTCGTCAGCAAGAAATAGACAAAAATTCAAAAAAGTACATGAGCAATTCTACACCAACAAGCAATGCAACGAGAAATCCTAAGTGGCCCAATATGTAGTCAGCGTCGCGCATATCAAATGCCTTTTGGATAGACCGTGACCTTGATAGAATTTAAAAAAAAATGAGTGTAGTAGCAAAAGAGCAAACGTAATCAAGGTATTGAAAAAGCTGCAAAGAATCGTTACATAGGCCACCCTTACATTGCATTATATCATGGAACAACCCGAAAGAGGCTTGTCCATGCAAGAAGAGGCCCAGGGCATGTTAAAGGCTTGTAGAACAAAGAGACGTGCATGCAATGATCGGACCAATACAATATTGAGTTTACGAATGAGGGATTCAGTATGCTAGAGCGACGTAATTATTCCTCCAGAGATACAATAGTCTCGTAGAAGAGATTGTTTTCTTTTTATTTCCAGGTTGCATGGCTCCATGGGCCCTCAGGATCAGTCAAATATTTTCCAAAGAGACGAGACGTCATGCGCTCTGTAACTGCTGAAGCCGGTACAATATCTGCGATGTTTGCCAAATTTGTCTAATTTTGTAGTGTTTTCCACCAATTTGACCGTTGAACCTACTCTAGTGATACAACAGTCACAAAAAAGAGATTATTTTCTTTCGATTGCCGGGTTGTATGGCTCCATGGGTCTTTAGCCTCAGTCAAATATTTTCTGAGTGAGACGCGGCATTGTGCGCTTTGTACCTGGTGAAGCCGGTACAATATCTAAAATGTATGCCGAACTTGTAGAATTTTGTCGTCTTTTTCCGCCAGATCTGACCCATGAACCTAATCTAGTGATACATTTTGTTATAGAAGAGATTCTGTTCTTTGGATTGATGGGTTGCATGACTCAATGGGCCGTCAACGTCAGTCAAATGTTTTCGAGCCGGACGTGACATTATACGCCTTGTACCTGCTGAAGCCGGAAAAATATCTACGATGTTTGCCGAATTTGTAAAAATTTGTCACCTTTTTCCCCCAAAGCTGACCGTTGAACCTAAACCAGAAATACAAAAGCCTCATACATGAGATTCTGTTCTTTCCATTGCTAGGTTGTATGACTCCATGGGAACTCAGGGCATGTCAAATATTTTCCGAGCGAGACGCGACATGATGCACCTCGTTATAACTGCTGACGCCAGTACTCACTATCAACGATGTACGCCAGACTTGTCAAAGTTTGTCGTCTTTTCTCGCCAAATTTGACCGATGAAACTATTGTAGTGATGCAATATTCCTATAGAAGATATTCTGTTCTTTTGATTAACGGGTTGCATGGCTCCGTGGGCCTTCAGCGTCAGTCAAATATTTTCCGAGGGAGACACGACATTATGCGTCTTGTAACTGCTGAAGCTGGTGAGATATCTACCATGTATGCCGAACTCGTCTAAATTTGTCTTTTCCCAACAAATCTGACCGATGATACTACACTAGTGATAAAATATTCTGATAAACGACGTTCTATTCCTTTAATGGATGTGTCAAAATTTGTCGTCATTCTCGCTAAACTGACCGATGAATCTAATCTATTGATACAATATTTTCAGAGTAGAGATTCTGTTCTTTTGTTTGCCAGGTTACATGGCTCCATGAGCTCCCAAGAAAATATTTTCCAAGGGAGACGCGACATTATGCGCCTTGTTACTGCTGAGTTCGGTACAATATCTACAATATATTACGAACTTGTCGAATTTTGTCGTCTTTTTTCCCAACACGTGACAGAGGAACCTAATCTGGTGATACTAGTCTCATAGAAGAGATTCTGTTCTTTGGATTGATGGGCTGTATGAAACCATGTGCGTCGGTCAAATGTTTTCCGAGTTAGACGCAACATTATACGCCTTGTAATTGCTGAAGCCGGTGTAATATCTACAATGTATGCGGCAATGTATGTGCAATTACCCTCAAAAATATTGGGTGACATATGGGAAAGTTTACCTTTAAATAGCGTACAACAGGAGTTTTTGCGGAATCGGTCTGTGAGTTCACACGTGACGGTATTACATTATCTAATTGAAAAATTCTTTAGCTTCTTTCCACTTCGATGTCAAATTGACGAGAGTTTTCTTAGTCCAATCAAACTGAATCTTAAAAATGCTTTAGGGAAAGATATGTAAATTTTTTATATCACTTGAAACTATTTGACCAATGACACTAGGCAAGAATTTTGGCAAGTTTTGTTTGCTACTATCAACCGAAAACGCCCTAAAATCCAATAGCAAATCCAATAGGAAAATCGTAAAACCACTTCTTTTGTAAATGGAAATTGACGAGATTTTTTTCTCACTAGGCCTACATGAAAATTTGACTTTGAACAGTTTAAAAGTGATTGGTTAAGGAAAACAATCGAGACGGATATATGTAGATTTATTATGTGTTTTGGCAGATGGGACTCAGTTTGTCGGAAAATGCTCCATATATTCTTAGTGATTTACACATTTAAGCGTGTACACTACACACATATGCCCTAAACATCCCCATATGAAAATATCGTTCCCTTCCAGTCCGGCAAAATAGCCTAGGAATAAGTATGCGGCAGAGTAGAAAAGGAAATTCTCAAACGCTGCGTTTATGTAGAAGAAATAGTTAAATTTGGAAAATTTTTATTCAGAGCATGGTAGAAACCATATGACGAAAGATGTCGCTTTGTAACTACGACTTTAGAGATGCTAAATTAAAAAAAAAAGCACGAGCCGTGAACTTGGCAAAAATTACTACTAGAAATGTAAGGAAATCGCAAACAACTGACTTGGCAATGTTAACAGAAATACCTCTTCTAGACACCACTAAACTGGGCCAACCCTTTTCAGAATTTCTGGAAACGATCCGTTTCCAATGATTAATCGCCCTACATGTAGTCGTTCCCAGCACATCTAATGCATCACATTATTACATAAACACGAATTACCTTTATTCCCCAGAAAATTCACTTTTGTTTTACACACAATCTATGAGTTGCAATGAATAAAATGTCTTGACGTGTGGTGATGCAGTAACCAAGGGGGGAGGGGCATCACAACCTCTTAAGTATTCACAGACATTCGCCATGTTGGGAAATTAACTTGGAAGCAATGTAACCATGACCTTTTGATTGAATACTTCAAGTTAAAATATACTTGCAAATTCTTCAAATTTAGCACCATTTTGCATTTCTGTATATTTTTTGACAATGTGGAAAAACATATAAATGAATGAATAAATTTCAACCCTTCAAACCAGAATGCACAATTGCATTAAAGTTTCCATGTTCAATACATGTTCCATTCCAAAAAGTACCATGATGGCTCATATCTTCTCTTTCAAATTGTTAAGTAACAATTGGGAAAAATAATTTTGTGTGATCCCAGATGATCTTTGACGCTCACCAACAAAGGAAGAGACTATCTTGGTACCGCATATCCACATACCAAATATGAAATATATCCAAGTCTCTTACCTTGAGATATTGTTTTGAAAAGGATTTCTGAATTTGTATCCAAGACGTGTTATAGTACCTACCTTGAGATATCGTGTCAACAAATTCGTTGCGACTCTGACCCCTGGTGGTCTTAATTAACTTTGACATCCACCAAAAATGTCGGACCATCTACCCACCATGAAGTAACCTATCCACATACAGGGAATGAAATCTAAACTTCCTACCTTACGATCACTGTTAAAAAGGTTTTCAGACTCTGACCCCTTGTGACCCCAGATGATATGTGACCTCAAGCAAAAACAAAATGGACCATCTTTCCACCATAATGCACCCACATTCACAAAAAATGTGAAATATATTCAATTTCTTACTTTGAGATAAAGTGTTTCCAAAGCATTCGGATTTAGGCACATGGTGACCAACAATGACCTTTGACCCCCAACAAAAGCCAAAGGGGCCATCTTCACACCATAATGCATCAACATGCCAAATATGAAATCCATCCCTGCCCCCTGCCTTGAGATATTGTGTTAGCAATGTTTTCAGATTTTGACCCCTTTTGATCCCAGGTAACCTTTGACCTCCGCCATGAACATTAGAGTAATTCTTCCTCATAACATGGAACATATGTGTACCAAGTTTGAGCATTATTTTTTGACATCTTAGAGAGGAACATATCCTAAGCACCCTGATCAAATTTGTATTCTTTTTTCATGCTTAGTTCCAAAGATATTAGCTGCCAACTGTTCTACACACAACGAACTTAAAGCAAGGTGGTGTGATGTCATGGATTCACATCGTTGATCAATGTTTTGTTTTTAGTTACAATTTACCACTTATTTTATGCAACTAAATTCTGATATATTGACACTGTCCCATAGATGCATCCTAAGCAACGGAATATTAAAACCTTTTTATGACTATAAAAGGGACACGATAGCGTTGCAAATCAAATCAAGGTCAAACAAATATGATGAAAAATAAATAAAAACAAAACATTGGTCAACAAGGTGAATTCATGACATCACACCTGCTTTTTTCAAGTTCACTTTTTAAAGCAAATGTGGCAACTTCACCCATGTTCAAGAAGAGCCGACATCTTAAGAATCCTGTTCCTCTAAGCAATGCAACAGTAATATCTCAAGAACCGAACATGGAAAATAAAAACAACTTTCACCAGAATGCTTAGAATGTGTTCCTCTTTAAGATTTCAAAAATAAATTTGACTCAACTTTCTTTTTAAAACGGTGAAGCATCACAAGCACACCAACATATACTGTACATGCCATCATAAATGCATTGATTTCTCTTATCATTGAACTCCATCCAACTAACATACGATTAAAAACAAAAAACAGTAATTTTCTAAACAGAATGGAACATACACCCTTTAGACCCCTCCCTCATAATCATACAATCACACCCTGCACCTCCTCTATTTTAAAAGATGACTCCCGTCAAATTGGGCATTGGAAGGCGCCATTTTACAAATCAGTCCTCTTCTAAAAGCAACATTTTTTAATGGGGGCATTACCCCATTTAAGAATGGAGATTTTACACTCTTCACACTGTGGTGCACTAATTCAAATATTTGTAGCAGAGATGTATAATATCCTCCTTTTTTTGGTGAAAAAGTGAAATGGTTATCAAATATTTAAACAAACAATTTATTAACGGTACTTTTATACTAAAAAAAGTAATAAATATTGTAAAGCGAGGGTATTGAAACTACAAAGCACAAGCAGTTATCCAGCCAGATGGAGACCAATCTTATAAAAAGAAGACTGACTGTTTCTAATCAGTTCCAAAAAAACTACTTTTCCTACCTACTTCTTTCCTACTTAGTTTTCCTAACATGACCTCCAATCTCTTATTATCTCACTGAAACCTGTTGGTGAAGAGCATGAATGCCCACGCACACCCCGCTATCTGAATCAGATCACCGCCGTTGACTGCAGCGCATAATCAAGGCATCTGATCATAAGACATAATTGTTGGAGAGAATGTCAATCAAAGCATTTTTGGGTCCTAGTTTTGTAGTTGATAGGGTCTTAGTTTTGTAGATGGCATGGTCTTAGTTTTGTAGTTGGTGGGGTCTTAGTTTTGAAGTTGATAAGGTCTTAGTTTTGTAGTTGGTAGGGTCTTAGTTTTGTAGTTAGTAGGTTCTTAGTTTTGTAGGGTTTCAGGTCTTAGATCTTAAGACCCCCTTTAAATGCGAGACGACAACCCCCAACCTTAAATTCCTCCTCACATCATCTAGGCTTCGTGCAGCTGGAAACACAGGCAACAAAAAGTGTGGCAAGCCTAGGTGTAAGGGGTGCTCTTTCGTTATCACAGACGAAACTTTTACCCATCCGGGCACTACTTCTAACATCCGTCCCCCTTCCTTTAACTGTGACATTGCTGATGTAGTTTATTTACTGTATCTATATCTGGTGTCCGTCTGGCCAGCATAGTTGCCTTTCTCATATACGTTGCATCACAGTAAATAAACTACATCAGCAATGTCACAGTTAAAGGAAGGGGGACGGATGTTAGAAGTAGTACCCGGATGGGTAAAAGTTTCGTCTGTGATAACGAAAGAGCACCCCTTACACCTAGGCATGCCACACTTCCCTTCTGTGGTTTACAGGGAAGCCGGTACTGTTGAACATTCTCGATAGGACTTGTATTTCTGTTTTTTTTTTTTGTTTCTAAATTTTTCTTCCTATATTTGTCTTTATTCTTCTGTCATATATTTGTGGTGTTTCCTACTTATTCTTATATAAATATATGTATATATATACCTATATGTATATATATAAAAAACATATATATATATATATATATATATATGTATATATATATATATATATATATATATATATATATATATATATATATATATATATGTATATATATATATATATATATATATATATATATATATATATATATATATATATATATATATATATATATATATATATATATGTAACTGCCAATGCCTTTTTAGGTTGTTCATGTATCGTAAATTTGTGACAGGATTCCTGAATATTGAGGTACAATTTACCGATATTCCGTCTGGCATAACTTTCTCGTTCTTTTTGTCATTGTCAGCGTTTCCACATAGGCCACAAACTTTTCCTTGGTAAGCTGGAGGAATATCAACTAAAGCATCATATCTGCGATCGTATGAAATTATCAAACCAAAGCTTGTTTCAAGTACCTGTAAAAGAAATATAATTCAACGTTTTTACTTACGTAATCACTTCCCTCATAGCCCTTGGAAAAACTCAAGTCATTATAAACAAATAAATATTCACAAATGCTAGTCCAATGTCTTCCAATCATAGAGTACAAACAATCTCCCTTCAGTGAATAATATTTTCAGTAAGGAATCTTTAAAATGATATCGATACAAACACACACACACGCTCCCACAGACACAAACATACACACACATATAAATATATATATATATATATAAATAAATATATATATATATATATATATATATCTATATATGTGTTTATATATAAATATATATATTTATATATATATCGTTAAATATGAACGATTAAAGAGAAACATGCACAAAACACACGGCATACTGTTTAAACGATCTGAAATTAATATTAATAATTAACTAATTGATAAAATCCTGAAGACAAGGATCGTGTCAAATAGTATGGGGCAACATGATGTAAAAACGGTAAATAGTTCAAAACTTTTTTTAAAAAGAAGTTTTAAAACGGCAAAACTCAGTTCTTCAAAAACGCACTACGTTTCGGGGAGCTACACTCGCCTTGCTCCTTACTAAATATAACTAAAGGTAGTGGAGACTACACTAGCTACTAGGCAATGCTCTATCTAGGCTTACATCTTTTACGTTAAGACTTAAAGGGGCAAGAGTATTCAACCGGTAAATCCCTTCCAATTCAACCTCCTCCCTAGTTTTATTGTTATTGTTTCGTAGCTTTTCGATAGCTACTAATTCGAAATTTTTACACACTTTAAAAAGGCTTACTAATGGGAGTTTGATCTTTTCTAACCTCCTGTCGGTGAGCCCTACGTCTAATTCTAAGCTCTAATCCCGTTTTACCCACATACTGCTTATGGCAATCCAAACAATTAATCAAGTAGATAACGTCCTTAGAAGTACAGGTTAAATCCCCTCTCACATGGAAATTCACCTGGAAATTCTAAACTTTGTACAGCAGATGTTTTACTTCGAACGATTGGTAATTGATTCGATCATAAATTTTAATTCAACCCAAGTACTGGCCTTACCTTTTGAACAAAGGAAGAAATACAGAAAAAAAACCAGAAGGAAAATTCAGCAAAGCGGGATTTGAACCTAGGACCACTCCGGGCGAGAGCCTTACTACTGCACTAAACATGACTGACGTGATTTCAGGCTCGTCCCAAATTACGCATACCGCGTGTGAGTATAAATCCCGAAACGGCGTAAAATTAGGTCGAACGTGGTAAGATCGACTGTAAATGTAGGTGGAATAATTGATATATATGCATATATATATATATATATATATATATATATATATATATATATATATATATATATATATATATATATATATATATATATATATATATATATATATATATATATATATATATAAATATATATATATATATATAACAATAAAAACAAAGTCAAAATTGACAATAGGAGTACGATTTAGTATTTATTTAATTAAACTTGGAAATTTTCAACTTCTCCTGAAGCCTTCGTCGGCCAAGACTGCTTCAGGAAAAGTTGAATCCAAGTTTAATTAAATAAATACTGAATCGTACTCCTTCTGTCAATTTTGACTTTGTTTTTCATTGTTATTCTTTCGGAGTACACGCGGACGTTTCAATTCTTAATATATATATATATATATAAATATAAGGAAGTATTGGTGTGACATTGCGACTTTCTGACATAGAAATTGGAAGATAATATGCCTTTCGAATGCTGGTATGTCTGTGTAGTTTGATGCAAAGTCTAAAGCTTCGTTGAGGAGGTCGGCAGGCATATTATCTTCCACATAAAGAAAACTATGCTGTTCAACGTCGAAACACCATGGTGCAAGGGTAGCGAATCTTTATTCGATGTCACCATGGGTAGTTTCGACGGTGCTGAAACTTGTGAACTAATAGGATTGCACCTCCTATCACAACTCCAGCACATTAACATGAATGTCGTCCTATACAGAGACGACGGTTTGGCTGTTTGCAAAGCAACACCAACGCAAACAGAAAAAATAAAGAAAGAAATATGCAAGATATTCTCAAAAAACAAGCTTAAAATAGAAATTGAAGCAAACAAAAAAATAGTGAACTTCTTAGACCTTACCCTTGATCCTAGCACAATCACATACAAGCCATACATGAAACCCAACAACACCCCTCTCTATGTGCACAAACAGAGCCACCACCCCCCACTTATCATAAAGAACATCCCAGAAAGCATCAACAGGAGACTATCCAACATTTCTTCCGACGAAAACACATTAAACACATCATCGCCCGTATACCAAGAAGCATTACAAAGAAGTGGCTATGGGTACAACCTAAAGTACGAGACCCAATCCCCTAGCACCAGTCATTCCAAGGGAGACCCGAAACGAAGACGAAATAGGAACATAACCTGGTTCAACCCCCCGTATAGTGACAGTGTCGCAACCAACACTGGCAAGAAATTCTTTAACCTCTTGGACTGCTTTCCACCTGGGCACAAACGACATACTTTACTCAACAGAAACACGGTGAAACTGAGTTACAGCTGCATGGCAAACATAGACCAAATTATATCAGCGCACAACAAATACATACTGGCGAAACAGGAAGTACAACCAGCAACGCGAAGCAACTGCAATTGCAGAAAGCAAAGCGAGTGCCCATTGGAAGGAAACTGCCTCACGAGCAACATTGTGTACCAAGCAACTGTAACACGCCACGACAACCACAACGAAGAAATATACATTGGTCTAACAGAGAACACATTCGAAACAAGATACACCTTTCACAAGTCTAGCTTTAAACACAAAGACAAAAGAAACGCAACTGCACTCAGTGAATACATCTGGAAACCTTAGGATTTAAATGTAGAACACTCCGTTAAATGGAAACTTCTGAACAAAGCCCGAGCATACTCCACATCCTCTAAAACTTGTAACCTCTGTCTGGAAGAGGAGTTCTTCATTTTACTCAAACCTTCCTTAGCAACTCTAAATAAAAGAAACAGACTGATAAGCTCTTGTAGACACAGGAACAAACATCTACTGTGTAATTATTCTAATAGGTAATGTATCTTGGCTCGCTGTAGACCGTTCTTGTCCGTTCACAACGAACACGGAACGAACACGTGCTTCGAAACGGACACGTTCAAAACCAGCGAACACATACGTATTTAACGTTATTGACATCATTCTACTTCAGGCTTCTGAGGAGTGAGGACCTACATTATTGGCCCTTACGAAACAGTTCTGTAAAGCTATGTTGTAAGAACTTATTGCAACATTTTCAATATATATATATATATATGAATCGAACTTTAACACTCCTTTCGACATATATATATATATATCCTTATATATATATCCTTATATATATATATATATATATAGACATAATAGATTGCGTGTGTTGGAAAAATAAACAGATGCAATAGAAAAACGAAATAAAAAATGATAAATAAAAAAGTATCATTTTTTATTTCGTTTTTCTATTGCATCTATATATATATATATATATATATATATATATATATATATATATATATATATATATGTATGTATGTATGTATGTGTATATATATTTATATATATATATATATATTTATTCGCTTGGTGTAAAGTCAATTTAAATTAGTCCCCAATTCTGCTGCCAATACGGTCGTAGATAATGTTGTTTATCATATTGACGTTAATAATTCATAAGTTTAGCTACGATCAGGGAACTGATGAGAATGTTGGTACAAGTAATCCCTCCTAAATTAGTAATACTAATGTGGTAGTTTCTGTTTCAACAGTTATCCGACCAAACATGTTCTGCGCACAAGGTGGAGATCGTAAGCAATTAAAGCAATTATGAATTACATTTTTTCAGGATAACCGCAGTTTCGGCCAGGCAACCTGGCGCACTTCCGTTAACACTATAACAGCAGATGAGATAAATGAAGCAAACTGTGATTTCCACTGACCATAATTCAGGCAAGAACGTCGGTTACGGTGAAGGTATGAATGCAACTAGTTTGGGTTAGGATTTAAAGGAACCGACATGTTTGACCTCCAATTTGGATAAAGGGAATGTGTTTGATTTGGTAGGACGCATTACAGCTTAGGCCGCTTCTTTTCTACGGTAAGCGGGAGCTCTTATTGGTACCACGGAACGGAAGAAAAGAATTTGCAACGGTGCACGACATCTTGAATCCTACGCAAAATCGTCAGTGTTTTTTCGTATTATAAACATTTGCATGAAACCATATCATTCTCCGTATCAGGAGTGTCAAGGTGTGTTCGAAGTGGTCCATTTAATCTTCTAGTATGGGTAATAAGCTTTCAAAAGTCAAGCGAATTGTTTTTGTTCAATGACAAAAAACGTGGCAAGAACTCATCAGAAGCTTTCTGTCGCAATCATGATTTGAATTGATTATGATCTTTTAAGACGGTCTGAAGAAGATGCTGAAGGTGTGAGGTAGCATGAAGTTATTACGGATCTCAGTGTTTCTATGAAAGCGAAATCTTATTTGGGAGTGTTGCAGTAGCTTTTTTAACTGAATAATTTAATGGTTTGACTTTTCATTGGTTAGGGATTCGTAAAGTGGCAATCGGAGCTTGTATTTATATTTAATATTACTACTTCAATTTTTGCGCCACATTTTTACATTGACTTGAAACTAACAAGAAATCATCTGCAATCGCAGTCATATGTCGTGATTGCTTAAAGTGTAGTTGAGTATATCTTGTCTTGGATCTGTGTAGAATTTGTTAACCGAAAAAACTCAGAAATTTTTGTGTAATGTTAACCAACACAAAATTAATATTGCTCCAATCTGAACCTAAGGCCTCGCCAATGTTTCTTTATTCTGGTAAGCAGTCAGCCTAAACAGAGGATACTAGGTGCTGGAACAAAAGGTTAATATTCCCTTTAAAGATCTCAAACAGGGGTCGTATTTTATAGCTCTTTTAAAAACCTCACCAAACCATCTCCATCTTGCACAATAAGTACTCCTTCATCCTGAAAGGGCAGTCTGTCTCTTTTATCCTCACCGTCGACGGTCACTGCTCCAGTATGGCTCATCTTGTAAGTCTTTCCCGCGAAATTCAATATAATAGCAGTCATCCATGTAAATCTTTCGGTTGGTACTAGCTTATCAGTTTCCACAAGAACCTCAAAAGGCGGGTAACCATCTAATAGATCCCCACACGTACGGGTAGCGATATATGTACAGTCACCCTGGAAGGAGTAGTGCCAGTGGTCGTAGGTATCAAAGTGTGGGTCCCCATATATGCGACAAGTCTTCCTTCCTGCGTGTTTAAACAATATAACTTATATTAATTGAGTCTAATCTAAATCTCTCAATAGATTCATTAATTTTTAAAAACAGTGCTACTTGACAACAGAGTTGATGAGGTAGCTTGAATGTTTGTTACAATTATTCATGTTTTATGCCAACCAGTACCAACCAGTGCGTGATGTAACAATGAATATGTCTTCACATATTTATCGTAGGTCACACTACAACAATATCGGATGTGATTACGTTCCGATTTTGCTGAATTTTGCTAAACGTCTCCTCCATCTATGGTGGGAAAGAAACAAGAAATAGCCATCATGTGTAAATTTGTGATTTGTATGTGACGACCACGACGACGTTACTATGACAAACGGCTTTTATTGGACTACACGCACCAAATAGGCGTTAAGAGTTAGGATTAGGCGTAACGACGAATTCAAACCCATTAAACATAACCCATACCTTAACACAAAAAGCATTGATAACTCAAGCCGGCTGAGCGGAAGAAGTCTTTTCGTTCGGCTCAACGCTACGAAAAAACAACGTCCGCCGACGTTGGAGCCAAAATTCATTTCAACCTGCGTAGAAATCCAACGGAAACTCCATTTCCATTTTTACATGTTTCTTTAACAGGCAAACACTTTTACCATTGTACAACAGTACAGGTAGTCACAGCGGTCGATCTTATTCGACACTGGTATTTGTGTGGTACCGTGAAAACATACATACACACAGTACAGCGGTTAATTAAGAACAACCGAGCACACAGCCATGGGAAAAGACATTTCGATTCTTTTCAACCAAAGATTACTGATTTTAGACCAACTCTTTGATGTAAGTTGTCATTGTTTGAAAGAGGCTGTCATGATAAAGACTTCCATGTACATTATAAGTTGTAACGGACGTAAAATCCTATGTTTTTTACGTTGCTCTAAACGACTTTACGTTTAACGTAACATTGCAAAAATTGGGCCATTGAGCTCCGCCTACCTCAGGAATAGACCAATTGTGGTGAATGTTCATTAATAACAAAGTAATCAACTTTTGTGCTAATTGCAAAGAATTTCTGAAAATTTGCCGGCAGGCCCTGAGGGGTGGCAGGCAAAAGTGGGCTGCAGCAACAGAGGCGCTACGCAGGCTACGATAAATCTAATCCGAATCGAGTCGTCATGTCGTGCTGGACGCTATAACGTAGTGTTTCTTTAACTGGGTCATACTACCACGACTTCCTACGACACAAAGGCGACCACCCACCGGACTGGGGTCTTGCCGGCGTGAACTCTCACGACTACCATTTCTTCGAATCCCTTCGGGTCGTGAGCAGTCGGTCCGATTGATCAATTCAATCGCAATGAGATGCAGTTGGTTTATTTTAAGCCTGGGTTACACTGCCAAAACTACCAAAGGAGTTTTTATGATTTATGCAAACTGCCTAAGGCGGAGAGTCTTTGGTAGTTGTGGGGGTTTGCCCCGGGATTAACATTATCCGGAACCGTTAGGAAGGAGGTGATAGACGGGGATGGGGCATAAAAATGCTTACCGGTCTTACAGTCTACTCTTCCGTCTCCTTCGTATCCTTCTACGCAATAGCAATCTCGGTAACCATTCTTGATGGTACACTCGGCATTCTCAACACAGGGGCGTCCTGTCATTTGAGTTAAGTTATAACTGACGCATTCAATGGTCGTGAAACAGTCCTCTGAAACGAAGACGTCTCCTTTCTGAAAAGAAAAATCAGACAAAATATGGTCACCGACATGCATGTTGTGTTTATGCCTTTGGGACGCATCCCCATCACTTTTTTCGAAGAGTTAATATCTCATAAAACTATCCTCCACCTTCCAACCACAAAGCAAAACGGTTTGGTTATTCTTTGCCGACAGGAAATTTTGGGAAGATCCGCTTG
Source organism: Holothuria scabra (assembly GCA_037179385.1). Classification (NCBI taxonomy): domain Eukaryota; kingdom Metazoa; phylum Echinodermata; class Holothuroidea; order Aspidochirotida; family Holothuriidae; genus Holothuria; species Holothuria scabra. Next base: position 51,386,129 of record CM074183.1, on the reverse strand, counting down.
TTCACCTATGGTGATGGCAGATGATACCTTGCATTTTGGGATGGCTGAATATGAAATTCTTCGAATTTTCCCACCTGAAGCTGAAGACTACTGGATGAAATCGTCGTTTTACATTAGAACAAATTCATCATCCTTTCTATGGAGCGATAAGTCCCTGCCGTCAACAGATCAACAAATGACAATCTCTGCAGACTCAGTTTATAACGCATCCAATGTAATTTAAATACATTTGTAATCTCCGAAGGTGCGCCTTCAGTCAAATCGATCTTCGCCAAAGATTTTTACGTTTCTGGCTTTGTTTGTTCGAGGAGGTCTCATCTCAAACTAATGAATAGCATTCAAATGACCCAGGCAGACCCCTTAGGTTAGCAAAAACCTTTGTTGATACTCACTCGGTGAATAGAACCTGCACGGACCCTTCGGAAAAAAACCACGTATTTTGCCGGACACGCGCTTGGTTTCAATAGCAATTTAATGCGTTTCATGTAGCCTAACTTCCATGCGCAATCGACACCTGAATCTAAAATATGGAAAAAAAAATTGAAAATTTGTCATAGGTGGAACCAGATTATCAAGTGATACAGGTCAACTACTGTTCGTTATACACAAATTCTCTTTGATAATTTTTTATGAATTTTCTTCAGTGCAAGCTAACTATTTTCAAATATTTGTTTGAAAAGAGAAAAATTCAGGCGCTTCTGCATACTCTAATACTCTAATGCTTACATTAAAAAAAACTCTGACATTTTGGTGTTTGCCCTCTGAAAAAATTCTACATACGTCACTGCCACGATCTTAGCTGTTCTGAGCGTAAACGTACACCCTCAGCCTTCAAAGACACTGTATCCGTCGCGCTCCGTATTAAATGTTATATAAGTGAGTTGCATTAAATTTTATAGCACCTACATGCTACTTACAGACAAGTATCGTCCGTTGTCAAGCAAACATCCACACTCCTCAGGAGGAACGCATTTTACACCATCAAATACCATACCGTAGGGACAATCACACCGCTCCGTGTTAGGGAAGGGACAAGTCCCCTCATATCCGTTCGGATATGCGCAGCTGGGTGGACAGGCATCGCCCATTGGGTTGTAATACATACCTTCAGGGCACGTGGGTGCTTCAAAAAGAACAAAATTACATCAAGGTGAAACATCATTTTTATCAAGTGTTTAATTTGAATATTTTGAAAACAATCTTAATTTCTTCAAATGTCAATAACGTCAATACAGGATTAAAAATGATGTGCTCATGTAATATGAAGCAACGTGTAATGAAAATAAAATGGATGGTCCTGCATCATAGTGTATGCAGTTTCCTATTCTTCAGTTAAGTCAACTGGAATACAAAACTAAACATTTGGCCAGTTGAAATTTTCCTTTCAATCCTATTTGCAAGCTTATAGAGTGTTGCTTTTATATCTCCTCCATTGCTCAGCCCTAAAGGGGGTTCGATTCCTGAGGGGACGCAGTCAGAGGAATCTGTGATTTGCATTCATATTAAGGATCTAGCAGTTAAATTTTTCGATCTGAAGGATATTCAATAGATTTATTGATCCTTCCAAAGTTTAAGAATAGAGGCGATGTATTATGTAGGTAAAGGTTCAAGAAGAAATAACATGTCAAATTGCAATTAGTTCCTCGGATTGTATGTAAAATTGACTTGTGTATGTGTGTGTCTGTACGTACTTTTTTATTCAAAGAGAGTACCGAAACAATGGACTTTCAGTACCACTGGTAGAAATTCAATTAGATTCTTAGAGTTCGTTCCTGTTTAACTATTAGAGGGTCAACGGTTAAGTTACGGGTTGAAGAACAACGATTAGGCTTTCGTGTGGTATGGAAAAATGTTTGTGTGTTTATGTTTTTGTGCGTAACATTTACCGCGTAAAAATTCATCACAAGAAGTACTTCATTCTAAGCATGTGTATACTCCTTATTTAGTCTTATTTATAAATAGATAACTTCTTTTGTTTTAGGGCAAGGTCAAATGTCATTCAGGGTCACCAGGGGTGATTTTGTGAACACGATATTGCAAGAAGGATAACCTACGGGATGTCATACTTTGTATGAGAAACACGTTTTGTAGATCCTCCTTTACGCGATATCTGAAGGCAGAACGCTAAGTTAGATATCATATTTGGTATGTGGATGAATTATGGTGAGAGGAAAAACATTTATCATTTTTGGGGTTCACAAGGGGTCAAAAAAGTTGAAACCTGAACACCTTGTAAACGCGGTGTCTCAAGGTAGGAAGCTTGGGCAGATTTCATTTGGTATGTAGATGAATAATAGCTAGAAACAGAATCATTTTGCTTTTGGTGGAGATCAAAGGTCTTCATTGGCTCCAAAGTCTCAATGCCTTGTCTTAACAACTTTTCAAAGTTGAAATCTTGGATACCGTACCATAAATGCTAAAGAGTAAGCAGAACCCCTACTTTTAGGTAGTCAAAGCACATCTAAGGTCAAGGTCCAAGTTTCTGGACCTGATTTACGTCATATCTCAATGTTGGAAGCTTGGATAGATTCCATATATTTCACACATACTACGCGGTCACTGCCAATTACCAATAAAGACTTGCATTGCAGCTGCAAGGGATCACTAAGCTTTGTGGCCCTATGATTCTAAAGGTGTTGGTTTTTGCTGGGTCTAAAGTTGTTGTTTTTTGGGGGGGGGGGGTGTTTGTTCTTTTTTTTTTTTTTTTGCATAATCTCTGTGAAGTCTACATGCAAAATGTATAGCTCTTGAGTATTCAAAAAGGAATACTTGTGTTCGTCAACTCATGAATACACTAATGACAGTCCTAGTCTTTTATATTGTTCCCAAGTATCCTCCCACCGATTCAAAAACCTTAGTTAATCTACTATGAAACACTGTTACTCTAAAAAACAATCACTTCATTTAAGCCGCAAGGAATCACTGGGCCTTTTAGCTTTCTGATTCTAAAGTGTACTTCAACATTATTTTGCATAGCCTCTGGAAAGTACAGTTGTGTCAGAGCAGGCTCGTAAAGTACCTTCCACCTTATTGTATAGAATTGATTGTGGTGTGTTCATAGAGGGGGTAACGCCTTCATCATATTCAGTAAACCCTAGAAAACAATATATTTCAAGCTATCTTGCCTTTCCTCAGTTGTTTACGACAAAATGGAAGTCAACAAGCTGAACTACGAGGAAGCCCTTTTTATTATACACACACACACACACACACACACACACACATATATATATATATATATATATATATATATATATATATATATATATATATATATATATATATATATATATATATATATATATATATATATATATATACGAGAAAGAACTTTTTGTTATATATATATTTCCCAACGTCTGTTTGCCCTAAACAATCTTCATCTATAGAGAGAATAGCTTATCTATCCGAATACCAACTTTCGATTAATGAGGAATCTCATGCGCTTTTGCCCCTCACGACGTCTGGATAAAGTTGGTACCTGTTTCGACCTCAAACAATTCGAACGCCGAGTCCCCCTTAAGGAATATTTTGGTGACGATGAAAACACCCAACTGAACATCGAGGACTACGTAAGCTCCCAACAGCCAAAATCTACATGGACCCTTCCTGAAGGCCGGAACGTTTACATTGAAAATTTTACGAAGGCAGCTAGAGCCCATTTAGATTCATTCCTTAGCGATACCCGACACCATGATACCCCCCAGAACCTTACGCCATCGCAGTACAAGGCCATCAGGAGTTTGCGTACTAACGCAGAAATTGTCGTCAGACCCGCCGATAAAGGAGGCTGTGTCACCATCCTTAATACAAACGACTATATTTCTGAAGCTGAAGCCCAACTAAATGACTCTAGGTTTTATCGTTCAAAAACGGACATTCCATCTTTTTCTTCTTTATCTCGTAATTTGTTTGACAACATCTCGAATGATATTTTACCTACTGTTCAGAAGCTTATACCCAGCATCCTTAAGGTAGGCTATTTTAATACACTTCCTAAAATTCATAAATTACCTTAACTCATAGAGAACTCTCTGAATAATGCCGCCCTACCTTCCTAAACCTCAGATCTTTGCAGCAAGGAAATTTTTCGACTTGCAAAAACTCTCAATTTAACTCCCCTCGGTAGGCCTATTATCTCGGGAGTGAGAACGTTCTCTAAGGGTTCATCAGGTTATGTTGATTCATTACTTAATCCACTACTTGCTAATATCCCAAGCTTCATTCAGGATACGACTCATTTTTTACGTGTCCTTAATAATATTGGTATGCTACCCGCCAACACCCTCCTAGTTACTATGGACGTTACATCCCTGTACACTAATATCCCCCACGATGAAGGAATATTAGCTAGCAGAGAATTTATGTTGTGACACTTATTCAGCCAATCCCTAGCCGATGATATCTCTTACATAATAAAATTTATCCTCACAAACAACTTCTTCTCTTTTAACAATAAAAATTATTTACAAATAAAGGGAACAGCAATGGGAACCAAAATGGTTCCATGTTACGCTAATATCTTTATGGAGAAACTAGAGTCAGAATTGTTGAATTCTTTCACCCTGAAAGCTATTCACTACTATAGGTACATTGATGACATATTTTTTATTTGGCCCCACGGTTTGGAATCTCTAGAGTCCTTCAAATTACACGCTAACTCTTTCCACCATAGTATAAAATTCACCTTTGAAGTTTCTGACTCAAAAAACTCTTTCCTGGATGTCCTAGTTAAGTTGCGCGCTAACTCCCTATCCACGTCCGTTTACTACAAGCCAACAGATAATCACCAGTTCTTACATTTCGACAGTGCTCATCCTCTCAGTCTCAAAAAGTCAACTTTCTATAGTCAATGTCTAATACTTAAACGCATATGTTCTGATAAGGAGGACTTCAATATTGAAATTTCCAACTTTACTCATTTTTTCCTTTCCAATGGTTATCCCATGAGCATTATCAAAAACGGAATCGAGAAAGCAAACAAGTTCAAACGGGAGGACCTCCTCACCAATAACTCTAGAAAATCGAGCGACCGCATTCCTTTTGTTTTAGAACACCACCCCCTTGCCCATTCCCTTGCACGTACAATCAAACAGGATTTTGCTCTTTTAAAGAATGACTCTTCCCTTCCTGCTAGCTTTAGCAAGCCACGTTTGTTAGCTCGTCGCCAGCTTCCCAATCTAAGACAACTGCTTACGTCTTCTAAACTTTCACCGTTATCCAATCACCCCTAGGAAATATACCCTGCATTAAACCCCTCTGCCGAGTTTACCAACATACTAGCAACTAAACTAGCACTAAGTTTCGGTTTAGATTTAACAACCACAAGAAGTCTATCCGCGACAATGCACGCGGTTTTCCAGTTGCCGAACACTTCAGGCGGACAAATCATTCCCTCCGAATTTTGAAATGTGTACTGCTTGGTTCAAACTTTAAATCTTCTCGTCACCGTAAAAGTACAGAAATAAACTTTATCCTTAATTAAATACACACACTGAGGGTCTCAAAAGAGATTTGGGCCTACTCAACAATTATACGTTCTACAATGATTCCTGACCGATTGATGTCTTTTGTCGATTCAACATTTTCTGTGTGTTTACTTCCAATTCACTCTTGCATGTAGGCCGGCTAGCTAGCTTGAGTCTGCCTAGGTCTACTCTACCGTGACACTCACTACAATGTCTATTGTCCAATTTTTGCATGTTTGCACGTAACTGGTCAGTAGAAAAAGAGCGTCCTGGATGAAAAAATGCACGTAAAAATCGAACATGGTCAGAAAAAAAAGAAAAACAGTAGACAAAAACTAGCTCCGGAAAGAAATTATAAATAAGGCCTACACAGTAAAAAACGAGCACGAACGGGAAAGGAATACGTAGATTTGAACCAGATTTGGTTCAAATCTACGTATTCCTTTGGTTATTTCATATCACCCTTCGGTCCGTCCTATTTTAAGCGCTATCTACAAAAATGTAGAGTCGCTCCGACAAGACCCCACAACCCGTGATGTTTTCCCGGAACCCCCCATCACTGCTTTTAGAGTTGAGAAAAATTTAGCCAACCATTTAGTTCGGGCTTCCCACCCACTCAATTCTTTCGACGACACCCCTGGTACCTTTCCCTGTAAACTTCCGAGGTGTAATACATGCCCAGTTGTTGGCAAACACGACCTCGTCAACATTTCAGGCCCCGACGGCAAATGCGTCATTGTCAAACAAAGATTCTCCTGCATTTCCTCTTATGTAGTTTATATTTTAGCTTGTGGGAAATGTAACTCGTTGTTTGTGGGAGAGACCAAGCGCCGCCTCGCGGATCGAGTCACCGAGCACCTTAGATCCATCAAACAGAACCTCCATGGATACCCGGTGGCTGCACATTTCAATCCCCCTTCACCTTGTTCAATACGGCATTTAACCGTTACGGCAACTGTAATGTGCCGAGGCTCCGATCGTGACCGCCTTAGTGCTGAAAACCGACTGATCAGGAGGCTAGGTACTCTCGCTCCACATGGGCTTAACGTTAGAATTGACCTTTTGTGATATTCACCCCTTTTTTGTACCAGTTTTTACTCCTTTTACACTTTCCCGTTCGTGCTCGTTTTTTACTGTGTAGGCCTTATTTATAATTTTTTTTCCGGAGCTAGTTTTTGTCTACTGTTTTCTTTTTTTTCTGACCATGTTCGATTTTTACGTGCATTTTTTCATCCAGGACGCTCTTTTTCTTTTTTGATTTGTGTTTCATCCTTCGCACTCATGTCTTCTGACAGTCACTTTCGTCCGGTTCTGTTTTTATAGCGATCGCTTCGGATTTGATGTTTGTCGTGTCCAATTGTTACTGTTGGTTGTTCAGTTTGGTTTTTGCCACCTGATGAAGGGTTTATACCCGAAACGTCGTGGAGTTTTCCCCAAACTTTTAAGCACTTTTTACTACCTCTTTTCGACCTACATACATACATATATATATTTATATATATATATATATATATACATTATATTATATTGTATATTTGTACTTGTGTGATGGTGTGAAAAACAACTGAATGAAATGAAATTTAAGAAATCTTTATATGTTGGTCCTGTTCTTTCATGTTCATCGCACATATCCTGACGCCAAAATCACACATCCTCATGGAAGAGTCCGGACCTCTGCCCCCCCCCCCCCCCCCCTCGTATTTGAGTGTCCAAACTTGAGGCCGAGAGAGATAACAAAGCCTTATACCCTCTGACGGTATTGGAAGCCTTTCAGAGCGCAAAACTTTATTCTATAGCATTTGTCTCAGTGTAGCTGTTATACACGTAGCAACCGGGCCCGAAACTACATGAATTCCTTGGAGTTTAAAAATGCAAAGTCTGGCTATTTTGCATGAGACCCAATCCACGTATCCCTCATAAGTTATCGTCCCCAATAAGCAAGATCTGTCACTCCAAATTGACGTGAAGAAGTGAACTATCCTGTTTCATGATTGCTTGTTGAGTGACATATGTTTTTCTAGAAGGAACCGAAGCATGAAATATTTAAGTCCTGAAACAAGATGAAAGATACTTCCAAGAGAAATAAGTAGAAAATTGTGATATTTAGCTCTGGCTTTTAGCTAAGGTATGGGGACTGCTCCTACTCTTTAAAATAATGGTCAATATTAACAAAATTAATGCTTGCTTCAAGTTCACTTCTCGAGAATTGAATGAATGAAATTTCACACAATTTTAAGGATATGTTCCACTCGAACATGGGAAACGTAAGTTTCTTACTGGACTATTTCTTTAATGTTAACTACGAACCGAGCACTGACAGTTATCCATCTTCAGTTTCATGGATGTCGAACTTCTTTAAAGATGTAAGGAAAAACTTACGACATTGTTCCACGGTATTTCTCCAGTTCAGTAAATCCTTCAACTTCCAGTCAGAGACACTCTGGCAATCGTAATTATACATATCCATACTTTTGCATGGTAGTCGTGTTTCAGGGTAGAGTTCACATCCGTCGTACTCGCAAGTCGCAGCATACCACTCTGGATTTACTGCCTCATGACAAGCTGCGAATGGACCTGGAAAAATGTAGTCAAGTCGTTAGAGAACTGAGTGTCACAAATCAATTTAATGATGATAGCAGGAAATTAAAGTATTCAATCCCTTGCCTCCGTTACATAGCTTTGACTGTAACGAGGCCTTCATTTTAACAAATTCCTTGGAATATTTGTCAAGCTGAGCGAAGTATATGCATGATATCTGGATTTTGAACACCTGAAATTACATATGACATAAATATAGTAATGGTATTATCTATCAGACCAAAATTAAAAAGTGATGTCATTGAATTTGCTGAGCGACTTAAGTTTGTCAACGTTTTATGAGACGTAATGATGGGGGATACGTGGCGCTGGAAGTTGCATCTTGAAAGCAAAGCTAGAACACCTTTGCTCGAATGACACAGTAACGTCACTTTCATATAAATATCAGTCGCGAGTGTGTGAACATATCAATGGAAGTAACCGTAGAAAAGTATCATTTAGCGAGCTAGTATTCGTCGTGTTAAAAAGTATTACCTGAGGGATCTGTCAATAATGAACATAATTCCTCGACTTGTCTCCTCACTTCCTCTTTATCACACGACTTCACCCCTTTAGGTGGGGGTGGTGGTACTCCATCACAAGAATCTTCAACAAACCATTCTTCGGTATGTTTTTCTGTGCATTCAACATTCCTTTCGTTAATCTTCAATAAAGTAAGGAAAGCTAACTTTACTGCAGAACGGCTTTTAAAACGTGCATGCTTTATCAACCAGAGCAAGACACAAATCACCAAAAGTATGAAATTTATTTGTCTTGAAGGAAAAACAAAAAGATGCATGAGACCAAAAGAAATTTGCTTTCAATTAGATAGAAACTACGTACATCTTAAGAAACAGATCCGATCAATCATCCACAAAGATGTACTTTTGTCAAATATTACACTTGATTTGGTTGCTAAAGAATGAAATAATATAAATTATATTTTAGCCAAGCCTATTTTCAAGTGACTGATCTCATGTCAGCTTGGTATTCGATTTATCCGTTCTTTTCTAAGTGAGAAGGACGTGTATTAACAGATTTGACAGAAGTGTACCCTTAATTCCTACTGTATAAAATATTGACTGCCTAAAAATGCAATGTAGGCTTTGTTTTCGAATTACAAGTTTGAGTAGTGTTCCATTTAAATACAGTGGGATAAGAGGGGGCATCTGTCCGCCTCAGATTTTCTCCTTCTTCCTCTCCATCAACACTTGACCAACCAAGTGAGGTCAGTCATGAGTTGGGTAAACCGGAAAAATAAACAAAATACCTTTCCAGACACTTAATTGTTCATCCACAGACATGTTCAGACCCCAGAGCTTCCAGGGGCTCAGCATGTCGACCCCCATCAGGAGGAACGGGCATTTTGGGCTCGATTTCGTGCTATACCAAAAAATAATTATTGCTCCAACTTTATGCTTTGCCTTAAGTTTGCCCCCAATTTTGAAATTCTTGCCCTGCCAATGAATGAAATATGTATTTTGGAACTTACAACTACAAACAATTAATCTTGTAGGTGTAATTTCATCTTTGGAATGTACCACCAAAATACCTCTCGCTCTTCTCCTATGTCCCCTGATTTGCTTGCACTTGCGCAGAATAATAGTAGTAACCCTATGACAGCTGCTGAATTTTGTAATCTGGAAGAATTCACTTCAGACAGGCATCTTAACAAACTGAATTTCAAAAGGTCTATTGATGACATCACACCTAATAAATCTAATGAAAAGATGGAGAGTGTAGGCAATAGCTTCGAGCAAAAAGTAAAATGAAATCAATTTTATTTATGTGAATAGCTGCTAATATTGCTTAAGCATTGAATCTGATATGTTGATTCTCTTGGGAGCAAGTAAACTCGTCCAGTTAAAGTCAATGTTTGGATCGTCCTGCGAGTTTTCACTGATTGGCAACTTTGGGGTTAATTTCGACCATTAACCCTCTACCGTTGTTTGGGTCCTTTCGTACCCATACTGGGAGCTCGGCTGTCACCCATCTTTACTGTTTCACACGGAGCTCAAAACTGCGAGTAGCTACCCGAAAATTCGGCCACAACAACGAAAGAGACAATAATTTAAGTTCAAGGGGTCAATAACCTACGGAAGCTGATGCGGGGCGTGCTACGTCCGCTTTTCCGCCCACTCAAGAGGCGTGCAAATATGCCCCGATTGGAGCACAACGGTAAAGGGTTAACGGTACGTTATATGCAGTAGTTTACACGGAGACATTGAAGGTCACTTGCCAACTGACATCCAATGCAATTTTGTAACTTAAATATGTCTGCCTGGAGTAATACTGCATCCATCAAGAATGAAATGAATCTATAAGGTGCACGGTCATCAGCAAAGAGACGACCCATCGACGAACACATGGGTCCTCACCTAGCCAGTCATCAGGGTGCCTTTATCGTTGCGTTTTAATTGCAATTTTTGTTTTGTGATTTTGAAACTTTATATCAATTCAGTTCTAGTTAAAGTGTTTTTCCGTTCATTGTAACGGCACATACAAACAAAAAACAAAAACTCAAACCGGATCGGGCAGAAACATAGACGCAAACTATTTACAAACTGCTAAATCAAACAGAAAAATCAAAACAGAAAACAATGACTATTTACATAACCATTTACATGGCCTGGCAAACGAAATTTCTATGACATACATGTACACCACCCACCTGCCAATCCCCTCCCGACCTCCTCGCACTTGAGCTATTTACACAACATTATGTACAGATAAGTTAATATTTACAAGTTAACTATCACCCGGCCAGCCCGCACCGAAACAAGCGGACCCCACCGCCTGCCGGACGTCGACCTTGGTAAAGGAACGAAGTCAGCCTCAACCCTCACCATAACCTCCGCTTTTACCGATGCCAGGACGACGTCCGCAGGCCTTCCATCTCCCCTAAATACAACATTGCACCGGTCTCTCCACAAGGCAAGCTTTATGGAGGCCGAGACAAAGGTAAGTGTACTGCAAACACTTGTTTTGCATGGCGGGAGTTGAAGACCATACAAAGCGTAGTCCTGACTGGCCAGCCGTTGCAAAATGTGAGGCTATCAGTCAGGACTTGAAAACCATCCCCAGAGGAGGGCCACACATTAACACTGCCAAAGCACATGGGGCAAACTCTCCTACTTTGTGCATCCAGTACGTGGGGAAATGCCATCTCCTAGACGCCGCGCGGTCTCTCCGGCGGTAATCGAGTGACTTGTTGTGGACTACACTCCACACCTTGGGGCCTGATGAGTAGTTCTTGGATCCTTCTGCCCCAACCATGTCATCAAAAACGGCGCGGTAAAGGTCTTCTGCACTAGACCGGGCAACATCCCCCACCACTGACATCACACGAAGGGTGTCCCTTATCGGGCAGCATGCCTTTGTTGGTCTCTAGCTATGGGACACACTGTTGCAAAAAAATTGGGGAAGTACGTACGAAATGATAAGCCCCCCCCCCCCCCCGCCCAAAAAGAACAAACTTTGTGAACCACACTTGTTCAGGAGAAAACAGAGCTTTGAAGGAAGGTACAGGAGGCCTAAATTCCCGCACATATACTCCTGGTATACCAACTTCTTCCTGACAAGCTCCGTTTTCCATGCCCGCAGAAACCTACATATTCTAATTCCAGTTGCAGTTGCACATTTGTTTTGGTTGTTTCGCTCTTGTTGGCTTCTTTTAACTGTTAACTTTACGCTCTGTGATGGCTCTCTTGACATTTTGGAGTTTATGACTGAAGGCTGAAGATATGAAAACCTGATGGGTGTTTCTTCTATCAGATTGACCTAACGATCTGTGCAATTTGGTAAACAAAATTCTATTGAAAGAGATTTTTTAAATCACTTAGCTTCTCATGTTAACTTCACATGTGAAGGCTTTTTACATGCAATTTCAGACGACATTTTATGATATCCATGACAAACTTAGGAGATGTGCTCCCAAATGGAACCCATTGACATTTTGGGTAATGCTCCGCCTAAGCAATGAAATTAGTACAGTGTATCCGTGCCTCCAAACTGAAAAAGTCCGTTGGACCGCTTAATGAAACCAAAAGGTGAAAAATTGAGACTTTCCTAAAACTCTTAAACAAAATAAACTTACATTTGTAGAGTTCCTGTAATGGCATTCGTTCGTTCGATCTTCATCAAAGTTTCCACACAAACCACATACTTTGTTTTGGTAGTGATCAGAAAGTGTAATATCCCCGTTGTGCTCATCATCCAAACGTATCGTCAGGCCAAAGTTTGTCTTCAAAATCTTAATGAATACATGAAGAACTTAATAATAGAGGGACTTTTATCATAATTCAATGACAGTGATTCATGTGCTTGCTTAAGGCTATAATTTTGGTTGAAAATATTACTACTTCATTTAACGGTATCTGTTTTCCCTCAATAGTAGAATGATGTAGGCCTACATTTGTCAAAGTAAGAATAGGACATACTTAGTCATTTGAGAATCTGACTGGCAATGCTGACACTGGAATCGTTATATACGCAGTAGTGTACACGTAGACCTATTAAGGGTCAGGCAATTCAGTAGCGTATATCGTAGTCAAAGGGGAATGCAACTGGAACATGGACTCCTTGAAGACATTTTTACAGAGCGCTTTGGATGAAACCTTCCTTGCAGTTAATATTTACTATTTCTTAGCCGTGAAGAAATGATATGTTTGCCATCCTGCTCCCACATTATGTCTATTCGTCCGAATGTGGAAGGTTGGACCTGCCCTATAGATACGAATACGGCAGTAAAAAGTTGAGGGCTAGCTGTATTAAGTTCTTCTTTCATAACTACGTCCCATTTCTGTTCATCTGAATTCAAGAGACCTGGTCATCTAACTGAGTGAAACTTTACCTGGGTAGTACGTTAAACAGCATCCAGTCGTGGAGCTTGTTTAAGAGTGAGAATAATGAGGTTACCCTGTACCACAACTACCGTCCGGGCAACTTCAGGCAAGGTGCGGGCGTATTTCCCCGGCCAGTTCGGTTTGTATTCCCGATGAGAGTGGGAGCGGGTTCGTTCGATCTCTTCGAAAGTGTTTGATTGTTGTACATAGATTGCACATATAGAGATTTGACCCCTCCTAACACTGTGGTAAATGGCCCTTGTGCGTTAACTGTTTCGTTTTTTTTTTTTTTTTTTGTATGTTGTTCTTTTTGTTGTCGGTTGGTGGTTGTTTGGTCTGATCATGTCTTTCTCTTGGGGGTGTCTGTCACTGTGCGGGAGAGTTGTGGGAGGGTTTTGTCCATTTTGCAAGGGTGTTCATGGTTCTCGATTTTTGGTTATTGCCCATATGTTATTCGTTTAGCTAGCCCAGCCGTGTCCGTTTTCAACAAGCGCACATTAGGCATAAAGTTGCCTCTATACAATTTATACCCGACACCCCTTTCTGTTCAAAAAGTGATGTTACAGCAAGGTCAACCCGCCTTCTTATTATCAGCTTTCTGTCAATAGTAGCTGCCATGTCCAGCACTATGTAAACAAAGAGTCCCACTGAAAACCTCATTCATAAAGGCAGAGACTGTTTAATCAGTGCAAGCCAAGTTTGCAACCAGAGCTGCCCCAGCAGACCAGGACAATAGGCCTATCTTTTTGGACACATGTAGGTTGGTTGTGCTGCCGCTGAAGCGTGATGAATTGTGTAAACAAACATTGCCCAGACTGCATAGAGGTATCTTATGCCTAATGATTTTTTCGAACTTTTCACTCACTCCAGTGGTACTGTACACAAGACCGACACTACGAGTTAGTATTTATTGCTTCTTTCTGCTCTATTCGAAAGGATGCGAAACTGATGTTTATCATAAGTTGTGACTAACTCAGTTTTTCCAGAGTGCAGAATGGCAGCATTAATTTAATATTAGTTATCCTTTAAGTATACCAGACCACGAAGGGGTTTCTATCTGGACTACCAAATTAGAATTTTAAAACCTCATTTACCATGAAGTGACAGAATCTCAATAAACATGAGCATCAGCTTAAAAATTTACACATTGGCGTTAGTTTACGTATGGTCTTTGTAAGGTAAAAAGTTGGTCCGTTGCCTATATTTTTTACAATGTTTAATCTACAAATCAGAAGGAAGGTATTAAGGGAATTCGTGTTCAGCACCTGGGGAAGCCTTATTTGACTTTAAGGTGTAGATAAGATAAAATCCTGGATGCTCTAGTATTTTGGTTTACTCAGGTTTGTTGCTGCTAGTCTTTTCATGGTTAGCATCGAAATAAAGTCTAGCTTGTACACTAGAAAGTTCGTTTTTAATAAAGAATCGGTACCTCTTGTACTTGGACTTGAGCTGTTTGTTCTTCTCTGTACTATTCTTAAGATGTTTCTTTCAACCAGTACTTTCATAGACCTACTCTTTTATACTCGATCATTCTTTCATACTTTCAAGTTCCGAAATAGCATGTAGCCTACGAACAACAATTACCTTATTAGGGGCTGCATAATGAATGAAAACTCCATTTCGTGGATCTTTAAACGGCAGGGTTACTTTAACACCATCGACAGTGACTTCATTAGGGTGAGTAAGAGCATAGGCTACACCATTATATTCCAGTCTTAGCTCTCGTATGTAAGTGATTGCTTTAGAAGGTCGTCTTCGGAAGTTATCTACGATTACTTTGAAGTCTTCCACATCTCCGTCTTCATTTTTGCATGTTTCTACAGCAACGTATTCACACTCTCCTTGAAAAGTATAGCCATACCCATCAAAAGTTTTCTGGTGAGGATCTCCCCACAAACGGCAGGTAGAGTTGTCTTGATAAAATAGAAATGATAAGAGCAGGTAGATTTTAGGTAGATTCTCATTAGCATTCGCATGAAATGCTTACAATGGGAAAAGAAAACGAATCGGTTGGATATTAATGCAGTAGAGTGATTTGTTGGAAATAAATACGGCCTACTGGATAAACGTATAAACATTATAACTGTTTTAACCCGACCAGTTCGTTGTGTAAGTGGGGTATTTCATGTTACCAAGCTATCGAAAACTCCAATACGAGTTGAATGAGTTCTGTAATACGCTACTGTGTAGGATGCTCTACCTTACATAAGCAGTAGTCAACTTCTTGGAAAAGCTAGGAAGGTAACAAATGGCCCTTGAAAGGAGTAAAGTGAAGATGATTGTGTTGATATAGGGTTTCGGGTGTGTAGTTATCTCCCCGCTTCTAAGCATGGAGCTACTAACTGTACCAAATATTAGTTCCCTTTTAAAGGGTCTTTAACAAACACGCACACTGATTCGCTATCCCATAATCCCGTTTAAGTGCTATTTGGAAACTTGTTTTACTTTATGACGTCAAATGCACTTTATTTAAATATGTTTCAGCCATTCAAAGGTACTCTTAGAGCCAAACATTCTACATGAATGGAGGAGAATACCGATTCTAATTAGTTTTAGTTTAAAAAGGTAGTTTAATGATAAAAAAAATGCTATGATACTTTCCCATGAATGAAAGTGTCTCTTGTGAACAACCATAGCTAATTCACAATACAACAGGTTACAAAGACACTCCAGTGCACAGCAGGGTTTCACACAAAGTACATATAAATCAAAGTCACAGGTCATGGCAAATCAAAATTAGAAAGCAAACAAACCTTAAAAAGACAAAAACCGCCTATTTTTACAACCGATTTCCATTATCTTGGTATCAAAATCACAAAATACAAATTTTACTAACTAGTTTGTAAATATGCTAAAAATACTTGTGCTCTAAATAGTCACACGAAAATTAAATATAACATACAAAAATATTCAATCAAATTTCACAAAGTTGCTGTTTACAATAAGAAGTAGGTTTTTGTTGGGGATTGTCTTCTGACTCAAGCAATTAATTCCTAATTAAATTTTTAAGGTCCCCTGTTAGACCAGAGTTGCAAATGGGTATACTGAACTTATGTAGACGGTATTTTGAACTCTGATTTAACTTGTTAACATTTCTTTACTTGTCTGAACAAGGGTTGTGCGGATTATTTAAACGTACCTGTGGGAAAAGCTTCACAATAAGTTAATTCGCCGTCGTAGTTAAAAATAATATTTTCCCGTGGTAGCAGAGTGAAGCAAAGATAACGATGAGAATCGGTGTTGTCTTTAGTTACACTGTAGGGAAAATACCATAAAGTGCTTAAAAAAGATCAAATACAAAACGGGAACAGAATGGTTATATCTGAAGTATAGGTTTTGTGTACCCATCAAGCATATAGCTTGCGATGAGTAAAATTGTTTTACATATTCATAGCAAGTGATGATAAAATTCTTTATGTAGTCATTTGAACATTTAGCGTTCAATTTAAACCTAAACGTTTGGCCCAGACTTTTAGCAACCCAAAACCTCTACTCCTTTTTGTCTCATCTTAACTCCATGGCATTTGTTTTGAAGGACGTCCTTTTGTTCGTTGCACGCTGTTAAAGGAACATTCTAGCGGCTTTTAACTAGGGTCTAGTATTAAAGTAAACAATATTCCAGACCAAGCCCCAAAACCTTTCAGGGGCTCTTATACCTAAATGAAGATATCTTGCTATCTTGCTTATTTTTGTTAAAATATACCTTCACTTCTCGGCAAGGTGAATGGATGTTTTGTAAAAAGGGCACATTGTTTCGGATTTCTTTGGCATTTCTTTATTACTACATGTCCGGTTTGTCCATGAAATCTAATACCATTGGAATGCTGGGACGTCTTTTCCTGTTGCCCCAGCTTCACCGTACGATACATGTAAGGTAAAGCAAACAATGTAAATGAAAATTCTTGGTATAACAGATTTCCAAAAATACACTTTATCTTAAGAAAACAATTGGAGTGTTCTCTTCTTTGAAAGTGAGTATTTTCTGAACGCTATAGACGAATCCGATTAGCACTTGTTTTATTGCTTGTAGACAGCCATTAGTGGGGTCCATCAGCCTTAAATCGTTTTCATTTATTGTCTATGTGAATTTCAAATCCTCATATTCAGTGAATTTGAGAAAACCAAGATAAGTTTCAGTGTACAACCATCCATAGAACAGGAAAGGAAGCAAATTCAAAAGTTAAAGGTGATGGACCCCAGTAATGGCCAACTGAAATCAGACCACAATCTGTCTGGATTCGTCTGTATGCTATTGACATGCAGTTTTCACCGTTTGAAAGAGAAAAGTTTTCTGCAGATTTTGAAGTAACTGAATTTTGTCTCCGAAATGTGCCTTTAATACTTTAATCCCATCATGTAAGTTTAAGCACAATTTGTGTTGAAGTTAGAAAAGAAGATCTTGCCTGCATTGGGGAAGATTCCCTTGTATCCATTTAGGTAAATTTCGGTAACTGTATTGCACATCGTTTTACACCTTACTAAATGTATAATTGAGGAGAAAGTTACGTTTGAACGAATTGGCCCGATAACTTGCCACCAGCTTCTACGACGGCATCTTCATCAAGTTGAGGATCTTGTCTGGAAAGTCTTTGTACATCCACCGTGCCATCGCGACTATTACTTAAGAATACATTTATAGTATACATATCACCGCCTGTTGCACGATCAGTGTTCTCTCCAAATGAAAGCTCATATGAAATAAAAGCGAAATTGATATCTCTGCCGATGAGGAATCTAATTGCTGGCTCAAAGTTAGTAACTTCAACTGAGGACTCTGGAAAAAAAAAATGAAAAGAAAAATGAAACGTCCGACCAAACCTTTATGTAGCAACATGCGGTAACAGCTCCTTGGTTCGACAGTATATCTTAATTTTGCAAGTGGATCTAAATGTGACAATGCTTTCCACAATTTACATCACACTTTCCAAAAAAAGTCAATAGCTTGGCAACTGAGCAGCGTGTTAAACAAGGGGGGATTTTTTATAGTGTGGTCGTTGAGACTGAGCAGGTAAAATTTTGTGAAGCGGCTAGAGTACTAAGTTTAACACACGTATACGGACTGACCGGTATATTTGAACTGTTTTCCTCTATTCGATATCCATGTGCAATATTTGTGAAAGTTGGCAACTTAATTTGATAAAACAAGGTACGAATCTTTTTGACCTTCTCTTGTATGCGTCTTCCATAACTAATAAAAAATGCAATGTACTAGGAAGAAGGTATCCTTGTAAATTCAAAAAATAATGATCAAACTACAGGGAATTAGGGAAAATAATCTATTTCAAGTGTAGAAACACTACAGAAACACCATGTTTCACTAAAGTACTTGAATAGTACTTCCACATTTTGAAGAACTCATTTTTCAATATCAAGGGAATATTTAAATTAATTTGTTTCATAATATTGAACTCTGTATTACTAGTTACTCTTTTTTCTCTTCTTTACTCGACCGCGTGTTTTTTCTAACGGTATAGCGTCCGTCTGTCATGCAGAAGGCTCGAGTTCTATTCCCTGGGTCCGTTCCACAAAGAGTTACGCACAATCTTAAGTATGATTTACTGTTGACTTAAGTATGGGGAATCAAGCTTACGATTGTGCGTAACTCTTTGTGGAACGGGCCCCAGGTCGAGTAATACCAAAGACTTTAAATTGGAACCTATTACCGTTGTGCGTAATGCTCGGCATAAGCCTTGGAGAAGGGAACAAGCCAGTGAGCCACATCTGGGAAAAAGGCCGTGGCCCGCTTTACTTGAACCAATAGGTTGGAAACTGGACCGTTGAACTCCATCTTACTAACTACTAATTAACCAACCCTTCTTTATTCACTTAAACGATCTAAATTGTTTTAAAGATAGTTTTAAGAGCGCTCCAGGACATGATCATGAAATATCCAAGGACGTTTGTTCCAGAAATTCTTTTCAAGTATTGAACACTGCTCTAAAACTTATATAAATCCCCGCAATCACATGCGGAGTTTTTTAAGGATTGAAATACGTTACACTAGAAGTCGCGTGTCACTTGTGAAAATGTCGGCAGCAACTGGCTCAAATCCACGCGACAACCGTGAAGTCCTACAGTCAAAGCTGTAGACCTCGATAAATAATCTGCATGCAGCTGGTTAGCTTTTCACTTAAAATGTGGAGGTGAAAATGCATCTAGACCGTTGTGAGCAAATAATTTGCTACGAAATGTTATATAACAAAGCATCAAATATGTAAAACAACAAGTACTAGGTTCGAATCTAGGTGTTCTTCTTAGGGTGCGCTAATGCCCGATGACCAGCATTTGTTTAGGGATTAAATTTCTAAGTAATTATGGGGAGTTCTACCTAAGGCGGATACAGAATCTGGCTAATGTCCAGTTTAAAAGGGAAAAGAAACACCACAAATTGTTGCCAAGGATAAAGGATATTTTCAATAAATCGAAACGGCTCAAAAAAGTCGGAAATAGAATTTCCCATGCTTGTAAGTAGATTTCAATCAATGGTTAGTTTTAACTCTTGTTTGCAAAAAATATATTCATTTCAGTACAACATGAGCAAACTGCAAATTGTTCGGACAATTTTCAGATAAAATATACCACTATCATTTTCGGACAAAAATTTGGGTACCGTTATACATAAATGGAACGTGGCAGCTCTATCAGCTGTCTCGGAGCGCAGTGAAATTTGTTTGCGAAAAATACCCCTCAGAACACCGAAAACGGCATTTGAGCATTTGAGCGGCGTTTGAATTATTTTTTCGGTTTTTTTACACCTCACCCCAGCTGAATATAAATTTTGTTTAAATGCATAGCAGTAAATTGATATTTCAGGTCAAACTATGTTTCGGGGATTTCACGTCCACTGTTTGTACTCCGGCCCTCCTGTACATCCCCCTATACACCTCTATAAAGTGAGACTGTGAGAACATTATTTCCATGCCTGAGCATGTCTGACAGAATACGTACCAAACCTTGTGGTCAGGCTTTTGAATTTCGCCTCAAAATTTTAACGTGGTTGTTTTTTAAATATACGTTCAGATATTTTCTGTGTAAGTAAAAACATACCACATTTCTGGAGAAAGATATGACTGCTCGAATTTTTCTAGTCTTGACAAAAATCCAGGTAATGCGTACGTGTGGGGAGTAGTCTGCTTCCTGCAACCCTGCCTCGTTCGCACATGGTTAAGATCTTTGACAACACACTATTGCCATTTTACCTAAAAATATGAACCTTATCTGAAATTTGTTGTTATTTGATAAAGTACCGCGAAGGCAAATTGACCCATCTACGAAAGTGAAAATGAACCTTCGGAAATTTAAGGCTGACGCTCGCCTGGTGGGTCCAGTCTATACCAGCTCCTTAATACAAATACAGTGACATAAAAAATACAAAAGCCGAACTTACCAAGACGGGTGCATTTTTCAACGCTGCGTTCTCCGTTAACAGTTATTGTCACTTCGCCGTAATGACCCTCCAAACGCGAGCACATCAAATCACCGGGTTGAAGGAACTTAGCTTGGGTAACACTGGCAAAAGAAATGAAAACCAATTAGAGAGAAACCAAGAATAAAATGTCAATGCGTAAAGACAGACACTAAGCATCCTTAAAGGCCCAATTCTCTCACCCAAACAGTACAAATTCCCCTAACCTTCTTACCTAAGCACCTCCCACAGACAATTCATCCTCATCATCCAGACACAATCTCATTTCATCGCTTCAGAGTGAATTTGGAAAAGCTCAATGTGTATAATCAAAACACTCTCAGTATACAGTTTATGCTGTACGTGTAATATTAGCATTGGTACTCTGCACTGTTTGAATAAACTGCCAATCAAAGAGCTGAGCCAATAGAGAATTTTGGTACGCCCCTATAGAAACTGCAGTTTGGGGTGAGAGGGTTGGCCGTTTAAAAGTTATATGGGAGACGTCCACTTTGTTAACTGGTGACTGGTCTTTGATAATAATTACATGTTCGGTATCAAAATCAGAACCTGCAGAGCGGCCCATATCACACATCATGCACAAAGAGTTTTAAATTATGCAATTTAAGGTATGTCTTTAAGCGATATAGGATGAACAATAGAGCAGCTTTGAAAAAAATGAGAAACAACTATAATAGGAAAAAACAATCATTACACGAAACTAGAGGGAAGTTGGCATTTTGGAAAATTTGTGATTTCAATGAGTTCGCGCGTCAAAGCACCAAAAGCAAAGTAAAGCCTCCTTTGGAGAGAGGTGGACTTTTAGTCGATTAAACATAATTAAGGCAGTAATGCCACATTAGCAAACTGCTGAAAGAGGTATGGTCTGTAAAAACTGATAGTCTGAAAGAGCAACTAGTAAAACACCAAGCTTTATTGTTTGTTGTTATTTTGACAGGTAAGACCTGTATTTTCGAAGGTGTGGGAATATTGGAAAATCTTTCACATAGGCAGAAAGTGTAACCCTGAACTTCTCCTCTCATTTGGAAACAATTTCAAGTTCCACGTGGTCTCTGTATTGGTTCATCCAGCTATTTATCTCTCCAGCTTTTGTTTTCACCCATTAACATAGTTCTTTTGCAAGTGGATGTTCCCTTAAAATGGAAACTGACAACAAAACATTGTCAGATGTGCTGTGTGTAGGCGTGTCTCCCTCTTCTAACTCTCTTCGAATATAGAGGTTAAATATTCCAACGGTCCTGGATAGCTTTGGGTCCATTTTTTCGTGCATATCAAAATGGCAAATTTGGCATGTGATCGCTCACTCCAGACCCCGATCCACATGTTTAGCTATAAACCGAGGAAATTGCAGTTATGCAAATATCTGAACGTGCAACGTTGCGAAATCAACGCTGTCTAAAAAATAATCCATACGCTTAGCTGAGGCAGATTTATGCTCAAACATCAAAAAACAAACGCCATCCCCATCATGAAAATACAGCGAACCAAAAAAATTAGTTTGTGAATACTAAGAAAATCCCGAAGGTTTTCTATTAATAATCTTTGTATTTTTGTTCCTTTTCATAAAAACATCAGATTTGCGTCAGTGGATTTTCTTCTCGTTTACTTTCTTCTATTTCCTGCT
This sequence comes from Holothuria scabra, assembly GCA_037179385.1. Lineage (NCBI taxonomy): Eukaryota > Metazoa > Echinodermata > Holothuroidea > Aspidochirotida > Holothuriidae > Holothuria > Holothuria scabra. The sequence continues at coordinate 51,364,190 of CM074183.1, read as the reverse complement.
ACTTATCCTATTTCACTTAACGTAAGTTTATAACGAAAACAATTCACAATGCTGTTTCTGAATTAAAGACAGACATTCACCAATCCAAGCTACATTTAAGCAAGGGTCAAATATTTCAGTGAGTAATTGGTCTTTGATTGACAGTAATATCCAAAATAGGTATAAGTTTTCCAAATGTGAGTTTGACGATTGCTTACAGTGACCATTTTATTTTCGAGTGAAATTCGACTGAAATTCCACCATGCTCGGAGTGCTATTTACCTCTAAATAAATGTGAATGTCACTCGATGCAGAGCAAAATGCCACTCAAAACAGAAAGTGATTACTGACTTCACAGGGAGAGACTTTTACAGGAAGGACTAGATAGTTAGCCTGCCTTTTTCCAGTTGTGACTCACTGGCTTGTTTTCCCTACTCCATTGCTTATGCGGAGCGTCACGCACAACGGCGGGAATGTCTACAAGCTTAGTTGAAAGAATCTGGAGAGTCTGTTACGAGGGGCATGCCAAGATGATTCCACAGAACTGACGGACGTCAGGGTTGGAAATGGATAGGTGATGTCTGATAACGACTTAGGTGATTTGACTTTCACTGCCATGTAACTTAATGAACATCTCAATCATGTTTCCTGTACTGGGTATATATTTTGATACAAGATTTTCTTCAAAACAATGTATTAAACAAAAATTGTATCAATAGAATCAAACTCTATGGAAAATTTACACCTTCTTCCATATGAATTTTGTCAAGTTCAGGTCTGGTGAAAATTTTAAATGGAAGGAAAAAAAGTAGGCAAAAGAACCCAATAACTGTGTCCCTGTTGAATAAGAACTATGACTGGATACTTAGGCAATATTACTTTGTGTTCTTTGGGATCAACGTATCATGTAATTTGCTCTTCGAAGAGACTGTTTATGTTAACTAGGCGTTGTAAGGAAGAGGCTAACCATGTTATTCTTGTTATTTGAAGACCTTGTGCATAAAATGTCACAAAGAAAAAGTACGTTTAGTCCTCCTTTTGAGGAACTTTTGTAACATTACCAGTTAAACCAACAAGTGAAAACAGCTAATTTGTCAACCAATCCGATACTTATGTCTGAAACACGCCCCTGGAAAAATTTTAGTACGTGCAGCAATGTGGTAATTGAAGCATAACGTCAGAGCATCATCAATACAAAGGTCTATAACAGACGAAAAACAATCAAAATGTCATCATACTAGGTAGTGACCAATCCTGTTGTGTTACGTAGCTCAGCCAAAGATTTAGGTAGCCTGACGAATTCCCTGTGAAATGGAAGAATGCGGTCACCACGCTTGACGTAAAAGTGGACGCCCACAGCATCTTCTACGTCATCACCCTCATATTCGTCGGCAAGCGTTTTATAATCGAGGTAAACCAGAAGGGAATCTTCTCTGGGTTTATATAATCCCCACTCAACTTCGTATACTTTGAGATCAATTGAGCCAGCAGCCTCTGAAATAAAAGTTTAAATGTGGTTAATAATTTCAACTTCTTCATGTGCACACGAACCAGGGTGGTTGAAGACACATGTTACTATATCAAATTCGACATGAACGGAGTATCTTGAATACACATTCAAGTTAATGTCTCGGGGTGTCATCATCACGATGGATTGCCCTGAAGCAAAAACCTCGGATTGTGCAAGGATAAGGATGAAATTTAGCAGCTGCTGGAGGGGCTAGAGTGAGTGTGATGCGAGAATTGGAACTATCATTGGTGATGAATACCTGTCTTTAAAGGCCAAGAGTAGTCACCCCAACCTGAAGTGGTGTAATGGACTGCCCTGCTTCATGATTGGCTGTCGAGAGTCATGTGACAGCATTGTTTCCCTTAAATCGGAAATTTACCCTAAATATGCAATATTGAAGACTAAAATTATGGTGGAAGATAAATTGAAGAGAAGTAAGAAAAAAGTTGCGATGTTTAGCGGTTGCTTTAAAATAAGTTTAAGGGGATTACTCTTGACCTTAAATTTAAATAGGTGTCAAGTTGCAGGAGGAGGAAGCCTTCACACCGTCTTCAGGATTTTTTCCACTATCTCCATTCAGCCCCTTCTGTTACTTTTTTGCTCTCACTTTAATTAGGTACTTTTCTGGCAACTCCAACATTAAAGTATAAGTCATAGGATTGTCCGTCGGACATCACTTCAGATTGAGTGTGAAGGCTAAGGTTCAATCAAGGTTTGTGGCCTCCACTTGCTTGGAAAATTTTCAGTCTGTTGAAAGTTACTCCTTTTATTTAATACTTACCAGGACTAATGGCCAGTAAATTTCCCCATACTTCTTGGAACATACTACAATAGATATCAACGGAGGTTGTAATGCTGTATTAGTCTTAACAAGCTGAATGAGGTGGGGCGAGCAGGGGAAGGAGTAGCCAGGGCAGTCTTCCGCTACTGGCACATGGTGCCAACTTGCCACATCATTGTAAAATATTTCAGTCTCCAAATCACAGTCAAATCCAGTCGTATTCGCATACCTCAAAACGGTAAAGATGGTTTCTAATCAAACAAAAATCTGATATAACTAGATTTTCGAGACTTCCCCTTTTAGAAAAATTATGTATGCTTGTGCCCTTTTTTATCTAAATATCATAAAGTGTAAAGATGTGTTTTAACGATGATCGAATTTTCTATTGTTTCTATGTTTTAAAACTTTCCATTGAAAAAGTTGAAGAAGTCCAACATGAAAACCAAATAGCCTATAACGTTGTAAATGCACACTGAAATTACGGGCAACATAAGGAAGACAGCTGCTTCGGAGCTGTGTTAGCTACATATCACGTGAACCAGGAATTTTGCCCTGGATTAGCATCAGTTACCAAATGCAGCTAGAAGTCACTTAAGCATGGATAAAGATAAGGAAATCAATTGTTCTGCCAGTTGGAACAAAAAAATCTCTTTTCGCTGATAGGAGAAAGCGAAGGATTACAGGGAACTATTTTAGATTAATTACGGTTTGTAAACTTCAAAAGACTAGTCCAAGTCATGTTTTAAGTATGAAGAGTCTAAATTTATATTGTTACTGCACCTTTATTAAGTCACTTTGACCAACATAAAGGTGGAATCAACTACGTCAGTGTTTTTCTGAGAAGGAATTTTCACACATGGAAAAGTTTATGTAAAATTCACAAAAACCATCCTTTTGCCTAGGATTGGTCAAAAATGATTGACAATGACGACTATTGTATTGATTAGTAATTTACACAATATTTCCAAGGACATTCAATCACTTCAAATATTTTTATGATAGGTAATATATATGGTTTTAAGCCACAATAATTGGCGTTTTTGTGAGATCGGCGTCTAAATGCTCACTTCAACAACATGCATGTAGCTAGTATGTTTAAAGCAAACAAACAAACTACTGCATCAATTTTAAAATTTTCTTGTTCTCGTGAAGTAAGTATGCTGTGTTTTTTCCGATACTCAAATAAAGGTGGACTTTTAGCATTTCAAAATCCGCAAATTAAGATAAGAATCTCTGAATTTCTCAGTTTTCTACTCAGGACATCTTGTCCAAACAAATATAGTCATGCGTATACATACTTTTCTGCATAAATTCAACTGCGAGCAAGCACCTTGTGTAAAACACGTTGCATGGTCAAGTGGGCCCATTGGTGACAAGGCAGGATCATATGACAGTCATACACTTGATCAAACACAAGCATGTGACAGGATTCTTTATTTTATCGCTTTTTTTTTACCAAACCAGGGATTTCATTGACTGCAATTTATATACTTCTGATTGCTAATCATATGAAGATATGTTGTTTACAAAAACCATCAAAATCATATTTTTCTGCCAAATTACCCAAAGTAACCCCCGAAACTGAATCGTCCGGGTAGTCACTTTGTAGGGGATCTTGCAGCACCTTCCCCACTGGAAATGGTATTAAATTGATTTGCTTTTTTTTCAATGTCCTGCCATACTACTTCCTTTTAACCAAGTTTGATTTTTGTAAGAGATTTGAGAAATCCAACCGTCTAGGGGCTTTTCATGGGGTTTAGGGTCTATATCTAGTCTGGGGCCAGTCTTACACATTTTTTATGATTGCCCCAAAAACTTGAATGGGTCAAGCCATTGGATGAAACATTCTGTCACAGGTTGTAGACTGTATCATACCAGTTCCAGGTTTTTGTGTGCCCCTAGCAATATTGTTGGGAGAGTTGAAAGGGATTGTCTCTAATGTCACTCCCTGTACTTCTCAAGGTTGTGATAGCTCCTAGTTTTAAGGAAATGATTTTAACAGAGTTATATTGTTACAATATATTGTCTATATAGCATAAAAGAAGTTGGGTGAACCTATTCCCTTCATGACAAACAATTACCCTCATTCCCCTATTGCCCTTCTGAGCAGCCAGATATTTCCGATAAATGCTTCTGTTTGAGAATTTGTTATCTGGACCTAAAAACAACAGTTTTGAATAAGAAGCATTCAACGCCAACGGCATTTCAGTGCGTTAACCAGAAATCCGAAGGCTTAGTGAGTTCTTGCCGGGAGGAAAATTTGCAAAATTTAGAATTCTGACCAATGGTGATCCCATAGGATGATCTTAAAAATTTTTCATAAAAGCAAACTTCAAGCTCCACAAACTTGAAAATTGAACCTTATTGTAGGGTTTGTCTACACTGGTTCCTCTGTTGACTCAGTGATCATTTACTTCCACCAAAAACAACAGGGTTCTTTCCTTGAAAATCACAAATCTACAAATCATATTTGAAAAACGTCAGTCATTATTATACTGAGATACAAATTTTACAAGCAAAGTTTAACATGCACGAACACAAACACGCGCACACGATATCACCATGAATACATTAGTTGCCTGTCTTCGGCAAGGCATAAAATCCTGATAAGGGCGCTTGCATGTGCTTTTGGTCCGTCGGGGGTCTCCACTTCCTTGATCAGGTGGACGTTCCTTACTGTTTTAAAAACTATTCTTTATCAAACTAATCCCAATGAGACTCATAGAATTTGTCTGAAGTTGTCACTTAGGCTTCTTTATCCTTAAATTGTAAATATTGATTTTGCTTTGATAATGGAAAAGATGGCCTTTTAACTTTCATGCGACATCCAAATATTGGTTTCATTGATTATGTATGGCTGAATGGTCACGTGGTTAGAACATTCGACTTGCAGGTGGGAACACTGGAGTTCGTCTCATGGCGCCGGTCATACCGAAAACTTCAAAAGTGGAACCTACCTTTCTCAGAATAATCAAGGTAGTTTGTAAAACAAGAAGCTAGTGAGCCACAAGTAAAAAAGGTTGTGGCATGCCTGATTTAGAGGCCTAATCCTCTCACCCAAAATGTTCCAATTTTCCTACCCTTCTCCCTCAAGCCCCTCGCACAACTGTTAAAAATTTATCAACATCCAGACACAATATAAGCTTATTGCTTCAAGAATTGTTAAGAAACAAATGAAACCTGTTGGCAAAACAAGTAAGTCCGCAGTTTGTTAGGCAAATTTCTGATCACTTTGCATTGTTTTCGTTCTTTTAGTTTATCTAAAGGTTAGGTTTAAATGCAAAAAGAAAGCGTAAAGTAACTGAACTGCCTATAATCAATCTGTTAACAAGTCCTTGAGAATAACATTCCCAGCTACCTGAGGGCTTGCAACATACAAAATTTTGTGAACTTTCCGCGCCCGACTGATGCTAGCGCTACGCTAAGATAGTTTTTCAGGCATGGGCGTACGGAGGAGAGGCAGGGGCAGACTTCTCACTAAATTTCTGAAGATCTTAAATTCGGGGAGAAATTTGAAAAAAAAAAAACCCGAACAGCCGCTTGAGTTTCAAAACATTGCTTCGTAAGTGTGCCATGAATCTTGAAAAGGTATGCCTGAAACCTCATAACAGCAGTAAAATGTTTGTGGAAAACCAACAAGATTCTACAAAAATCCCAACACATTCGGGCACTGCAAAAAGCTATTTTTCGTTTGTTTAACTTCACAATTTGCCACAACACAATGCCCGAAATGGTATTCTTTAAAATGTTGTGCAACATAATTCATGAAATGGTCGATTATTTCAATACTTTCAAATCTTTGCCCCCAAAACAGACAACGTTATATTCAAAATAAAATTTTCATGGAAAAATGATTACAACGATTTGCGATATAGTCGGGTAGGTTGTTCAAAAGGGTTTCCGTCAGCCCACTTCCTACTGTAGTCTTGCAAAAGCCTCATTAGTAATATTAAAATGCTCGTGAGAGGAGTGAAATATGTTCTTAAATGTTCCCAATTACCAAATTAATTTCACTGACATGAAGGTGAGCATTCAGTTTCATTGTCTAAAAGTTTGCCATCTATCCCTACAGTCGAAACTCGGGTAACGGTAAGAAAACTCGGGTCTATAAACTGTTGTCATATACACAGCGATACAGTGAAAAATGTCTTCTCAAAACTCTACCTTAAAATTCATTTAAACTCATCTTGTAAAGCGTCATTTTTTCAAAAGGTGTTACTGGTAGAAGTAACTTAATCATTACAGATATAATCGGAAGTTCGGGCAGTCACATAGACAGTTTCATCAATTCAATAAATATTGATTTAAGCCAAGATTCGCCCTGCCCTGCCCCCCCCCCTCCCTCTGACAGATCCTGGATCCGACACTGAGCTTGGTGTGTGCGAGATTATTCGATAAACCAAATTCTAAAACAGGGCATCCTGGAGGAAAAACAGGTACTCCAACTTAGAGCAGTGAAGTGCACTGTCCTGTTTCATGATTTGCATTTGGGAATCACGTGACAATGTTTTCCTCCTCTAATGTGAAAATTATATGGGTTACTGCTTAGTTTATCCAGGCAGTTGCAACTCCCTGGTTTATCTTTAAGAGAAAAAAAGACAGCTGAGAGATTTAGCTGCTGCTTCAAAATAATTTTGATAGTTCCTTCCCTGTGGACAGATATGAATATTTCTGACTCAAATGTGCCTTCCTTACTGGAGAGGGATATGCGAAGACCCTACACTCCCCTTAAGCTGCATACACTCCCCTAGAGCTGTATGGATAAATGGAATGGGCTGGAACGTTTAAAGGTGATACCGGAGGGATGGAAAACCGAATGCAAAAGGAAATGGGTTGATAACAATAAAAACAGTGGGGAAATCGAAGATTCAGAAACATCTAATACGACTGGGCCCTCGCATCATCCAATCCCGTACCATATGTTGCACAATGAACAAGTTGAATGTACAGTGTTTTAATGTATCCTAATTGTTGTACCTGGTACCGTGATTTGAACGCTTGTATCTGAATTGGATCACTAGCTTGTTCGCATTATGGAAAACCATGTAATCGTTGGGAGGAAAAGTAAAACAAAATCGAAGCTAAATGACCTTAAACGGAAACAATGCACTTTTAAGGTATTTAACTGTCTCATAGGCGGATGCCCTACACTCATTGACCGCAGAAGTAATTTTACTGCATGAAGTGACACTATTGACTAGTTGGTAGATTTATGTAAACATTGACGGTAGTTTGCAGAACACTTTCCTGGAGAACAATAATGTGACTGAGGATGAAATTTTCCACATCAAAGAAAACAGTAAGCGGCAATAATTTTGTTGAGTAATTTTATATAATACACTCAATTGAACTCTAGCATTATGAAAAACATGCCCCTCTTCCCACTGCTTCTGTTCCGCAGCCTAGCAGTAATATACAGAGAGCAGCTACCCTGTAAAAAGTTTGTAATATTACAAATTTTTTTGTACACTCGAAGAAGAAAAACCGAATTCATAAAAAGTGCTACCAAAGGGTTGGTCGCACTCTTTATGGATTCTTTCTTTCTTTTTTTGTTTCGTTTTACCATATTCCATTTTTGCTCCATCACTGATTGCTACAAGTTATTTGTGTCTTTGATCTAACCGAACCAAATGTTAAGTCATAGATTTAACCCTCTCGTGATAGTCAATTGCAGAATCAAGATCTTCTAAACATAGCAACCAGCTCCGGACAATCATTTTTGATTGAAGCTAATCTCGGGCTGCAACTTTCTGTAGCCTAAATTTTTGGTAGTGCCTTGCAAAGAGGAGTATGGATTTCTTTACGGGGAGGGAAGATGGTTGCATTTGCTCAGTCCTATTATAGCCTGAATATATAAGTTATCTGTGAGATTACACTTCGTATAATGGCCGCCATTTCTATTTAACTTCAAGTGATTCCCAAAACGTCAGAAATAAGCTTTAATAGATTAGGGGGACACCATTAACATAAGATTAGACACCCGCAGTACTATTTTAGCACAGCAAAAATAAATATTTTTATGGAAAAGATATATAATGTACGGTCGACAACATGGTCAAGTGGTTAGAGCATCCGATTTGCAGTCAGGAGGTTGAGAGTTCGAGTCCTGGCAGGGTCATACCAAAGACATTAAAAACGGGACCTACTGACGTTGTGCTAGGTGCTCAGCATAAACAATGAAGCAGGGGAAAAAGCCAGTACGCCACAGCTGGAGAAAGGGACGTGGTCGGCTCGACTGGAATCAATTGTTTGGAAACTGGGCCGTAAAACTTTCGCCCGAAATGGCTCCTACCTTGGACTTATTGGTATGTGAAGCGCCGTAAGTGTCCAAAATTAGCTTTAATATATTGCCGAACCCAACAGACAACAACATTACTATCCATTGCTTAAGAGAAGCTTAGATTTGTAGGCAAATGTGTAATGGCGGTCATTTTAAACACCATCTTGGAAACAGTCAAGTGTGACGCAACGTGACCCCGGCAGTCTCTAAAACAGAACCTTTCAAGCTGTATGAATCAATCAAGAAAAAGAAGACTATAAACAAAAGTTTTACGCATTTCCCAACGTTAAAATTAGAAGGACAGTTTCTCTGTAGAGGTTATGTGTTGATAAATAGAAAGTGGACAATATTGAATGAAGCAGTCTTTTCCAATTCACATACATTATTATTGCATAAATATTGTTACAATTTACGAGTTAAGATTTTACATAAGACATAACTACTTTTTGACGTCATGTACGAAAAATGGACCTTTAGGTTAAAATAAAACTACAGATTTATTTTTTCTTAAAAGCAGTGAAATATTACGCAATAAAGTAAATGTATCGTTGCATATCTACTTCAGGAATATTCGGGTAGATGCGCACTGTTTAACAAGGTCTTGTTGATTGGCTGTTGCCATTGTATTGTATCGATTGTATTCTTTGTTCGGATTAGGGACTAGGTTAGGGATTAGCATTATCGTTAGCTAGTTAGGAACTATCTTGTGAAACAGTGCGCATCACCCCTACAGTTCCGGTGTTAGTTTCATAGTATCTCATATAAAAGAGAATAATTTCAGTAACGCGCCCTTCAGACCCCACACCTATAGCTTGTAAATAACTCAAGTTATCCCCGTTCTGAGGTAGGTTATATTCGTCAAATTCAGACTCCCAATTGCCTCAAGGTTACAAAATATTAAAGTAATACCGGCAGATTACTATCATAATCTTTTGTTGTTCTTTAAAATAAATTGAACTAATCAATTTGCCATCGGAACATCACACCAGTGAAACATTGAATAACTTTCGATTAAGGTTGAACTGAAAACGTTGTGAGCACACAGGTTGCAGCTTGAAAGCTGCATAGGCCTATTTTATTTGCACGTGTGAACACTGTAAAAAATACATTTTATAATTAACCTGCCGGTATGAATTCACAGATTTTCTACAATGGAATACCCTACTTTCGTTTCAATATTTTCTTGCAGAGTCATAACCTCTGAATGCAACATATTATGGGCATGGATTCTCACCAATAAAGTAAAAAGTGCCTTGAATTTTGAGGCTTTCATGTCAAGATGATTCCACAGAACTGACGTTTGTCAGATTTGGCAATGAATTGAAAAGGTCTGGCACGAATTGTGAGGTACAGTTTATTTTGTGGACTTCTCAAGCTTGCCTGTACTGGGTATATTTTGATGCAGTATTTTCTTGAATAAAAATGCATTAAGCAATAATTTTACCAATAAATGCAGATTGTATGGAAATTTTACCCCTTTCTTAATGTAAATTTCGTCAAGTTCGAGTTTAATAAACATTTGATCTTTAAGGGGAAAGTGAAACAAAAAATCACAATAACTGTGCACCTGTTCTTTAAGATTTATTAATTTATTTTCAGACTGTACGTCCGCGTGTTCTGTGGGATCAACCTCTCATGATTAACATTTGTCACCGAAATATTTTCGTTCCTTATTTAAAAATTGTATCACAAGAAATCGCTTATCCGAAACCGATAAAAAAGTTTTCAAACAAATTTCACAATTTATACACTTTTCTTGGAATGTTTTACAAGGATTTTGTAGAACCCGTTCATTCGTTTGTTGAATCTATAGAACTATAAATGTATAATTATAATGCAAAAATTATGTTATGAAAAAAATCCATAGTAATTATTGCTATCGATGTATACCATTAATTAATGGTATGTTAAATGATAAGTAATGTAAGAACACACTTTCAACTCTTTTGGATTATTTCTAAATGGCTATGGAGCTTAACTTTATGATAAAGGTTAGAACTATTTCTTTCTGCCAGATTGAAATTTGGGTCCAATACATGCTTTGAACGTATACCAACAGTTATACACCCTTGCAACATCTATCAACTCACAGGGCGAGTTAATACGAGTAAAAAGACCAACTTACCAACCAAAATGAGGTTAAAACAACTGACAGCCAAAAGGCTGATTATCAGTTGTAAACGCATGACTGGTATGGATCCTGCTTTTCCACCACGTATCGAACATAGAATGAAATCACGATGTCTGCTTCACATTTATATTTCAAAATGAATTACCATCCCTAATGAAATGTGGTGAGAGCGACAACAGGCGTCAAGATTTTTACGACAGGAAGCTCTTCCTGCTTTTATGGATATAACTGCATGTTAAACATTTTGGGCACGTTCGTGTCTCTCTGGTAAGTCTATAGGGTTAAAGACATCTCCGGTGTTGAAATGGAATATTCTAGTACTTAGGTGGATAAAACGGTTAGCAACCGCACATCCTCAGTTTCATTTGAGAGCTGTTTTCTTGAATCATGTATCAACGTCATATTTGTCTGATTTTGAATGTTCCAAATATGTTCATCTTACATACTTGTTCCCTTCCTTTAGTTGAAGCCCGTATAAAAAGGTGACGTTCTGGGTAGCTTCATACACATATGCGTATGGAAGCTATTGGGCACTGACAGAGCAGTAGTCCCAGGCTGTGTTAACAAGTGGAGTTTTCGCACTAATTCTGTGGTTGATTTCATTGGCAATGATTTCAAGGTTAGTCATTCCCTGGGCTGGAAATTTTGAGAAATGTGTGAATGCTCCCAGCCTGGGAAGATGACACGATGGGAGCAATGAACCCTGGGAATATTAACATTCAGATTAACATTCATATTGACTCGAAGATTAGTAACAAGAGCTTAAGCAAGGCTTCTATCGTAAACAGTGGCCAAATGAATAAATTAACCTTAGGCTGCTAAGAACATTCGCTGACCGAAAACGAAATAACCACACAATGTGGTACATGCTCGTGTCTTATGGTCTTCAATTTCCTTTGAAGAGAAAATTAAATACATTTTGAAACTATACACGCAATCACAGTTGATAAAGAAGTAAAATAAGTCAATAAGACGAGATAGACTTTTAAGCCATAATCCTAAGTTACCAAACCTTAGAATTCCCATGGTATTCGAATTCAACCACAAACTTTCTAAGCTCTCACGGCCATTAACTAACGACTTCAAGCACCTACAATTCGATCCCGACATTCCGGACATATTCAGTGACCCTCCCCTGAGCTCCCGAAGACAGCCCCCCCCCCCCTTCTGGGATCCTTGCTCACCTCTTCCAGACTCCCCCACCCCCTGTATGTAACGGCAACCGTACATGCAATAAACCCAGATGTCAAATATGTATTCACATCATCACTGATCCCCTCTTCTCCCCTCCATAAACATCAAGTCCCCCCCCCCCCTTTGACTTGTGACAGTATCAATGTTGTTTACCTAATTTGTACAAAATGTGAAAGAGCCAATTATGTTGGTGAAACAGGCACAAAATTCCGTCTTCGGTTTAATAATCACAAACGGTCGATCCGGGACAATACTCAGGGCTTTTCAGTTGGGCAGCATTACAACTTACCTGATCACAGCCTAAATAACCTTAAATGTATTCTATTTGGCTCATCGTATTCTACCCAACAGACCTGTCGTAATGCTGAAACCAAATGGATTTTAGCTTTAAATACTCACATTGAGGGTCTGAAAAGGGATTTAGGGATAATCAGTGATTACAGTTTCCACAACACCTAATTAGCACAACCCCTGATTAGGCCTACGACCTATAAAGTAAATTTAAGCAAATATCACTTGCCCCCATTTCATGGGTGAGAGTGCCTCCAATACCAACATAATACAAAAACGCAGTCTAATATTTCGAGGTCCTGCCTCTCCCTCGGAGACTTGAGTAATAAAGCAAAGTACACTCTACTAGGTAAACTCGTTTAAAATGTCCAAATCTTTCTTCAGACCCCTGGTATGTGTTTTTAAGGATAAAATTAGTTTAATCTTCTCAGTTTTTCGTTGATCGTCGTCCTTTAAATTGCCTTTCCAGATGAATAGCTTTAGATTTCGTATTGTGTGTTGGGGAGAGGAAAAATGCTCTGCAACAGAAAATCCAATAAGCAATAATTTGTATTTCAAAAGGTCTTGCCTTGATACTTTTTTGGCTCTCTCCATATTCTTTCCAATGAATTTAAGAGGGTATTGTTACGGCTTGGTCGCAATTCAAACCAATAACAGCGAAAGACCACAGAAGAGCGAGATTAAAAATCAACAACTTAATTATTATTCACCTCTTACTTGCTTAAATTTACAACAATTAATCTTAAATCTACTTACAGTCTTTTACAGCTTAAGGTATCACTCTTTGTCCAAGGGGTAGTGTTGTTAGCGTCGATTGTACAGCAGCACAGCGTAGGACTCGGTTCCGCGAAGGCAGGATGAAGACTATAGTGATCGGTAAATGGCGACACAATTACAGCGTTAAGCGGTGAAGCAGGCGTCTGGTCTCTGTATTATCTGTGTATCTTCTGTTCTCTTCTCTCCTGTCACACTGCTTGCATGACCTTTTATATATCTGGTAGTTCTTCCAGAAAAGTCTGGAACTCACTCTAATGGAAACGTCTCGTTTGATCTCGTACAAAACGAACAGCGAACGTTCTGGGCTCAGTAACCCATAATCACAAGTTGGCTATTATTAGGCCATTACATCATACAGTAGTTTCCAGTAGGTGATCGTACATTCTCATAACTGTGCGAATGTTCTCTGGGGTTACCCGTGGAATATGCTCGAGAGACAACACCGATGCTAGCACTTTCTAGAACTTTTCGCTTGCTCGTCCGTGGATTCAGTCTGGTTGATGTCGTCTCGTAACACTCCCCCCCCCCCCCCTTGAAAGAGTTTTGGACGTCTAGGACAAAACTTAGGTTACAATATCTACAATATGGAAGGTTCTATCATAACATACAACTTGTCTTACAACATGATAATACATGATTAGTAACATCATTAACACATACTGTGCTGCAGGCAACATCAAAATTTCAAAATTACAGTACGACTTTTAATCTACCCCATCAGATTAAGTTCTTGACAAAGCATCAGGGACAACATTGTCTTTCCCTTTAATGTGCCTAATATCTACATTATATGATTGTAGAAATAAACTCCATCTCATCAATCTCTGATTCTTGTTCTTCATCTTAGACAGAAATGTCAGAGGGTTATGATCAGTATATACAATAACAGGGAAACTAGTAGTCCCCAAATAAACATCAAAGTGCTGAAGACCAAGTATCAAAGCTGATGTTTCTTTCTCAATTGTAGAATAATTTTTCTGATGTTTGTCAAATTTCTTTGAATAATAACACACAGGGTGATCAACACCATGCTCATCAGCTTGAAGCAAAACTGCTCCTATACCAATGTCACTGGCATCAACTGCCAGCTTAAACTGTTTTTCAAAATCTGGAGCAATCAACACTGGCGAACTCATTAGTGCTCTTTTCAATGATTCAAATGCTGCCTGACAATTTTCTGTCCAAACAAAATTTTCATCTGAGAACAAACATACATATTCATCGATTAATGATTTCATTTCTGATCTTTCTTTGTCATCTAGATGACTTAACTTCTGATCAAGATTACTCAATACATCAGAGTTTTTTAACTTAATACACATGTCAGGAACATCATCAGCATTGATCTCATCATTATCATTGAATTCCTGATCAACACTGATGATACACACTTGATCACATGCATTATTAACATTGACATTCACATCATGTACACTTTCATCCTTAGAAATGTCACAATCCTCTCTTTCATAATATTTTTTTATCATATTAATGTGACAAACTCTCTTCGATTTACGCTTGTCAGGCGTCAAGATGACATAGTCTGTGTCATTGACCTTTCTTTCAATGACATAAGGTCCTTGAAAGCGAGCTTAAAGTGGCTGACCAGACACAGGCAAAAACACCAACACCTTCTCACCAGGCTTAAACTCTCTTTCCACAGTGGTCTCATCAAACCACGCCTTCATTTTCTTCTGAGAACTCCTCAGATTTTCTTGAGCCAGTTCACATGCTCTGTGAAAACGCTCTTTAAAGCGGGATACATAATCAAGCAGATGTATGTTTTCACCTGGATCTGATAACCACTTCTCCTTTAATAATTTCAATGGTCCACGAACTGTGTGTCCGAAGAGGAGTTCAAATGGACTGAACCCAAGTTACTCCTGTACAGACTCCCTGACAGCAAACATTACAAATGGAATGCCTTCATCCCAATCTTTCTCATTGTCATGACAATATGTCTTTAACATATTTTTCAATGTTTGGTGAAACCTTTCTAAAGCCCCTTGGCTTTCGGGATGATAAGCCGAAGACTTAATTTGGTCTATGCCTAATTCATACAACATCTGTTGGAATACAGTTGACATGAAATTAGACCCTTGATCTGATTGGATCTCCTTAGGTAACCCAAACAATGTGAAAAATTTACGTAAAGCTTGTAAGACTGTCCGAGCCTTAATATTCCTTAGAGGTATTGCCTCTGGAAACCTTGTCGAAGCACACATTATGGTTAATATATACTGATGTCCTGCCCTACTCTTAGGTAGAGGACCTACACAATCAATAATGACTCTACTAAATGGCTCTTCAAAAGCAGGAATTGGCTTTAAGGGTGCAGCCGGAATATTCTGATTCGGCTTCCCAACCATTTGACATGAATGACAAGTCTTACAAAATTTGGCCACATCACTCTTAAGCTTAGGCCAATAAAAGTGATTAAGAATTTTGTGGTAAGTCTTATTGACCCCTAGGTGCCCTGCAAATGGCATTTCATGAGCAATACTCAGTATTTCCTTTCGATACACCCTAGGTACCACAATTTGATGGTAAATGCGCCACTCTTCATCTAATGGTGCATCAGGTGGTCGCCATTTACGCATCAAAACACCGTTCTTAAGGTAAAAACACACTGGGACGTCTTTCGACTCATCCTCAGGGAGGGCACCAGCAATTAGTGGCTGAAGCTCTTCATCATGTTGTTGTTGGACTGACAACTGGTCTTTATGGAGTCTGTCAGACATGTTTCTTTCCTGTTCTATCCCCTCACCATGTGTGGGGACAGGAGACTCACAATCCTGAAGATTGGCCATAAAAGTTTGGCTGAGATCAAACCAGGAATCTTCACTTTCATCAATATTCTTTTTAGAGTCCTCTTTGGACTCTGACTCCACTTTTGGGAGTGCTGTTCCATTTTTAGGAACTAATTCCTCAATTTTAGAGGGCGGAAGCTTAAATTTACCATCCTTCTTTTCAGAAATCATACCCTCACTTTTCGAGAGTGGATGTTCAAGATTATCATCCTTACATGATTTCCTACTTGTTTCACTTTTGGAAACTGGATCCTCACTTTTGGGGGCTGGATGTTTAAGATTATCATCCATAGCAAGCTTTTGTGACATAGCTCTCGTGACAGCACAGGCTGGGAATAAATCTGGAAATTCCTTTTCTAATTGCTCTGTGTTGTTATAGTCACATGGTTTATCTGTCAAAATTGCATTGGCGACTACCTTTCCACCAGCTAGGTCATTGCCTAGCAACAGAGATACCCCCTTTACAGGTAGAGTAGGTCTGACCCCTTCTATGACCGACCCAGAAACTAAATCTGACTTCAAATTAATTTTGTGAAGAGGGACAGAAATAAATCCACACTCAACCCCCTGAATTAGTACATTTGCCCCTGTGGAAGTAGAGTCCGTTAATGGCAAAATTCCATCAAGAAGCAACGAGTGAGTTGCGCCTGTGTCACGCAAAATTTTAATTTTGACGGGTGGATGAGCTGAATCCCCATCTAGGGAAATAAAACCCTCAGACACGAATGGAGGGTATTCTTCCTTAATTTGGTCCTTAGAATTAGGCCGTAAAGTCACGACTACCTCTGGAGAATTTTCTGCATTGGCTAAGGCATTTGGAGCTGTTTCAGTCTCCTTTAATTTTGCCAATTGAAAGCAATTGTCCATCATGTGGCCCTTTTTGTGACAGAAACCACAACCTATGTCTTTAAAGGCAGCTTTATTTGAGCTGACCTGGTCGTTCTTTTGACGACTAGAATCTGGTTTTTTTTACCAGAATTTGTTGGAGAGAGGGAACCAGACTGAGATCCACTAATTTTACCTGCTGTGTCACCACTAGTGCCATTGCCATATTTTTTATTTGGCCTATTAAACTGACTCTTGTTTTGAGTCTGACCTACTTTACCAAACTTATGGGTAAGTGCATACTGATCAGCCAAATTTTCCACTTCTTTCAATTTGTCTGCCTTTTGTTCCTCAAGGTGAGTCTTTATGTCATCACTCACACACCGTTTAAATTCCTCAACCAGCATCAGTTGTCGTAAGGCTTCAAATGTGGAGACCTTTTTAGAATCACACCATCTATCGAAATGCCTTTCCTTTTGATAGGCAAACTCTGCATATGTTTGTGTATCCGCCTTACGATATTTTCTAAATTTTTGGCGATACGCCTCAGGTACTAATTCATAGGCTTGTAATATGGCCTTTTTGACTTTATCGTAATCCATGCTGTCCTCTATTGACAGAGCGGAATACACTTCCTGGGCCTTGCCAGTAAAATTACTCTGAATGAGTATCGACCATTTATCCCTGGGCCACTTTAATTGCTCACCCAGTTTTTCAAAGTGGTTGAAAAATTTCTCCACATTATCCTCCTGAAATTTGGGCACAAATTTTACGTGCTTAGAGACATCAAACAGCTTAGTATCCATGCCTATTTTAGGTTCTGGGCCCTTTATGACCCCTAATTCCAGTTGTTTCAACCTAAATTCATTCTCTCTAGCCTCTTTCTTCTCTTTCCCTTTGCATTTCCAATTCTTTCAATCTAACTTCTCTTTCCTTTTCTTCCCTTTCTTTTTCCAATTCTTTCAATCTAACTTCTTTTTCCAATTCAAGCTTTCTCAATTCAAATGCATTGTCAGTTGGCACGGTCATGATTGTCTCAAGCACTGTAATTGGCAGAATACTTTCATCTACCAGATATTCTACAATGTATCTCTTAATCTCGTCCTTCCGCATTAATGGCTGAAATTCAATGCCATAGTGTTTTGCGACTTTTACAATCTCAGACTTTTTTAGTGAGTTAAGCTCCTCAATTGAGGGGCTAGCCACGAATTTATCTAAATCGAATGGCATTTTGAGGTTGTGTCAAACATTCACAAACAACTAAGAAGCCTGGACAATACAGTTGCAAATTACAACGAAATTTCTCGAATTTTCTACCTGGTAGTATAATTCTTTCCCGGATGTTAGGCCACCAATTCTGTTACGGCTTGGTCGCAATTCAAACCAATAACAGCGAAAGACCACAGAAGAGCGAGATTAAAAATCAACAACTTAATTATTATTCACCTCTTACTTCCTTAAATTTACAACAATTAATCTTAAATCTACTTACAATCTTTTACAGCTTAAGGTATCACTCTTTGTCCAAGGGGTAGTGTTGTTAGCGTCGATTGTACAGCAGCACAGCGTAGGACTCGGTTCCGCGAAGGCAGGATGAAGACTATAGTGATCGGTAAATGGCGACACAGTTACAGCGTTAAGCGGTGAAGCAGGCGTCTGGTCTCTGTATTATCTGTGTATCTTCTGTTCTCTTCTCTCCTGTCACACTGCTTGCATGACCTTTGATATATCTGGTAGTTCTTCCAGAAAAGTCTGGAACTCACTCTAATGGAAACGTCTCGTTTGATCTCGTACAAAACGAACAGCGAACGTTCTGGGCTCAGTAACCCATAATCACAAGTTGGCTATTATTAGGCCATTACATCATACAGTAGTTTCCAGTAGGTGATCGTACATTCTCATAACTGTGCGAATGTTCTCTGGGGTTACCCGTGGAATATGCTCGAGAGACAACACCGATGCTAGCACTTTCTAGAACTTTTCGCTTGCTCGTCCGTGGATTCAATCTGGTTGATGTCGTCTCGTAACAGTATCATAACAGAGTAGAGGCTCGAGGCATTCGTCCACAAACTCTGAAAGATATTCAGTCAAGGTGCCATTGCCTGATACAATAGGTCTGCCCAGGGGGATCTTTCGTTCATTACTGTCATCTTGAACTGACGTCATTTTGTGAATTTTGGGCAATACGTGAAATCGTCCAGGAACCGGAGCGCTGGGAATCAGTGTTTCTACGAGTGCTTGGGTGGTGCTAGACAGGTTACTTATCATGGCTTAATATTCCGAAAGAAAATCATTCGTGGGATCCCTGGGAGCCTGGTGTAGAAATTGGTATCACTTAGTTGGCGAACGGATTCATTTCGACCCTTTGGCGGTGTCCACTGGGATCTCGGTTTGGGAGATCCCTTGTTCTTATAAAATGGCTCATCAAGTGACTCATAGTCATTGAAATATTTTTTAAGGCCAACACGGCTACAGAATCGGCTAAAGTACTGAAAAAGTTCTACAGACTCAACATTTTCATAAGGGGAAAAAGAAAGACCGAGGTTTAATACACGCTCCTGGTGCTCACTTAGTGTGTGGCTGGACAAGTTAACAACTGTTGAAGTCGACTTGCCATTAATTTTACTATGGTCTTTGCCGGAAATGGGCAGAAAGGAATGAATTCTGACGTCTTCTAAATGTTTTGAGCTTTCTATCAGATTTTTTAGCTTTGAGTTCTAAGTCGTAAAACAGCGTCTACGATTACTTAAATAGAAGATGTTCAGAAATTTGCATACGTCTTTATGTTCTGTAGATGTAGGTGTAGATGTAGGAAGTAGATGATAGAGGATACATATATATTCATATTCATATATATGTATATGTATATATATATATATATATATATATTACGCTGGATCCCACATTAGGTCGACATCATTAAAAAAGCTACCTCAAGATTCAGGTCAAGATTCACATATTTGAACATAACTCTACGTTGGTCGTTGAAAAAGTCCATACAAAAATATCACGGTAAACTTAAACAGCGCCCGCAACAACATATATGGTATCTTCAATATGTGCGACGTATGCACAAATTTTAATTATGTATTTTATTTATTAAATAGCATTTCGCAATAATTTTATGTCGACTTAAGGTACATTTTTAGACGACGCTGATGTAACCTCTATTTTTCACGTACAAATGGAAAAGGGGTGTAATAGGTCGAAAACATTAGGTCGACACGATTTTGTCGTCATAATGTAGCATTAAGTTAAATTTAAATATGTTTTTTATTTATGTTTATGTTTATACTTATACATATATATATATATATACATATATACGTATAAATATATATATATATATATATATGTGTGTGTGTGTGTGTGTGTGTGTTAGTCGAAGTTGGTAGATCGAAGTTAGAAGGGTCATGAATTTGATACCCATCCAAGACAGAGTGTAGACCCTTATCAAAGAAGGTACGGTTTTTGAAGGAAACACCAGAGATAAAAAAAATTAGCCGCACGGAGGACCTTACTCACCATCCTCCGCTTTTCGGTTAGAGTCTATGACTACTACGCTATTAACGCTCGTGATTCACAGAAGCGACAGCAGGCTATAAATACCCCGCGTAGATCAATTTTCTCTTCTTGTTACCATAGTGATCCCAAGCGGGGTGAATAATAAGGAAGTCGAAGTTGGCAGATCGAAGTTAGAATGAGTAGGTCGAAATTGTTGTAGTTTTACGTTCGATCATGAATTTTATACCGATTCAAGAAAGACCCTTATCAACGAAGGAACCGTTTTTTGAAGAAAAATACCAGAGAGAAAAATTGAGCAGTACGAGGGACGGGGGTAGTTTATTTAATGTGCATTTAATGTGTGAGAAAGGCAACTATGTGGGGCAGACCGGCATCAAATTTAGACTGGGGTTTAACAGCCACAAAAAATACTCCAGATAGATCAATAAGTCATCCTATATCCAACATTTCCCTAGTGACTCAAACCACTCTTTGTCTAATTTAAGATATGCCCTACTCAATTCTTATTACCCATCTGTCACTCAAAGGTCTAAAACCGAAGGCAAATGGATGCTGAAACTGTCAACATATACCCGCGGACTTAACAAAGACTTGGGTATTTTGAGCGACTTCCCTTCTGCAGTTTACAGGGAAGCCGATACTGTGTAACATTCTTGGTAAGATTTGTATTTCTTTTTCTCTCTCTCTCTTGTTGTTTAAAGTCTACTTCACTCTGCATTGACGGTGATGACGAAGACAGGTGTCTTTGAAATATGCGTTTTTTTATCTTGTATGTGCTCTAATATTGCGATATTTGTGGTGTTTTCTGCTTACTCTTATATGTTACATTGAGCAAAAGTGGACTTAATTCATATATATATATATATATATATATATATATATATATATATATATATATATATATATATATATATATATATATATATATATATATATATATATATATGTATATATATATGTATATATATATATGTATATGTATATATATGTATGTATATATATATATATGTATATATATATATAAATGTTGAGAGACCGTGTGGAGCTGGGAATTATTACGTATTGCCTGTTTATGATTGTTGGATCGAAACCTAAAGGGTGTTTTAGTTTCTCCAACGTAGTTGCCATGGGGACAGATACTATAGAAGATAAAGTAAATGACATTTGCAGAATTACAGTTGAAAGGCCCTGGGTGTAAGTTGACGTCGGTTCGGGGAACGGTCACAACACTCTTGGTTACAATGTGTCTACATATTTGGCAACGGGAACCATTTCAGGGTTTGTTCCCGGGGAGGGAGGATTGAGTGGGGTAGTTTGCTGGTGGTTATTATGGACCCCAGGGAGGGTGGCTGCTTTAAGGCTAGGAGCGGGGGATTGGTAAACTTTGGTGAGCCTTTTGAATTGAGAATGCGCCAAAATGACTTAAATTGTTTGAAAAGTACCTCACATTGAGGGAAGTAGGTAGTGACAAAAGATATTCGATCGTTGTGCCGATAACGGTTGTAGCAAAGGAGTTGCTCACGTGGAAAAAGTTTAGCTTTGTTAATGTTTTGGTTGACCAAGCGAAGGGGGTAACCCTTATTTAGAAACTGTTGTTTCAGTTCAAGGAATTTGTTGCAAAGGTCAACAGGGTCAGAACAGATGCGTTTGTACCTAAGGGCTTGGCTATAGGCAATTGATTCTTTGGTATGTTTGGGGTTGGAAGCTATTGAAAGCGAGGTCAGAGTGACGATCAGTGGGTTTGCTATAAACCGAAGTTTGGATAGATGAATTCTGAATGGTGACCCGAACGTCCAAGAAAGGGATTGAACCAGGAGAAAAATAAGAGGTGAACTTTATGGACCGACTCGTGTGAAGAGTTGAAGTCACGGATAAAAGACGTTAGTTTGTCTTCCCCGTGGTTCCAAAGCATGAAATTATCGTCAATGAATCTTACATATAAGAGAGGCTTGTGGACGCGTTCTCTCAAAAAAAACCACTTACCATGGTAACAGGAGAGAAAATTGAGGGCGGCAGGTATCAGAATCCTAGTCTACGTCTAAAATCAGAAGTGTCACGATGGCCGAGTGGTTAAGGCGATCGCCATGTACGCGACAGACCCGGGTTCAAGTCCTGGTCGTGACTTAATTTTCTCTCTGAATTTATTTCTTATTTCCCTTGTTCATTAGAGCTAATGCCAATGCTTGGTACTAATTTCAATTTCAAAATCGAACTTTAAAACTCCTTTCGACCTATATAAATATATATATATTTATATATATATATATATATATATAGCTTTATGCTTTTTATTCGCTGCGATTTTTAGATCTTTTTAACTGTTCAACCTGAAATTTATGTTCGAAACGATATTTCGGTCCTATCTTGTCCGGTTTTGAGTGCGTGTCATTTTTTCATTTTTGTAACGCTGTTCCCTTTTTTTCTTACATCACTACTTTTTTCACTCCTAAGGTAAGCTAACATTTTTCACCTCCCTTTCTCCCTTCCTGACTGTCTTGAAACCCCCTCATTTGTTTACGGTAGGCCTACGTTCTTTTGTCCCGATCAAACTTGTAAGCTTTGAACGTGCCCGTTTTGTAGTAGTACAGGAGGTTTGTCCAATTCTGATTGTCACTTTTTTGTATATTTTTTTCGTACTTTTTCACTCCAACCGTACCTCTTTGTACCCTGTTTTCCCTCCCTTGCTGTCTACTATCCCTCTTTTCATAGTTAGTCATAGTTGTTTAAGCCTCCTGTCGTACAGTTTATCGTTTGGTCGTGTCCGTTTTCTAGCACGTATACAAAACTTTTTTATTTACGGCCTCATTCCTAGCTTAAAACACTTCGTTTCGAACCTCCGCAGGAGATTTACGGAGGAAGTATCCCACTACCCAGCCCAAAGTTTTCCTATTATTTATTCTCTTGCTATGGCCACCTTTGGTAAGACCAGATTTGCCAGCCACATTAATTTCTTGGGAACTTGTCTTCGAAAACATGTAATTCCAAGAGGTTTCAGACTGAATTTTCATGTTCAGTCCGAGTACGATTTTCATTTTAGACGAGATACCTCACGATACTTACGCGCGTGTTCTTCCAGTCTGATACGCTCTACCATTCGCAGTATGGAAAGGAAGAAAACTTCTTTTGACATGACTATTGAGGAAAAAAGTCACTTCTATTTGAAACCTTACCCCAAGCTGCAGAAGTTCGTTTCCTTATTCATGTTTACAACCGCAGACTACATAATTTCTTACAAGACTCCAAATCCAAGACCTTGGCTAGCCTATTGCCCAAATCCCCGCCCACCCAAACCGAAACTAACATAAATAACCAGCCAGGCACCAAGCTTGCAGTCACCATCCCTCCCGATCTGGAACTCTCGTCCTCTGAACGCTCAGTTTTAGCGAAAGGCCTCGTACCACTGAACCCTCTTCCTGATGAGTTTTCGATACGCAGAGCCGTTTCGGCTTTCTGTAGGAAACTCCGCCTTCGCTACCATTTCGGGATAACAGACCATCAGGACGACACCCCCTCAGAGGAAGTTCCCAACCCCGCCAACTCTGTCCGTGCCTCCTGGACGCCCAAGCCAGGGGAAAATCCCACCCTTGATAATGTAATTAATGCAATTAACAAAGATGTCAACAATCTCCTTCCCCCTAAAATGACCCCACTGCGTAACCTTTGTCCTGAGGAACGAGATGCCATTTTATCGCTTAAAAGTAACAGGGACATCATCATCAAACCAGCAGACAAGGGTGGAGCTGTTGTAGTTTGGCGAAAAGACTTGTATATTGCTGAGGCCAACAAACAGCTATCCGACCAAAGTGCTTATTCAGAACTTCCCACTGACCCCACTCCTGATTGCCAAAGGTTAGTTAAGAACACATTAACCCAACTCATGGACAATAACCAACTACCCAAAAACGCTACTTCTCTACTTCACCCTTGCCCACAGACTTCCAGTTTCTACCTACTTCCCATAATCCACAAAGCAAACAATCCTGGTAGACCTATCGTTTCTTCACACAGCTGCCCCACTGTACTTATTTCTGAGTATGTAGATTCCGTGCTCTCTCCTTTGGTTTCAGCCCTGCCGTCGTTTGTTCAAGACATACCACATTTCTTGAGACTTATTCGTGACTTTGAGTTTCCTGAAAATTGTGGTGAACGTCTTTTATTCACCATGGATGTGTCCAGCCTCTACACGTCCATTCCTCATGATGCTGCCTTAACAGCTATCCGTTACTACCTAGACAAACGGCGTGATCCCCTAATACCGACTGACACCTTCCTACGTCTAACGAAACTTGTTCTCACACAAGATTGTTTTCAGTTTAATGGGCGTTTTTCCGCCAAGTTAAAGGAGTGGCTATGGGAACCAAAATGGGTCCTTCTGTTGCCTGTTTGACCATGGGTCACTTTCAAGAACAACTATTTTCTCAGTCTACCGGGCCCCGACCTATACTTTACCAAAGGTATATTGATGATATTGTAGGAGTTGCCACTGGATCCGGCCGTGATTTAGAAACCTTTATCGACTTTGTTAATTCCTTTTGCCCCTATTTGAAATTTACCCATTGTATCTCGGACTCATCTGTTGTTTTTCTCGACCTTAAACTGTACATTTACAACCGTACAATTACCTCTAACTTACACTTTAAACTAAGCCTGTGGAGTGTGTTTACTGCAAAGCTGATGCCACTGTCTCTGCGTGTGTGCACGTAAACCTTTAGCCGGGTGGTGCATATATTTTAGCTTAACCCTTTACCGTTGTGCTCCGATCGGGGCATCTCTGCGCGCCTCGGGATTGGGCGGAAAAGCGGACGTAGCCCGCCCCGCATCGGCTTCCGTAGGCCATTGACCCCGTGACCTTAAACTATTGTCTCTCTCGCTCTTGTGGCCGAATTTTCGGGTAGCTACTCGCAGTTTCGAGCTCCGCGTGAAACAGTAGAGATGTGTGACAGCCAAGCTCTCCGCATGGGTCCAAAAGGACCCAAACAACGGTAAAGGGTTAAGCCAACCGACTCGCATAACTTCCTATTGTACCCTTCTAACCATCCCAAATCCTGCACTAAATCTATCCCTAATTCCCAGCTCCTACGAGCCAGGCGAATATGTTCGGAGGATTCTGACTTCTCCACAGCCTCTGAAGAAATTTTATCCTTTTTCGTAAAACGCCAGTACCCTGCCAAAATCCTCTCTAGTGTCCTGCGCAGAATTCAAGGAACCAGCAGAGAGGAAGCCTTGGAGAAAAAGAACAAATCTGGTTCAAATCTACGTATTCCTTTGGTTATTTCATATCACCCTTCGGTCCGTCCTATTTTACGTGCCATCTACAAAAATGTAGAGTCGCTCCGACAAGACCCTTCAACCCGTGATGTTTTCCCGGAACCCCCCATTACTGCTATTAGAGTTGAGAAAAATTTAGCGAACCATTTAGTTCGGGTTTCCCACCCACTCAATTCTTTGTACGACACCCCTGGTACCTTTCCCTGTAATCGTCCGAGGTGTAATACATGCCCAGTTGTTGGCAAACACGACCTCGTCAATATTTCAGGCCCCAACGGCAATAGCTTCGTCAAACAAAGATTCTCCTGCATTTCCTCTAATGTAGTTTATATTTTAGCTTGTGGGAGATGTAACTCGTTTTATGTGGGAGAGACCAAGTGCTGCCTCGCGGATCGAGTCACCGAGCACCTTAGGTCCGTCAAACAGAATCTCCATGGATACCCGGTGGTTGCACATTTCAATCCCCCTTCACCTTGTTCAATACAGCATTTTACCGTTACGGCAGCTGTAATGTGCCGAGGCTCCGATCATGACCGCCTTAGTGCTGAAAACCGACTGATCATGAGGCTAGGTATTCTCGCTCCACAACGGCCTTAACGTTAGAATTGATCTTTTGTAATATTCACCGCTTTTTTGAACCAGTTTTTACTCCTTTTACACTTACCCGTTCGTGCTAGTTTTTTACTGTGTAGGCCTTATTTTTTTGCCGATCCTAGTTTTTGTCTACTTTTTTACCCTTTTTTCGACCATGTTCGATTTTTACGTGCACTTTTTCATCCAGGACGCTCTTTTTCTTTTTTTGATTTGTGTTTTATCCTTCGCACTCATGTTTCCTGACTATCACTTTCGTCCGGTTATGTTTTCACAGCGATCGCTTCGGATTTGATGTTTGTCGTGTCCAATTGTTACTGTTAGTTGTTCAGTTTGGTTTTTGCCACGTGATGAAGGGTTTACACCCGAAACGTCGTGGAGTTTTCCCCAAACTTTTAAGCACTTTTTACTACCTCTTTTCGACCTACACATTTCCACAGTGCTCCGCAGCATTTTATTTATATATATATATATATATATATATATATATATATATATATATATGTATATATGTATGTATATATATATATATGTATATATATATATATATATATATCCTGGTGGAGTCAACATCGTTTTTTCACCTCAGCCAGATTTTCCAGCTTTACCAATTTGATTTATATTCCACGCAGTTGTCGTCAGCGTTTATTTTCACTTCATCTCTTCCGCTTTCACAGGTTTCTGTATCTCTTCGGAGATCCGCTGGCGAATAAACAATTGTGTTCAGCTGGATAGCATCAACTTTGATCTCTGGTCGGGCTTGCGTCAAACGAGAACTAGTGCTGTTCCGAAAAATTAGGCGCCTGCTCAGGAGGTGAATTGCGAGTTGCTTCATCTGTTATTTGAACAAAGGCCAAACCAACTTGGCTTCATGGCTCAGTGGTTAGAGCGTCCGCACTAGAAAGCGGGAGGTCCCGAGTTCGAATCCCGGTGGAGTCAACATCGTTTTTTCACCTCAGCCAGATTTTCCAGCTTTACCAATTTGATTTATATTCCACGCAGTTGTCGTCAGCGTTTATTTTCACTTCATCTCTTCTGCTTTCACAGGTTTCTGTATCTCTTCGGAGATCCGCTGGCGAATAAACAATTGTGTTCAGCTGGATAGCATCAACTTTGATCTCTGGTCGGGCTTGCGTCAAACGAGAACTAGTGCTGTTCCGAAAAATTAGGCGCCTGCTCAGGAGGTGAATTGCGAGTTGCTTCATCTGTTATTTGAACAAAGGCCAAACCAACTTGGCTTCATGGCTCAGTGGTTAGAGCGTCCGCACTAGAAAGCGGGAGGTCCCGAGTTCGAATCCCGGTGGAGTCAACATCGTTTTTTCACCTCAGCCAGATTTTCCAGCTTTACCAATTTGATTTATATTCCACGCAGTTGTCGTCAGCGTTTATTTTCACTTCATCTCTTCCGCTTTCACAGGTTTCTGTATCTCTTCGGAGATCCGCTGGCGAATAAACAATTGTGTTCAGCTGGATAGCATCAACTTTGATCTCTGGTCGGGCTTGCGTCAAACGAGAACTAGTGCTGTTCCGAAAAATTAGGCGCCTGCTCAGGAGGTGAATTGCGAGTTGCTTCATCTGTTATTTGAACAAAGGCCAAACCAACTTGGCTTCATGGCTCAGTGGTTAGAGCGTCCGCACTAGAAAGCGGGAGGTCCCGAGTTCGAATCCCGGTGGAGTCAACATCGTTTTTTCACCTCAGCCAGATTTTCCAGCTTTACCAATTTGATTTATATTCCACGCAGTTGTCGTCAGCGTTTATTTTCACTTCATCTCTTCTGCTTTCACAGGTTTCTGTATCTCTTCGGAGATCCGCTGGCGAATAAACAATTGTGTTCAGCTGGATAGCATCAACTTTGATCTCTGGTCGGGCTTGCGTCAAACGAGAACTAGTGCTGTTCCGAAAAATTAGGCGCCTGCTCAGGAGGTGAATTGCGAGTTGCTTCATCTGTTATTTGAACAAAGGCCAAACCAACTTGGCTTCATGGCTCAGTGGTTAGAGCGTCCGCACTAGAAAGCGGGAGGTCCCGAGTTCGAATCCCGGTGGAGTCAACATCGTTTTTTCACCTCAGCCAGATTTTCCAGCTTTACCAATTTGATTTATATTCCACGCAGTTGTCGTCAGCGTTTATTTTCACTTCATCTCTTCTGCTTTTACAGGTTTCTGTATCTCTTCGGAGATCCGCTGGCGAATAAACAATTGTGTTCAGCTGGATAGCATCAACTTTGATCTCTGGTCGGGCTTGCGTCAAACGAGAACTAGTGCTGTTCCGAAAAATTAGGCGCCTGCTCAGGAGGTAAATTGCGAGTTGCTTCATCTGTTATTTGAACAAAGGCCAAACCAACTTGGCTTCATGGCTCAGTGGTTAGAGCGTCCGCACTAGAAAGCGGGAGGTCCCGAGTTCGAATCCCGGTGGAGTCAACATCGTTTTTTCACCTCAGCCAGATTTTCCAGCTTTACCAATTTGATTTATATTCCACGCAGTTGTCGTCAGCGTTTATTTTCACTTCATCTCTTCTGCTTTTACAGGTTTCTGTATCTCTTCGGAGATCCGCTGGCGAATAAACAATTGTGTTCAGCTGGATAGCATCAACTTTGATCTCTGGTCGGGCTTGCGTCAAACGAGAACTAGTGCTGTTCCGAAAAATTAGGCGCCTGCTCAGGAGGTAAATTGCGAGTTGCTTCATCTGTTATTTGAACAAAGGCCAAACCAACTTGGCTTCATGGCTCAGTGGTTAGAGCGTCCGCACTAGAAAGCGGGAGGTCCCGAGTTCGAATCCCGGTGGAGTCAACATCGTTTTTTCACCTCAGCCAGATTTTCCAGCTTTACCAATTTGATTTATATTCCACGCAGTTGTCGTCAGCGTTTATTTTCACTTCATCTCTTCTGCTTTCACAGGTTTCTGTATCTCTTCGGAGATCCGCTGGCGAATAAACAATTGTGTTCAGCTGGATAGCATCAACTTTGATCTCTGGTCGGGCTTGCGTCAAACGAGAACTAGTGCTGTTCCGAAAAATTAGGCGCCTGCTCAGGAGGTGAATTGCGAGTTGCTTCATCTGTTATTTGAACAAAGGCCAAACCAACTTGGCTTCATGGCTCAGTGGTTAGAGCGTCCGCACTAGAAAGCGGGAGGTCCCGAGTTCGAATCCCGGTGGAGTCAACATCGTTTTTTCACCTCAGCCAGATTTTCCAGCTTTACCAATTTGATTTATATATATATATATGTATATATATATATATATATATATATATATATATATATATATATATATATATATATATATATATATATATATATATATATATATATATATATATATAACGCTGGATCGACCGGTAGGGGGAGATCGGCATACCGTCAGAACGTTAAGGCGAAAAGAAAACAATAAAATCCATAAGAATATATTTCCCCCTTGCGTTTTGAGATATGCATACACATTATTTCAATGGCCCCTCATACATTTGTGTTAACGGATACGTGTACGTAAGTTGGTATACATTTAAGTAATAACATGTACTACGTATGGTATGTGGGGATTTACCATACTGTTACGTATTCCCATTGAAAATGTGTGTCAAAACGTTAAGGGGAAACGGTTTTTTCGCCCTATGGGTAAATTCGCCCTATGGGTCGTTTTTTCAGACGATTTTTCGCCCTAATCCGCAATAAGAAATATATATATATAGATATATATATATATATATATATATATTTATACATATTTATATTTACATATGTATATACATATCACCTTGTAAAGTATTCGTTATCTCTACAATTACATGAGACTGTTTTCTCTTTGAATAATAGACTTATGGTGGGTTGTTGTAACGTTACGTCGAATAACGTCTAATTATGTTTTGTTATCCACTGATTTGATGAAACTGTCGATATGACTCCCCGAACTGACCTTAGACCCCATTATCCCGTTTTGAAGTTTATTATTTTATAATTTGCACCATGTGTACTTGTCTCAATCGGAAGGTACATAATGTAGAGAAGTACTTTAAGTACTTCCTATGAGCCGTATATCTAGGGACGCACTAGTGTATTCAAAACAGCATCTGGTAAATGAATTGTGTCAAATCCAAGGTCGTTAGTTTCAAACAAAGTAAAACGTTGTATTTATTAATAGTACAGCTTAGGGATTGATTCTTCCTTATTTTTTTCCAAATGACCAGTTGGATCAACTCTTAACGTATTCAAGATTACGATCTGTGCTGTATGTAACGACAATGACATCAAGATGGGAAAGCCTAAATCACGGAAATGAAAACAAACTTCATGCAAGGCTATCTACCTTTGCGTCTGCGGTACTGCGCTGCCGGCCGTACATTTTGAGAATGCGATCATCTATAGTAGACCCTTTTCCTGAAATGGCTATCACTGAGGATTGTGCAGAAGAATGTTGGTATGCGTTACTATTTTAAAGTAACACAAAATGATTCGAACCAAAACCTCATCCCACAATCCAATGGAGGTGGATTGAAATGCGCAACTACAACAATGTGTAAACAACGTATACATGAGTTAACATATCAACAACTTAAAGTGTCATCCTATACCCCCACCCTCCCCGAAATAATGACATGTTGGCTTCATAGTTAGGTGAAATTTTATACATTTATATGTTACTTATTGCTGTCGTCAGTGAGTTTGATTCGTTAGAAAACTTGCAAATCGTACAGTGCTGAGTGTAATAGTGTACAGACGGTCCATATCTACGTTCATGTTTAAATGCTAAGGGTAGCATTTCATACCCAAAAGCTGCATATCGTCAGGGACACGTACACAATCATATCAACAATTTTGCTCGATGGGCCCCAAATTTATAAAAATTATTAAAGCCGACTTAAGGAAATTCCGTGAGTTGAGACGTATGCACCAAAATTACACCAGCTTCTCTTAGAAGTGCAGGAAATTGCACTTCTTCGAGGGTTTTAATTTAAGCCGTATTTCAAAATTTGAAATGTTGGTTTTTCATTAATCCTGTTTCAAAACTGGTTAATTTGCCTCCACCACACATCGGCTTTGAACCCTACTTAGCATTGCGCCCTCCATTATCCTTGAATACTCAGAACTTGTTCAAAAGATAAGCATAACAGAGGCGCAATGCTAAGTAGCCTTTATACGGCTCAGCTCTGTAGGACTGGAGTTTAATTACCCTCATTAGGGCAGGGAACTTTTCAGCCTGGCTTGCACGCAAACACTTCCGCTCTGTATTCAGACATAATGACCACAAAAAGGAAATCTTACCTGGTGCAGTACCCATGTGTGTCTCGTATTTGAAACAATAGATTCCCTATCTGTATTCTATTGTACGGTGGTTAAGTAGAGCCATGTAGGAGGTAGTTGTCATTCATTCACTGTTTTCTCTTTTATATAAAAGGGAACTGGAGACCTGGTTTCGAATTCATTTCACCTTTCTAGCATTATTTGCATTCTTTTGCCTTTTTCGATTTTTTTTTTTTTTTTTTTGTTTTTTTTTTGTTTTGTTTTTGTGCTGTGTTTTATCTCATCGCTCCGTGAAGAGAATGAGATATTGTAATCACTTTGCCAAATCGGTTATATATGACGATGACAGCTAAAAATAACATGGTTCTCATGGAATGGATTGTATTCCCAAGTTACTAGCCTAAGGCTCTAACCCAAGATGAGCCCCCTAAGGTGTCCGGGACTTCATTTCTCGGGAAGGGTCAAAACGTGTCCGTGTGTGCATGTGTGCGTGTGCTTGAGGGTGTGTGTCCTTATTTTTGGGCCTATATCTCCTAAACAGCTGAGCTTATTTTCTTCATATTTTGTAGGGAGGAACCCCAGGTGGAACATTACCTACCACTCATTATCGGAAGTAAAGGTCAAAGGTCAGATTGCGTGAAACTCGTAGTTTCACTGTGTTTCGGTAATAAAACACCCCATTTACGTACCAGTTCACACATAACGTACGGTGGTCCTGCCTTAACACACTGATAGCAAGGCAACAAACATCCAATTTCACGTGAAGGAAAAAGAAATGTTTATTTGAGTAATGCGGAAGTTGGTGTGAAAAACTCCCCTATCTGGGTTTGCCCTATCCTCTTCAAACTTGGTGGGTGCAGATGAATCTCCGGGTGAGAAGTTGTGTCTCGCAGAATCCCGGAGGTCAGTCAGAGTTCAAATTGTGTAAAAATCTTTTACCTTAGTCTTAACTTACTCAATAATTTCCTCGTCGACTTCATTTGCTCTATTTCGAGAACCCTGCGCCCTTGTGAAAGTCCGCAACTTATTGAAGGTCCCTTCTATTGAAAGCTGAGCCATTTTCTAGTAATGGTGTTACAAATTTCATTTGTATTCTTTAATTGTAATTTTTTTTTATTTCTAAGGTCATTACTTCGCCATTTAAGGGGAGACATGATAGACGACCGTCTGTTAGTCTGGAGGAAGCACACCACCATTAGCTACACTGCTGACTTACATACTTTGCCTTGATTTTTAATGCCTCCACGGTTTTGCCAAAGTTCACACGCTACTAAAGCTACCCCTGCCATGAAAGTAAATGAGTTGGCCATTCATGGGTTCAAAAATTCACCATATGATCCTTTAGATTTTTAGCTGCATGGGGAAAAAGTTTATGGGCTTTGCACCTACCCTTATTAATCCTCAAGATGACCGAAATCACCTCTTTTTCACACCCAGTGCAGAAATGATCTAAATCACCTACAATTTTCTCTATTTGGCATTACTCACACATTAACATCTCCGATTTCATATCCATGAACTATAAGCAGCAACTAATTATTTTTAACATGATCAGATCACACTGAGAGAGGACTTAAAATTGACGGTTTACGTTGGAACTACTTTTCCCGGCAAGGCCGTTCCTGTAGTGGTGGTGTGTTCCCTGTTCTGAACGCTCGCTTCTGAATGATGAATTTGGAACGCCAACAACTTGCACCGGATTTTACCTGGCAAGTTATCTACATTAACCAAGCGTTTCTTACTATTTAATGATATTTCTGTCTAGGCCCTACTTGTTGTTTCCTTTTTTATTATTTTTTAGTCCTACTGAAGTAAACTTCATGCACGGGGATCCCTTGAACGGAAGATGCTTCGAACTAAAGTTAGTCATGAGGTCCATTACATGCTAAAAAGTCGCCACATTTTCAGTTGAACCTGATGGGTAGGCCTACATGGAAATAATTTTCATATCCAATTGCGTTGTTTTGGCCAGGTTTGTTACACCCCTTCATCTTACTGAGAAGTTGATATTTCTCAGTTAACCGAGTTGAACATTACCAACATTCCCAACATTTTACCTGCCAAAACCGAGCTTTTGTAGCTTGTTACGACGATACAGGTTATGCAACAATCTCGGAAAATTTTGAAAATGTTTCGAAGAAAAGTCATGTCATCCTTTTCAAAACAAGTTTCAGGATCGTCATGGGGATGTTGCTCATGTTTAAGGTATTTCGTGAGCTGAAAAATGAGTATACTAGCTTTCATCACGTGAGTGACGCTTCTGTCGGTTTCAATAAGCCAACGCACAAATCACTGCCTAATCAGCTGGCTGAATTTGTGGGTGTTGTTTTGCATAATATTACAATGCAAAAAGGACACCCTTCTTGAAAGGAATAAAAAACCAACACAAAAAGTGCGGACTCTGGTGATTGGTCAACCAATCGCGAATGTGTGTAAGGTTGTTCACATGTAGGATGATTTCTAACGCTTTGCTGCTCACCGATTTATGTATGATCTACACAAAGATCACTGGTGCAGTCTTGTGTATAGACCGTTTTCCCTTCAAAATGACGCCAGGCGTAACATTAATATATTATGTCTACTTCGAGACATGTAATCATCGCCAAATAATCGAGATGTACGAAAACCTGAAATATCGAACCTCGGGAACACTAGGTAGACCTCCATGAAAGTGGGCCCTCCTTGAATTCAAACGTTCAACTTGCTTCAAACGCCTTTCGACGTCTGGTGAAACCCTTTTTAGTTCATGTAAAAAAAAGCTTTGCAGGGTTGCGTGTACTTGCGATGAGATCAGCCACTTCGTGGATTTGCCTCTTGCATTTTTGTTTTTTCTTTTTTTTTTCTGTGTCAATGCGTCCTTGCAGGGCGATGCACGCATATTTATTTCGTTAGTCTACATAGTACATTGTTCAAAGTTTTCACATGTGAAGCCGAAACAGACAGCCGAAAATGGCATTTCCCGGGTGTTTTTGCGATATTTTCAGTTGGAAAGTATGGAAAGTACTGCCTTTTCTATTCAAAAGAAGAATCGAATCTTAAAAAATGTCATAGTCACACTCTAACTACAAAAGACATATTTTTTTGAAAATCTCAAATCTCATATGAGGGGGAGACACACACGGGGAGCACATGATTTTTTCAGGGGGATCACGTGCCCCTTCCCCCTGGCCCCTTGTTGACGCCACTGTATGCATGTACTTTTTACCTTATTCTTAGAACCAATCCTTACTGATTTGTCAACATTAGAGAACTCTGTATGCCCCTTGAAACTGGGCTTCATTAATTGGGCATCATGAATTTTTTAACACAAGAAGACCGCAAACAGCAAAATGACCTTGGGGTGTCTAATAATAGTGTTCACACCGCAAACAAAGACTTTGGGTGTATCTCACTACTAAAATTATCGGTAAATAATAATCCTTTGTAGTTAAACACATGCACTCTTAACAAGTTGGTTAAAAAAAATCACCAACACCGGTCACTTATGTCAAAAACTTGAAATTGGTAAAGTTTACCCCAACATGTGTTGTTTATTTGGTTACCCACAGGCCCCTTACCCAATTTAGAGGTAAATATATCTTGGATAACCCATTTATCGACAACTATTGGGTATACTTTAACCAACTTCAAGTATTTGACATACGAGACCAGTGTTTGTAAGTTTTCTTCACCAAATTTTCAGAGTGTGCTTTTCTTTACTCTCAGAACATGGAGTACCTATTTGACATGTTTTTGTCCCAAAAATTAATAATTTAACAGATTGGTCTGGAAATTTTCAACTCTTTCCCTTCACTTTTGAAGTTTGTTTTCGGTGCAAGATTTCACCCAACCTGAATATATTTTCATTATTTAAAATTCATTTGCCACTGATTATGATTGAAGTAACATTAAACATGGAAATACAAATCAATCCTTAGGAGTCTTTAGAAGGTGGGTGCCCAGTTTGATGCGGTTAGCCTCAAAAATACGTCACTTCGCAATTGCATTTGAAAATTAAGGTCACAGTATAAATGTCTGCCCATAAAAATGTACACCGAAATGTTGGAGTTGTCAGTCAATCTATCGTTTATGTTTGGTAGCCCAATGGTATCGCTCATTGTCAAATGGAACTTTCAACGGGGAACCCATGAACAAGCAAGAGAGTTTATAACATTGGCTCTTTGAGGAATGAAAACCGGGTGCTTCCGCGTTAGGCTTTTTGTTCATTTAATTATTTTTTGTCGTTTATAAAATACTTACAAACATATCACGTCCGCGGGCACAATGTTTAAAGATACTCATTATACATATCACGCCCGCTGGACAGAGACGTCTCTAGGGTTTCAAACTTAGGAGGTGTCATGGTCCCAAATTCCGACTAGTTGGATGTTTTCCAAATAAATGGAGAATCCACCAGGCCAGTTTCGGAGAGTATAAATACATGAAGCATGATGCCTGGTAAAATAAGTCTGCGAAAACGAGGCTGACGATTTTCTAAACGGGAGGCCACCATTGCTTGGTGCGGAGTACATATAGGGTTTTTAAAAGTCACGACCGCTCAGACAGCCAGGACCCGCATTTCTCAGGCTTGCATAAGCAAGGCTTTCACAAGCATTGTCAGCAGGAATGGGACAAATAAACATGATGTCCGACAGATCCAGAGTTTGGAGACGAGGAAATGGCTATCTAAGCGGAGCGCCAGCATTAGTGGGCGGAGTCCAGAGAAAATTTTCTCAGTTAGCTGGAAATGGCCTCTTGAAGGCTAGTATAAAAAAAGGCCTGCTCAGACATTTTCAGCAGGGGTGTAACAAATGAAACGGGTTACATACCTAAAGCCTGGTGGGATAAGCACTACAGATTGGAAGCTTGCGGATAAACCTTTAAAGACCAGGAGAATAACTATCCAGAGGACGACCACCATCATTTGGCGCGGAACGTACAGAAAATTTTGAATTTTGCGATTCCTAAGGTAGCCGTAAATGGCATTTTCCCGGCTTGAATAAGCCCTTCACGTACCCTCCACCTCACCCATTGTGTGGAAAAACATTTAAGGCGTACAACTTGTGGAGATAAATTGATGTTAGCTTGAAATAAAGACAAAAGTTAGTATGAAGAACGAAAATATAGGGAGGAAAACCTTAATCATCTATCCATTATATAGTTGCCATTCTCATAATAACCATGCCTTAGTAAATGAACCTTTACATTTTATAAGGAGAGGTTTCAAAAACGACTGTTTTTTACGAAAGAAGATACGTATAGGTGCACTGGTCGAGAAAATGTTAGCCATAAAAACCTTTTCTTCTAAAAATATGCAATCATTGCATTGTAAATCTTAGCGGTGCGACACGATAGTTGGCGCAGAGCGTACAAAAAAAATTGAAAAATGGCAACTTCTCACAATTCTCGAAAAATCATTTTCGAGACTTGTGGGTAATTCCAGGGAGTCGTTAAATCTAAGCAGTCGTTCCTTGGAACTTTCGTTCGCCATAAAATGTTAACTCCTATAAGAAATAAACATATTGCAATACGATCAGAAAATTACCAGATGAAACATACCATTTCAATTTTCCAGACGCTTTACACCCCTGGGGACTCTCCTGAGTGCATTTTTATCCAATCAAAACTGAGTCGTGAAACGTTTTCCGCAAGGATAACACTTCGAGATATGCAGAATAATTTTCTTTTTCAAGAGGCGAAAACTGCATCTCAATAGCATATAAAGCGTTCGGAAGATGAAAATTTTAAAAAGAAAGCAATTTTTTTGTTATTTGGTACTCAATGGGAAATCTGAGATGTAATCGCGGCACATTAATTTGA
This sequence comes from Holothuria scabra, assembly GCA_037179385.1. NCBI lineage: Eukaryota > Metazoa > Echinodermata > Holothuroidea > Aspidochirotida > Holothuriidae > Holothuria > Holothuria scabra. Next base: position 51,327,194 of record CM074183.1, on the reverse strand, counting down.
CATTTTCTTCGATTTACTTTTAATTTTGATGAGACTGCAGGCATTGTTAAGCACGAGTGTTGGTTGTACTTCCCGTATTGTTAAAGATAATGCTTGATTGACAGCAAAGATATTTTAAGGGTATTGTGACATGTCAGCAAAAAGCCCTGAATTTACTTGGGAGTTAAGGGGCAAAGGTCTCCTTAGGAAGAATCCGTTGGAATTATTTCAATATATTTTACCGTTCTCAAGACAGACCTCTTCAAATTTTAATGTTTCTGAAGCAACTTATTGGTTATGCAAAAATAGGGGTGCTGAGTTTTGCAGAGTGTTGACATATAATTTGTTATCCCTACAATTATTATCTCTTAATTACTCATCAGGTTGTTTATGGTTTGTTGATTGATCCTAATGATTTTGAGGGACAAAATTTAAACTTTCAAAATTAACCCTCCGGGAAATACTATTGTTACAGCTGCCCTTGAAATGAAGATTGCAAGAACAAAGGATAACATTAGCCTTATATGGCATGTCCATCCCACGACATCACAAAATTCACATATTGAGCTCATAGGTATGCATGATTGAGTGCAGATCAGACGTAAACCTCTCCAGATCTCCTCTGGCTGAGTTACCAAAACCAATTTTTGATGAAACGGGGTATTTCGTTGCTAACTGGAAGTAAACAATATGTAGTTCCTTAGGGAGTTCAGGAAGTACTTGTGCACCAATGGTAAGAAAGTCGATGAACCTTAGTATAAGCCTAGACTAAAGTGCATGATCATAAACATGTTTTGCAAATTCTTGTCTGCACGACTCCAAAGGTTTCCCTTTTGGGAAACCAAAACCAGGCAGTTGTAACACCTCCCTTGTTGGAGTCATCCCACAACGTTTTACAGCTTCCGCCCAAACGCTATTCTACCATATGGCAAATCATGTTCACTCTGAGGTGACACTGACGCATACGTAGTGTTTTGTCTATATAGGCTCACAGACTGGGTTGCCCATTTGGAACATTTCATAAAAGTTTTACAGTGATTATGATGCTTTTTTCAAACAGATTCTGGAAAGAATTAAGACACCCTTAGCATTTTCAGTGATAAAAAGCATGCCTGGATGTTTGAGACATAATTGATCTAGAGTTTAAGAGGATGGCTTTTTACCCTCTTTATTGACTTTTTGTGTGTCTTAATGCAAGATTTGTAAGCTTCCTTTAAATCAAAATTTGTGTTACTTATTTAATACATTGAAAGGAACTAGAAAAATCTATGAGGGGGTGGGATGATAAAGCAGTGCCTTGCTCCGGCTACAGGGTAGATTTTGGAGAAAGTGTACTCTATGTACCTAAACAGCCAGGCAGATTTAGGCCTACGTAACAAACTTAAAATCTGTCACACGACCAATTTAGAATCCACATATGTATTCCGCTCACCTGACAAATCCCTGTCGTTTGTGTATACATGAAGTTCCAATAGAGGTACGCAACGGCTGACAGATCGCTGTCATGAGGAGAGGTCAAGGGGATAAGACACGCTTCCTGGACAAACTTCTCATGTTGGCTTTTGGAGAATGGATGGAATGCAAAATTTACTACATTCGACAGCATTTTTAACACGCATGACCAACGATCTTGCTCCGTCGCCCATAAAAGAATGTTGCCATTTTCATAATCTTTTCCAACCTAATGAAAAGCTTGGCGACTCAACTGCTCTCAAGCCGCCTTCTCCTTCTTTGGTTAGACCAGAAAGTCGCTACTTTATAACAATACCCTGATTTGGTTACTGCCAAGCTAGTACTCCAGTGCAATATGGTATGGTTAATCGTTTATGTCTGGCAGGATAACGACTTCCACATAAAGAATGAAAAACGATTTGATATGTAAACATATATGAAATGAATATCAAGAATGGGTTAAGATTACTACCGACGTCACCAATTATTTACGTGCGGTGAAGCCCAGCATTGATTCGGACTACAAAATTGACTTTTCCACTGAAAACTCCATTCTTCATACTACCGTAAAGGAATTAAAATCTGGAAGTGTTCTTTCTAAGCCTCTGTAGCATGGGACGTCCGGTACCAAATCATTCTAGGCCTATGATTATAATGTGGTCACCTTCAGATCATGCGCATTTTTTCAAGGGAGATTAAAAATAATACAATTAGCAAAAACTACAAACACAGGGAGAAACCGCAGTTCAAATCGATAGAAATCAGGTTCATGTACTTTGCATTGCGCTCATAAAACGTACAAATGCATAAAAACTAACGAGAGACGATGACCCTTATTTTGCAATTTTTCTAGGGCAGCCCATGAATACTTTGTTTTGATCATTATTCAAGTGAAGCAACTATATACTAAAAATTGCTTCCGATGCCATATACGTGTACGTCTTAGAGCAGGGCAGGCCGATCGAACAAAACAAGTCTATTCAGCCTTTTTTTTCAAGCCAATGACAAACAGTCTCTAGAACTGACTTTTGCTGCGTAGCCTGAGAAAATTCCTTTTGGGCTAGTGTGTTTTTGTGCAAATGGACACCTCAGAATTGTCAAGATATGGAGATTTTCAATCCTCTCCTAAAAATCATTTCATATTTACGTGATCCTTGAATGAGTATTGTACCAGTAATTGTGTGCAGGCCTACCCTGACACATTTTAAAGTTTTTCACTCACACAGTCTTAAAGGTTTAAATAAAAATATATAGGCAAAATTAGCAGTACGAAGACGGGAGAAGCCATCCACTCCTTAAGATCATGGATGGTACACGGTAAAAGTAAGAAGGTAAGCAGGCAAGCGAGCCGGTGGGCTGTCGTGCTAGTTTTTGTTCAGGTCCAGGTATACGATAAACACACATTTACCTAGCAAGTTTACGTAGCAAATAATCTTGAATCATCTAAGAAAACTGTTTACAGTGCATCTTAACATTAACAAAAATTATTCATAGCATTGATACATGATGATTTGGATACTGTGTTTAAGGAAGTAAAGTACTAGACTGATACTAGGGGGTGAAGACCGTAAATGACGTTTTCCCCCAGCCTGAGCTGCTTGTCTCACCCTTCCCCTATTCTTGCAAGTCATTCTGTTCTAAAATTTACTGACAGTATTTGTTTCGATAATAATAAAACTGATTTTTAACTTTGTCGTGTGTCATCTGATAAAAACATTGGATCGTTTAGCTTGCGTAATCGTAGCACTAAAATCTGGAATACCCTCACAGACTCAGTAAAAAATTCTGCCTCTCTGTTTATCTTTAAGAAGGCGATTAAGGAAGGCATCATTGATAATTATTAAGTTCCCTTGGTGAAACTGAAATAATTCTTAATATCTTTCAAGTATGCTCATAATTTTTCCAAATGTGAGTGTATAATACGGAGACATGTCATAGTTATGTATGTACGTTTTTGTTTGCTGTTTGTTTTGTAGAAATTGTAAGTATCTATTATCTTTTTTCTTGGTTATAGGGAGTCATCCACTTTGTTAAGCCAATTTTGGTTTTCTGGATGACTTCCTTTCACATCATATTATAATATGTAATGTGATGAAACAAATAAATGAAATGAAATGAAATGAAATAAAAAGCTAGACGTTAAATAGGGTTGGGAAGTCATGTAGACTCAGTGATGTAGCCTCCTTCCTTCATGAAAAGAAAAGTCAATGAAACCGGAAAGCTTACAGTGGTTAAAATGTTAAGTTTTGCAATTACCTTTACTTCTTTCCTCCTGTTCTTCAACTTCTATAAGTTTAAGTTTTCTAACCTATGCTCTTTTACTAATGGTTTCCTACCTTCATTTCCAAACGAGGAGTCTAGACGCCGTCGATGATGTACCGGTAGCCGAAATTACGTGCCACCCAATCATTCCCATATAGCTTTTTCATGCAATTCGTGATACCATTTTTATGTAATTAAGATAAGATATCAGAGCCTGTCAATAGTTTTGTAAAGTGGCGGATCCAGGAATTTGCGGTGGGGGGGGTCTGCACGAGGATGGGATATCAAATGAACACTGAGAGAAGCACCACCATATGTATGGTTGTTGTTTAGTCCCTGATGCTTATTAGAATTCAGGAAATGGCAAATAGGGGTGGTAGGCAAGATTCCGAATTTTACCATATTTTTAAGTGTGATTGCCACTCTACTTGGAACCTAATTCGCAGCGCGCTGAGCATGCTAAAATTTTCGCCCTTTCTAAATATTTGAAAATATGGAACTTGTAATGCAGAAAAGTCTGGATGCTGGATTTTCTGCAAGGAAATTGTAACAGTTGGGAGATTACTGAAGAATTTGCATTTTCTATCAGCAAATCTGAGGTTGGGCAGCGACCAAAGGTCGTTGTTGCTACATAATGTCATTGAACGCCTACGTAATGAGGCTCTCCGACGAATTTTGTGAGGTTAGATTGGAGAAAGTATGGCATTTTATGAAAGGAAATTTATAAAACTAGCACTGTATATAATTAAAGGTGTCACTTGGTGATGTGGTATCGCAAGTGTAGCTAATTTCTGATTTTGACATTTCCAGAGTTCGTAAAAGTTTACCAAAGTGATGGTAGATTGTCGAAGAGAAAATAGGCTGTAAAGTTTGAAAAAACGAAAGACTGTAAATTAATGTGAGTATATAATATCGTATGTGTTTTCATTGCTTCTAGTAAACTTCTTGTTGAAAATGTGACAACTTTACTTGCTCTTATCTTGAAAGCCACATATCGGATTTCAATGCAAATTTCATCAAAATGCCTAGGATATATACCCCTCTAACATATCAGCACTTGATATGACCTTCAACCCTTCTTTAAAACACTCGGAAAATCTTCAATCACATGTTGGTAATAGGTCAGTGGCGCCCAAAGCCCCCTTCCCTGTACCAAGAAATCCTAGATCCGCCCTGACAGCCAATTAACATCTTTAAAGTCATATTTAATGATTGTATTATCTGATTTATTGAATATCTGTTTTAATTTTTGAAACACTACTTGACACTGGAACTCCTCACGTTAGCCCGAATTAAAAATTTGCCTGAAAAGTTAAACAGCATCTTGTCTGATCGCGCATACTGACAAATCAGGAAAAATGAAGTTTTAAAAAAATCGAGTTTGAAAATTTTAGAAATATGCTGAAGATAATCTATACTTCGTACCTCCATTGTGTTTGAAAGATGTCAGACAGTGGGCATTTAGGCTTCTTATCAGCATGAAGAAAGTAAGATTTTTGCAAACTAGTAAGTAGCTATTAAGTGACAAACTCATAAGACACTATTTCAAATCACTCACCTTCTCAATCCCAATGCATTATGAGGTACGACATATCATACGTCAGCCTTTCAAATCTGTAGAAGCTTAACTTTCCTTTCATTTCTAGCATACGACACCTTATACGTCATGATGTCTAATCATTCGTATTTCTGATTTGAACTATAACCAAATGATACGCCAAGAAAACAAAACAAACATAAATCCAAAATTCACAGTTTTTCGTCACTTTTGATTGCGTATTTTCATAGATACAATAAGCAGCAAAAATTAATTGCAACAACGTATGACTAATATAGACTGCAGAGGTTTGTCGAAGACGGAACAAATAAAAACAATACAGGAACAATCCATGTTAGCAAGCATTACCTCTAAAACCACGGTTTATATATAATATTGTGAATAGTATAGTGTAGTATAGTATAGTATGGTATAATGTGGTGTGGTATTCTATTGTATGGTATGGTATGGCATGGTAAGGTGTGGTGTGGTGTGGTGTGGTATATTGTGTTATGGTATGGTAAGTTATGGTATGTTTTGTTATGTTATGGTATGGTATGGTATGTTATAGTATGGCGTGGTATGGTGTGGTATGGTGTGTTGTGGTATGGTATGGTGTGGTATGGTATGGTGTGGTATGGTATGGTATGGTATGGTATGGTATGGTATGGTATGGTATGGTATGGTATGGCATGTTTCAAGACAGGATGAAAAACCATGGTATGTGGATTATACGAATTCAAATGAAGAAAGTCGGGGACAAATTTCACGCTGCAGCTTAAATTAATATGTAATTTTTTAATTTAAGGTAACTATTTTCGCAAATGTAAGAAATTAAAGCAGTTCAGCGCTTCCTAATCGATAACTTGCATATTTTCAGGTATGCGTGTGCAACACTTTTTATAATTAGTTTAAGGTGTATACTCTTTTTAGTGGGACAACATCTTATAGAAACAGACATGATCTGGGTACTTAAGGGCAGGGCTTAGTCCATCCACAAACTTCATCAGTTGTTTTATCTTCTGCTCGTTTTTGACGGTCCGATTTACGACATGCAGGACCGTTCATACTTTCAGAAGGCAGTCTACCCCTGGCTAAATGAGACATTTTGTGATCTTTTTCAGGGTTGTTTTTTCACTTTGAGTGCCATGAAGTCTTTGCAGTTGGTAGGCTGTCCGATGTCACTCTCCCATCATCGTCAACCGAGGTTGAGTAGAGCCTGCAGTCAAGGATACCTTCTGTGCTAATCTCCTACATTTTGCATGGATACCACTTTTTGGTTGAGCTTCGTGGTCTTTGTCTCTTTTCTTGAATAACCATAGCTATATCCATAGCAATAACCACAGCTCGCTAGGCCGAATACAGAGAGTCGCCTTCATTTTGACCATGTTTTGTCCCCAAGAAATACAGTAATATTGTGTGAACGGAAGTAGAGTAATGAAAGACAAACCAGTGAAGTATAATAGGGATCACTGTTTTCTATCAGTTGAGTGACTGGGACATCCCAATACTAGTTGATTTCTTTCACCCCTTTCTCGTCTGTCAATTTGATAACTTCATATGGGCTTATGGCTATTTCATTAGGACCAGATAGCAGAATCCACTTTCATTCCAATATTATAGACTGTTATTTGTTAAATTGAAACACGTGAGACCTATCTCTTCAAGGTGCTACAAACTCCAAACTGGCTTTTTAGGGGTGGGGGTGAAATTTCCGATTCATACTCTTGAAAACTTAACTGTAGAGGATTTGATGTTCCGATTTGTCGACTGAGAGCATGGTTTTTTACATTGAGTTTAAGCGACAGGTAGTCTAGGCCCCAGCATATATAAGATAATGAAGTTCCATCCTTGGAAACCCTTGAATGGGGTCAACTGATTAAATTCATGTGATTATCTCTTGGTGTTAGTGCTTAATGTCTTCCATCACGCCCTTCTCTCCCTTTACGGTGCCCTCAATATTCACTTTTCCCAGAGTTGCGCAAATTTGTCGTTCCGATATTGCAAGTGTACCTAAGAACATCTTTCTGCTAACCGGAAGTACCGGCCCCTTACTACAATCGCTGCTTGTCATATCATTTGGCCCGGACAGGTAAATCTCACAGTGCTGTTCCTTCGCCCCTCTATTTTCTGAGCTTTCATCCTCTGCATTTCTGTATATCCCGCAATCCATTCGCGGTGGGTATGATGATCAACGGCTTCACAAAAGGCAAGTCTAATTTGAAGTCGTTGATCATCCGTCAGATGGGCCAAAGCAAAGTTCCTATAACATTACGTCGGAACTTCTCAGAATTTCACTCAAAGGTCGTGTGACAGGGAAATTAAGTATTTGATGTAAAGAACATTAAAAATCAAGATATAGCGGCAATTCCCATCACTCGTCATAAATTATCCATTTCACGGGGTAATGTCTGACTAACACTTAATCATTAATAACTTTGAAGAGGTATGTTTTTAGAATAATTAAAGATATTGACATAATTCCAACTGAACGGATGTTTCCTTAGAAAAGATCACTACCTAACTGCCAAGTGAAGTGAGGTCATTTTGCTGACATTTCAACTGCCCTTAATGTCTAGGGGTTGGCTCACTCGGATATGTGTTTTTCCCACCACGTCTGCTTGGTGAACTTGAGGCCCACGTTCCGCTTATGTTTGCTCTCATCCCAGCCCATATGAGCGGGTTCGTATGTAGTGAGATACTCTGATTTACTAAGAAAACTATGGAAATCTTTATACATTGAGAAAACGTGAGAGGAAGCAGTCCATATACACTATATCCCAAGTATTAAAACAAACGTCCACCTCGTATCAATCTCATTAATGATTGTCAACTATTTCAAAGAATTGGACATTGTAATCACAATTACTCCAAACCTCTGAGAACTTCACTCAAATTTAGTCCTACGGGACGACACTCGTCCCCCTTAATTACAGATTGTGGCAATTTCTCCTTTGGTACTTTCTTTGAGTTCGACTAATTCAAAAGATGCAGAGCAGCTTACATTTGGCAGAACGCACAAAAAGTGCGTTGGACTTCTGATTAAACATAAGGACGTTAAAGATATGGCTAAATGCAGATATGTCATAAGCCATAACTAAATTGAGGGGTAAGCTAGAAGAGAAATGAAAATTAATTGTGAGAACTGGAGCTGTCCGGCACGAGAACAATTGTCGTGAAAGGGTTGGAATATTTATGCAAGCTTCTTTTTGTTCAGTTTATTTATACTTAAACGAGACTTTAAAACCAATAAAAAATTCAATCCTCTTAAACGGAGGATCTTTACTCCGTATCCGGTTCCTTTTCGCAAACAAAGGCATTTTTTGTGGTGCAGCTTCTGTCGTTCCAAAGACCAGGTTCTCCATTGAAATTGGTCTCCAAACAATTCTCTCGGTTTTTGAAGTTGCTAGGTTCTCCCATTCTGCAACTGTTAAAGCCAGTCCAATCTTCATCAGTAACCCATTCAAATTCAGCTGTTGGTGCAAAGAGCAATAAATATTAAGACGTTGCATGGTTAGTTATCACACAACTCCCGGTTCATGGTTATCGTTATCACCATCGTCATCGTCATGGCAATCGTCATGATTATCGTCATCTTTTTCGTCATCGTCATCGTAATTGTCGCCGTCGTCATTTCTGCAATCCTTGTTCCGTAATTTTCGAGTACTTAAAAGTGTAAAACTTTCGGCGCGCTTGCCTCGCCTCTAATAGTCCCTCCCAATCCTTTTGACAACTCTTTGCAAATTGTCGAAGTTCGAGTTCCTGTCTCCCCCTGGAGAGTTACGCCCCCCTCCCCTTCGGTCAGATCCCAGCAGCAGTCCTCACAATGCATTATACAAAGCTTATAAGACATATGTTGAGCAAAAACGAGGTAACATTCTCAGGGTATGGATCTAGAAAGAAGCAAGATATTAACCAGGTGCATTAAAACCATTCGGGGACCCCTTCAACTTATACCTCTCGGCAGTAAAGTGTCTAAGAAAGGGGACTATGACTGGAATTTCCCCTCATACCAGAAAACATAACATAAACCTTTACAGCTCCCATGCTGTCATCATTATGTATGAACAGAAGATAGATACAATGAGGGTAGAAAGGAACTAACGTCTTGAGCAAGACTAACGTTAGGCCAAATAATGACTGTTCAAGAACCAAGAGACATTTCCTTCAGGGCATCCTCCATGCCCGCCTTCCATTAAAACAAACAAAGAGTGTCTACAGCACGAGATTCAACTTAAAGATAAATCCTGCCATGCGAATGAATTAGTAATTGCAATTCTTTGCTTAAATACCGAGTTGAACATTTTAGTTTCCAATACATTCCTATTTGTGCTTTGCGTTCTGATTCGTTGAATTTATTGAAAAATTATGCGAAGCACTCCCGGGATTTTGACCCACCCGTCTTGTTTAAAACGGCTTAATCTCACATTTTTTTCTTTTAAAGCGCTAGAGCAGTCACCCCTCCAACTTGAAGAAGTGTAGCAGACAGTCCTGTTTCATGGTTGACTCTTGGGAGTCATGTGGCAATATTTTTCTCCTATAATGTGAATTTATTAGTTTTTTATGCCTGGTATATCTTGCAAATGCAATACAGTCCGAAAATGTTATGTAAGATATTTTGAAGAGATATAAGGAGAAAACGGTAACTTTTCAAAACTTGAATATTGCATTTTCATAAAACAAGAAGCAACTTGGAGTTTCCTTCACAATTGAGGAGGCAAAACATTGTTACATGATTGGCAAGGGATATCCATAAAAGAAAATGGTGTACTATCATTAATTCAAGTTGGGGCGACTCCCTTTTCTCTTTATCACATTTTCGTTTTTATTTTATACTTACAAGTGTAAAACTTCCATGTGCCTGGTGCGCCATCAGTTCTGAAGGCCACGTGACGAATATCAAGTATACGTCCCATTTCATCTACAATCAGGATTCGACGATTGTAGTCGCGCCCAATTTGTACAACTGTGTCTTTCATTGTGACGTAGAAAATCGACTCCTCATCAGGTTGGACATATGATCCCGGTGCGTCGGCGTCAAAGTCACAAATCAAACAACGGCTGAATGAATTTGTTGGATTATTCGGGCCTCCAAGAACTACAAGGGCATTGAGAAAGAAATCGTCCGAAAGGCATGAGAATCTAAAAACCGATGCAAAATTTAGTTAGTTCCAGGGATGGCTTCTGAAAGGATCATAGCAACCAGATAGAAACCCCCGTTACGTTAATTGATGCACTTTACTTTTTCTCATGCACCCCGCGGCCCGAAAAACATCTCACTTCCATGAGATATGCGGGTCTCCGAAGCCATGCCATTGTCGTTGCTTTTAAAATTTTCGACTCATTCAGAAAATATTAGCAATACGTAGGATCCACAATTACATGAAAACTGCAAGCTTAATTTGAGATGATATGATGCGCTCCCGTGACAGCATGGCACTATCCATAAGATAACAGCCTTGCGGGATCCACGTGTAGGCAAAAATTAAAGTGCCGGAAGCAGGTGATTACCAATTGAGTGTACCGTCAGTCAGGGGGACATTACGTAAAAAGTTACTCCTAAGTTACTACTAAGTGAATAGGTGTGTTTCCAAAATGTGGGGGATCGGGACGTGTCTATTCAGTCATGACCCCCAACATTAACGCCAATGCCAATTGAAATGATAATACGTCTTCAATGAGCGTTGATACGTATTTGCCTTCGAACACGGGGATATCTAGTAAAGCTGTAGTTGGTTTCAAGACTAATGGAATTGTACATTCATTTAAAGTTGCAAATCGGAAAAAAATACAGTTTTCGAACGCACGTGAACAATGGTTCCAATTAAACTGTATGTCTTTATTGCCCTTGCCAAGCCAGGATGCCCTGTTACAAAGTATCGCTCATGTAATACACACCCACACCCATCATTGTCATGGAAACCTATAAGATGGACTACTGAAGGCAGGTTGAAATCGTGAAAGTGAACCAAAAAATCAATTTCAGAGACGGTAAATTGTGCAGTTAATTTGTCAAGGTGGGGACAGGGGCACGTATCCACTGGAAAAGCTGCTGTCTCACTGTGTGCCTCCAACTGAGATTAAGGATTTTCAGAAAGGATATATTCTATAGTCAGAGTGTGACTACCATATTCCGTATGGTTTATTTCTTCTTTGGACAAGAAATGCAAGAGTGGAGTTCTGCTTCAGATCAAAAAGGGTGTTTTAAGATTGAGATCCATACCATGGAAAACCTTCTATTTAAACCCTATATCGTTTGTGACACTTTTATCCTTTAATAAATGTGGATTTAATGACACAACAGGCTTAATAGTTAGGGAGCTGGCCCCCTAATCATTTACACTATCGGGAACGAAAGGTTTGAAGGTCCCATTCTATTGAGGATACCGTGACAGAAGAAAGAAACACATTTCTTAAGTTTGGCATTCGGGCCGACAAGAACAGGTGGGGCCCTAAAAGGCCCCAAAATGACAATCAATTACACTTTTGAGAATATCAATAAAACTGAAGGACACTGCAGGTACCAAAACCAGTAAATTGAAGCATAAAACTTAAGAACACGAAATCTGGGGCACGCACCACTTAAGTAGGGCTCAAAGTAGGGCACAAGAAGGGTCTCAATTACACTTTTAACAACAAAGTTGAAACTGATACCGTTTAGTCTCCACCCATCACTGATAATAAAAATATAACTTAAGAAAAGATTTTCCGGGGCGTTATCGTTTAAGAAGGGTCCAAATGGACCACAAAGAACCCACATGGGCCCATTTTAACATGTCAGAACAAAGTCAATATTACTAACAATTGATCCAATTATATTGCAGGTTTCCAAAAATGTGCTTAAGATCGGGAAATTATTGGGAAGATGGTCCTATCAGAAGGTCCCAACCAGGGGCTCAAAAAGGGTTTCAATTACACTTTTGAGAACAAAGCTGAAACTGAAACCGTTTAGTCTCCACTCATCACTGATCATAAAAATATAATTTAAGAAACGATTAAATATGGACCCATTTTAACTTGTGCCAATAAAGTCAATATTAATTAATCTAGAATCGATCCACTTACATCGAAGGTTTCCAAAATGATACTTAAGATCGAAGTGACTGGGGAGATGGTTCTATAAGGAGGGCCCAACTAGGGGCCCAAATAGGTTCCCGATTACACTTTTGAGAACAAAACCTAAATTGATTTTTTATTATCCCCACACAGCCCTTGACACAAAAACATTATTTAAGAAGGGATGGTCCGGGGCATTCTAGCTTAAGATGGGCTCAAGTGGACCATATGGCCGTACGCAGTAAGCGATTAAGCTTGACAGGAAAACGCCGATATTTAACACATTGCATCACTTACATCTCATTTTTCAAAAGAGCTTGATCAAAAGGTCCTCGCGACAGGTATTCGGGTCACACTCAGCTATGAACTGCATGAAGTACGGTGCACTATGGGGGCTGGGCATAGCTCTAATGGGTTTGTCATATATCCAATGTCACAAGAGTTTAAGTGTAACAGAGTTTCTTTGGTGTAACTTTTAGTTCCATTTCGCAAGCATGTTAATCTTGCCAATTACTGTACAAAAAAGAGCAAGCAAAGCCACACATCACTTGACACGGAAACATTACTTAAGAAAGGATGGTCATGATGGGCATTCTAGCTTAAGATGGGACCCAATGAAAGGAAATAAATTATTCCAGATTACAGTTCTTTTCTTCAAACAAACAGAAAACGGTATTTTTACTCATCTTGCAATGTATTCTTTTAATGTTTGATGCATCTTGAAACACAATGAGCGGAAATACATTATTTCTCATTACAGTGTTTTTTCAAATAAACAGAGAACGAAATCTTTACTAACGTATAAAGCAATTTCACTTACACGTGAAGTAAAATAGTACCGTATTCTTGCAAAGAATCGGTTATCGGTTATGTAGAGCCGATGCTGATTATTTTAGGCTCTGATATAATCAGTGGCGTAGCTAGGCATTTCTTCGGGGAAAACATCCAAATTTTCTCAATTTTTTTCTGTATATGTAAAAATCATTTCGGGGAAGCGCCCAGAGGTAGCCGAAAATTTTGCCCTTTCAGCAAATATGAAAATATGGAGCTTGTAGTGGACAAACATGTTGGATTCCGGGTTTCCTGCGTATGGAAATATGGAAAATTCAGGAATTACCGAAACCACACAATGTTATCTATGTCCTTCAAATTTAGGCTCTCCTATGACATTTTAAAAGCCAAGAGCTTGCACTGGAGAAAATTTGGAATTTTATGAAAAAAATTTCTTGAAATTTGCACCGTAAGTACCAATGTAACTTGATAACCTGGTAATTTTGTCATTCCCGAAGTTCGGAAAAGCTCACCCAGCTGATTTATGAGAAATCATGACTGCATTAGGAACTGCATATTGCACCCACGCGGTCCTCCCTCTATCTGGAGCATCTGGGGGCCAATGAACCACACAGAATGATAGTATTTATCCACAAGTTCCCATCCTAAATGAGGTACTACTGAAATGATGTTCTTGTATGCTGCTTGCCATGTCTTGGCAAAACGTTGCTGCTCTCGACTTTTGGTAGAGTTCATTCTCGCATGGTGGGATGACACAAACGTCTGCAACTTTGAGTTTTGCTAAGGGATGCTTCAAACGTTTTGGTCCATATGACTTAACAAATCTTTCAGCTAAGACCACAAATCATTCCTATTAACTCCTCGTGAAATAAAAGTTCAATGTATTTCGCAACTGAGAGGGTACTACAGTTTTATGCCCACCTTTTGTCGTCTGTCTGCCTAGGTTCGTGCCGATTATATCTTACAATATTAATCGGACCAGTTATGAAGTCTCGGTAATTGCAGGACTTAAAAAAATACGATTGCGTCCTGTTTAGAGGGTAGCCCTACTATGACAAAAGATATGTGAAAAGTAAGATCTGTGAAAAGTAGGAGACCATCCTTTCTAAAGTGATGTCCTGCGTACAAGAGTGTTGGAAGATATATTTCAGCTTTGTCCGCAAACACGTAATGCTGTTGTTGGTATAGGACATGCCTTGAGGACCCATCGGCCTACTTCTTTAAATGAACTTTCAGTTTTGAAAATTGAAGTTGTTAAAAAGTTAAATATCGGCATTTTCCTGGCAAGCGTAATCGCTATATGGTGCAAAGATATGGGTTTCTTTCTTCTGTCACGATATCCTTAATAGAATGGGACCTTCAAACCTTTCGTTCCCGATAGTGTAAATGATAAGGGGGCTAGCTCACTAACTATAACAGGTGTTAGAACTAAGTTCAAGCAGGGTAAGACGTCTGTAAGATTTCAGTCGAATAGGACATCGGTAAATTGTCCCATGTCTTATAAAGTTGCCGGTCACATGAGGATATATATTAATTTGAGAATCTGAACGTGTTTAGACGATAATTATAACCTACTTGTCTTGTTTCCTAAATATTTTTTATCCATGTGGGTGAGCCTTTTACACTCTAATTACAAAAAAGTGAACTTAGTCATTCCTTAATAAAATGAAAAGTCTGAATTCACTCCATTAGAATGTAAATTCACTCTCAGAGTGTGAAATGTGCTCCAAAAAGAGTGAAAACCAACTCTGTAACAAGTGCCTATAAAGGCATTTAAGAGTGGTCCTTGCAAGCACTCCATCAGCGGTGAAACTTCGCTCTATTTAAGTAAAATTCGCTCTTAATGGAGTGAAGTTCTATAAATTTCACTCCATCAGCGGTGAAACTTCGCTCTATTTAAGTAAAATTCGCTCTTAATGGAGTGAAGTTCTATAAATTTCACTCTTCTAACGACTAAAATTTCGCTCTCTTTATGTTTATTTGTAGATCATGCAAGCGGATGCGAGTATGAATGAAAATCCGAAGGCAATGATTAGTCTTATTCCTCTATATTGCTCGTTGCGTAAAACATGAAACTGGTCTATAGCTGGCATCATCATGTTAGTTGGCAACAGATTGTCGTTTGAGATGTCGGGACAGTGTTTTACATGTGACTGTTGGAACTACTTACATCTAACAACTTAGTACCGAATCATTCCTTTAGTTGGAATCACCGTAAGTATGATTAAGGCTGGTGTGAACAAAGGAATCCAATGCGGTTTAGTTCAATAATCCCCATGGATTTAGTCTCCAAGGTGAGGTCAATCTATTTGGATTAGCATAAAGAAAATGTTTCGATAGATTTCCATACACCTCCCTGGTCAGGAATTGGGGCACTTTCGACAGGCATGAGCCTGATATGCCAGAGGGCACTGTCGAAAGGATATATCAACTATGCCCCAAACTAATTCGGCGCTCAGCTCAGGAAGTCTTTTGGGCAAAAGTACGTTTTTCTTTAGAGAATCGCATTTCATTGTCTATCACCTGCTTTTCCATAGTTCGCCCTCCTGCTTTTTCAAAATGTCGACTGAATCAATTCCTTGTAGCGGTTTTGTTCACGACAAAATCTTAATTGAAGTTACCGGGCCATCCAGCGCCTTAGGTGCAGTGAATTATCCCCCCCCCCCCCCACACACACACACAAAAATTGCTCATTGTCTCCTAGAATCAAAAGTTTCATAACACCATTGGCAATGTGGTAGTAAAATTAGTGAATTAGATTGCTGAAAGCGTCAAAAGTCTGTTCTATTGGTTACCGTTTGCGTTTACAATTTTACAGTGTAAGATATTTCTACAACCTCAAAAATGTAAGAACGGCTTTTTATAAAGAAAACAAAATTTAAACTGCCTACCAATGTGCTTAAGGTCATATCGGCGATTACGTGTTTAAAATTCAACAAATGTTTTAGCAAGCCTACGCAAATCGGTCATCATTTGTTTTTTATCCTATTACTGACGAATATGTAGTTTTATGCTATTACTTACGAAAATTATACAGGGGAGTTTCACCATCATCAATTACAGGGAAAGAACTAAGAATAAGATGAGCGTCGCCTTCCGTTTGTACACTAAATTTCAGAGAGCCAAAGTTCTTGGGAAGTCGAAACGGTACAAATGTATTGATGTTATCGCCACTCGATTCCAGTTCAATTGCAGGGTCTTCGTGAACGAAAAGAAAGTAAATGGCGTGTTGGTTCAAACAAAACCACATCATTCCACTCAGAAGCTACGTACCCTTGTTACTTATTGAACTAACAGATTATTTAGCCATCTTTGATAGTCTCTTTAAATTATCTTGTTATCAACGTAGTCCTATGGTTGAAATACTAATTTTCCAATAAAAGTGTTTGCACTGGAGGGTAACAACATTGTTTCTACTAAGATTTACCACAAAAATGAAACCTCGATGATTATTAATTCTGCCAGAGAGAAAACTCATGTACCGTTTTTCATCTAGGCCATGTAGGAAGCTAGGTAATTTAGTCATGCATAAAAGAGCACTTTGAAGCAGGAAAATACCCTGAACCTTAGCACATTCTAAGGCATGGCTTTCGAACCGTTTTCATTTAGTTTTCTCACCTGTAGGGGTAGAATACCCTCCTCCCATACCCCCTCCAGGAATATATTTCTATCAAAACATATGTTTTGTTTTTTCCTTCCACAAAGTAGTAGTAAAATGGTTACTAAAAGACATGTTATGGTTTGGTCTAGATTCAAGATGTTATAAAATAGGAACTAACTTCGTGCATCAATTCTTTATCAAAAGACAAAAAAAAAATATTATACATAATAACAGCACTTTTCAACTATAAAATGTACATCATAAGACCTTTTTGAAAGAGCTATAGTAGTTAAGTACATCGTAGAACTGACTAAGACGAAAAGTCTACTTGGCCTTCCATTAGTTCTCCATAAAAACGAAAACAAAATGAGAACAAAGTTCATAAGATGTTACATTTTGGCTACTTTGAGTCAAAGTAACTGAAGAAACATCAGTAACGTAGTCATGACCCCGACAGTGATGACAACACAATAAGCGAGTTCGGTAATTCGTCGCCGTGTGGAATTGTGGGCACAGAATGACTAATTTAGTTAGTGTGTTAGTTAGATGGAGTTTTGCCGCCCAGTTTCCAGCCTATTGGGGCGAGCCGCAGCCTTTTTTCCAGTTGTGGCTCACTGGTTTGTTTTCCCTGCTCCGTTGCTAATGCGGAGTCTCACGCACAACAGGTTCCTTTTTTAAAATCTTAGGTATGATACACAATGGGATTAACACTTGAAACCTAGCTCAGTGCGTATCGTACAGCGTTCCCTTGTTTTCGTCAGTACGTTGATACAATACTAAGTGTCTAGCCAAGTCGAGCGAAAATAGGGGGTCTTTAGGTGTTTTTTTGACGGCAGATTAAAATGCAAACTTTTACACCAAAAAGACAATTTAGACACAACCCACTGCACTAAACCACACTTGATATCCATCCTTACGTTTTGGGATGGATTAAAAGGGAATCATTTCATCAAATTTTCATGTTAACTCAGATTTTGGAATAGGCCTACGTGTTTTAGGTGCGAGATTTTTTGTTTATTCCGACGATTTGGAGGATGTGCGCATGTGCATAGCCACCACAGGAATTTCTGAATTGGCCTATTGTGTACTCTTCCCGACGCATTTTACAACCAACTTTTCTGTTCCTGTAGCATGCTGTAAGCAGGCTATTGTGTTTGCGTTTCAACTACTACATTCAAACATCAAAAATCTTACTATCGCTACTATTAATAATACTATGGGTCTTTCTTTACGTATACAGTAGCCTGCCAACTTTTTAGCGAATCTCATTAACGACCACCAAATATGACGTCACGACAAAAATTTAAATACTAAATTATATCTCGGGTAATAGCGGGGAATATCAATGCATCGAACGTATGGCTTGGTACACATTTTCCACCTACAAAAACTTATTAGGTTGTTCGTCGTTCGGTATCAGTTGTATGTACCAAAATACACTATTTAAGCTTGTTTCGTGCACCACGTGACCATCTCATGTTTACTAATTCGTCCCTCAAAGTGCGGGATACCTGTAAATGGAAACTAGACGAAGGTTTGCAGACTCCGTATATTTTACTGTTTATAGAGGTGTATTTTGATTTTGAGAGAGCGCCATCTTTAGGCTACTACAGAGTCTGCTCCCCAGGCTACTGTTCATGTGACTCGGAAAATGCAAGACGTTTTGTATTCAACCTTTAACATACGAGGTATGCAACTTGGTAAGCATCCTCGCTGAGCTGAAGTTTTTCCGTTCACCCCATCGCTGAGAAAACTTTGAGGAGTGGTACGCTAATGGAGCCACAAATAGAGAGGTGTTACGTAGGTTAATCTCTAAAACCAGTCAAAAATTTCACCAGGTCCGTTTTGATATAACACGTATACAATCCTGGTTATTTTTCCCCAAGTAATCGTGATCGCATTAAAAATAAGTTAATCAAATGTCTGGCTTTTCTGCTTAGTTTTAACCAGTGCCTAGGTAATTTAAAAAGGGTGCCTAGTTAATTCAAAACCCTCATCAGGATCGTGTGGGTGCTATACACTCTAAAAAATATTTAAACGATTTTGTTTAAAAATTAGGATACTCACGAAAATGAGTATTTCTACTCGAAATAAGTGAGTACTTCAACTCAATTTGTGTAAAATTTTGCACAAATTCAGCAATTTGTGTAAAATTTTGCACAAATTCAGTTGAAGTACTCACTTATTTCGAGTAGAAATACTCATCTTCGTGAGTATCCTAATTTTCAAACAAAATCGTTTAAATATTTTTTAGAGTGTACTGACAAGAAATCTTATAAAATTCCATTAGATAATCGTTTGGAGAGTATGATGTACATTGATGCTGTGACTCTTACCGTCAAAATTCCTCACGGCACCAATCCATGATGTTTGATTCTCAGCAATACCACCTACAAATGCATTTTCTTCCGTTGAAGTTATGGTGACAAGGTGGGCACATTCACTTTGACATTGAATTTTTGCTGTTTCGAAATTCTTTGGATCACGGAAATATTTATAGCAGGATCTCTGGAACTGTGTATAATCATCAGGGCATATGACTGGCTCTGTGAAGAGTTAAAATGCATTGATTTTGCTTCATTTTCACAAAGAACTACGAACATTAGAAACGTACCAGGACCACCCTCCAAGAAATGTTAAAAGAGAAAGCTTCTATCCAGTTGCCCTAAGTTTAGCTTTATATATTTTTTACATATTTTTACCTGAAATTTGTAACCCCTCCCTAATTTAGGAAGACCATTTCACCACCCTCCAGTACATGTTAGTATCTGTCTGCTGTTTAGCTACATATATTTTACATATAGCGCCAAAAAGAACTGATGTATGAGATTATCTACCAAGCTAAACCAGGGAGTTGTGAGGCACACTGTTGTAGTAAACAGTGTAAGAATGTACCAACGGAGTGGTAATACCCCCCCCCCCCCCCTATAACGGACAAAGTAGGTAAACGGCCCTGACTAAACTTACTGCACTCGTCAACAGTGATCTTCCAGTCAATGCTTGGTGTACCGCCGTTACTCCTGCAAGCAAGTACATACTGTTCAATATTCTTACAAAGCTGTTCCTTCGAAGGGAGTGTACCACATAAATCATAGATGCACGATTTGTAATAACCCTGCGGATCTCTGAAATCATGGCAAGAAGCAAGCGGACCTGCAAATGTAAATCAAAATATCAAAGGAAAGATTTGTTGAGCACTGTTACTCAGCGGCGTAGATCTGCATTGCGGATGGGGGGTGGTGCACTGATAAAAATTCCTGTAGATTTACAGAACAAAAATAAATACATAAAAAACGGAAAAAGGGCGGTCAATTTGTTCCAAAAATAGACAGAATTTTTTCCGAAAAGTTGACAGCGTTTTTCCCAATAAATTGACAGCATTTTCTTCCATATCCGCTTTGTATTTATTTATATTTTGTTCTCTAAATCTCAACATATCTGTGACATTTTTAACAGAGGGGCAAAACTTTTACAAGAACCAGAACCTCAGATCCCGTCCTTGACCAGACTCTCCATACACACAAATGCGAACTCACACCGTCCTATACACTCACAACCAAACATGCATACACACTTACATTGACACCCAAACTCACGAAACATAGATAGATGGCACATGTAAAACCATTTTTAAATAGATAAAAATACCCCATTTGTTTCGTTTCGTTTATTTTTTCAATTGAAATGCATGAACACATTTACATAAAAAGAATTTTAGATAAATAAATGAAAGCGTATCAAAAGAAAAAAAATGGAACCAGATAAAGCTAAAAGCTTTTCCAGTCTGGTCCAAACCATAGCTTTCGTTTAAAAAAAAAATAGTTAAACAATACAACAAGCATCTATGTAAGCATATAGAAAGTGCATATATTAAACGTATAAGGAGTTTAAGACTCATAATAATAATACATACATACAAGAAGAAGATTAGGAAAGATATAAGGAAAAAAGATGTCTTTTAAAGTACTTCTTAAACAAATTAATATTAGGGGAATTTCGCAATTTAGTGTCAAGGGAATTCCAAAGGTGCACACCATGACTTCTCACTTGAGAGTGGGCAAACATTGTTCGAGTGAAAGGTTGTACCAGATTTTCTCTTCCCCTTGTGGGATAATTATGATGGGTACTGTTTGGGAGGAAAAAAGAATTCAAAGCATGGGGAAATTGGTCATTGTGGTGTCTATATAGGAAGATGCCTAACTGGTATTTATAGTGGTCCTTTAAAGTGAGAATATTAAGGTTATAAAAATACGGAAGGGTGTGGGAGTAAGGTGGAACATTTGAGATTAAACGGACAGCCCGCTTTTTGAGAACAAAGAGTTTGTCAATGTAGCTTTGGGAGGAATCGCCCCAGAGTAAAATACTGTAAGTAAGATGAGGGACGATTAAAAAATTATAAATAGTTAACAAAATTTTACTGGGAAGAAGATATCTTAATCTATTCATAACCCCAACCATTCTGGAAACAGATTTTGCGACATTGTCTATGTGACCTTTCCAAGAAAGCTTACTGTCAATCGTAATATCTAAAAATTTTGCTAAATTACTATTCTTTAAAATTGTACCTTTAAAATTTAAGAAAAACTCATGATTATCCCCTTTGCTGTTGTCAAAAACCAACAGCTTTGTTTTATTAATGTTTATTAGCAGCTAACCAGTCAGCCACATAGTTTAATTCTAAAGATGCAACATGAAGGGCTTCTTTTACATTAGAATTGTGACAATAGACAATAGTGTCATCAGCGAAGAGTACAAACTTAAGTAGTTTTGACGATTTATACACATCATTGATATATAGTATAAAAAGTAAAGGTCCCAAAATACAGCCTTGTGGGACACCAACAGTAATTTCCCTGATATCAGAATCTTTACCTTTGTAACGGACAAATTGTTGCCTATTTGTGAGACTTGTGAACCAATTTAGTGCCACACCTCTTACTCCATACTTACACAATTTTTTAAGTAAAATTCTATGATTAATAGTATCAAACGCTTTAGACAAATCAATAAACAGGGCTACAGTATCCAAATTACACACAACATCGTCCACAAATTTTAAGGCAGCCATATATGTTGAGTGATTTTCCCTTAAACCATACTGTCCAGTATATAAGAGATAATGTGTATTGATAAAATTAAACAATCTTTTATAAACAAGTCTTTCAAAGATCTTAGAAATAGCTGGTAAAACAGACACAGGGCGACAGTTTGAAACAGTATCAGGATCACCAGATTTATACAGAGGTATTACCTTAGCAATCTTTAATTCATTCGGGAAAATTCCCTCATTTAAAGATAAATTCAAAATATGAGTTAGTGGATACACAATATATTCATGAATATGTTTTAATAATTCATTGGTTATGTCATCATAACCTGGTGATTTTGCTTCTTGTAATTCCAGAATAGTAGAGATAACTTCCTCCTGGCTTACAGGATATAAATCAAAGGCATTTGGCACATTAATGTCATTTAAGTACGACTCAAAACTGACATTACTACCATCTATCTCATTAGCTAATTTTTCACCAACTGTTGAAAAAAAATCATTAAACTTAACGGCATAGTCCATTATACTTGAGTCACTTGTAGGGGTAGGACTTGAATTTGGACAACATGAATCAGGCCCCTTTCTATCCAACAATTTATTTATACCAGACCATATCTTTTTACTATTGCCTTTATTCTCAGTAAAAAAGTTATTATAGTAGGACTGTTTAGCATTACGAACTATTGTGGTTATTTTATTCTTATAGTTTCTCTACTTCAGAAAATTATGGTCAGTATGGCTTCTTTTGTACGCACAATAAAGGATATTCTTCTTTCGAACAGACTGAAGAATGCCCGAGGTAATCCAGTGTGATTTTTGTAAATTTTTCTTAGGCCTAAAGTTTCGTAACGGACAATGCCTATTAAATATGTCATTAAATTTACTATAAAAGGTACTAAAGTAAGACTGTGCATTATTATCCAGTAACACATCACACCAGTCACATGATCTTAACTCCATTTTCATTTTTAAAATATTGCAGTTGCGTGCATCACGTGTTAAGTGATCACTTTTGTGTGCGCGTCTTCTAGGAGGTTTTAAATTATCGCAGAAAATAGCAATAGGATAATGGTCTGATATATCAGTTTTTACAACAGTA
The DNA here is from genome assembly GCA_037179385.1 of Holothuria scabra. NCBI lineage: Eukaryota > Metazoa > Echinodermata > Holothuroidea > Aspidochirotida > Holothuriidae > Holothuria > Holothuria scabra. The sequence goes on along the minus strand of CM074183.1, from coordinate 51,304,366 downwards.
GACCTAGTCGTGTGATCACTATTCGTAAAAATATTATCAACAAGGGTTGAAGACATACTGGTTACTCTAGTTGGTCTATCAATGACAGGATGAAAGGAAAAGGATAGTAGAGTATTCACAAATACAACAGCAGTGTGTTCGGAAAGAAGGTTAATATTAAAGTCACCCACAAGAAAACACACATCACGTTGGGTATTTAATTTATTACATACATCGACTACGTCTTCTAAGAACCCGCTAACGACTTCACCTGGTGGACGGTATATAACTCCAACAATTATGTTTTTTGAATCCAAATTATTGATTTTTAGAAACAGAGACTCAAAATGCGTAGAATTTGGCAGGTTGTTCATGACAGTAAATTGCAAATCACTCTTAATATATAATGCGACCCCTCCTCCCCGCTTGTCTGAACGCCCCTTACACACGAAAGAGTAACCCGGAATATTATAGAGGGCAGTATAGTCATTGTCATGAAGCCATGTCTCCGTAATAGCAAGTATTGAAAAAGGATAATCATCAACACAGCTAATTCAATTTAAAATTGAATCGAAGTTATGGGGCAGCGACCTTGCATTGATATGTAGAATAGAAAACTCTGCATGGCTGCTGTTAATAAATTCATTAAAACCATTTAAATCTGAGTAGTTTGCGTAAACACACAATAGGAGATATTACTGAAAAACAAAATGGCCTCCAAGAAGTTAAATGTAACCTATAGAGTTTGTAGATCTTCTTCTTGCTTGACCTGGAATTTCTTGTCGTCCTTTGTGACAACATATATGCGACTATCCAGTGACCAGTGTCTTGCTACTTTAGGGTGTTTACGAACCTTTGCATACAAGGATTGCTTCAGAGTAGTTAAGTCCTCATTGATGAAGATTTGGGTGCCCTTTAAGGACTTCCGTGCCCTATATACTCCGTCCCTTACATTGTATGAAGTAAATTTTACAATAATGGGTCTCGGCTTGGTTCCATCAGAGGCGGTACGCCTAGGAATTCTGTGGGAGCGGTCAATATCATCTTTTTTGATCTCTACATCCAATTTCTCTTTTGATAATTTTATGAAAGTTTCGTCAGTAGATTCCCCTTCTTTCTCAGGAACACCAAAAATTCTCAAACAGTTTCTCCGAGAATACTGCTCTTGTTCATCCACTTTATTCTGTAAAACACTAAGTTGCTTTTGAAGGGCATCGATATCACCTTTAGCTCTCTCAAGTTCATCCTGAGATTTAGCAAGTTCCAGTTTAAAGGTATCATGAATCTCCTGACATATTTCTTCCTTTATAGCTTTGATAAGAACTGGTAATATTGTCTTAATTAGATTCTTGGTAAAGTCCTCCGACCTTATAACACAGTTTAGCTCTTCCCGTATAACTTGAGCAATATGTTCCTCCATTGCGTCACCGTTAGTCATGCTTGGTGTAGGCCCGGTAGGTGTAACCTTAGGCGTCCACTTCTTTTTACTCTTGGCTCCCGATTGATTTCGTGTCTCAGATTTCCGTGATCTCGTATTGTTTTGCATTTTACGAAAACTCCTTTGAAATGATCATATAGAAAACACTATTCGGTAAGCTTTTGCCAAGGTATCTGCTGTCCACTTATTTCAAGCAGAGAATTTTACAGGATTTCTGATGACAGATCGAACCTTTGTGTCTACTGCATGTTGTTCTTGTAATAGGCCAACAGTTTTGTAAGTAAATTCGACCACTTTTCCGTGACTACAAACGATACACACCAAAGCGCTGAATAAGGGTCTTTTGCTGAAAATATACCCAATGTCTTTTTAGAACGGGCAAATTCATCATCCATTAATTAGGCTGAGCCACGGACTTCCTATATATGGACAGAGCATACTGTACGGTAGATTGTCGCTGCCGTACGTGTGAGAAAAAGCGCACCAACATGGCCGTCTGCTATGATTTTGTGTGAAAGTTTCGACTTGCTCATGTATATCCACATATTTTGCAAGAAAGTTGACCTATTTTTGAAATTAGGAAAGGTGAGAACAAAATCACTACACCCATTGCAGGAATATGATATTTTTTCTTATTCAAGTTAAACTTTTGTTTGAAATATTACAGAGTCGTCGTCAAATTTCACTAATTGTAGCCCCACGGCGGCCATCTTGGTGCGCCTTTTTTGTCCCAGTCGGTGGCGACCATCTACGGATAGGGCGACACGTTACATGCTCTGTCCACGTATATACGTCCGTGGGCTGAGCAATTTTGTCTAAGGTGTCGATGACATATAGCAGATATAAATATTTAAATGTCGAAGAAATTCAAAAAACAAATTGACCAGTATACTTGAGTTAAATAATAAGTGTGACAAGTTCCTCCAGTTTATTGCATGCAATGACTCTTTCAGTTCTCGTGATTACTACATATTATTTATGGATGACTTATCTTTTGCATTTATATGAAGTATTGGTTTCAAAATGGCATGTAGTGTATGTTCAGTAGTCTGTGTGTATATGTAGGTTTTTTAATTAACACTGATCCTGCCATAATGTAATCACATTTTGTATGTTCACTTGCTTTCGGTCGGGGACATTATTTCGCATTCCTGAAGTAAAAAGAACACGTTTAAAACCGTTCTAAAAAGCGTTACTGGAAGGGAAGAGTTTTTGAACAAGTCAAAGGATTATTAAAAGTGCGTTGTTTCAAAAATGAAAGGTTTTTTTTTTATTTTCCAGAAGTTCTGGGCGAAGAGTTTGCTTCAGTTTTGCTTTATTACAACACTTTTGCTATGCTATTAAAAAAAAAAAAAGATGTTAGATTGTATATTACAGATTCAGACTGCAGTGAAGGGCTCAAACCAAACAATCTTTTGCGTGATAAAACTTTGATTACCACAGCCCGGATCACACCGCTTCTTCTTCACAGGACACAACGGTGACCACCCACGGAGTCGGCTGGGATTTTTCTTTTTTACTCAATAACTGAACGCCAGGTATAGACGTACGTAGTTTCCACATTTTCCATCCGAAAGCTAGAAAGCTCGCTTCTTGGATTTACTAAAGATGAGCCTAACACATAACCTTTAAACGCACACTGTACTACAGAACACAGCACGTGGGACACATTGATTATTCATTTCTCCTAAGCTACACGTGGTTTAAGCAGCTTGCAATCAAAAATCGTTTTTCAGAGTTTGGGTACTCTTTCTGTCACGGTTTATCAAATTATGAAAGTTCAACAATGAGAAACGAAAACACCTATGTATTTCCCTTTTGTTTAACACGTAAACTTTAAACACCTTAACTTTGATGAACCGATGCCATCTGAATGTGGTGTATTATAACTTTGTTATATATTACTATATTTTACATAAGATGAACCTTTTGATAATGTACGTGAAAAGAGCGGCACGCATTTTGCCGTGTACCAGGACGCATTTTTACTTCAAAAGTATTTTGATACTTTCCGATAAAACACCAGAAAAGACAATGAAATGATTATGTTCCGGGAAATACATTTCTAGCAATAGAGCTTAGTGCTTCATAAGAAGGAATGGGGCTTTAGAAGCTGCTGTACTAAACGAGAATGTTATAAGTAAACGTGCAAATAAGGAGTTAAACCATATCTAACATTGTGGTTATGTACCGTAACCACAATGGACATGACCATGTACCAATTTCTGGTTGCCTATGTAGGGTGAGGATGGACTGCTTAGTTAATCCGACCGCAGGGACCACTGGAAAAAATCACAAGTTTACGATACGGAACTTCCGATAACTGGTATGTGAACGGGGGTTTAATATTTTCCAAAATCCAACATCCTGTCGAACCCTGGATCGTTTCCAGGAACGGAAATTCCGGAATCATCTATAAGCAATCCACCCCACGAAAGTGAGCGCACACGTACATACACAAACAACTACACATACGCACACCCACACATTGAGAACAAACACTCCAAGTGACGTGTTCTAGCTGGATCCCTTCCGTATCCTAAAATGTTATTATATTTCGTTTATTCTGCTTGTTTTTTTTTTTCTTTTTTTTTTTTTTTTTTTGTATTTTAAATCTGCCTGAATTATTGTAGCCTGGGCAAAACAGTTTGTTTGCTCCCCCAGTATTTCCAATGGGGTGGCCATTGCCCCCCTGCTCCCCACTCTACCCCGGATTGCAACACCCCTGTCCGAAAAGAGAGGAGTGAAGCAGGTTTTTAATAAGACTTTTGCTCTCTCTTTGGCGCTCAGAATATACGTGCCTGAAATGAAATGAACCTGCAAATGTACGTACAGTTAAAGTACTCCGTTTTACGTTTGACTTCAGCTCAAACTTAAACATATGGTAAAATACGAGATTTGCATCGAAAACTCGGACTTGAGGTTTGATTGCACTTGCCTTCCGTATTACGTTATGAGAAATTCCTTTTGTATGTTACGAACGTTTACCTGAAACACGTTGGTCACATCGTTTGTACACTGACTGCAATGGACCGTATACATACTGACTTTCTACTGAACGCTGCTCCGCGCCCGCCGCCCGGCTACTTCTGTACACACATTGTGCCTTCGTAAACTGTACGCAGCTCAAACGACGAACGGAGACATCGTAGCATACCACTATGCCGAAATTCAAGGAAATTGCCAGAGAGAATTACACTCATTTTTTCACATTTATACAGTGGTCTTCATAACCATCACATTAATCGATTTTAAAATATATTTGGTAACCAGACGGTTCTAGATAAATTGATTTTGAAAATATATATAAAACGGTAGCAAACGACAACGATCTAGAAAGAGAGTAAGAAACCCAGTCTACTTAGGACAGCATCCCTCGTTCATGACTGCGTCATATGTAAAGTACCAGGCGTGTTGGCCTACTTAATTTTGTAATTAACCTACTAAATATTGTAATTAACCTACTTAATATTTAAATTTAGAACACTTGAGGAAAAGTGTACCGCATTTCGTTATTACCGACATTTTTCACACAATCTTGTCACATACTGTTCTCCTTTGCTGTACATAGCTTTTCCCAAAAGATCGGTTTGTTTCTTGATGGAAGTTGTCCGATTGTTGTGCCACCAACCACAATAATGGACATGCTGTCATGTCCATGAATGAATTGACGTACCGTCTTTTTGAAGCAGAACCCAACAGCTATCTAGAGCTATTGCCTGTTCTGGGGAACCCTCTTCGCATGTGTGAGCCTCTTTCACTACTTCAGGACAGTTCTGAAACGCTCCCCAGGTATTGGCAAATTCCAGTTTATTTGAAGCCTTGCAAAGAAATTTTGGACAGAACATGATGATCTAACAGAATGGAAATAAGTAAGGTCAAACACAGAACAGCAGAAAATGACATTCACTTTGAGCGTATGCTTGAACGGGTAGGGAAGGAACTTTGTAGAAAATCAAGTCACTCCAAATTAGATTAGTGTACAGAAACTTATTCTTAAACACTACATTTTTAATTGCAAATACCATGGACTGCACCTAGGATTGCAAATTCCTTTCGTCGATTCAAACTGGCTTGTGTGCACATTTTAAACGATTAAAGAAAGCTAGGAGTATAATCACTTACCACGATTTGAGAGATTTATTCAACTTAACAAGAATTGCCTTTGTGACGTCTTCTTTCGGGAAAATTTATGATTTTTATACCAAAGATGCTACTAATGGGTCGCATCGTTCAAGGAATATTAAGTATATTTGTATCATTGCATTGTTTGTTTTGACTCAAGAAGGTCATTTTTAAAAAAAAAAAAAAAAAAAACTTATTTGACTACTGTTTGTAAATCTTGCATTCATGACATAATATGGAGAGGAAAAGCAGAGAGAGTGTACCCTATTTAATGCATGGATCTTGAGGTCCTGTCAAAATATTTTTCTCACTGAATTTTGAAATTTACAACGAACATCTCTTTGATCATATATATATTGCTAACTCCATTTAGTTTGGGCACTCTTGAAATTATGGTGATTCTTGGAACACTGTTACATATCTGTTGATAAATGTCAGCAATTTTTTCAAAAGTTTCATTTTTGAGTAGTTCTTTGGTGGAACTATCATTTACAAGTTAGATGAAGTTTATATTTCCTACATTTTTTTAATGAACCATTGTTTAAGGTTACTAACCCTTCTTTAGGGGCATGTTTTGTGACATAAAATATTGATACTTTTAATGAGGGAACTATTCAGCAATTAGGTAATGAAACACCAAAAATTACTAACCATTCCATTAGCATCAACCTACCCATGCCCTGGAAATAGTAAACAGCACAGAAACAAATAATATATTTTTTGAAATTACGAAAGAATGAAAATTTCTACCCTCCCTATGCTACATGTGGTGTCCGCAGTAATTTTTCAAGTATTATCAGCTTGTAAAGTCTTCCTTGAACACACACGCTGTTCTATCCTGGTTAATCGGCTCATAATTTTATGGCAGTGTTCAAGAATAAACTTAAGAGGCATTTCTGACCAAATAATACTGCATACTGAGAGAAATGGGCATGTCCTAGGAAGTAGGAAGTGTCTAGCAAGAGGATTCCAATGGAACATGATTTTTGAACATCATTAGTACAACACAATATTGTAATTCCAGCAAAGATGCTGCGGTGTCCGTAATTTAGCAAAGCCTTCTGATCTGATCAAGTCAATTACTGGTTTCATTGAAGCTGTGAAGTAACAAAGAGATAAAACTTAATCTGTGGATCTAAATGATCACCGACACCACTTCCACCGGTGTCCATGCTCCATCGGGGCATCCACAATACATATTCAGTGTTACTGGTGTTTTTATCTCATGCAAGTGTCAGTGCTGGTTGAAAACTCTCTACAAAATTATAATTCAGTTAATGCCAAGCAAAATTAATATGTTCATTGGTTATTTTCCTACTAGATTTTATCCCAATGCTACAGGACATGGTGTCCAAGTAACATTGGGTGAAAAGTTCCATTACTGATAATACTATTTTGGACAACACAAGATTTCAATTTGTGTTATTATTTCAAAACCCACATTAGCGAAGACAGGGTTATGTATGTTGATGAGTTATAGCATAACTGTATCCTCCTAACTAACAAAGGGTTTGAAGAGTGGTGTTCATGTAGCGTCGGTTGCTGTAATAATGCCAACCTTCTGTTATCACTGACAGTACGTATGTTTTGCTGAAAATCCTTTGACTTTGCCAGAACTTGTTTGAAGCGAACTAGATATCACATTATATTTATGAAAAGGTTGTTTTGAAATTGGAACCTTTATGTCACAAATTGTGTCCCAACTTCATGGAGTTAGCCATATCACAATATATATATATAGATTAACATACCATAGGAGACGCTTGGAAAATAAATGAGAAAAAAAAATTTAGATTGAACTATTCATTAAAAATAAGATTGGGGTGAATGCTTATGCCCTTTAAAGTTGTTCATTCGGTAAGGATTCCTGAATATTGAGGTACAATATTTACCATTGTTCCGTCTTGCTTTACTTTTTCGTTTTTGCGGTCATTGTCAGC